>JALPQD010000011.1:5879250-6532500 GCA_023101885.1 Typhlomys cinereus | reverse complement strand
TTATAGATGAATCATGGTTGTTTTGAGAGTATAACTGAATTTCTTTTTGTTAGTGATATAAGTAAACATTTCTTAAAGAAAATAAGTAAGCAAAAGTAGGTCAATCTGATAAATTCAGTCATCCAGTCTTCTGTTCTAATCCACATGCTTGAAGCATACCTTCCATAAAAGATTTTTTTTCAGACAAAGGCAACAATACCCTTAAGGCATAATAGTTTATCAAATTTTATGGCTAGTAAGACAGGAGAATATCCCCCAAACATTTTCCTTCACATAATAGAATAACACAATTTTCAATTGTCCATTCTATTGGCCAAAATAGCTTCTGAAGTGTTTACAGTAGCTGCTTTGGGAGTGCGGACTTTCTGATTAAATGCTACTAATCAAGCCTAGAATGTAAATTCTTTCTAAATAACATTTTTTTAAAAAGGAACAGTAATCAGAAATGAGCTTCACAAAGATAGGAATGTTTGTTTTGTTCACTGCTGTGTCCAAAATGTCTGTATTAATGAGGGGTTCAACCCTAGTTAAATAAATCATTTCCAGCATTTCTTTTTTACATGCATGTACTTGAATGGGCAGGCATGTATACAAGAAGGCACTTGAAGTATGTGCCTGTGGAGGCCCAAGGGGGACAGCAGGAATCATTCTGGATTGTTCTTCCCCTTTATTGCTTTGCTCTGGGGTTTCTAGACACCCTCTTTCAGAGCTGGAATTGACACTGGTGCTGTATCTGCTGAGCAATTTTTTAGGGAGACAAAGGCTCTAACCATTGAGCCATTAACCCAACTTCTAATTCCAATGATTTTCCTCAAATATTTAAGCTTACAGATATTATAGGAAAAAAGCATAACATTTGCCTACAGTCATACAGTTATGCTTTATTGCAATAGCAATAAAGTGGGTTTAAAAACATACTATTTTAAGGAGGTCAAAAGCTCATAAAAATAAGGTGCAGCATTGGGGTGAGAGGGACATGTGTGCTGTTCCAATACTGAGTACTACCTACTTTATTCATGAATTTCTCGACCACAATATCTTTTCCTAAGGGCCTTAATCTAAAACATAAGCATACTTGAGCCATTACCTTGTGGGCTATATTTTCTCTGTAATGTTTGCAAATATATATATATATATAAATATATATAGTGTGTATACATATATATTATAGCAACTATTGCAACTATTACAAATATCTCATCCATACATTGTTATTTGCATCAAATTAAACCCCAATTTGACCTCTGAAAGATTAAGCCATTACTGTATTTCTTAATAAATATATCATACTGAATCTTCACTTTCATGTGAAGCTCCAATAAAACTGGCAAATTAAAGCCAAGACTTTTAGCACAACCAGTGGGCCCAGTTTTTTAAGACCCTTTCTGGAAAACGGCATGATCATTACTCATTTAATAGTTCTCCAGTGAATTTGCATGTGAAATGAAGCTCCGTTAGAAATTTCATATTCTGCTACTAGATAATCCTCTGTCTTTGGTCAAGAAGTTTGCAGTAGTTTTCAGGATTCATTACAGAAGCCATGTTTGTGACATCTCAGCAAGACCAGTCAGGGCAAAAGGTACACGAAGACCAACAACACCAGGTGGAAAAGGAGGAAGAGCCAGAGGGTCAGCCAATAGGACCTCTGCCGCTCCTCCTGGTTCTGGTTCCGCCCCTCGGGCGCACACAGGCCTCTCCGCTCCCCGGCACCATTCCAGACAGCCTCTGCTGCGCCTGCCTGCATCCTCCTTTCCTGGGGGCTCTGCGGACCTGAGCACACGCCAGCTGGTACTTCTGCTGGTCCTCTGCTGACTTCCGCTTGGATGGAGAAGAAAGCTAACTAAACTGGAGGCGCGATGTGCAGCTCCCCAGCACCCAGTCACAGATTCCAGAATTTCTTTTTTTTTTTATTAATACATTTTTTAATATTATTTCAGCTCATACAAACTTAATAGGTACACCAGTTCCCTCCCTCCCTCCTCCTCCCCCCATGCCCCCTGCTACCCTCCCTCTCCCCTCCCTCCCCATCCCCCAGTGCCTCCTGCCCCAATTCCCAGAGAGTCCTTTCTTGTGCATGCCTGATTTTCCTCTGGGCCCTCCTCTCCGATGACTTACAAGGACCCAATGGCCTTTCCCTGAACCCTTTCCCGTGTTCCCCTTAAGTATAGGAATAGTGCTGTAGCTGCCAATCCCTTGCCTCCAAGGATCTTGGTGCCTTTATGAGGTCAATAGTGTGTTGGACATTGCACAGGGCATGAAAAGTCCTATTATGATTGCTTCAGCCCTAACTTGTGTGGAGTATCTTGCATATCATTGCTCCTCCCATCTTTTTGCTCTTACATTCTTACCGCCCCCTCTTCCGCAAATGTCCCTGAGCTTCAGGATGGGGAGAGATTAAGCTGGCCTAGTTCTAGGTGGTTGATATAGAGTCTCTGAAGTTCTGGATTGTGGTTTGTTGAATTTCTTCTGCAGTTTTGCTGCTCCTGCAATGCCCTTCACTCCATCCTGGTGGGCATTGTATGTCACCCCCTGGCCAGAGACAAAAAGCTGTTAAACTAGAGTCTTGTGATAAGAGCACATACAAAGGTAGACGTAATAAAAGTAGGAAACCATAGTGAGGGAGGGGTCTATCACCATTTGCAAAATGGTTACTTTTTATCTGCCGGACTATATGCCCTCCTCTTCTGGTGAGATCATATCCCCTCAGTAGTAAATGATCAGGAACGAATGTCTGTGAACTTAATCAGATGTCTCATTACTTATTTGAGTCCTTGATGGAGGCCTATTTTCTCTGCTGTAACATGGTCCGCTCTCTCCTTGTTTCTGGTGTGGCCCTCCTACCCCATCCCTCCTGTTCATAAACCTTGCAATTACTGTAGGTATTACAGAGATTTTTCTTTCAGTGTCTCTAGGTGGGCTGGGTGGGTTTGGTACTAGGAGCCACCTATTAGGGAGTACATACAGCGCTTAATTTTCTGGGTCTGGGATACTTCACTTAATATAATTATTTCTAATGACATCCATTTCTCGGCAAATTCCAGTAATTCATTATTTTTTTTATTCATTTTTTTTATTTCAGCTCATACAAACTTATTAGGTACACCAGTTCCCTCCCTTCCTCCTCCTCCCCCCGTACCCCCTGCTCCCCCTCCCCACCCCCTCCCTCCCCATCCCCCGGTGCCTCCCGCCCCAATTCCCAGAGAGTCCTTTCTTGTGCATGTCTGATTTTCCTCTGGGCCCTCCTCTCCCATGACGTACAAAGACCCAGTGGCCTTTCCCTGAACCCTTTCCCGTGTTCCCCTTAGGCATAGGAACACTGCTGTGGGTGCCAATCCCTTACCTCCAAGGCCCTTAGCAGATGTTAGACTTTGTGAGGTCAACAGTGTGTTGGACAATGCGCAGGGCATGCAAAGTCCAATTATGATTGCTTCAGCCCTAAATAGTATAGAGTATCTTATATATCATTGACCCTCTCATCCTTTTGCTCTTACACTCTTACCGCCCCCTCTTCCGCAAATTTCCCTGAGCTTCAAGATGGGGAGAGATTAAGCTGGCCTAGTTCTAGGTGGTTGATATAGAGTCTCTGAAGTTCTGGATTGTGGTTTGTTGATTTTCTTTTGCAGTTTTGCTGCTCCTGCAATGCCCTTCACTCCATCCTGGTGGGCATTGTATGTTACCCCCTGGCCAGAGACAAAAAGCTGTTAGAGTCTTGTGATAAAAGCACATTCAAAGGTAGATGTAATAAAAGTGGGAAACCACAGTGAGGGAGGGGTCTATCACCCATTTGCAAAATGGTTACTTTTTATCTGCCAGACTGTATGCCCTCCCCTGCTGGTGAGATCATACCCCCTCAGTTGAAAATGATCAGGAACAAAAGTCTGTGAACTTAATCAGATGTCTCATTACTTATTTGGGTCCTTGGTGGAGGCCTATTTTCCCTGCTGTAACATGGTCTGCTCTCTCCTTGTTTCTGGTGTGGCCCTCCTACCCCATTCCTCCTGTTCATATTCCTTGCAATTACTGTCTCTAGGTGGGCTGGGTGGGTTTTGTACTAGGAGCCACCTTTTAGGGAGTACATATGGCGCTTAATTTTCTGGGTCTGGGATACTTCGCTTAATATAATTGTTTCTAATGACATCCATTTCCCAGCAAATTCCAGTAATTCATCATTTTTGATGGCTGAGTAGTACTCCATTGTATAGATGTACCACCTTTTCCTTATCCACTCGTCAACTGTTGGACATTTAGGTTGATTCCATGACTTTGCTATTGTAAACAGTGCTGCTATGAACATAGTCGCACTTATGCTACCGAAGTGAACCTCTCCTGCATGGGGGGTTATTCCCAAAAGTGGAATAGCAGGGTCATATGGCATTTCAATCTTTAATTTCTTTAAGACTCTCCAGACGGCTCGCCGGAGTGGCTATATGAGCCTGCATTCCCACCAGCAATGTAGGAGAGTTCCCCTCTCTCCACATCCTCTCCAGCACTTGTTGTTTGTATTGTGGATTTTTGCCATCCTGACTGGGGTGAGATGATATCTCAGGGAAGTTTTGATTTGCATTTCCCTGATGGCTAAAGAAGTGGAGCATTTTTAAAGATATTTGCTAGACATTTTAATTTCATCCCTGGTAAAATTTCTTTTAAGTTCCAGGGCCCATTTTTTAATTGGGCCATTGTTTTCCTTAGTTTTCTAAGTTCTTTGTGTACTCTGGACAGCAGAGTTCTATCAGATGTGTGATTAGTGAATATTTTCTCCCATTCTGTGAGTTGCCCTTGAGCTCATGTTACAATCTCTTTATCTGAACAGAAGCTCTTTAATTTCACAAGATCCCAACTGTTGAGAGTTGGTAGCAGTGACTGTGCCATTGGATGTCTATTTAGGAAATGTCGGTCTAGCCCAATCAGCTCGAGGGAGTTCCCTATCCTTTCAACTGTGGTTTTTATAGTCTCTGGCCTGATATCAAGGTCCTTGACCCATTTGGAATTAAGTCTTTTACATGGTGACAAGTACAGTTCCAGCTTTAATCTTCTGCATATGGAGATCCAGTTTTGCCAGCACCATTTGTTGAAGATGCTGTTCTTTTTCCATTGGATTCTTTGGGCCCCTTTGTCAAAGACCAAATGGCTGTAATTTTGTGGGCTTATATCTGGGTCTTCAATCCTTATCCATGGATCTGTGTGTCTATTTTGGAGCCAGTACCAGGCTGTCTTTATAACTATGGATTTGTAGTATAGACTTAGGTTTGGTATGGTAATACCTCCAGCAGTGTTTTTGTTACTCAGGATTGTCTTTGCTATCCTTGGTCTTTTCTGCCTCCATATGAACTTTGAGATTGCTTGGTCAACTTCTTTGAAGAATTGCTTTGGGATTTTAATTGGTATATCATTGAATTTGTATATTGCCTTTGGTAGGATGGTCATTTTTACGATGTTGATTCTGCCAATCCAGGAACAAGGGAGGTTTTTCCACCTTCTGGTGTCTTCTGCTATTTCTTTCTTAAGGGTTTTAAAGTTTTCATTGTAAAGGTCTTTTACCTCCTTAGTTAGGTTTATACCAAGGTATTTCATTTTTTTAGGGGCTATAGTAAATGGTATGGTTTCTCTCAAGGCTTTTTCACTTCTTTCATTCTGGGCATATAGGAAGGCCTCTGATTTTTGCACATTTATTTTGTATCCTGCCACCCTGCTGAACTTCTCAATTAGTTCCAGGAGCTTCCTGATGGAGTTTTTGGGATCACTTAGGTATAAGCTCATGTCATCTGCAAATAGGGATAGCTTGACTTCTTCCTTGCCGATTTGAATCCCTCTTATGTCCCTTTCTTGTCTTATGGCTTCAGCTAAGACTTTAAGCACAATATTGAATAGAAGTGGTGAGAGTGGACAGCCTTGTCTAGTTCCTGATCGAAGTGGGAATGCTTCCAGTTGTTCCCCATTGAGCATAGTCCTTGCTGTGGGCTTGTTGTATATAGCTTTTATTATATTGATAAAGGTTCCTTCCATTCCTACTGTCTCTAGCGTTTTGATCATAAAAGGCTGTTGGATCTTGTCAAAAGCTTTTTCTGCATCTATCGAGAGTATCATGTGGTCTTGGACTTTGGACTGGTTTCCATGATGAATTACATTTATTGATTTGCATATGTTGAACCAACCTTGTGTGCCAGGGATGAAGCCTACTTGATCCCCGTGAATGATCTTTTCAATGTGTTTTTGAATCCGATTTGCTAAGACTTTGTTGAGAATCTTTGCATCTGTGTTCATCAGAGAGATCGGCCTATAGTTTTCTTAAGTGAATCCCCCTCCCCTTTCCCCTCCCTCCCCATCCCCCAGTGCCTCCTGCCCCAATTGCCAAAGAGTCCTTTCTCGTGCATGCCTGATTTCCTCTGGGCCCTCCTCTCTGGTTTTAAACTCTGCTTGAGTCTGCTTTAACTGCTCTATGCCAGTTTTTGTTTCTTGCACTGTTTTTCTCAACTCCTCCAATTGTCTGTTGTGTTCCTCTTCAAAGCGATTGATTCAATTATTTAATTCCTCCCGGATTTCCTCTTTCATAGTATTGAACATGGTAATGATCATATTTTGAAGGTCGTTATCCTAGGTCAGGCTTTCTTGGCCATTTTCCATGGGTTTGTTCTGGTTGGAATCTAACATTATGGGATTAATTCCTTCAGTGGGAGATTTGTTTACTTTAGTGTTGTTTCTCATGGATTTGCACTTTGACTTTGGCTTTGTCATTTTAACTCTTAAGATCTTCTTTCAATTTCTTTGGGTTTTTCACTAAACTGAATTGTTTGGCCTGGGGTTCTGGGGGTGGGCGGAGAAGGAGCTTACCTTGGTCGCGCAGTGAGGCCCAGCTGGACCGCTCAGGTCCCAGGCGGCCGAGTGGAGGGAAGGGAGGATGGGGCTTCAGCTGGGCGCTATTTAAAGCTGGGGGACCTGAGGGCAGGGCCCAGGCGCAGAGGGGGTGCCCTCATCCTCCTCCCAGGCCCTGCGTGCGCAGCTCTGGCTGGATGGTGGGAGGAGCAGCCGGAGCTGGGTCCCTTGGTCGGCCTGGGGTTCATGGGGGTGGCCGTGGACGGGGCTTACCTAGGTCACGCGGTGAGGCCGGGCTGGACCGCCCATGCGCATCCTGGGCGGTAGAGTGGAGGGAAGGCAGATTCCAGAATTTCTTATGAGTCCTCAATTTGTGGGTCATTTATGTTTACTCAGTAATAATTTTTTTATTTCCACGTACTTATTATTATCTAGTTATTTGTTGAAGACTAATTCTCATTTTAACTTTTTCTTATGCTATGTTTACAAACACTATTGGTGGTTTTATCTGCCTCTCCTTTCCCTGTCTTTTCCCGCTGCCTTGTTCCCCTCCACCTAATTCATCCCTCTCCATCCCAACCCTCGTGCCTGTCTGCTTTTCTTTGGTTTATCTGTTCTAGTAGGGAAGAGGCCTCTGTGGGAGATTATGTGGCCCTTCCTTGGGTAGACTCTGAAAAGGGTGCTCCCCTTCACCTGTCTAGTCCTAGCCCTTCAGGTTCCCCCTGCATATAATTACTCAATAGTAAGTCTAAAAATTAAGGACGTTTATGACAAATTATTGAGGTGCAAATATGTGGCATGTCTTATTTAGTAGAAAGATTTAAAAAAATGTAGACTAACAATATGCAGGTTTGTAAATATTAACACTTTTTGGCTTTAAAACATAATATTTTTATATACAATTATAAAGAAATAAAGTATCAAACTCCTAAATTCACAATGTGCTGTGTCTGGTATAGAGATACTATTAGTTATGGAAGACATTCAGGGTATTATAGATAAATGTTTTAATTTTTAATTGAAGAAACTGACTTTGACACGTGAATATAATTTTTCCAATGTTCCATAGATAATTGTGGCTAGATCCTGAATAGACAAATTTATATCATTAAAAAATTTCATGTCTTTAATTCTTATTACTAAAGATGAAGAAACAATATAATGAAATGCACATGTATTCGCTCTAACAAGGTTCACTGGTGTAATTTGCATAATTATTAATTTCTTCCAGGTCCTGGACACATGACAGTAAGATGTACTGGTACTGGTATACTACCTCATGCTTCAATGGAATCCTGTGTTTTCACTTATTTTATCAATTGTGCGTGTGTGCGTGTGTGTGTGTGTGTAGAACCACGGACGAATTTGGGAACCACCATGGACTGCCTCCACCTCCTTGTTTACTATGCCCCAGATTCACAGGCTCGGCCCTACTAGGACCAGAAACGCAGGCCGCCCCGGCTTCCGCCCTGCGTCTATCCATGGGGTCTAGGAACCGAACTCAGGACCTTCCGCCTGCAAGGCAGAGGCTTAACCCCTGAGCCATCTCTCCAGCCCCTTCTATTTTAATTTTAAAAGACCACAATTAACAGATAAATCTTTCTGACTTCTTGTCATTCAATGATATTCAAAGAACAGGAAATGAGGATTTCACACCAACAGCAAAAGGCACAGCTTACTTAAAACTTCACTGTAAAGCTGATTCCATTCCTTCTCATTAAATGATTGGAAAAAATCAAAATACAGGACAAGCATCACATTCTTTACCTTCTCAATGAACGTCATCTGATCACTTAATGCTGAAAAAATATTAGGCATGTAGGAAGGAGGGAGTATAAGTCCCCCACTGTACTTCTGATACTTGTATCCAGGATGTAAGCAGAGCGTGTACACTAAAGGAGTCTTCAGAACCTCAGCCAGGAGTTTACTACAGGGAGTAACTGAATCTGCGAGGACGACATCAAACCTAGATTCTTTAGTTTTTTCATAAGGCTTTTGTCTGAAACTGCGTCTCTGCAGATATTTAACAAAACATTATAAAATTCATTGAATATTTCTCGGATCTCTGTATAATATGTCCAAAATGAATATTTTCGAAGACCATGCATCCATCTATGGTTCCCTTCTGTAAACTGATGTTCAAATTCATCTTTATTGAAAGATGTAGAGTAAACCTCAAATTTAATAGCAGATGTTTTGCTAGGATCAATAAGAATTGAAGCTGAAGAAGTCAGAACTGTCACTACATGACCTCTCTGGGCAAGTTCATCCAGTACTGTCTTCAAATTGATCCAATGGCTATATTCTGTGGGCCACACCAGCACTTTCCCACAAGTTCTAGTTCTAAAGACACTAATTAGCTGTATGAACAGAAGCACTGCTATCCATTTCATAAACATCGTGATGGAATGAAAGTTTTTTATATTTGCTATTTCTCTTTGCAGTTTTCTGTGCTTATATGAAAATGTTAGTCAATCAAGAAGTTAATGTATAACATGCAACCCAAAGTACATCAATAAGATAATAAGCCAGATCTTTCTAGCTAAATACCTAAAGATATGAGACAAAAATTCAAGGTTATGAAAGTTTACCATTCAGCTAAGGTGAACAACCTTTCATGTGCAAATGTAATTTTCCTAGTACATTTCTGTGACTTTTAGTTTTGTTTTACTAATTTCAATTTTTTATTGTGTATATGCAAAGTTGATGATTTATCCTGAAAACTGATTTTTAAATTTATTACTTTTATAGATTTTTAAGATATCCTTTCTATATGACCACATTTTCATAGTTTTGGTATCTTTATTCATTATATAGATTCCTTTTATTTGTGTTTTTACTAGTGTCTTGGCTAGAATATCCAATAAAATTTTGAACTGGAACAAAAGAGAAAGATTTTGGATGTTTTCTAGTGTTCTTAGCTTTAGCATCTTTCTTGGCTATCTTTATTTGCTGTAATAAAATTCCAGCAATAAGAGTCTGAATGTGACTCTGTGGTTAAAGTGCTTGTCATGCAAGCAAAAGAACAAGAGTTTACCTCACCAGAATCTAAGAAAATATTGAGTGGATGTGTTAGTCCTATCAATGAGATGTGAGTTTGATAGAGAGAATTTGAAGAAAAAGGCTGAATAACAATTGAGGTTAATTACTGACATCAATGTTGGGCCTCCACATACACTGTCATACTTCCTGGCACAGGAAGTCTATACTCATATAAATAAACACTTTAAATATATAAAAATATAATTAATAAAGTTAATAAAGGAACAAGTTTAGTTTGATCCATTGTCCTAGAGGTATCAGTACATGATCACTTTCCTTTTCTTTGGCCTCTGACCATATAGTATGCCAGAGTAAGTCTGTCAAAGTAAGCTACTCATCACACAGTGATTGATAAACAAAATGTGAGAACTGGATTCTCAATATCCACATCAAAGGGCACAACCAAAAGAGCTAACTTTCTCTCAGCAGTTCCCACTTCATAAAGTTTCCATTAACACACACCTGTGACACAGAGTAGCGAGCAAACTAACACTCAGACTTCAATGACACTTATCTAAAACTTAGCATTTCTGATCCCGAAAAAGTCACGCTTTAGTCCATCCATCCCTACTAGAGTCCAGAAGCTTAACTAGTCCAACATTGCTAAAAAATCCAAAGCTGTAATTTCTTTAGTTTTAAGACAAAATCAGCTTTGAGTTTCTGAAAGAAGTAACAACCTCTCAATAATCATGAAATATAATGACACAGGGTAAACATACCCAATTCCTCAAGTGAGAATAGCAAATAATACAGAAGAATCTAATCAAATCAAAACAAGAACTCAGCAAGGAAAAAAAAAATGTTGGAGTTCCAAGACCAGGATCAGGATACAAAATGGCAGACTGTGGTTCTCGAGGACCTGGGCCCTCATGTTTTTACTGAGAATAGGCTACACTGTCATTTTGTCTGGCTTGCTCTGCTTACTGTGTATAACTTTCTTTTGGAGATGTTCCATGTTCATGGCAACTTTCAATTCATTGGATATCCACTGCAGCTTTGGTTCTCATCTCCACATTCATACATTCACTGCAGTGTGTTTCTGGCTACAGACTGTCAGGCTTCTTAGGATTTCTTTTTAGGCTTAGGAAAACCTGTGATGCAGCAGCTCTTTCATTCTGCATGTCTATAAGACCAGCATAACAACGTTAATGTCAAGGTGCATCATCGCAGGAATCATAACAGAGCTTACTTTAATCATGGCTGCAATGTTGTCTGAAAAGCATTCTAACACAATGTAGGAAGGCAAATTCTGGGAGTCAATTCCCTGGAAGTGCAGTGCCAGGAGGCTCCCTACTTAACTGAGTGTTTGAAGACAGTTTACACTTTTATACCATTGGGATTGTAACGGGTGAGATATTGTTAATTCCATCTTTATTGCATTGCAAAGGACATGACTTCTTTTTAATAATGCTGATCTCTGCATCTTTTTTGGTCACGACCATGAAAATTCTCCTTTTTTTTCCTATAGGCTGAAAATATGTCCACCATTTTTGCTCTGCCTTTTGCTTCCAGTGTTCATAATCACCTGATCAACACAGACAGTCTTACACATCTGTTTGCCCCAATGACTTCCTTGCAATTTCCACTGTAGATTTCCATGAACATAAAGATTGTTGCCACAATTTGTTCTGCATGAACAGAAGAAAACAAATTCTTTGCCTTGATATAACACGAATGACTTCTCACCCACTTCTCAATACAGTTTTATGTATGTGAAATCTCATGAACATAAAGTTTACTCGTAATACTTACGGCAGTATGCTGGTGTTTTGAGTACCTCTCAGAACATTATTAGGCTTTCTCTAGACTGCTCTTTTCAAATTGTCCAAAATTCTAGTCACAAATCAATTTCCAAGTCTCCTGAACTACATCGTCTGGTATTGATAGCCATAGTACGCATTTCATTCTCAGCTTTGCATTATTGTAACACATGAACGGAGATACTCCAATCAATAAGAAAAACGTCTATTGTGAATCAAGAAATGATAGGTTCTTGTATTTCTTCACATGGGATATCCTATCTGAAGCCAGAGTTCTTTTGTAATTGTCAAATGAATGGCCATTTTCAGAAATAAATAGTAGGAATCTTTAGGTCTTTGTTTCATAGAGGGCATATATTTTTCTGTGATCATGATATTCACAAGAGTATTGTATAATGTATGTGAGGCAGAAAACACTTGTTCTGATGAGGCAAACTCCTGCTTTTAGGCTTCAGATGTGGCAAGCCAACTTTTTTTTTATATTGTCATAGTTGGGCACAGGTGTCAACTTCACAGTTGAGCTCTGGGCACATTTGTAGAGAATTAGTGGTTGAGTTAGGCCCAGAGCAAACCTGCAGGAGATTGTCTAGCTGATGGGGAAGGCCCATGGTGGGTGGGATTAGGAACTGGAATAAAGTACAGACAGCTGTTTGAGAGAGTCGGCATCCTTTTGTACACTTGGTCAGACATGCTGGTCTGGCAAATAAGGATTGCCCCTTTCTCAGCCATTACATAGAAATGGTGGTGTAATTTGACAATTACAAGTCCCTTTGGCCTTGGTGTTGGTGTGAGCTCTCTTGTCAAGCTGGACTGAGAACTGTAACCAGATAATCATAAGAGACAATAAACCTCTTGTTCCCTTAAGCTGTTTGATTGTCATTTATCAGCAACCATGTAGGTGAAATGCAACATATTTTTTTCAATATTGTGTATTTGAATATAATGACTTTATAATATTTTCAACCCTTAGTCCCCAATCCATTCCCCCTCCTTTTCCATTTACGACCTTTCATTACTCCTTCCTGGCTTCCTCCTATTTTCAAATCTTTTCACTTGTGTGACCATGTTTCAACTCGTCTGTGATGAATTATGCCTGACATGATTCATGCTTCAGCAAGCCTCCTACATTAATGGATACCATTGAGGAAAGCATCCTCTTTACCTCCCTATCAGCTTTAGTCCTCATCAGTCTTTTAAAAAGGTGTAGAGCTTCTTGAGATCTTTTGGATGCTATGATGAGATATTTACAAGAGAATTCCCATTCAATTCTTGAGTAAATATACAAATCTGCCATGAAATCTTGTATGTCACCACTATGTCATGTCCAAGAGATAATGCATGGTCCACTACTTTCCCACTTCAGGCTTTGACAATCTTTCCATCCCCTCCTGCATAATGATACTTGGGCTTTGGGGTGGGGACAGGTGAGTCTTACATGTCCTGCTCAGGGACAAACAGTCCACGAATACTTATTTTCTGAATTTTGACAATCCTTGCTTTTCTGTTGCAGAAGGTTTCTAGGTTAAGTGTTGAGTTCTCTTCATATCTATGAGTTCAGTAACAGGTATTTTCAGAGCAGCAAACCAATATCTTAAGCAATGTGTGACGACAATAGTGCAATGAAAGTGGCAAAAACTATATTGGCTGCAAACATTGTAAAGACCATTTTATTATGGTGTTGAGAAATCCTCTTCCTTCTACACTAGAAAGTTCAAGGAGAACTTCAACCCTTACAACAATTTTTTTTAGCATTTCTTCTTGATCATCTAAATACCGACTCAGATTTACGTTTAAAATATGTATGTGTGTGAAGGTCAGAAAACAACTTTTGAGGTTGGCTTTCTTCTTCTACCATGTAAGATCTAGTTATTTATCTCAAATTGGCAAGTTTTTGTGCCAAGCACTTATATCCATATAGCCATTTCTCCAGCACATATCTTCAAGAATGGGTGAAAATTTTAGGTAATATACATGAATGAAAGAGAGAGTGAAAAGCAAAAACAGGAATGGATATCAATATGGATCACTATGTGCCAAAAACATTGGAATGTTTTATTAATATTACTGTATTTTATTTCAGAAAAACATAATGTGGTATGAGGTTACTATTACAGGACTTGGTATTTTTATCTCTGAGAACAAAGTTGTCTTGGTTCCATCATGTCTTGTCTAAGTGCTTGCCACACCTTACTAAATGACTTTCCTTTCTTGTCTTTTCCTCTTCCAAGCAACATAGGATTATATTTTTGAACAGCCTTACTATCCTATGCATTACTCTTTTAATTGGATCCCATGCCTTGTGTGCTTCAGTTTCCAAACTAATATCTACCTCTGATTTCCCTCTCTAGCATTGCAGGAAAGCAGGGAGCCCAGGTCTGGATGGCAGCAGTGGCTGAAGCACAGGTGTGAGCAACAGCTGCCCTGTTATGAGACAGTGAAGCATACTTTCTGGTGACTTACCTGCACCTTGGCCAGACTCCCTGTACGCCTGAGCAAACCCCCTGCCTCTCAGTGTCTTTTTTTTATTTTTTATTTTTATTATTTATTCAATTGTTCGCATGTATGTGTGTGTGTGCATGTATGCGTGTGTGTGCATGTATGTATGTGTGTGTAGAACCACGGACGAATTCGGGAACCACCATGGACGCCTCCACCTCCTCCTTGTTTACTCTGCCCCGGGATTCACAGGCTCCGCCCTACCAGGACCAAAAGCGCATGCCATCCCCGCTTCCGCCTGGCGTCTATACGTGGGGTCTAGGATCCGAACTCAGGACCTTCCGCCTGCAAGGCTCGCTAGCTCCCTCTCAGTGTCTTAATTAACACATAGAATGGTAGTTGGAACTTGTGTTCTGATTGGCCTCCAAAGAGGTTCTGTGTATGTGTTTCTTTTTCTATTGGTACATGTGCCCTCCTGCGGCTGTGCCAGAGGCTGGATTGCCAGCTCCCCATATATAAGTTTTTGTTCCTGCACAATAAAATGGACCCCTCCACCGCCTGCATGATGTCTTCAGTACCTGTGGTTTCATCTGCACCATGGTCTTCACCTCTGTCGGTTGGTGCCAAGACCACCAACAACTCTGCCTGCCGCTGCTGCAACACTCATCGCTACAACATAGCATCTCTGCCTTTCTATTCAATTTCTTTCTATTAAACCGGATGTGGAGTTCTTGATAAATGTCATAGTACCATCTGCTTTTCCCTGTCTTCCTTGTTTGTTGGTTACCTCACCTAATTCTAAATACTGATCAGTCTCTTCTAAACTACCAAAGGTCCTAATGATCTTAATGGCTGTTTCCTTAATATTATTATCTCCCCTTAAGATAAAACTGTTAATCCGTGTTTACGAAAACAATATAAGGTTTGTAAAGTATGAAACTCTATCATTAATTTCTCTTTATGTCCAATTCTTATGACTAGTACATGGCAATGGCTTAGCAATTATTCTTTGAATTAGTGACTATTATATGTTCCATAATGTGTAATTAACCATCTTCTTAAGAGTTCCCAGATATACTTTGCTCTACTATTATGAAAATAAAATGGGCACATGTGAGGCAATCATACATATGAATATATAACTGAGAGAAGATTTTTTTTCTCATACCTCTTTCACAAGTAAAATATTCTTATCCTAAGTGAGAAATATACAGGTTTTCCAACAAAAAATATAGTCCAAGTAAAACAAATCCGATAGGAATAGGTTATCATAAGCAGAGAGTTGGCAGGAGAAATTGAGCTTTTCAATAAAACTAAAACTTAATAAGAATGATGAAAGAGAGTAGGGGCTGGAGAGGTGGCTCAGGGGTTAAGCCCCTGCCTTGCAGGTGGAAGGTCCTGAGTTCAGATCCTAGACCCCATGTATAGACGCCGGGCGGAAGCTGGGGCAGCTTGTGTTTCTGGTCTTGGTAGGGTGGAGCCTGTGAATCCCCCGGCTGAGTAAACAAGGAGGAGGTGGAGTCGGTCCATGGTGGTTCCTGAATTCGTCAGTGGTTCTACACATACACACACACACACACTTGAATAAATAAATAAATAATAAAAAAAATAAGAATGATGAAAGAAAATCTGAATCTGAAATCATTCAAATAAGTCATACATCATTTAGTAGTACTCTTTGTGTCAAACACTGAAGTTGGGCTCAGAGTTGTGAAGATAGTTCAAATTCGTGATAAACAGAAGAGCATGCCATGTATTTTTCTGAAGTGTGTTGGACTAATGTGGGTATGATGTTAAACATGTTTGTATTTATATAAGAAATCTATGTATATATGAGTGCTATAATTGATGCATATATGGGTTTTCATATATACATGAATAGATCTCTCAAGTAAACTCATAGTTTATTAAAGGACATTACTTATTTCCTAATGATTAATAGTAGCGTTAACTCATCTCAGAAAATTAATAATATCACTTTTCTTAAAAAAGTATTAGTTGAAACAATTTCTAATTATCAGAGACATGGGCTGATGTTAAATTTAGTTATTAAAAACTACATTTTATTTTTATTTATTTATTTATTTAATATTTTCCCTAGTTTTACAAGCATATTGAATAATTATCCCTGGCCCCCTCTTTCTTCCTCTCTCCCAACCCCGTCTTCCTTCTTTTCCTCTTCCCTTCATTAATCCATTCCACTCCTTCCCACTTTCCTGTCTGTCTACCTCTATGGTTCTTGGAGTTCCACTGGACCATGTGCTCTGATGAGGGTTCAGGTCTCTCTAGCAGACCAAGTGGGAACAGAGAGGCGAAATCCCCTTTACCAGGATAGCCCTAGTCTTTAGGTTCCTACTGCACATTGTTTTTCCTGAGATCTTAAATAGTTTATGGAGTCATGTTGGTAAGTCAGCCATTGTGCAGATCTACTAAGGACAAGTCTCATTGCAATGAGTTCCTGAATGTAGCAGCTCTGCCTTAAATGGAATGTCTTGGCCAGCAACAGACCTCCCCATCTTTAGACTCTTACAATCTTGACCCCCCCCTCACTTTCAGCAAGGTTCCCTAAGCCTTCAGATGAGGAGAGATTTATTTGGCCTGATACTGGATGAGCATTGCAGTGCTATATATTCTGTCCAGCTGTCAAAACTACATTTTATTTCATGAAAATATAGTTTAAAAATATAGACTGAAAATCCAGACATTGTGCTGCATACATGTAATCCCAGCACTCAGGAGGTAGAGACATGAAAATCATCAAAGTTAGGCTTATTTGCTTAGTAAGTTTGAGGTCATCCTGTGATACACAAGACATTTTCTTAAAAAAAAATAAGTAGCGTGCATGTCCAGTTTCAATAGTTTTAAAACTTAAATACATCATTTATGTAATAATCAAAAGAACACAAAAGCTACAACTTTCAATGTGTGGAACTGAGATACTACTCATTTTCATTTATGAATGAATCACAAGGTAATATCAGCAAACAGTAATTTCTAAATTGAGATTGGAAGGAGACATAATTTTCTCAGTGTTTGTAGTATGTCCTTAGTGTGCATAAAATTATTACAATGATTTTGGTGAGGTTTATACATACCTAACCAAAATAGCATTGTGAAACACATTTGTAATATTTCAAAAATTTTTCTCAGTGATATAGTTGTTGTGATATTTATTCCAGGAATATACTGATGATGTAATGGCGAAAAGTTCTAATCGACCCTATAACTTAAGCCTATAACTTTGTGGGGTTAATTGACAATCAAATTTTGATTACATCTTGGAAAAAAATAAGATTGATGCACCCTTAGCTAAATTAGCCAAATCAAGAGAGAGAAAACCCAAACTAACAAAATTAGAAATGAAAATGTAGTCATCACTAATGATATCCAAGAAATTCAGAGAATTATAAAGTCATATTTCAGAAATTTATACTTCATGAAATTTGATGACACAAAACAAATGGATGAATTCCTGAGGAAGCACAACTTACCTAAATTGAATCAAGAAGTATTGAATTATTTAAATAGTCCTATAACATATGAGGAAATTGAAGTAATCTCTAATCTTCCCACCAAAAAATGTCCTGGACCAGATTGATTCAGCACAGAATTATACCAGCAAATCAGATTCAAAAACATATCAAAAAGATCATCAAGTAGGCTTTATCCCAGGCATACAAGGTGGGTTCAACATTGCAAATCAATAAATGTAATCTATCATATAAACCAATCCAAAGTGCTAGATCACATGATACTCTCAATAGATGCAGAAGAAGCTTTGGACAAGATCCAACATACTTTTATGATCAAAACTGTAGACATAGTTGGAATGGAAGGAACCTTTGTCAACATAATAAAAACTGTATACAACAAGCCAACAGCAAGGATTACACTCAATAGGGAAAAACATGAAGCATTCCCACTTTGATCAGAAACTAGACAAGGCTGTCCACTCTCACAATTTATATTCAATATTGTATTTGAAGTCTTAGCTAGAGCCATAAGACAAGAGAGGGAGATAAAAGTGACTCAAATCTCTATTTGCAGATGACATGATTGATCCTGAGTGATCCTAAAAACTCCACCAGAGAATTCCTGGAACTAATACATAAATTCAGCACTGAAGCAGGTTACAAAATAAATGTGGAAAATCAGTGGCCTTGCTATACACAAAGGATAAAAAAAGAGAAAAAGTCCTAAGAGAAACAATCCCATTTACTACAGGCCTTAAAAAAAGAAATACCTTGGTATAAATCTAACCAAAGAAGTGAGAGACTTTGTAATGAAAACTTTACAACCCTAAAGAAGGAAGTTACAGAAGACAACAGAAGGTGGAAAGACCTCCCATGCTCCTGGATCAGCAGAATCAACATCATAAAAATGATCATCTGTATATCTGTATATCAAATATACAGATTCAATGCTATACCAATCAAAATCCTCAAGAAATTCTTCAAAGAAATTAACCAAACAATATCAAAATTCATATGGAAGCACAAAAGGCCCAGGATACCAAAAACAATCCTGAGTAGCAAAACCATTGCTGGAGGTATCACCATACCAAGCCTTAATCTATACTACAAATTCATAGTAATAAAAATAGCTTGGTACTGGCTCCAAAATAGACATGTAGATCAATGGATAAGGGTTGAAGACTCAGATATAAGCCCACACAATTAAAGCCATTTGATCTTTGATAAAGGGGCCCAAAAAATCCAGTGGAAAAAGAACAGCATCTTCAACAAATGGTGTTGGCAAAACTGGATGTCCACATGCAGAAGATTTAAATTGGACCCATCTTGTCACCATGCACAAGACTTAATTCCAAATGGATCAAGGATTCAAATGCCATATGACCCTGCTATTCCACTTTTGGGAATAATCCCCAAAAACTCACCTCGATAGCACAAGCACGGCCATGTTCATATCAGCACTGTTTACAATAGCAAAGTCATGGAATCAACCTAAATGTCCAACAGTTGAGGAGTGGATAAGAAAAATGTGATACGTTTATACAATGGAATACTATTCAGCCATCAAAAATGATGACTTAATGAAATTTGCCGGGAATGGATGTAATTAGAAAAAAATATATTGAGTGAAGTATCCCAGACACAGAAAATTAAGTGCCTTATGTACTCCCTAATAGGTGGATCCTAATACCAAACCCACTTAGTGACACACTCAAAGATAAATCTTTGTAATACCTACAGTAATTGCAAATATTATAAATAGGAGGAAAAGGTAAGGAGGGCCCTGCCAGCAACAAGAAGAGATGGGATCATGCTACATCATAGAAAACAGGCCTCTATCAAGGACTGCAAGTAAGTAATGATACATCTGGTTAAGCTCACAGATTTTCCTTCCTGGTCACTTGCAAGTGATGGGGTATGATCTCACCAGAAAGGGAGGGCATACAGTCTGGCAGATAGAAGGTAACGATTTTGCAAATGGAGGCTGATCCCCCCTCACTGCGGTCTCCTACTCTTATTCTGTCTACCTTTGAATTTACTCTTATAATAAGACTCTATTTTAACATCCTTTTATCTCTGGCTAGGAGGTGACATCCAATACCCATCAGGATGGAGCCAAGGGTGGTGCAGGAACAACAAAACTGGAAGAAAAAAAATCAACAAACCATAATTCAGAACATCAGAGATCCTACATTAATCACCAGGAACTAGGCCAGCTTAATCTCACCCCATCCCAAAGCTCAGGGAAATTTGCAGAAGAGGGGGCAGTAAGATTGTAAGAGACTAATGATGGGGAGGTCCAAAAATATACAAGATACTCCACACACATTAGAGCTGAAGTAATCATAATAGGTCTTTGCATGACCTGCGCAATGACTAACATGTCATTGACGACCCTTAAAGCCTATCATGGATCACAGACTCTAAGATTCTTAGAGGGAAGGGATTAACAGCCACAATAGTGTTCCTATACTAAAGGGGAACACAAAAAAGAGCTCTAGGCAATGCTACTGAGTTCTTACACCTCATCAGAGAGGAGGACCCAGAGGGAAGTTTGACATACACACTAAAGGATGCTCCAGGAACTGGGGGGAAGAGGGGGAGTTACTGGGAGAAAGGGAGGGAGGGGGGAAAGGAAGGGGAAAAGGGAGGAGGGAGCAAGGGGATCCAGAGAGGGGTGGAGGAAGGGAGGGGAATAGGGAACCTATCAAGTTTGTATGAGTGGAAAAAATTAATTAAAAAGAAATGGGCCTGGGAACTCCAAAGAAACTTTTCCAGGGATGAAATTGAAATGGCTAACAAATATCTTGAAAAATGCTCCACATCCTTAGCCATCAGAGAAATATAAATCAAAATTTCCTTGAGATATCATCTCACCCCGGTCAGGATGGTAAAAATCTACAATACAAACAACACCAAATGCTGGAGAGGATATGGAGAGAAGAGAACTCTTATATATTGCTGGTGGGAATGCAGGCTTAAACAACCACTCTGGTGATCAATTTGGTGATTTCTAAAAAAGTTAAAGATTGAAATGCCATATGACCCTGCTGTACCACTTCTGGGAATAGTTCCCCATAATGCAAAAATTCACTACATTGACACAAGAATAACTATTTTCATTGCAGCACTATTTATAATAGCAAAGTCTTGGAATCAGTCCATATGCCCAATATTTGACAAATGGATATGTACTCCCTAATAGGTGGATCCTAATACCAAACACACTTAATGATATAACATATTAAATCTCTGTAATACCTACTGTAATTGCAAAGATTATAAACAGGATAGAAGGGGAAGAAGGGCCCCCAGAAAGAAGGAGAGAGGGGATCATGCTTCAGTAGAGAAAATAGGTCACAGGCAATTGTTGCTTGTAAGAAAAGAGACATCTGGTGCAGTTCACTCGCATTTTCCTTCCTAGTCACTTGGGACTGAAGAGGTTTGATCTCACCAATCATGGAGAGTATAGGCACTAGCAGGTAGATGGTAACCATCCTGCAAATGGGACACTGTTCCCTCCTCTCTGCTGTGTCCTTCTCCTATTCCATCTACCTTTGAGTCTTCTCTTATATTGAGATCTTCATTTAAACAGTTGTTTATCTTTGGTTAGGAGGTGATCTTCAATACCAATCAGGATAGCCAAGGGTGATGCAGGAAAAGCAAAACTGAAAACAACAAACCACAATTAAACAAACCAAACACACTACATTATTCACCTGGAACCAGACCAACCAAATCTATTCCCATCCTAAAGCTCAGGGAACCTTGTGGAAGAGAGGATAGCAAGATGGGGAGGACCAACAATATGCAAGATACTCCACATAATTTCGGGCCGCAGAAGCCATAATCAGACTTTGCATGACCTGCACAATGGCTATCATGTCAACAACCCCCAAAGTCTAGCATGGATCACAGGGAGAAGGCTACAGACAGTAGGATCCTTAGAGCCAAGGGATCAACAGTCATAATAGAGTTCCCATACTATAGGGAGCCCATGAAAAGGCTCCAGGATATGGTACTGAGTCCTTATACCTCACTAGGATGGAGGACTCAGGGAGATTTGGCATTCACACAAAAGGATGCTGCAGGTGATGAGAGGGAGGAAGGGGGAGGCACTGGGGGAAAGCAAGGGAGTGAGGGGGGTAAAAGAAAGGGGAAAATGGGGCAAGAGTGAAAGGGAGTCTGGGGAGGGGAAGAGGGAAGGAGAGAATGGGGGTACCTATTGAGCTTGTATGATTGAGATACAGCTAAAATTATAAAAATTAAAAAAATTTGATTACATCAATTCACAAATTTTCCTGATTTTACATCATTCAACTTTATCTTCAAAACACAGGAAATTTAAAATTCAAAATATAACTGAAAAATATGCTGTTATAATTTCAATAATTTTTTAGGAAATTACTGGGAAAAATAATACATTTTTTTCATAAATATCCAGTTGTTTAATGCTGACCAATAACAGAGATATGGGAAAAGGGACTCAAAACCTTCAAGTGTACTTTTTATTTTTATTTATTTTTATTTTTTAATATTTTTTATTATTATTTCCGCTCATACAAACTTAATAGGTACACCGGTTCCCTCCCTCCCTCCTCCACCACCCAACCCCCCTGCTCCCCCTCCCCTCACCCCTCCCTCCCCATCCCCCAGTACCTTGCCCCCCAATCCCCCAAGAATCTTTTAATGTGCATGCCAGGCTCTCCTCTGGGCCCTCCTCTCCGATGACATACAAGGACCCAGTGGCATTTCCCTGAACCCTTTCCTGTGTTCCCCTTAAGCATAGGAACACTACTATGGCTGTCAATTCCTAGCCTCCAAGAATCTTGGTGCCTTGAGAAAATACTAGACTTTGTGAGGTCAATAGTGTGTGGGACATTGCCGCAGGGCATGCAAAGTCCAATTATGATTGCTTCGGCCCTAACTTATGTGGAGTATCTTGCATATCATTACTCCTCCCATCCTTGTGCTCGTACAATCTTACCGCCCCCTCTTCCGCAAATGTCCCTGAGCTTCAGGATGGGGAGAGATTAGGCTGGCCTAGTTCTAGGTGGGTAATATAGAGTCTCTGAAGTTCTGGATTATGGTTTGTTGATTTTTTTTTGCAGTTTTGCTGCTCCTGCAATGCCCTTCACTCCATCCTGATGGGTATTGTATTTCACCTCTGGCCAGAGATAAAAAGCTGTTAAACTAGAGTCTTGTTATAAGAGTATATTCAAAGATAGATGTAATAAAAGTAGGAAACCCCAGTGAGGGAGAGGCCAATCACCCATTTGCAAAATGGTTACTTCTTATCTGCCAGACTGTATGCCCTCCCCTGCTGGTGAGATCATACCCCCTCAGTTGAAAATGATCAGGAACGAAAGTCTGTGAACTTAACCAGATGTCTCATTGCTTACTTGCAGTCCTTGATGGAGGCCTATTTTCTCTGCTGTAACATGGTCCCCTCTCTCCTTGTTTCTGGTGTGGCCCTCCTACCCCATCCCTCCTGTTCATAATCCTTGCAATTACTGCAGGTATTACAGAGATTTATCTTTAAGTGTCTCTAGGTGGGCTGGGTGGGTTTGGTACTAGGAGCCACCTATTAGGGAGTATTTACGGCACTTAATTTTCTGGGTCTGGGATACTTCACTTAATATAATTGTTTCTAATGACATCCATTTCCCAGCAAAACCCGTAATTCATCATTTTTGATGGCTGAGTAGTACTCCGTTGTACAGATGTACCAGTTTCCTTATCCACTCGTCAACTGTAGGACATTTGGTTTGATTCCATGACTTTGCTATTGTAAACAGTGCTGCTATGAACATGGTCGTGCTTGTGCTATCGAGGTGAACCTCTGCTGCTTGGGGGATTATTCCCAAAAGTGGAATCGCAGGGTCATATGGCATTTCAATCTTTAATTTCTTTAAGAATCTCCAGACAGTTTGCCAGAGTGGTTGTATGAGCCTACATTCCCACCAGCAATGTAGGAGCGTTCCCCTCTCTCCACATCCTCTCCAGCACTTGCTGTTGTTTGTATTGTGGATTTTTACCATCCTGACTGGGGTGAGGTGATATCTCAGGGAAGTTTTGATTTGCATTTCCCTGATGGCTAAGGAAGTAGAACATTTTTTAAGATATTTGTTGGACATTTTGATTTCATCCCTGGTAAAGTTTCTTTTAAGCTCCAGAACCCATTTGTCCAGGGCCATTGTTTTCCTTGGTGTTTAGTTTTCTAAGTTCTTTGTGCACTCTGGAAAATAGAGTTCTATCAGATGTGTGGTTAGTGAAGATTTTCTCCCATTCTGTGGGTTGCCTTTGAGCTCGTGTTACAATCTCTTTATCTGAACAGAAGCTCTTTAATTTCACAAGGTCCCAACTGTTGAGAGTTGGTAGCAGTGACTGTGCCATTGGATGTCTGTTTAGGAAATGTTGGCCTAGCCCAATGAACTCGAGGGAGTTCCCTATCCTTTCAATTATGGTTTTTATAGTCTCTGGTCTGATATCAAGGTACTTGATCCGTTTGGAATTAAGTCTTGTACATGGTGACAAGTACGAGTCCAGCTTTAATCTTCTGCATGTGAAGATCCAGTTTTGCCAGCACCATTTGTTGAAGATGCTGTTCTTTTTCCATTGGATTCTTTGGGCCCCTTTGTCAAAGACCAAATGGCTGTAACTTTGTGGGCTTATATCTGGGTCTTCAATCCTTATCCATTGATCTGTGTGTCTATTTTGGAGCCAGTACCAGGCTGTCTTTATAACTATGGATTTGTAGTATAGACTAAGGTTGGTATGGCAATACCTCCAGCTGTGTTTTTGTTACTCAGGATTGTTTTTGCTATCCTGGGTCTTTTGTGCCTCCATATGAACTTTGAGATTGTTTGGTCAACTTCTTTGAAGAATTGCTTTGGGATTTTGATTGGTATAGCATTGAATCTGTATATTTCCTTTGGTAGGATGGTCATTTTTACGATGTTGATTCTGCCAATCCAGGAACAAGGGAGGTTTTTCCACCTTCTGGTGTCTTCTGCTATTTCTTTCTTTAGGGTTTTAAAGTTTTCATTATAAAGGTCTTTTACCTCCTTGGTTAGGTTTATACCAAGGTATTTCATTTTTTGAGGGGCTATAGTAAATGGGATTGTTTCTCTCAAGGCTTTTTCACTTCTTTCATTCTGGGCATATAGGAAGGCCTCTGATTTTTGCACATTTATTTTGTATCCTGACACCAGGAGCTTCCTGGTGGAGTTTTTGGGATCACTTAGGTATAAGATCATGTCATCTGCAAATAGAGATAGCATGACTTCTTCCTTCCCGATTTGAATCCCTCTTATGTCCCTTTCTTGTCTTATGGCTTCAGCTAAGACTTCAAGTACAATAGTGAATAGAAGTGGTGAGAGTGGACAGCCTTGTCTAGTTCCTGATCGAAGTGGGAATGCTTCCAATTGTTCCCCATTGAGCATAATCCTTGCTGTGGGCTTGTTGTATACAGCTTTTATTATATTGATAAAGGTTCCTTCCATTCCTACTGTCTCCAGCGTTTTGATCATAAAAGGCTGTTGAATCTTGTCAAAAGCTTTTTCTGCATCTATCGAGAGTATCATGTGGTCTTGGACTTTGGACTGGTTTACATGATGAATTACATTTATTGATTTGCGTATGTTGAACCAACCTTGTGTGCCGGGGATGAAGTCTACTTGGTCCCCGTGAATGATCTTTTTAATATGTTTTTGAATCCGATTTGCTAAGACTTTGTTGAGAATCTTTGCGTCTGTGTTCATCAGGGAGATCGGCCTATAGTTTTCTTTTTTAAGTGAATCTTTATTAGGTTTTGGGATTAAAACGATATTAACTTCATTTAAGGAATTTGGTAGTGTTCCTTCCTTTGCTATTTGATGGAATAGTTTAAGGAGTATTGGTGTTATTAACTCCTTAAATGTCTGGTAGAACTCTGTGCTGCATCCATCTGGTGGGAAGATGCGAGATTACTTCCTCAATTTCCTTATATGTTATAGGACTATTTCAATAATTCACAACATCCTGATTCAATTTAGGTAAGTTGTGTTTACTTAGAAATTCATCCATCTCTTTTTTGTTGTCAAACTTCACAAAGTATAAGTTTTTGAAATATGCTGTTATAATTCTCTGGATTTCTTGGGCCTAGTAGTGATAACTCCATGTTCATTTCTAACTAACTCCATTCTTAATTTGGGTTTTCTCTCTCTTGCTTTTGGTTAGTTTAGCTAGGGGTGTATCAATCTTATTGATTTTTTGAAAGAACCAGCTTTTTGACTGGTTGATTTTTTCTATCGTTTTCTTAATCTCGATTTCAGATATTTCTCCCCTTAGTTTGCTAATCTCCTCTCTTCTACTACTTTTGGGATCAGATTGCTCTAGTTTCTCCAAAGCTTTAAGCTGCATTGTTAAGTTGTTTATTTCTGATGTTTCCATTTTTTTGATGTAGGCATTAAGAGCTATGAACTTACCTCTTAGAACAGCTTTCATTGTGTCCCAGAGATTTTGGTAAGTTGTATTTTCGTTATCAATCGCTTTCAGAAAATCTTGAATTTCCTTTTTAATTTCTTCCTGAATCCAGTTCTCATTCAGCATCACAGTGTTAAGTTTCCAGGAGTTAGTGTATTTTCTCTTGTTTGATGTGTTGTGGATGTCCAGCTTTAGGCCGTAGTGGTCTGATAGGGCACAGGTTAGAATTTCAACTTTCTTGTATATGTGTAGATTCATTTTGTGGCCCAATATGTGATCTATTTTGGAGAAAGTTCCGTGTGCTGCTGAGAAAAAATGTGTATTCTTTGGTGCGTGGGTGAAAAGTTCGATAGAGATCTGTAAGGTCCATTTCTTTCAGGGTTTGATTAAGTTCCAAAGTGTCTCTGTTAAGCTTTTTTTTTTTTTTTTTTTTTCAGCTCATACAAACTTATTAGGTACACCAGTTCCCTCCCTCTCTGTTAAGCTTTTGACCTGTTGATCTATCCCATGTTGAGAGGGCGGTGTTGAAGTCCCCAAGAATTATCGTTTGGGGGTTGATTTCTTGCTTTAGACGCTGTAGGGTTTTCTTAATGAATGTGGAGGGGCCCGTAGAGGGTGCATATATGTTCAGTATTGTGAAGTCTTCCTGGTGAATTGTACCTGTGACTAAAATGTAGTATCCATCCGTGTCTCTTATAATTTTTTTTGGTTTGAAGTGCACTCTGTCTGATATCATAATGGCTACCCCTGCCTGTTTTCTGCTTCCATTTGCTTGTAGAATTGTTGACCAGCCTTTTATTTTTAGAGCGTGCCTATCTTTTGTGGTGAGATGGGTTTCCTGCAGGCAGCAGATTGATGGATTGTGATTTTTAATCCAAGTTTGTAATCTGTGTCTCTCGATCGGTGAATTAATTCCATTAACATTTAGTGTTATAATGGAGAAACTATTGTTAATTCCAGATATTTATTATGTTTAGTAGTTTTTATAAGTATATTGCTTTGCTTTTAATGGTGTTATACTTGCCTTCTGTTCTCCTGGATATGCCTGTTTTTTTCTTCACGCTTGAGTATCATTTCTAGCATTTTTTGAAGGCCTGGTTTGTTGGACATGTATCCCTTCAAGTTATCTTTGTGCTAGAAAATTTTTCTTTCTCCCTCAATGATGACTGATAGTTTTGCAGGATAAATCAGCCTGGGTTGACATTTTTGCTCATTCAATACTTGAAGTATGTCTGTCCAAGCTCTTCTTGCTTTTACTGTTTCGACTGAGAAGTCATTTGTTATTTTAATAGGTTTACCTTTAAAAGTGACTTGTTTTTTCTCCCTTGAAGCTCTCAGCACCAGTTCTTTATCTTGAATGTGGAGTGTTTTAACTATTATTTGCCGGGGCGTGCTTCTATTTTGGTCATATCTGTTTGGGGTGCGGAATGCCTCTTGTATATGGATGGGCCTCTCTTTTTTTAGATGAGGAAAGTTTTGAAAAATATCCTCAGGGGTGTTATTTTGAGATTCTTGCTCTGGTATTCCATGAATACGCATGTTAGGCTTTTTCAGGGTGTCCCATATCTCTTGGATATTTCTCTCAAGTATCTTTTTGGCTTTAACAACCTCTTCCATTGAGCTGGTTAGTACTCCCACTTTATCTTCAAGGTCTGAAATTCTGTTTTCTGCTTCGTTAGTTCTGCTGATAAGACTCTCTGCTGAGTTCTAGGTTGAAGATATCTTGTCTTTTAGCTCAGTTTTAAACTCTGCTTGAGTCTGCTTTAACTGCTCTATGCCTGTTTTTGTTTCTTGCACTCTTTTTCTCAACTCCTCCAATGTGTCTGTTGTGTTCCTCTTCGAAGTGATTGATTTGGTTATTTAATTCATCCCAGATTTCCTCTTTCATAGTATTGAACATGGTAATGATCATGTTTTGAAAGTCGTTATCCTGGGTCAGGCTTTCTTGGCCATTTTCCATGGGTTTGTTCTGGTTGGAGTCTAACATTATGGGATTAATTCCTTCAGTGAGAGATTTGTTTACTTGAGTGTTGTTTCTCATGGATTTGCACTTTGACTTGGTCATTGTCAGTTTTAACTCTTAAGATCTTTCAATTTCTGTGCGTTTTTCATTGAACTGAATTTGCCCTGGGGTTCTGGGGGTGGGCGGGGGCGGAGCTTACCTAGGTGGCGTGAGTGCCGGCTGGACTGGGCGTGTGCAATTCCCGGTGGGCAGAGTAGGGGTAAAGGGAGGATGGGGTGGCGAGCGGGGAGCTCTTTAATCTTGGGGAGCTGGAACAGGGCCCGGGCGCAGGGGGGTCCTTCTCCCCAGCCCTAAACGGCTCCGTGCTCTTCCTGGCTGGTGGGAGGAGCTCCTTCAAGTGTACTTTTAAATAATGTGACCAGAAAAGAAGCAAAACATACAGTTTTTAGTGTCCATGAAGAATTTTGTTTACAAGGTCACTGCAGAGACCAATGGCATCTACAAGAATGACAGTAACTATTGGTTTCTTTAGTTTTGTCATAAGCTTCTAATTGAAAACTAGATCTCTATAGACCTTCCAAATATATCAGGAATCTCTCCCCCCAGTTTTTTCATTTTTGGATACCATGTCCAAAATTTATATTTTGGTAAATTATATGCAATCTAAAGAATATTTTAATTAAAACATCTGCAAAAACATTTTTATCAAAGAGAAAACTTTATGTGTAATGATAGGTGCTTTTTGTAATAATTAGGAGTGATGATTTCAGAACAGGTTCTTATGACCTTTCTGGAAAACTTATCCAGGCCAATTTTCAAGTTAACCCTGTGATTGTCTAATTTGAGCCAAATGAATTCTTGCCCACATTTTCCAGATGAAAGGCAACATGCTCATCAGGTGACTCTGCAGGACTGAAATGTACTTCATTGGTATCTTATTACAATGTAAGTGCTTCTGCTCCATTTGCTGTTCTTATCTAAAGTCTTTTAAGGATAAATCAATCAAGAAGTTAATGTACAACTTCTATACTTTCTAGTAAATCAATAATCTTAACTTTTGATCATTTGCATGTTTTTGTGCCAAATAGAACTTTGGTAACCTGAGGTCATAAAAGTTTATTTAATATCTCTCCTGTCTTTATAATTCACATCAACCATATGTACTCAGTCTCCTTCATACAGAATTATAGATAAAATAATAATACAGTTAAATCATAATTTCTTAGTTATCATTATAAAAAGTATTTTTCAAGAAAAATTATGGCATAAAATAAATATACTATACAACTCACTAATTCAAAACTTATCCAGGATGCCTGCCCCCCACAGCACATGTGGAGTGCTGTGAGTTCATTTCTAGCTCCTTGGCTCTCAAGGATTCCATGAGTTCTCCAGGGTGCCATAGCCCTTTGTGGCATGTCATGTCTGGAGTCCATGAGTTCCATTTTTTTCTGTCCTCTAATAAACTACACCTTAATCCTCTACATGAGGTCTGGTGTCAGTCTTTGACTCAGAACACAAGAGCACTGCAACATTTGGCGACCTCAAAAGGACCAAGAGAGGAGAGGTAGATTCCGTCAACTGAAGTAAAAGCCACTGTATCTCTTCTCAGCCCTCCAAGAAGGCTTCTTGTGGGAAGGGGAGGAAAAGGGCACTTTTGAAATGGGAGATTGAATCCCAGCCTGAGGTGGGAGCACCACCTCAGTGCTCAAATTTGTAGTCTTACTTCAAGATCCTTAAGATCTTTTCAGATCTTTTCCTAGCCATGGGATTTGAGTGAGCCAGTTTTGTAGTTCTGTGGTGATAGCATATGGTCCAGGGTTGAAACAAATTAGAATCCGATTGCAAGTCATGAAACAGCTGAACCCACCATGGCTAAGCTACACCAAGGATCTTCTAAGGATGCAGCCAGAGCTGGCATGTGTTTGATCTCTCCTGGAGCAATACCCAGTCTTTGTCTGCATTGGATGGTGGGGATTGATTTAGCTTCAGGTCTTATTAATTAAAGGAGGGAAATTCCTAGTGACTTTTACTGTAAAGAAAGAACTTTTAATGTCTGGGATGATGGCCATATATCAGTATAAACAGAATAGAAAATTCAGGAAGCTTCAGCCATGGATGCATCATGGACCCTGTACCCTTTTGTCACTGACAGAGGGGCATCAAACAGTTATGAATCGGTTGGCCAAGCTGACAACTCAGAATGAGACTGGCCAGGTAATAGTCAGTTGCCAGGTGTGGTGAGTTGCTGGGTTTATGGTGTGTGGTTTATGGTGTGTGGTTTATGCTGAGTCATGTGCCTTTTTCCATATCCAGGCCTATAGACTCTAGTTAAGGAGAGGTCTCCTTCAACTTGTATCCTATATCCAGGGACTAATCTAGTGACAGGCATTATCCTCTGTTTCAGACAGGAACCTCTACATCCATTTCTCAAAGGAGTCTGCTCAAATATACCCTCAAGAACTGGAAAAATGTTTAATCTTACTAACCTAAAAAAGAGTCAATTTTTAGCGTTCTGTTCTCAGATATTGCCTCTGTAAATCTTAGATGATGAAGAGAGATGGCCCCCAGGAGGATCCTTGAATTATAATCCTCTCCTCCAACTAGATTTATTCTGTGTGAGGGCAAACAAATGGCAGTAAGTTCCCAAAAGTCAAATTTTCTATCTAAGAGACCATGGAGGTCTATTCCAAAAGTACTAGCTAGTCTCCTACTAGAGATGCCCTCAAGACTGAGGTGCAACAGAAATTTCAAGTTTCCCCCTCAGCCAAACCCCTTTCCCTTGAAACTAAGCAGTCTTAGTAATCCAGAGACAGCATTAACCTGTCACCTACAGTAGATGCCAGGGTGCATTTAATTCAATGTAAGTCAATGTGCCCTTTTCTTTACAAGATTTGGCCCAAATTACAAAAGACTTAGGGAGTTTCTCTGAAGATCCACATGAATTCATAGATTTTTTTCAAACTTTCAGGTATTTACACTGACCTATATGGACATACTTTTGCTTCTAACACAGTCCCTTTCTCCATCAGAAAAAGAGCCAGTCCTCCATACTTCAGAACAGACAGCAGAGGAATATTATTAAAGGGAAAGAAGTGTATCTAGGAGAGAACACTCCTTTACTTCCTATTGGAAATGAGGGAGTCCCTAGGTATGATCCAAAATGGAACACTGAATCTCAGAATGGAAAATGAAGGAAGAATAATTTCCAATGTATTATTACTGAAGGGCTCAAGAGAATGAGACAAAGCCTAAAATTATAATAACTTATAATGGCAGGAATAACTCAGGGCCCAACTGAAAACCCTAGGCTATTCCATAACAAGCTTAGAGACACTTTGAGGAAATATACTATGGTTGATCCAGAAAGTCTAGAAGAGGAAATTATCCTCAAGGACAGATACATCATTCAGGCAGCACCTGACATTTGTACAAAATTACAAAAGATGGCTTTTAGCTCTGAAAAAGACCTAGATGATATAATTAAAGTAGCAATGAATATTTTTTAATAGAGAAGAAGCTGAATGGGAGGAAAAAGAAAAAACCCAGAGAGAAAAAAAATAGAAGTTTGATATTGTTTTAAGTGAATAGGACAATAATAGGACACAGGGGAAAAGAGGAAAGAAAATGCTTTAAATGCTACCAGGCTGGGCACCTCCAAAGAGACTCTCTCATGTACAAAAAGCCTCCACTGTGACTCATGTCCTGACTGTGGGGATCTCTGCCGGAGGAAGGATTGCCCCCTGAACTCCAGGGTCAGGAGTCAACTACCTCTAAAGAGGATCAATGATGAGGCCCAAGCCTCTTGGCTTCGATATGATGGGAAAAGGGAGAATTGCCTCTGACATTCAGCAAAGCAGAGCCCAAATGCAAAATTAATATATGTCTCAAGAGCCTCTGGTTGAAATGCAGGTGGAAAGCCAATCTGTTCCTTTTTTAATAGATACAGAAACATGATATTCTATGCTTAACTTCATTCCTTGGCTCTTGTTAATTTAACTAGAATGGTTAAGGTCAGGAGAGTGACTGGTTTACCAGTCACTCACAAAGTAACCAGTGAGATTCCTTGCACACTTAATGATATGGTTTTTAGACATTCCTTTGTTTACATGCCCGAATGCCTGACTATCCTAAGTTTAGACTTAATAGAATATTTTAACTCTGTTATATAGTCACCCACATGGTTCTGGTTTTAGAAGCATCAAAGATACTAGAAGGAAGAGGTCATAGATTCCTCCTACAAGGTTTCAGAGAATAATGAAATCTAGACACTATGAAACAAAAAGCCTGCAGTTTGGAGGCCCAAGATGGGCAGTTTGTGCTCTGGAGTCAAAGCCAGACACATGTGTTGGTGAAAGTTTTAGTAAAGTTTTGCCCTCATCCTGAAAGCTTGCTTAAAGTTAAACATGCAATGACAAACTTAACCAGTTAAACCAGAAAAAAGTGGAGAGCAAAATCTGTGATGTTAAGCAAGCTAACTCCATTAGCAAATCAAAGCTGGCTTTTCATCTAGATAAGAGGAATGGTCCCTACCCTGAAGACAAAATTATCAGAGACTCACAAAACTTTCCATGTTAGGAAACAATCTTCCCAGTAATCAGAAACTAGAACAGGACTGATTTAGACTCTTGACAACTTGAAATTTAAAAGATGTGTTCTTTTATAGATTAAAGCTGGACCTGTACTTGTCACCATGCACAAGACTTAATTCCAAATGGATCAAGGACCTTGATATCAGGCCAGAGACTATAAAAACCATAGTTGAAAGGATAGGGAATACCCTCGAGCTGATTGGGCTAGGCCAACACGTTCCTCAACAGACATCCAATGGCACAGTCACTGCTACCAACTCTCAACAGTTGGGATCTTGTGAAATTAAAGAGCTTCTGTTCAGATAAAGAGATTGTAACACAAGCTCAAAGGCAACTCACAGAATGGGAGAAAATCTTCACTAACCACACATCTGATAGAACTCTATTTTCCAGAGTGCACAAAGAACTTAGAAAACTAAACACCAAGGAAAACAATGGCCCATTAAAAAATGGGCCCTGGAACTTAAGAGAAACTTTACCAGGGATGAAATTAAAATGTCTAACAAATATCTGAAAAAATGCTCCACTTCCTTAGGCATCAGGGAAATGCAAATCAAAACTTCCCTGAGATATCATCTCACCCCGGTCAGGATGGCAAAAATCCACAATACAAACAACAACAAATGCTGGAGAGGATGTGGAGAGAGGGGAACTCTCCTACATTGCTGGTGGGAATGCAGGCTCATACAGCCACTCTGGAGAGCCATCTGGAGATTCTTAAAGAAATTAAAGATTGAAATGCCATATGACTCTGAGATTCCACTTTTGGGAATAACCCCCATACAGCAGAGGTTCACCTCGATAGCACGAGCACGACCATGTTCATAGCAGCACTGTTTACAATAGCAAAGTCATGGAATCAAAGCCAAATGTCCAACAGTTGATGAGTGGATAAGGAAACTGTGGTATATCTATTCAATGAAGTACTACTCAGCCATCAAAAATGATGAATTACTGGAATTTGCTGGGAAATGGATGTCATTAGAAACAATTATATTAAGTGAAGTATCCCAGACCCAGAAAATTAAGCACCGTATGTACTCCCTAATAGGTGGCTCCTAGTACCAAACCCACCCAGCCCACCTAGACACTCAAAGAAAATCTCTGTAATACCTACAGTAATTGCAAGGATTATGAACAGGAAGGATGGGGTAGGAGGGCCACACCAGAAACAAGGAGAGAGGGGACCATGTTACAGCAGAGAAAATAGGCCTCCATCAAGGACTCAAATAAATAATGAGACATCTGATTAAGTTCACAGACTTTCGTTCCTGATCATTTTCAACTGAGGGGGTATGATCTCACCAGAAGAGGAGGGCATATAGTCTGGCAGATAAAAAGTAACCATTTTACAAATGGTTGATAGACCCCCTCCGTCACTGTGGTTTCCTACTTTTATTATGTCTACCTTTGTATGTGCTCTTATCACAAGACTCTAGTTTAACAGCTTTTTGTCTCTGGCCAGGGGGTGACATACAATGCCCATCAGGATGGAGTGAAGGGCATTGCAGGAGCAGCAAAACTGCAAAAGGAAACCAACAAACCACAATCCAGAACTTAGAGACTATCAACCACCTAGAACTAGGCCAGCCTAATCTCTCCCCATCCTGAAGCTCAGGGACATTTGCAGAAGAGGGGGCGATAAGAGTGTAAGAGCAAAAGGATGGGAGGAGCAATGATTTTCAAGATACTCCACACAAGTTAGGGCCGAAGCAATCATAATTGGCCTTTGCATGCCCTGTGCAATGTCCAACATACTATTGACCTCACAAAGTCTAGCATCTGCTAAAGGCACCAAGATTCTTGGAGGCAAGGGATTGGCAGCCACAGCAGTGTTCCTATATTTAAGGGGAACACAGGAAAGGGTTCAGGGAAAGCCCACTGGGTCTTTGTTCGTCATCGGAGAGGAGGGCCCAGAGGAGAATCAGGCATGCACAAGAAAGGACTCTCTTGGAATTGGGGCGGGAGGCACTGGGGGATGGGGAGGGAGGGGAGAGGGGAGGGGAGCAGGGGGTTGGGGGGAGAAGGAGGGAGCGAGGGAACTGGTGTACCTATTAAGTTTGTATGAGCTGAAATAATAATAATAATAAAAAGATGTGTTCTTTTATATGCTTCGGTGCCAAAAAGAATGTATCTCTTTGCTTTTAGGAACCTAGAAGGGAAAGGAAAAAAAATATTGGTTTTGCCCAAAGATTCAGATAATTCACATATTTTTTTGTACAGGCATTAGAATATGACCTTGGAGATTTACAGCTGCCAGAGGAGAAAGGTCTCTTCTTTTATGTAGATTACCTACAGCACTTGCCTTTTACAAAAATGACTATTACAGACAAGGTAACACGTTTTCTTTACAAACTCTTGCTTGTATCTAGCTTGTATCTAAAGTAAGACTTATAAGCTCTTTAGCTTATCCCATTTGTCTTCCCAATTACAGTGGTTTGATCCTTATATTTAGATCTTGTAGGCTTAATTTATCTATTTTGTTTCTTTCAGATTAATATCCATAAAGCTTAAAATGTGGGGACCACTGGACCATCCCAGCATGTCATAGATGAGGACACCAGATTGCTCACACTTCCTTCATCCCAACTGAGTAAGTAACTGAGAGCCTCTCTTTCCCTGAGCAGTCTGGGTCCTCAAACGGTTAAGAGGGGAATAAGGCAGATTTAGAGCAGCCATGCTGGAGTGGTCTTTGAGGGTCTTTGAAATTTCTTTGAAATCCACCATTGCTGAGATCACCCTGAAGGAATACTCCCAGTTGAGGAATTGACTTCAGTCCTCTACAGAATTAAGATAGCCCCAATGTGAGTTAACTAAAGGGGAGCCATTTTTCCCCAGCTTATCTAAATGTATAAATATACCTGACCTTGGCAGTCATGTTTGGCACCTGCCCTAATGGCACTGCACATGTGGAGTCTGTGAGTTCATTTCTAGCTCCTTGCCTTTTACAGATTCCATGTTTGGAGTCCACTGAATTCTTCAGAGTTCCCTAGCCACTCATGGCACTCCATATCTGGAGTCCATGAGTTTCATTATTTCTCTCTTACAAACTCTATCTTAATCCTCAAAAAAATAAAAACTTATTCAGCATTTCACACTTTACTAAAGATGTACAAAATCTCATTTTATTAGAAGTTCTACCCATTCTTTATCCTTGGTTTACTCTTTTATATAGTGTTATAAGAAAGGACCTGTGGTGCATTAAGTTGTAAGGAAAAATAATAAATATTGTGATAATTCTGGTATCTGAAAATTCCAAACACTTATGACTGACATCCAGTGACAGCCATCTGTTTATATTTTAATAAGGGAATGTGGGGTGTATGGACAAAAGAAACAAAGGTGTGGGTGTCTCTGCTTTGTAACATCCTACAAGCACATAATTAACAAACTTCTGCAGGATAAAACCCACACCAAGGAGAAATATATTAATCATTTTATTTATTTTATATTGAAAATTCTATCACCTCTCCACCTTGGTTAGTTGGAAACCATACTTTAAGATAAATTTGGGCGGGAACAGGTTATATTCAAAACTATAATGCTCTCATACTGAAAATATGATTTCAGTAGTGCTCTAAGAATTGATCAGTAATGTATATTTGTTGTATCCTTTGTGAACAGTCTTAATTAGAGAATATTTGAAATCATTAAAGAGTATAAAAAGGGAAATAAGATTCACCTATGTTCCTTAATAAATTATGTTCTGAGTTAAAAATTATATATTTTTATCTAATTCCTGTGCATATATTTAGAAAATTATAATAACTTTGCTTATAATTTTCATGTTAAAGCCAATTGTGAACTAACAGATCATTATTCTCTTTTTAAACTAAACTCATATCAAGCCTCATTTAGGGTAATTAAAAATATTTGTATTGTATGTTTTATAAGTCTTCATTATCCACATTTACATTCATGTTTTCGGTCAATCACTAATAAAAATATATAGATTGTCCAATGTTTCTTTTATGTGTAACTGGCATTCTGCATAGTTTGTGTAACTTGCATTCTTCTATCTTGTTCTCTACATATTTAAAAACACAGACACAGACACAGATGCACAACACACACACACACACACACACACACACACACCCTTCCCTTTTCTATTTTGATTTTGGAGACTGCAATTCACAATGGATCAAGAATTGCCCTTAAATTTCCTATGTACCAGAGGCAGACCTTGAGTCTATAATTACCCTTCTCCTCCTGCCTCAGCATCTCAAGTATTGAGATTATAGACATGTGCCACTATGTCTGCTTTATCTTTCTATGCATTTTCTATTAGTATGCCGTATTCGTTTTTAACATGATTCCAACATTCATTTTTAACACACGATATAGTTTAATGAAATACGATGGAGTGAAGGGCATTTCAGGAGCAGCAAAACTGCAAAAGAAAATCAACAAACCACAATCCAGAACTTCAGAGACTCTATATCAACCACCTAGAACTAGGCCAGCCTAATCTCTCCCCATCCTGAAGCTCAGGAAATTTGCAGAAGAGGGGGCGGTACGATTGTAAGAACACAAGGATGGGAGGAGTAATGATATGCAAGATACTCCACACAAGTTAGGGCTGAAGCAATCATAATTGGACTTTGCATGCCCCACGCAATGTCCCACACACTATTGACCCTCACAAAGTCTAGCATTTGCTAAAGGCACCAAGATCCTTGGAAGCAAGGGATTGACAGCCACAGTAGTGTTCCTATGGGTAAGGGGAACACAGGAAAGGGTTCTGGGAAATGCCACTGGGTCCTTGTACGTCATCGGAGACGAGGGCCTAGAGGAGATCCTGGCATACACATTAAAGGATTCTCCGGGAATGGGGGGGAGGCACTGGGGGATGGGAAGGGAGGGGTGAGAGGAGGGGGAGCAGGGGGGTCGGGGGGAGGAGGAGGGAGGGAGGGAACCGGTGTACCTATTAAGTTTGTATGAGCGGAAATAATAATAAAAAATGTAAAAAAAAAAGAAAACATAATAATGAAACCCATTATTTTGTATGTTGACTGAAAAAAATAATAAAAATGAAAAGACTAAAAAAAAGAAATATATATTCTTTTATAATACATTAAAAATTTTAAAGACTCTAATGACAAGTATTTTATAGATTAAAACATGATATAATGCATCACAACTCTTTATTTCAGTAACTTTTTAAGTTACTTATGAATGCCAATGAGTTCCTCTTTCCTTTACTTCTGCTGTGTTCCTGTTCTCTATGTCCCATCCATTGACATGTCCTCCTTTCTCTTAATGTGAATGGTGAGTCTTTCTTGAAGGGGTTATAATGCACTGAACTTTCATAATTCTCTTCTTGGCCCTAGAGCATAATAGAAATTATAGTAATGAATACTTGGTTTCTGTATATATGTCTTAAAGGCATGACAATAGTTTAGAATACATTATTATGTCTTTCTTAAGGAAAATAATCCTATATTCTGGTAAAATTCTTTTGTAGTTAGTTCTTTTTTGTATTGTGATGTGAATTTTTAATTTCTTTGCCATATTTTTAATGTGTCTTGTGTGATGAGAGGAGCATGGTAATAATTTTCATTCATCCTAAGGATTTTTTTTTTCTGACAGTGTTAAGGGAGTAATAGCGAAACAAGATGCAATAGGAGCAGAATTGCTTTTACAAAGTAGAAAATATAACATATAAATTATTTGATGCTGTACCATGGTTTCACTGAATTTTGAAATATTATTAAAAGCTAGTCAGGTAATTATCTTATTTTGAATAAAAGTTGGCTTATGTATGACATGTATGTTTGTAGAAGAGAAAAAAAATGAAGAATGAAGAACTGGTATCATCTCAGAGGATTGAAACGTGAATGAGAGAGAGAGTGCCTTTTCTCAGGGTAATGGCAAACAAGCATTTCCATACTTCAGAAAGGCATTCAACAAAAAAACCAAACTAATGATTGCACCAAAGTATGACTTGGAGTCAATGAGTTCATAGGAGTTACTTACAGGAATAGGGGTGAGGGCTATTTACATTAGTGGGGATGACTTAAAGCCAGCTACATCACTGAAAAGCCACCACGGTCTGGGCGAGAATCACGGAAGCTATAACATGGAGCTCAATAGACTGACTGGCTGGCCAGGGATTCTCCTCCTACTAGCAGCTATTTACTGCTTTCTTTACTTTAGACAGAGACAACACCAATCTTGTGTTCCAGGAACTTTCTAAGCCTAACCAGATACTTTCTGAGTCATCCCTTTTCCCCCAGGATGGTATGGTTTGTTATAAAACATCCTCTTTAAAGGATGTTTTATGTTATGCCCAGATTGCTTTATGTTATTCCCAGAGGAAAATGCCATATAACAATTCTCAAAACAAGCTTCCCAAGTAGCATGATTCTGTGAAAGGAAGCAGAAACACTTATCATGTTTAAAATAGCATCTGGAAATGAATTTTCTTGGAAGAAATGTGATATCTTTCCATGTGTTTGTTACTAAAAGTGAAGCTGAGGCTGGATGTAAAGTGAGAGATGAATTGTTCTGTTCCTCTCTTACGTACAAATAAAAAAGCGAATCTTGTACGGTTTATCTAATCATGGTTTTAGAAAAAGTTAAAACTCTAAAATTTTATAGCATTTTGTATAAAATGACATTAAATAGGCTAAATGTTTGTAATCAGTCTATGTGACACATGCATTTTTCAAAGTTTGTGTCCATGCAAAACTTGGGAAAATAGTTAATATTTATTTGTTGTAAATAACTCGTGAATTACAGTCACAAATTTCAAAATAATTGCTTATGGCTTTATTTTTGTTTTCAACACATTTTTTTCATGATCCTCAACTAATCACTCTCTTTTAAACAAGTAATAAATGTTTTTTTTTCTTGGCAGTGAGTTTCTTTTTATTTATTTTTATTATTTTACTTTTACAAGCATAGTGAGTAGTTTTATAAGCATATTGAGTACCTATCCCTGCTTCCTTCTATTCCCCCTCCCTCCCATTTCCACTCTTTCCCCTCATCAATCCATCCCACTCCCTCCAGTCCTTGCCTGTCCGCTTCTATGGACCCCTGGGTTCCCTCTGTATTGTCTATTCTTGTTGGGATTCAGACCTCTTCCAAGCTGCATCTCTTTGGTCCACTCCCACTGATCGTGGCATTTCCTTTTACCCATCCAGCTTTGTTCCCCAAAGTTTCTACTGTATGTTTTTATCTTTCTTGAATTCCTTGATAGTCTATGGGGACATTTTGATATGTCAGTCACTATGAAGATCTGGTAAGGATTAGTCTAATTGTAGTGAGTTTCTTGATGCAGCAGTCCTGCCTTGATTGGAATGGCTTGTCCAATAGTGAAACTTAAATTTAATTGTTAATAGTTCATTGGAGGTCAACCAGGATAGAGGCTGAATATGTCACAACAGTCAGTCATGACCTCCTGGGCAAGTTCATGAGTAGTATCTTCATATTGATCCAATAGCTGTATTTCAGGCCCCACTAGCATCTTTTTACAGTGTTTTAAGCTAAATAAGACATTAGTTGTATCATCACAATTGAAGAAAGTTTTGTAGATATCTTAGTGAATGTAAATACTTACATTATATTTGCTATTTTTTGAATATTTCATGCTTATATGCAAACATCAAAATAATCAATATGTTAATATATAACTCCTCCACTTCAAGGTATGCTCATAACATGATGCAGCTGATTGTGCAGAATGTGTTTGGTCAGGCCAAACCTTAGTGACCTCAAGTTTGAAAACGTTGTTTTCTATTGCTTTACATTTGTAAGTGCTATCTTCCAGTACCAAGAAAATGACTTTGTATATATTTTGTTCACATGTCATATATATTTAGTAGTATGAGGAACAGTGGCACTCAAGAGGCTGCTCTGTCTAGTCTCCTTTACATATCCTGAAAGGCTGTGATAGTGAAGACCACAGATTGTCATCATTCGTGTGAGGAAAAATCATATTTAAAGTATAGAACTCTCCTACTGAAAACATTTAAAGTATACAGATGCTTGCTGGAATGGTCTTCAATAGTTACCTTACTGAGGTTAACAGGTGTCATGAATATATTTTTTTCTTTAACAGTGTTCAGATGTGAATACTTAAATATTGTACACTGACTTCATAATTTCAGCACTATATTTTACCATATAATTTTCAAGAAGATGGCATGACATAGTAGTTACTTTTTTTGACTATGGATTTTATCATCTCTGTTGACGAAAGCTTTGTCCTATACTTGCTCTATAGCTTTAGCTACTTCTCCATAAAAATTCTATCCTGTATTTGAGTCTGATTAATGATTTAGTATTTAGTGGTCTCAAGATACCGTGTCTGTCTTCTTTAAAATTATTGGTAGCTGAAAAAATGAAAGACCATTTTTAGCCACACAGTAACACATTAATGATGATCATCTGTAGCACACAGGTCTAAGTGTGTGTGTGTCTGTGTCTGTATCTGTGTGTGTGTGTGTGTGTGTGTGTGTGTGTGTGTGAGAGAGAGAGAGAGAGAGAGAGATTTTCAAAGAACTTCCTCTCAACAAGAAATCATTGTGCTCTACTGTGAGATATGAAGAGCTGGCATCTGAAATAATATTTGTCCTTCTTGGAGAGGCATTTTTGTTGATGTTAGGTATGTTATAGACACATTTACCTAACAGGCATGTGTAACAAATGTGGTTTATACTGTTTTGCCAGGGCTTCACTAGTTTGCTGCAGCCCTAATTTCTTTGATTGTAATATATCTTTAGGACAATTTCTAGTGACATTAAATAATTACACAAAACTGTTTTCATGAGATTTTTATCTCTATTTCACTTGAAAGTACAAGGAAATCCTCATGCCATCATGTGGCATATAACAGTTTTCCATTGTCAACCTTTTACAATGGATGGTGTTTATTATATGAAATTACAACTGGCAAAAGTGCTGAAAATAAATGACTGTGGACTGCATGACTCTAAGCAGGACTTCCAAACTGTGCTTAAGATTCTTGGTTATGGGTCTGGAGAGGTGGCTCAGGGGTTAAGCCTCTGCCTTCAGGAGAAAGGTCCTGAGTTCGGATCCTAGACCCCACGTATAGACGACGGGTGGAAGCGGGGACGGCCTGCGTTTCTGGCCCTGGTAGGGCGGAGCCTGTGAATCCCGGGGCAGTGTAAACAAAGAGGAGGTGGAGGCGGTCCATGGTGGTTCCCGAATTCGTCCGTGGTTCTACACACACACACACACACACACACACACACACACACACACATATACATACATATGCACGCACACGCACCCATACACACACAATTGAATTAAAAAAAAAAGATTCTTGGTTACGTTCATCACTGTGGCAGAAAAAGTTTATACCAACATCAAGTGCTGAAGGAACTGGCCACAGCATATTCACAGAAAATCTGAGAGAGGGACATACTTTCTCTCTTGCCAGAATGCATTCATGTCAAGATGCCAAAGTATGGCAAATTACTCAACCACCTCTCTCCCTCTTAGCACCTACCCAGAGAATAATCCTACATACTGTGGGCTAAGTCAAAATCTCCCATCATTTACATAATGTCTCATGGGTTTACTCAGGGTTTACTTTAGCTACTAATTCTTCACAAATGTGCCTAAAAGTTGCACCCTAATTGTCAAACATCTAACTGACACATTTCCTGTAATTTGCCTTGCTCATTTTAGTATTTGAAAAAATTATTCTATTTGAATTAGTAGTGATTATTGAGAGAGTGTCTATCTCTAAAACAAAAGGTCCATATCAAGCAGAAGAATTAATATTTCTGCGTTAGCATTACATTATGATTTCATTTCCAACTCTCATTTGCAATGGTCTGGAATTTCTGTGTAATAATTATCTTTTAACCTGGTGATTATTCATTTATCTTATTTCTGTCAGTTGAACCATACTCAGAACAGATCAGGATTATAGCTGGGAACAAATTTACCCTTTTTAATTTCCTTGAGTCAACAAAAGCAGAAAGTTTCCACAAGAGGGCAGTACAATACTATTTAAAAATTACTGCGATTCTATTATAAATGTAAAAAGATGACTGATCAAATTAAATAAGATTCTGTCAACTAAATTACCATTTTACATTGAGAAAATTAAATATCTGCCATTCTTGAGGCACCAATACCTGACCATTAAAGTACTTGTGTGATGTATGACATAGAAAATTGTGCAACATGGGCTGGAGAAATGGCTTAGGGATTAAACTTCTCACTTGCAAGTAGAAGATCCTGAGTTCAATTTCCACATCCATCCCAAATAATAAATTCAGTGGCCTGCACTTTCCTGCCCTAGTTGGCAGAACCTGGGGAAATCTAGAGCAAAACAAAGAGGAGGTATAAGCAATCCATGGTGATTCCCTAAATAACTCTTGGGCCTCCACAGGCACGCAAAGTGCCTGATACACACAGGCACATTGCGCATGCACGTACACACACACACACACACACACACACACAAATAAGTAGCTGCTATTATACCCATAGATTTGAAGAACACTTAGCACTCAGCCTAGAAATCTTCTACAACAAAGGTAGAGGATCTCAACACCTTGAAAAGATGCAGCCTAGGGCACAATAGGAGAGCAGTGAAGTGGACAGCAATGGCCAGCCATAATGTGTATCACTACCAATGACTTAGCAAGGTTCACTCAGAATCAGACCAGCCTAATCTTTCCCCATCCTAAGGCTTTGAGAACATTGCAGAAGAAGGGGTGTTAAGATTGTAAGAACTTAAATATGGGAAGGTTCACTGTTGGACAAGGCATTCCATTGAAGTATCCATACTGGATACTTCTGTATCCAGTAACTCACTGCAATGAGACTTATTCTTACCAGATCTGCATAATGACTGACATATCAATATGCCTCCATAGACTATAGAGGAATCCAAGAGAGATAAGAACATACAGTGGGAATCTTGCGTACTAAAGTTGGATGAGTGAAGGGAAATGCCCCTATCAGTGTAGTGGCCTGAAGAGAGGCGACTTTGTATGACACAAGAGGCCTGAACCTCCACAAAGTAGACAAGCCAGAGGGTGATAGTGAGTGGGATGTACTGATGAAGGAAAGAGAAGGGGATGGAAGGGAAGCAAGGACGAGTACTCAATATGCTTGTAAAACTAGAAAAATAAAATAATTAAAAAATGAAAATTGTAACATATGAAAGTTATAAATGAATTCAGGACCACAGAACCTCTAAATAACAACAGAGCTGGGGCTAATAACAAACATGCATGTTAAATGATTATAAATTTAGACAGGAAGTGAATGACCATTCTAGTCGCCAACTCTTAAGTCCATCTTTGCCCAAACCATTATGTGCTTCCTTTTTTAAGTAATTCATTTTCAAGAGAACAACATATCTCTTATGTGTGGTCATCTTACCATAATGCAATATTAAATGATACAGCAACATTTCACTTAATAATTCTTAGCCACAGTCAGGATGTTTTGTAAAGCTTTTCTACCTTAGTTAGAATATGGCAATTCTTCAAACCTATCATGGGAGTTCCCCTAATACATTTGTGACTCATATGCCTATACCTCCACCTCCCCACTCTTGTGATCTGGGAAAGGACTAAATTCTTTCACCTCACATTGTACTGGCAAGGGCTTTCTTCACATGTTCTCCTGCTACACTGCCCATTAAAGTTCTCTCCCTGTGCTCTCCAACTTTAAGCTTTCTCTTGTTCTAATGTATCCAATTGCAAAAGATCAGTGAATGAGGCAAAAGTAACATTCAAGAATATTTACCACCTCATGGAGAAAAGCTATTTTGCCAAAGATTTTACAGGGTTGAATTACTGTAGGGGATACTTTAGGACTGTCCAGATTTTGTGAAATAAAGAAAAAACATACAATGAAATATCAAAAGGAAAGACATGTTCCATTAGCTCATTTTAAGAGTTGGGGTTCTTCAAGTATACTTCAGTCACATTGGAGCGTTATGCAATTTCTGTCCTCCTCTCATTTGCTATCTCATCTACGTTTGTTAAGTATTTCTAGTTCTATTGATTTGTGGAACACTGAAGATCTAAGAATCAGAAATCTGCTATTTTAATTATTCTTTTGGAAATATACAGAATAAGTAAATAAAAATGGAATAAAAAGTCAGATATTCTATGCAACAATTTTGTTTGTTTCTCTCTCTGTCTCTCTCTCTGAGATTGTGTGTGTGTGTATGTGTGTGTGTGTGTGTGTGTGTGTGTGTGTGTATTGTGTGTGTGTATAGAACAGTGCATGTGTAAGTTGCATGTGTGTATATGATTACATGTATGTGTTGTAATATCTTATACTTCATGAAAATTATGTGTTTTTATTCTCTTGTGTATCATAAAGGACTTATTTTACTAATATAATAAAAGACTTGAACTAAGTTGTCCTGGATTGTGTTCATTCCAAATGATGGGCTATGATGCTACGGGTGAGCTCACCCTCTGTGCTTTGTCTTTGCTCATAAAATTTTATTCTATTAAACTGAAAAATGAGCATTGTCTAATCAGTTATCTTTGGTAATTTTTCATTTTCTTCTTTTGTAAGTTTTTCTATTTTTTTAATGTATGTGTGTGTTTTCTCCTACATTAAGGTTTACTATGATTCCTGTGGCTTTTAACTCTAATATAACTCATATGTCTTAAATATCTTACTCAAATAACTCATTACAATCTGAGTCACCTTCCTATATTCATTAACTATAGTCTGTAGCATTTCACAGCCCTCCTTCCAATGCTTCCAGTTTTTTTCATTCCTTTAACCCTGCTTTTCCCATGTTTCCTGATCCTTGTCAGGGAGTTTGATATAAATGACCCATCTCTGTGATTGAGCATTCACATTCACCTATCTATCTTTGGCAATTTAATTAGTTATGAGCTTCTGCACTAATTACTGCCCACTGAAAGAACAGCTTCTTTGATTCAAATTCAGATCTGTAGGTAGAAACAGATATATTTAGATGTCAGTTTGACATGATAATTTAACAAAATAATAACAGTAGGCTCCTCTTAGGGCCTATGGTCTCCCAAGCCATGGAAATTTGAACAGATTTAAACTTTCAGCCATGAATTACCTCCTGTGGAACAGGCCTGAAATCCAATCAGAATATATTGGTTAGTCCTTTAACAGTCATATTACCATTGTACCAGTAGGCCCATCTTGTTTGTCAAGTCAGTATTGTAGCACACAAAGTATAGTGCTAGGTAAAACTATTAATTTCTATTCTCTCCCCTTCCCCCCCCAGAATACATAGCACCTTCTAGCATTTTGAAATCTAGCCAGCAGGTTGGAATTTCCTGGTCAGTTTGAGCTTGCTTTCTATATGAATCACCTGAACAAATGAAGATAAGAAAGGCAAAATGAAGACTACTAAAATCCTAAAACAAGCAAAATACAAAATAGCTTTGAAAAATGGGAAAGTGATTACTAAATTCAAGATTTAAAAACATCTACACAGTTATAATTCTCCTGCAATGATGACCCACAGATTATTAATAATTTATCTTTTAATTTTTTTCATATGTTGACTAACTATGCATTCTCATTTTCTCTATAATAGCAGCCTCACCTTTAAATATTAGATTTAATGACATTTACTAATTATAGAAAAAATTTTATTAGAATTTGTTGTTTCTTGATTTATTAAAAAATACTATGTAATCTGTTCTTCATGAGAAAATGACTCAGTAATAACATGAAACTTGTTGACATTGCAAATTATTAAGCTCTAAGTGTGGAAACTATTGCAAAAAGCATTTCCCATATAAATTTGGAGTATCATTAATGGTTTTAATAGTGCAAATTCCTTATGATTAAATGAAAAAATTGCAAAATTATAACTTCTAAATTAAGTGCAACAATTAAAAATAACTCAAGATTTTTTGTTAAAAGCCAGCACAGTTGATTGCAAGAAGACTGTAATAGGTCTTCTACTAGGAGGGGTTATGTGTGATGATAAAATATCACGTAGTTCATAAAAATGTCAAGGTTGAAGCTCTTATGACCAAGGAGAAAATATTACCTACTAGGTTTTTATGGAGGGGGATCAGCTTCTGTTTTGTTCACACACTCTATCTTTCTTCCTGAATTGTGAGAATTTTATGGTTTAAAAACAGAAATAGCTAGTCAATGAGAAGCCAGAAGTGCTGAAAGAAATTCATTCTATTTGCATACCTCTTAAGGTTTTTGTGCTAAAAGGTTTAGTGATTAATATTTAACTGCTAACTGAAATATCTGCAGTGTATACAATGACAAAGCAGAATTTTGTGACTGACTGGGAACTTACCTACAATATTCTCATGACAACATAGCATAACATTGCATCTGTTCAGTTTATTTCTTCCTGGCATGATGTTCATCTCTATTTTGTTATTAACTTTGTACTGTGGCAACATCTGACATGTACCTCTTGGTATAAAGTAGCTGATACAAATCAGAGCTATACGCTTTATTAATCACTGAGCAAAGTTTGGTATCAGACCCTTACAGAGTGCTACAGATTCATTCAGGAGTAACATCATTGAGTTCCTTATCTAACCTTGTGTGTCTACAGGATGAATATAACCACATTGCTCTTCTGCTGTCTGAGGAGCCATTTTCCCCTAACTAAGCACAATGACATTTTCCCCGAGATCTACATAAAGTTTTTCATTTCCTAGGAAGCAAATTTTGTTTCAGCACAAAAGAGAAGCAATAGAACAAACATAATTATAAAAAAATTAAAAAAACAAGAGGAAATCAGGTATCAACGGGAACCTTTGGAGGGAGGAGTGATAGTGATAAAAACAGTCATAAGAAAAATTCACCATTTCAACAATTTTTAAGTATACAAACATAGTGCTAAGTGAGTTCACAGTGCTGTACCATCAGGGTCTCCAACATATTCTTGTTTGTTAAACTACAATATGTACAATATCTACAGTTTGTATCTACATATATGATATGATATGTACTTAGATTATTGTGATTTTAATTTGTAGTTTTTTCTTTTTTACTTACATGTGTAAGTCATATTTGCTATGTAAGAGATAAATGTGTGGCAGCAGTGGAAAATGATTCGTATCAATGGGGTTAAAAATATTTGACATAAATATGGATTTGTGTATATTTTTCCCTTTGCTTTTAACTGTAATATCTATCTTGGCTGTAATTTTTATTATTTAGTACTCTTGAATAAAATAATTGTGTCATACCTATATCTACATCTACATCTACATCTATATCTATCTATATATGTTATTTGGTCATTCCTTAATGTTGTAATTTTATGTATATTTTGGGAAGTCAAATATCAAGGCGTTGATCCATTTTGTAAAATTCGCCTAGTTCATTTTGATTTACAGATGTTGGGAAAGATAAATTTAAAACTCAAAGTGTTTATTCATATCTAGGAAAAGGGAAGACAGATTTATCATGACTGTGAGCTCTTGTTTCCCCTTGGACAAATTCAATAAGATAATATTTAATTTAATTGGATACCAGAATTATATTGGTCACAAAGATCCTCTCATAACTCTGAACTGAAATAACTACTTAGTCCCAGAAAAAGCAGAACTGAGATTATATCCTTGCTAGTGCAATGCTTACTCTCAAATTGTCTCCCTTTGACTAACACTCATGTTATTTACAAGAAGCATTATTCAAGAAGTTAATAGATAACTTGTATTGGCCAAAGTAAGTATACTGAATGAAAATGAGGAGTGAAACAACAGATAAGAAAAGTCAAAGAGATAGCCTGAGATGTGATGAAATGTGTTTCTAATGTCTTTTTCATGCTAAACGGTTTTTCCTACCCAAATTTTGAAGTATGTATAAGTCATCTTTGCTATGTAAGAGATAACTGTGCTGCAGCAGTGGAAAATGAAAGTGATCACCATTTCATGATATCATGTTATATGACATTTGTTTTGTAAAAATTTTGATGAACTCTGATATATGAGAATTCATTTTGCCTATTTCAATGCATATAATTCAATATTTTCTAGTATGTTTACTGAAATGTCCAATTACTGTCAATTTTCAAGCATTTCATTCATCCAATAAGAAATTATGCTTCTTAGCTACTACACATTGGTGATAAGTACTTTATATAATACAGTCTTCTAAACATCTATCATTGCATTCATAGATTAGAGGCACATTCAGCCTAGAAGCTTTGCAATGGAAGGTGTTTATTACAAAAAATCATAACAGACAAAGTACAGAACATAAGTGACTATAGATTGCTTGGCCCCCAAACAATGCATCTAAATCACTCCCCATTGTAAGACTCAGGAAGCATAATAGAAGAAAGGCCAGTAAAAATGTGGGAGACTACAGCTGATGAGAGACACCCAGAGGATGTCTTCTGGACATGAATGAGGCTCTGTAATCATGAACTGACTCAAATTGGGTTTACTTCCATGAAACCACAGATTTGGCTTATCTACTTTACATTATGAAAAGGAAAGATCTCAAGAAGCACCATGACGCCCTCAAAGAGTGAGGATGGGAAAGAAGGGGAGCATCTTTCCTCAGGGATATGCCCACTATACATTGTCTTTGCTATAGCAAATACACAGACAAATATTAACAGAAACTCAGTTGAGACTAAGAGAACAATAAACATGTAGAAGGAATCAGGAGCTAAAGGGAGATAGGTGGGGAAGGAGGAGGCTTGGAATAGGGAAACATGGGGTTTAGGGTGGTGTAATAAGGGTTGGAAATGATAGAAATACGTTTCAAAATTCTAAAAGTATAAATGAATATTTAAAAGAGAAAAAGAAAAAGAAAAAGGAAAAATCTTTTTTGTCTGTACAGAGGCTAAATTGCTAGCTAGACATCCTTTCTGTTGTCTATTTCACATCTTAATCTCCAGTCTCCTCCCCTTTCTTCTTCCCTCTGCATTCTTTGTTCTTCCCTGTTATCTCACTTTTTTTCCTTGTATTTTTTTCATATGTAGGGCCAACTGAATTTCATCTGATCTGCCTTTGATGGCATGTGCCTGAGTACTTGATAGAGCTTGAATTATACATGAGTGGACATACTTTTGAAGAAGATATCTTTCACAACCTCCTCTCCCCAACAGCATTAGCCCTCAACCTCTCAGGTAGGTGTGTAGCCTCTTGAGACCTTTATCCTTCCATAGTGAAATGTTGATAAACAAATATCATTCAGGTCTCAAGGAACTATGCATAACTGTTGTAAATTCATGGACACAACATTCCTGTTATATCCAAAAGATAATGTCTGATTGTACTCCTGTTCCATTTCAGGCTCTTGCAATCTGACTGCTTCCCCTTCCTTCCTTCCTTCCTTCCTTCCTTCCTTCCTTCCTTCCTTCCTTCCTTCCTTCCTTCCTTCCTTCCTTCCTTCCTTCCTTCCTTCCTTCCTTCCTTCCTTCCTTCCTTCCTTCCTCTCTCTCTCTCTCTCCCCCCTTAGGGCTCATGTTCTTGTTTTAGTTTACAGTACCAGGAATGTGATCTCTATTGAAAAGTGGGCCTTAAACCCAATTAGATTACTATTCATGTTACTATTTACACCTCTTGCATGGGAGATTGCTATTGTAGTTTGCTCTTTCAGATTGATTATTTTCAGATTTTCAGATTGATGAGACTGTTGATTACTTTTCTCCCCCAGTAGCTTGCATTATACTTGATCCACATGTGTGTAATAGGGTCTTCCTGTCAGTCGGAGGACAACCAATAGCAAGGGCAAAATTTGATACTGCTTAGGGAGATTTTGAGATATCTCTGACCAACAACTTATCAGGAGGTATCACATATCTGTTACTTAGAGTATTATATAATTTTTTATGTGCTCTAGATGTAGCACCATAAGGCATTTTTCATTTTGATGTATCTTTCTCTATGTTTTTCTGTATAGAGCCTGTCTGTTATCAATCTTTGTTAAACATATTTTTTTTAAATTAGTAATATAGTAAGTTTCTACCTTATATCTTATTATCTTAGTGGTGGAGAAGTAATTATTGTAACAGATTGTTTGTTCCACATAAGAATGTGGAATAGATATAAGACATGGCAACACAGTTTTACTTTGTAAGATAGGGAATTAAAAAGCACTACATTTACCCTGCCCCAACTTTCAATATTGACCTCAAAGAGCTGTATTTCATTTGATGTGGATAGGGTAAGCAGGCAATCCTCATAGTTGCTATCAACACCTGAATAATTTCATGCTATAGATGATTCTAATCCTTACAGACCCTAGGCCCAGTTCTGGAAGCTGCCAGGTTATTCATTGTTGCCTTACCCTGAAGAAAACTTCTGTTACATTGTTCCTCTTTTCACTCAAATCCTACTATATAGCACAGTTGGAGGCTCCATTTAACATGGGAATGGCAAAGCGGTGGGGAGTTATATTTGAAATAACAATTGGAGCCCTTAAATTCCTCTAACAGGCAAGTATGCCTGGCTTCAGCGGTGTGGCCTGAACTCTAGGCCACCTTTACATTCATTACTCCACATGCCGTACTACACCAATGTGGATCCACTCAGGTGACCCCAAGAACCAGGTGACTTTCAAAAAGTGGCAGGTATCCAACAACCTTAGCTGGGCACAGCACACTCAGAGCTTCCGGCAAATGGTTCCAATGTGAGAGTTCATTCCAAGTCTGCAGCATGATTTCCCAACCTTGACAGCCCAGGTCACTGAGACGTACATAGATAATTATCATAGCTGAAAAAGTTGCATTAATTCTACACTACACCACACATCTGGCACCTATGCCATTGAAACCTATGCAGCTGACACTCTGGAACACATTGCCAGAAGAAAGTCCTTTACGCTGTAAGTCATTCATACAACTGGTAGAGATGATTAACCTGCCACATGCACCACACCTAGCCAGAGGCAAAAGAAGGATGAAAAGACAAAGGTCCAATGACAACTCAAAAGGATCATATTAACTTTCTAAGAACAAACCTCAAAAAAGTAGAAATCAATGAATTGCTTAAGAAAGAATTCAAAAGAAATTTAAGGGGACATAATGAATATTGACAGATAATTCAGCAAAATTAGGAAGTGAATCCATATCGTGATTGAGAAATTCAACAGATAAGTGGCAACTATAGAAAAGAACCCACATAGGAATATTTGACTTAAAATGAATGCGCATATGCATGTGTATATAACAGACTGCTAAAACACCATGGTGAATCGGACTGAATAAAGAACTGCTAAGCTTCAGAACAGGTGCTTTAAATAATCTAGCCAAAACAAAGCAATGAAAGGAAAAACTGAAAATAAACTAAGAAGGTTTTTGAGAACTGTGGGACAGCATGAAATGTGAAACTTCTCATTGCAGAGATGACTGAATGATAATAGAAAGTCAAATTATCCGTTCAACAAAACAAGGGCTGAAGAATTGCAAATGTTTGGCAAGCTGAAGATGTCCATGAATAAAAAGCTCAATTAACCCAGACGTATTTAACCAAAAAGAATAAATAAACAAACAAACAAAAAATAAATAAATGGACCAAGGAATGCTAATTAATATTATGTAAACAACTCAGAGAGGTAAGACAGAGAAGTATGAAAGAGGCAGAAGAAATGCAAAGTGACATATGCTGAGCCAGACTCAGCATAGAGCTCGGGCATTTTGTAGGAGGGGAAAATGGCATGATACTTTCAAACTTCTGAAAAGAAATGGCATCCAAATATGGTATGCCTAGCAAAAAATCAGCGTTCAGAAATTAAGGAGAAATTACGTAACTGAAAACAGATGGTGAGGGAATGTGTTACTCTTGTCATCCTTATGAAAAATACCTAAGGAAGTTGAATCAAAGTATTTTAATTATCATTATTATTCTGAAAATATATAAAAGTACAAGTACACTGAGACCCAGTGAGTATAAAATCAACAGGGAAATGCTTTTAAGGAATCATGAATCATTGAAGAACACTAGTTAGTGAAACCAAAGACTTTACAGAATGGTTTAATGCAAGGATGCAGATTGGGTGCAGCTAGGATGAAGATTAGAGTCATTCTATAATGATACAGGTGTCAAACTGACATTTGAAGAGCTCTGGGCACATCTGTGAAGAATTAGTCGTTAAGGAAAGCCCTAATCAAGCATGCTAGAGATTATGTAACTGATGTAGGAAGGATCAACACATGGTGAGGGGGTCCATTCCCCAGGCAGGTAGATTAACTGCAGGTACCTTGTCCAGTAGTGTGACATATATTGGCATATTTGGGTAAACTTGCAGTCTGGCAAGTGATTAGTGTTACCCATTTTTCAGAAATTCCTATGGATGTGAGTGGCCATTCCTTCAGCTCCTGGTTTTGGTATGAACTCTCCACCAAATTGGACTATTAACTGTAACTGAAATTGTGGGCAAGAACAAAGTTCCTTGTTCGCCTAAGTTGTTTGGTTGTGAATTTATCAGCAATGTGAAGACAAATTGCAGTAGTTGTTGAAAAGAAAAATAGAATATACCATTTTTTTCCTAAATACATTTTTTTCAGGGGCCTGAAGTGCTGTGAACCCAGGTAACCAGCAATCTTCTCACGGGTATTGCAAACACACACACATTCTGAAGAAGCAGCAGCATGAAACAACCAAATCAGCCAAGTATCTAAAGAAAACACTTGCTTTCTTTTCCTAGAGTCCAAATGAGAGATGGGGCTTATCAGTAGGGATGAAACTTACTGTATGTATTATAATGATTTTATGCTTAGAACAACAGAACCAAAATGAACTAAATGTAATAGAACTGGACTTTTCTGTAGCCTTCAAAATTGACAAAAAAGAAAACGTTCTTTTCTTACAACCTACCTGTATTCACTATAGTTAGTAAATCATTTTCAAATCTCACCTTATCTGGCCTAGAAATTGTAGTTAATTTTTACCATTTTATCAAACTTTAATTGATCTCATTTCTTTGAATGAGATATTGTCATTATGACTCAGGATTTTATCTGCTTGAGCAATGTCATGATTGTTTGACCTCTTTATCCAAAATAGAACCAACAACTATTTGGTAATATGTCTGGTTCTTTATGGGCACTTATGCTATAGAATATACTGAATTATAGACCATATGAATGGTTGGTACTTTTTGTGGAGCACTAAATACACACCTGCGAAGAATGCAATTTGGAAGAAAGATTATTCCTTCAAAAATGTATTTTTCCCTGCTCAGCTGCAACCATGTTTTCCTTTAGAGAGTACCAATATATCATCTGTGTTTCAGTAAGTACTTAAGCACATGCAAATATGTATATATATGTATATATATATAGAGAGAATTTAAATATGTGATCATTTTATATTTTGCATATTTGCACTTTGAGTAATGTTATATTCCTTTTATTTTACTGGAGAAATTTTATTCTATTCACTGTATCAAGTACCACACTAGAATAATAAAATGAAACAAAGCACAGTTGTTACAGTTTCCCTAGCACCTTATGAAATTTCTCATTTCATTTTGCTTTGGTTAATATTTTCACATACAAGAATGAGGGGCAGGTGAAATAGCTCAGCAGGTAAGGTGCCTACTTGAAGACCTGGCGGACTCTTTTTCTTTCTTTCTTTTTCTTTCCTTTCTTTCTTTCTTTCTCTTTCTTTCTCTCTCTCTTTCTTTCTCTCTCTCTCTCTTTCTTTCTCTCTCCCTCTCAAAAATAAATTAATGACTGCTTCACTATATAGCTAACTGCATAACATCAGAATGTAACAAACAACTGGATTGCACAGTAACAATGACTAGCAGATGGGAAAGTGTGTGTGGTGGGAGTGGATTTGATTATTACCTGTTATATATCTTTGTAGAAATATCACACAAAGCCTCAATAGTATATACTCAATATATAGTAATTTAAAATTATATATATATATATATATATATAGTTACAAAAGGCTTTCAAAGGAATTTTGCTGGTGTTGCTGGTTTTTTTTTAACATAGAGTTTTCCGTCACGTACATGATCCTATAGTCCTTTAATTCTGCCCATTAAGGAACTTAGATAAATGGTCATACATTTTCTTCAAGATGTGAGAGGTATTAATGATGTTGCATAGGTTAGTCATTAAACTGTGCTAAACTTTTTGAACTGTTATATCCAGGGATTGTGAATGGCATTCAATGTTGGACTTTGAAGATGCTTTATTTCTCATTAAAAATCCCTTAATTATTATTTGATTTTGAATGTGTTTGTATTCATAGAAAAAAGCTCAGTTCAGCCTTCACTGTAGAATAATTTTTAATCCTGATTTTGGTTGCTTTATATATGCAAATGGAAAGATCCTTTCAAACAAAAATCTTTCTAAGTGGCAGTTACAATAATATTTAAGTCTTTGATGAATTGTTAAATTCATAAACACAGAGCAGAAATAACTTCCATGTGTGTCTATATTTATAACGTCTAGATCTTAAGATACGATGGTGATTATTTTTGTGTTTCAGAAAAAGATTTCACAGTTTTCATTTCAAATATTGTTATTTTAGGAAGAAATTGTTCTCTGAATTTCATTAAAAATAGCACAAAAGGAAAAATTAGGAAGAAACAAGACACAAAGGGTATGGATATTAAGTGTATTCTTGGTTTAGGTATTTTGAACTATCACTGCATATCTAGGATGAATTCGACTTGGTCATGGTGACTGATACTTTTGAGTTTAGTTTGTAAGTATCTTATTGAAACTCTTTACATTTGTGTTCATCAGAGGCTGATTTACAGTTTTCTTGGTATGTATTTATTTGGTTTTGATATAAGGATAATACTGGGTTTATAACAGTGAGTTTGGGAGTGTTCCTTCTTTTTCTATGTTTGAGAAGCATTGAAGTTAGATCTTTTTTGAAGGTATGTTAGAATTCTTTAGAGATTCTATCTAGGTATAGTTTTTTCTTTCTTTTTTTGGTTAGGAGATTTTTGTCTACTGCTTCATCTCTTTGCTAGTTTTAGATTTGTTTAAGTTGTTTATTTCATCCTGTTTTAATTTTGATCCAGGATTTCCTCAGCATATGTTGAAGTCTCTCCTTTTTTTCATTTCAAATTTTATTTATTAGCATCCTTTCTCTGTTTCTTTAGGTCAGACCTAAGGATTTGTCAATCTTGCTAATTTTTTCAAAGAACCCCACTCCTTGCTGCATTAATTTTTTTATATTTTTTTTGTTTTGAGTTCACTGAGCTCTTTCTTAATATTTGTTATTTCTCAGTGTCTGATATTTTGGCTTTCCAATACCTTAATGTGAATCATAAAATTGTCTATTTTTAATTTCTTTGACCTTTTCATAAACTTCCTTCCATGGACTTCCTTCATAGTATCCAATAGCTGTAGTGTTCTGTGTTTTCATTGTCATTGGATTTAGTAATTTCTTAATTTCCTTTTTGATTTCTTCAGTGACCCAACTATCATTCAATAGTGGTCCGTCTAATTTCCTTGAACTTGTGTACTTTCTACAGTTCCTTAGGCTGTTGATTTGTAGTTTTATTCCAATGTGACCTGATAGGATATATGATGTTATTTCAATTTTCTTGTATGTTATGAGACTCAATTTGTTTCTTAATATGTGAACTATTTTAGGAAAAGTAACATGGGTTCCTGAAGGGAATGTGTATACTTTGGTATTTGGGTAAAATGTTCCATAAATGTCAGTTAGGCCCATTTGAATAATGGTTTCATTTAATTCTTTTGTTTCTTTGTTTATTTTTGGTCTAGTAAATCTATCTGTTGGTGAGAATGGGATATTGAAATCTTTCACTATTATTGTTTTGAGGATAATCTGTGGCTTTATATGGATTTAGTTTATGGGTCTTGATGTACTTATGTTTGGTGCATATATGTATACATATCTTCTTTTTAGTGGACAGTCTTTCCATCTTAATAAATTTTTTTCTTCTCTTTAGTAGTAGGATGTCTAAGGTCTGCTAACAATTCAGTTTCAGTTTGTGGCCTTACAAGGTACTGATTACCAGGGAAGAGTCAAACCTCCATGACCTTTTATCCTGCTAATAGTTAACTAAAAATCTCACTTGAACTTACCTAAGTTCAAACCTTATCACACAGCAGGATGAAGAATAGTTCAACAGTGACGAGAAGCATGTGGCATGAGCACATTAATAGAACTAATGTAGCCTTGATGAAAAGTCCTGAATGCTTTTCAGAGGATTATCAAGAATGCTACTGATGTACTGAAAACAAGCACCATTCTGAGTACATTCCACACCAAAAAGGAATGAAATATAAGGAGTCTGGAGCCCTTTGATATTGTCAAATAAAGTTTCTTTGAATGCCTAATACAGAAAGTAAATTTTAACTTTATTAGCATTTGCAGATACATTTTTTTTTAGGCTGGGCAGAGACATAACTACTGTAACCAAGAAAACAAGAAAGATAATTTTTGTTCAAAAAATTATTCTTAGGTTTGGAGTATTAAACTTTGTTCAAGTTTGTAATGGGTCACCTTATATTCCTCCTCTTCCTCTTTATGCTAAACTTTATTTTCCTTCCTCTTTTTCCTTCTTCTACCCCATTTGTCATGATTTAAATGTCTCTTGCTCCCACAAGCTCATATGTTTGAATCTTTAATTGATGTAAATTCTTCTAAAGGTTATGGCAACTTGAGAAATTTAGGAGGTAGATCCTTTCTGGAATAAGGCATGTCACAGGGGGTGGGCCTTGAAGTTTGGTAGTTCCACTCTGCCTCCTTTGAGCTTGCTCTTGCTCTCTGTACCTTCCTAATGACAGTCACCTGAACTGTACTCTCGCTTCTGACAATAGCCATGAGATTTCCACCACAATGGACTGTTTCTGCCTTCTTTTACTGTAAGCCAAATAAATCTCCCTGTCTCCTTTGTTGTGTATGAATATTGTCTCGTCGCAGAAATAATAACTGCAATACCCTTCCTCTTCCTTTTCATGTCCTCCACTTCTTCCTTTTGGAAAAATTGTCTTATATAGCTGGCCTAGCTCAGCTAGCCTCAGACTGTAATGGAGCTGAAGCTAGACTTGAAATCCTCACTTCCTGCTTCTACTTCCCAAATTCTGAGATTACAGATGTAAGCATTATCCTTTGCTTTTAAAGTCACACAAAATGTGAATAAAGCTTAACAAATAATTGGAAATATGTATGTGTCATGAGAAACTCAAAACACTGGAAAAATAGGAAAGATGAACCATGCTTTAAAAAGGTATTATTATGAGACTGATATGGCGCTTATTGTGCAAATAAGGCATCTAAAAATACTGTTATTTAACTTGGCTGAAAACTCATTCACAGTGGGATAAAGTTTTGCCTCTTTCTGTCACCTGAATTAGAACAACACACTGAAGTACACATTGCTACATCATCCATGCCCTTTAGCCTCTAAATAGAGAAAGTTGTGAACAGGATGGAGACCGGTAAAAGGCAGACTAAATGCAGTCATGTCTGAAAGACAAGTCATTAGCCAAACCCTATTTCTTTATCCAAAGAACGACCTCTGTAGTTTAAGTTTCATGTGCCCCTCTACCTTTTCTTTGTCACATAGCACAGGTCCCGTATTAACTAAGCCTATTTACTCATGGTGCAAGACTCTTGTCTTCAAAAGTCTTTAAGAACAGATACCTCACTTTGGTTGGACTGAGATTGAGACTTTGTACTTTATACTTTCACCACGCTGTGCTGCTTATGTGTCTCCTGGCTTTAATAAAGATCTTGCCTGAAGAATGATGATTCAATGAAGTGCCTTTCTTGTGAAACCCTCACTCCTCTAACATTCAAATAATTGCAGACATAATTCAAAGTATTTTGATGCGATACATAGAAGAATACTTTTAGTTTACAAGGCAGGGGCCTCAGAATTTACATTAAAAAAAGAATTGAGTCACATATTAACCACTTGGTATTAGCTTGTTTTCTCTGTTCATGTCATCCACTGAGATTTTTCAGTCTGGACTTAATGCATAAGTGTGATGATTCATTAGGATACCCTCTCTCTGATGTCTTTCCAGTCTCAGAATGTTGGAAGCATCTTTTTGTGAGAAATAGAACAGTGAGATACTCTCCACAGTACATTTTGTTATTGTCACTTGGATTAAAGCTACTTGTGAAAAAATCTTAGAATTAGAAAACCCCTTATGATGGCAATTCACCTGGTATCTAAAAGTATTACACTCTGTGTACTACTACTATTCAGAAAAGATGAAAAAGCTTACATATTCCTTAATTTTATGACTTTTTATTTCTTTAGCTTCTTCACTGAAGAACTAAATAAAGTATGCTATAGTTCTCTTGTAATAATTTTATTTCTAATATAAGTGAAACCTGAGCAAAAGTAAAAAGATGAGAATATTTATAAAGGTCTAAAAGAGTCTATCTGACACCCTCATATTTAGCTCAAACCCTTTGTAATTGAATCTCAATGGAGTAACTAAAAACCTGAACAATTTATTAAAAATTGACATTAAAACAGAATAAATTTTTAAAAAACAGTCCATGCCAATTCTTATTTCATGACAATAATCATTTTAATTAATATTGCAAAACACATGTTCATATGCTATTTAAATATACGAGTGTGTTTAAATAGGGTTCAAATAAAAGTAAGTCATACATTTTATGCAAAATTTATGATGAATTGAAATATTCTGAATGTGAGTAAAATGTAATATAAAATCTTGGAATGAATGATTTTGAGTCATACTGATTATTTGCCAAGCAACTGTTTGAGTTTTATCAGTAGCACAGGAAATAATTCTGTAAAATATCATGCACAATAGAAGTATATAGAATAAAAGCTGAAACTGCACACATTCTTTAACCAAGGTTTCTCTGTAATTATGCAAGTTTTTAATATATATTAAACTTTTCTGAATAAATGTATTTTTCACCAGAATTCATTATTTTGTTACTAAAATGAAATAAATAGCATTCAGCGATCTTGTCTGTAAGTTCTGTTATTTCTGAAATGAGGCAAATACAGTTTTCATATAACAGATACATACATACAATAGATATATACATTTGCATTTTTGTATCATGGCTTTTCTGATTTTTGACTACAAAGAAAAAAATGTTTTCACTCTTCTTTATTGATGCATTTTTCTGTTTAAATATTTCATACACACACACAATACATTCTGATTATTTTTAACTCAACCTTTCTCATCCGCTTTTCTTCCCCAGTAGTTCTCCCTTCTCCAATTCTCTCACATATTCATGCCATTTATTTTCCTTTGTGTCCTAGTGGGTTCAGTCAGGGCCTTGGCATTAACCTAGACCTGGCATTATCAAGCTCTGAGACTAGAAAGACCCAACAGGTTCCTCAGTGAGTACTTAGCTGGGTAATTTTATCTCTTATTCCTGAATATACGTTTGCTCATTTTTATCAGTGCTTTGTAGGTCCCATGTTCTTAGCTTCCCACTGGTCAGGGAGAGACCACTGTTAGTTTACTGTCAGTGTCTCTTCTATGACAGATTCTTACATGTAATACTTCAAGATCAAAAAGAATGCTTAAAAGGAAAGTCTTGTTCTTATAACAAATGAAATAATTCTTTGATCACATATGAGTAGCTATAGAACTACATATCTTCTTACATGGCATTTAAATTACAATAAAGTTCTATTATGAGAAAGTTATCAGTGAATTTTCAGGAAGTAGTTTACATATTAGAAAGATGGTAGTATTTGGTTCAAGTTATGAGTACAGAGTCTTCTTCTTGCTTTAAAGTAACACATATGCCTTCCTGTCCCAATGCTTTCACTTAACTGGATGACACTAATACCCAGCATTTTACTTACTGTGCATTACTGTTATTTAATTGCTTAATTGTAATGACACATTCAAAATTTAGAAAAATGTACCTATTTTCTGGACATCGATATAGTTTTATGATTGTTACGAATTTTTACATAGAAAAGTGCTATAAAAACTTTTCCATGTATCGTAACTTCTACATATATCTTTCCATTCACCTTTTCAATTTATGTATGCCCTGAGAGACAAAAAAAATGATTTTCAGCAGATTCTTTCTGCTCTGTGTTTTGTATACTCTGTTCCCAGTGTGAAGATTGTGATTGAAGCTATTTACAGTTTCAATCTTGAGGCTCTTTTGCTCTTCAGAATTCTCTATCCAAAATAAGCTTTTCAAGAAGTATCATAACCTTATATTTTACTCTTTGTTATCAGAGAACTCTATTCTTTCTTTTGTTTCTTTCCCATTTTCATAAAACTTCGACAAACACACAAAGGACATTTTATAGCGAGAAAACTAATGGCTGCCATACAGGCCAGCAGGAAGCCGATCACATCCAGAGAGTAGTACTGGTACCAGGAGAGTTTGTGGGCCAGTGGCCTCAGGTGCTTGGCCCCTTTGTGGCGCATGACAAACTCGATCCAGAAGATAGCTCTATCCAGGGGCTTCACAGGCTGGTCATGGTGAATGGTGGATAACCACATTGCATTCTTCTTATAACTAAGGGAAAATAAAAAAGACTTACAGTATAGATTATAAATATACATATTTAAGTAGAGCTTAAAAATTTTTAGAACTTTGAAAAATTTTGTGTTATTATTACACATATTTATGATGCAATAGTATATGGATGTGTGCTTGCCACATCACATACATGGAGGCCAAAAGACAACTTGTAGAGTTAATTCTCTCTTTACACCTTTGTTTTGATTCTGGGTATTGAACCCAGATTGTCATGCTTACATTAAGGAACTTATTTTTTTTTAATTAGCCTTAAGCATGCAGTTTTTGTGCATATACTAAAGACAACAACACAAACTGTAGAAGGACAATAAATCAAGCTGTTTACTCATTATTATAGTAGTCTCGGTAACTTCTCGAGCATACAGGATTTAGCCATGTAAAGAGAAAACCAATGTAAGCACAATATTGCTAAACTACAATGGAACCAGTTAGACTTCAAAGGCAAATAAATCAAAATATTCTATCAATTGAGGACATGGAACTTTAGTTACTAAACAGTTACTTGTGTAGCTCATGTGCAGAGTCAGAAGAGTTTGACAAAGTTGATACAGAAGGCAGGCAAATCCATGGAAATTTTCCACTTTAGTGTATATTGGGACCTGATACAGATTTGGTATTGCATAGAGATTTTTTATTCACCTCTTTTCTGTGATGAATCTTGATGAATAGTAAAGTGTTGTGATTATTTAATTTTCTGGATCTGACAGTAACTTGTTGCTACTTTTAAATGCTTCCATTTCTAAATGCTAACAGCTATTAGAACTACTGGAAATATTCTTTTCTATTGAAGTGAAAAATAATGAACTTTTTCTTGTTTCTTTGGATTATTCTTAATGAGTAAAGGAAATTTTACTATCGTTGTTTTTGAAGATTTTCTTGCTAATATTGTGATTTTTTAAAAAAAATTTGTTTATTTTATGAGCACATACATCTGTGTGTGTGTGAGAAAGAGAGAGAAAGAGAGAGAGAGAGAAAGAGAGAGAGAGAGAGAGAGAGAGAGAGAGAGAGAGAGCATTGTGTGTCCCTATGGAGGACCAAGGATGACTTTGGGAATCATCCTGGATTGCTTCTACCTCCTTTTTGCTTCACTCTGGGATTCCCCATGTTCCTCCCTCCAAGACTGGAAGTGCAGAGCACTGCTGATTCTAAGATTTGGGATCCAAACTCAGGATCTTCTGCTTGCAAGACAGAATCTTAATCCTGAGTCATCTCTCCAGCCTTAATATTGTCATTCTATGCAGAATGTTGAGCATTGTTCACAAAAGTGTTTCAAGTATTTTTATTCTTCTATTGAAATGATCATGGATGAAAACATAAACACAGGGGCTTTGGGGACAGGGTTCATGAAGCATAAAGGTGCAGTGTTAGAGGAAACATCATCCCCTCCTATTGCAAATTGCAGTCCAAGGATTGTTTCTCTGAGGCATGCACTAATGCTATATTTGTATAATATGTGAATCTTACATTGAGGGATTCATACAGTATAGTGCAATTCAGTATAGTGTGTGATAAACATTCAATAGCAATCATCTAATTAAGAAATAGTCTTTAAAAAATAGTCTTTCTCCAATGGAAAAATAAACCTCAAAATCCCAATTAAAGGTATTAATGCAAATGGAAAAAAAAAAAGAAATAAGATGACCATAAAAGAGGATGTGAAGTATATGATGACAGAAAATTAAAATTTTTCAGAAAGCAAAAAAAAAAAATAGTCTTTCTCATTATCATCATTATCTCTACACAAAACTTAAAGAAGCACAGAGATGTATGTAAAAGGGAGAAACATTTTTACATTAGAACAGTATATGAAAAATATATTATTAAAAAGAGAAAGAATACATTAAAATAAATTAAAAATTTATAACAGAAGGAAAAAGAAATATACTTCACATTCTGTTCAATAGAATGACAGGATCTACTGTTTTAAGGTGTTTGTTGTATATTTCCCAGCAATAGACTTTCAATATTTCAAGCAAAATACACGCATGTGTATGTATTTCTCTGTGCACTTTTTCATGTGTGTGAGTGTTCATGTGCCTCAGTCCTCACGTAGAGACAGAGGATAACCATTGATGTGAGTCCTTATTCTTCCAGTTTGTTTGAAATGGAGTCTCTTTGCCATTGCATAAGCCTGGCTAGCTTCCTTTGAGTGAACCTGTGAACTTTCCAGTCTTTTCCTGCATTTGTCCAGAGGGTTACAGATGGTGATACTACTGCATTGCTCTTATATCTGCAGTCTGAGGACCTAAAATTCAGACTGTCATCCTTGCACAGAAATACTTCAGCTACTGACCTTTCTCCCCATCACCCATAACAGTATATTTTCATCTAAATCATTATAAAAGGGACAGGTATAAGCAGTGTATTTATAATGATGGCAACAATATGATAATTATGCAAATGTTAATGATGTACATGTACTTTTAAAGTAGTATCTATTACTGTTCCTAATGCAAGTATAATAAAAACTACGTCATCATTACAATATCCATATTTCACTGCTTCAGTGTTTTTCTATTATTTCTTGGGAATCTGTCTGCTGACCTGAGCTAAAAAGTTCAATCTTACTATAACAGAAACATAACAACATCGAGACAATTACACTTGTTCTGATTTACTCTATATTTACTATTATTTTTGCCTTCATGCTAGTTCATGCGTCCTTAAACGTCAGGTGAGAACTTAGATATAAAAACTTCACAACAAATAATAAATAAATAAGAAAGTAAATAAAATTAACCAGTAACAAATCTCAGTTGTAGAGTGTTTATGAATAACCTTGTGTTCAAACATAGTACCTTTAAATGTACAGGAATTTATGACTGACTGAATAAATCAATGAAAAGTTATACTTACGAAGGGTCATCAATTACTGCCTCCAATGCATTGAGCAACTCTGACTTTGAAACTGTTTTTATATCTAATGCAACAGCTGCTCCTTTGGCCACCATGTTAGCAATGTTATCATGCTGTTCGCCAAACAAAGGAAATCCAATCATAGGAATCCCATGATTTATGGCCTCATAGACTCCATTGGCTCCTCCATGAGTTACAAAAGCTTTGGTTTTTGGATGACCTAAAATCAGATAAATTTCATTAAGCTTATTAAATAAAATAATTTAATTAAATATATGATATAAGGCATTGAAGGGGCAGTTTTTCTACATAGATTATCAAGTTCTTGTAACAGTACTTAAATCATTTTTATATCTCTAGCAATAAGAACCTGGTATACCAAAGCAGTGGTTGAAGGATGCATGGCAGGTCTCCTGTGTGTGTCAAGACTTCAATGAAAAATTTACTGATAGCAGAACACACAAAGGAAAATCACCAATCATATGTATTTGAGAAGTTATCATAAGCAAATACTGCGTGAACTTACGCAGACATGAGGACTGTCTGAGGAAGTCAGAGTAGGTGTGGGAATCAGAGAAGATAACATTTTATGATAAAGGCTTTGAATTTTTTTCTATAGAAAATACATTCATTAACAATAAAAGAGAATTTTGGTTAAGTACCACTTATACTACCACAGAGACCTGGTTCTTACCAAGGCAGGCACCCTGTGGTCCACACACACTGAATGATAAAAGGGAGAAAAGCCTGGGAGAGAAGGGGGTGGGAGGGGAGGGAGAAGAGTAAGTGGAAGGAGGAAAATAAGGCATGGACAGAAACACTTCTGGTTTGTATATAAAAATTTCTTAATAAAAATGAATAAAAAGAGCACTTTGCTTCTTAGTGGTATTTGGAAAAATAGTTAGAAAAGGAACAGATGTAATTAAATTAGAGCAAAGACAGTTCAACTAAAATACTTGTAGGAAAATTTCTGTGAGAGGTAGCTGAACTTAAAATATACACTTTCTTTAATACTGTACAAATGTGACTTTGTAATAAAAATTTGTATTCAAGATATTAGTTTTTCTTGTATTTGTCTAAGAATAGATGTTATTTCATATTGTTTTACCAAACATACTGACTTTAGCTCAAATTTTCAGGTATCTTACCAAGAAGATCATTCTGAGGGATCCACTTGTAGAGTCGAGTATTGTGACCTAAGGTGCTTGGTGTCTTGCCCTCAAATCTCCAAAGTACCTGTTATTTGAGACAAAATTTTGCTATAGTGTTCCAATTTAAGCACAGACAAAATTTGCTGAATATCCTTCCTATAAAAGGTTAGGAAATCAGGATATGAGTGGCTAAACAATCAGAAATTTTGTAATACTTAACAGAGTATGTCAACTTTTTGAGCATCTATTGTTATATTCAATCAATGTGGATATCATGATTGCTCACACAGTAACTTAGACAAATGATGTAATTACTGATAGATGAAAGTATTTAAGAAAGTGTGACTTTTTTTTAGTTTTTCTAGTTTTACAAGCATATTGACTACTTATCCCTACCTTCCTCCTTCCCCCCTCCTTCCCATTCTCTCCCCTCTGTTCATCAATCCATCCCACTCCCTTCTGCCTATCTACTTCTATTGGCTCCAGAGTTCTTTCAAGCTTGTCTACTCTTGTGGCAGTTCAGTTCTCTGTGGCATACCAAGTGGCCCCTCCTCTGGGTGTCCCATCCCCTTCACTCATCTATCCTTAGTCCCCAAGGTTTCCACTGGATGTAGTTCTCTCTCCTGAGATCCTTGCTAGTCTATGGGGGCATGTTGGTGTGTCAGTCTTTATACAGATCTGGTAAGGACAATTCTCATTGTAATGAGTTTCTAGATGCAGCAGCCCTACCATGAATGGAGTGTCTTATCCAATGGGGCACTTTCTCATCTTTAGGCTCTTAAGGAAATTATGATCTTTAAATAACCATTGTTTTATATAACTTTAATAAAATTTGGCATACATTTTTGTTTTTTATTATTTATTTATGACTTAATCGACATTCAAAATTCTATCTGGTCAGAAGTACTTTGAGAAGCTGTCATAATCTTGACCAAAATGGACTCATGTGGCTTCTGGGAGTAACCTTATAGATCACAGTGTTCTAAAACCACAGTTAAGCCTGCCAGTGAGCTTTTCAAAGGAGTTGACATTTATCCATGTGATAGTGATTCTTGGCAGAGCATTTGCAAGCACACACAGGTCCAACGACCTGTCTGCATGTTGAGCTGGTCTGGCTGCCTCACAATGAGTATGACTGCACAAAATGAACTTGTGTTTTTTTCACAGTACTATTTACCTTTTGTGAGGGATCAAGTTTGCTTAGAATTATGAGAAGCTTGATTTAAATTGCAGGTTATTAGCTACCCATTTTAAAAAATTTGCAACTGGCATTTTCAACATATATCCATGCTATTATCACTAAGATAAATTCATCTTTTATTCTCTTCGTATGTATGCTTGCATGTGTGCATTTATTTGTGTTTGTACTTTTTAATGTGAATGTGGGTGTTTGCAAGAGGCAGTCCTGGTGTGGAGATCAGACACAATTATGTCTCAAACATGTTTGAATTGTATCTCTTGTTCTTTTTCTTCACTGCTGGCCTATGGCCTTCTGCGATTAATGTGTCTCAGTCTTCCTTTTACCAATGGGACATGGCTGGATTGGTGAAAGTAGGGGAGGGTGGGAGAAAAGTGGAGTTAGAGGGGAGGGTGGAGGGTTGAAAGTTAAAAACTCATTATTTTGTATATGAAAAGTTCTTAATATAAATGTTTATAAAAATTAGGTTTCCAATCATTAGAGTGACTTTACTATAATCAAAGGCCATGTCCCCTAGATATAAAACTCATATATTTCATTGAGGATAAAAAGAAATAAAGTAGCATGATATTCTGTGGATCATATTTTATAATGTATGGGACTCACTATAAGGACAGGACCTGTCTCCAGTCACTCTGTTACAAAGTCCTCCTGTAACAGATATTGGCATATCACATTTCTCAATAATATTGCAGAAAGAACACTTGAATTGACATTTGGTGAGCTTTAGTCTCCATAAGCCTTTGAATTCACATTAAATAGGCTAACTGCAATGATAGGATGGCAAGGTAAGGACTGCATGAAATTCGCCACATGCTATATTTCAAATATCATCAATATTTTTAGTGGAATTGTATTAAGTATAGTTAATAGGTGAAATATACTTCTTGCAATGTCTTTAGTGTGTGATCTGCCCTCATGCAATTCCTTAAGAAAAGGAGGAATTAGACTGGAAAGAAGTTGATCATTACTGTGTTCTCTGACTAGCAATGATGACATAACACCAACAACATTTCAAATTGTGTCCGTTAGGTATGATTGTAATGTTTGAAACAAAATTATTATCATTCAAAAATATTTTCTTTGCTATTGTGACGTGTTATGGATACCTTTGTTTTAAAACTGGCTAAATTATAGCTCTACTAATGAGTTGCTTTTCATATAGCATTGTCTGTAAGACCTTTACATATGGAAAGACACAACTTCACCATAGTAAGGCTCATAGTAAGACCCTTATTGACTTTACCAGACCTAGTAATCTGTGGTCTTCTATGCAAATATTTTCTCTCACCTTTTGTGGAATCTGTGCTAGGGCTGATGCAATCGTATTGGCCCTTTCTTCAGAAAGGTTACTGATCATTGACCCCAGAGAAAACACCACAATACCATGTTCTCCAGAACTCTGGACAAACTCTTCCATTTCCTATAAGAAAGAACTTATTAAATAAAATAAAAATAACAGAGGAAGTACTATTGAAAAAACATCTGGCGGAAACAATCATTTACCTTTAAGAATTTTTAAGAGTAGTGGTCGTGAATCACACAGAAAACAAAGGCTACAATTGTAAGTACTGTGACATCATGCTAGGTAATGTTAAGAATGTTTGCATTACTGTGCAATAAATATTTCAAATATCTTTAAGCTGTGATATTTTCTTTTCTTTTTTATCAAACTTGTGATGACTGATTTAATATTGTTAAATCATTTAATTAAAATATTAATTTGTGATATATTATTTATCTAAGCCACCTGTTTGGTTTACTAAAGCTATTAAAATGTTCATTGAAACATCAAAAGTGTGAAATACATATGTAAAAGTTGTTCAATAATTTTCTAATATTGGGAATAAGAATATATTATTGATGTTTATATATTGATTTTTCTGTTTCAGGTATATACTACATACTGTAGTATATACTGCATAAAGTATACTGTGTACTACAGTATATACAGATGGGATATAAATATTGAAATAACACAATACAATTTCTAAGTTTCCATTTGCTTTAAGGGAAAGAATGACATGAACATTTGGTAAGTGATGCAATCATATTGAGTACTTATCCCTGCTTCCCTCCATCCCCCTTCTCTCCCATCCCTCTCCCTCCTCAATACATTCCACTCCTTCCCATCCTTCTGCTTGGCTGCTTCTATGTATTCCAGTATTCCCTTTGGCTTGACAGGCTTATATTTAGTCTGAAACTCAGCAACAGCAGGTACTACAACTACTTTCCACCATTCTATTACTCTGTTTTCTTTGTTGTATTCCATCTCTCTGTTGTTTCTTCATGTTTAATAATGTCTGAAAATGTCTCAGAAAATAAAGTTTGTTGTACTATTTGTAGAGGATATCATTGTACATGCTGCCAGAATACTTTTGTAATTTAAATCTAATGACATCGGAAAAAAATGGCAGAAGTTATATATTCATATGCAGAGTATATTTTCGCTGTGATGATTCAAGCAAGGCAACCATCACATCTGACCTGTGCTACTCAAAGAAATTTAGCTACTGTCTTGCGATCATGGCGTAAGTCTTTTTTTTTTTTTTATTTCAGCTCATACAAACTTATTAGGTACACCAGTTCCCTCCCTCCCTCCTCCTCCCCCCGTACCCCCTGCTCCCCCTCCCCACCCCTCTCCCTCCCCATCCCCCAGTGCCTCCCACCCCAATTCCCAGAGAGTCCTTTCTTGTGCATGACTGATTTTCCTCTGGGCCCTCCTCTCCGATGACGTACAAGGACCCAGTGGCCTTTGCCGAACCCTTTCCCGTGTTCCCCTTAGGTATAGGAACACTGCTGTGGCTGCCAATTCTTTGCCTCCAAGGATCTTGGTGCATGGCGTAAGTCTTGAAAATATGTTCCAATAAAACAGCTCTTGCTAAATTGCAAACTGCTGAGATTTCAAGTGAAGAATGCTTCAGATGGAAGGCAAAAGCAAGGAAATATTAGGTTTGATGTAAGTATGGAGACCATTTTTTTTCACAGTATTGAGAAAATTCTACTAGTGAAGATACTGAATATTTATAATGAAATTTACTGTAGCTAAGTTTCTTTGAGTCAAAGAACAAGATTGTCTATTCATATAAAATTTGTAAGCAAATCTGTGGGATTTCTTTTGCCTGTAACACTGCTATAGAATTCCATGTGTTGGGATCCTGTTCTTAATAAATAAGTTTAAAGTATCTGATACATGCCATATAACTATTAGCATTTGTGATCATCGTACTTTAAATAAAATGTCCCAATATATATGGTTATAGATTTTCTTTTTCACTTGTAAGCACTATTTTGGAAGTTCTGGAAACATTAACAGGTAAAGCTTACTTAATTTTGGAATTATTTCTTGGAGCTTAGTCCAGACCCAGAACCACACAAAAAGCCCTGGTTGAGTCCAGTTGGAAAAAAAAAAGCAAATCATAGGACATAAGCATGGGAGAAGACATATACAGAGGGCGATGTTAAGAGAAATAAGAAAGGCATTGGGGAAAGATAACAGATTGTATTGCATATATGCATGCAGGAAATTGTCAAAGAACAAGATTCATTCAGTATGAAAAGTGTGTGTAGAGGAAACAAAGCCAAGTTGCATAAAATGGTTAAGGGGTGTGTCTTGGCACTCTCAACCCTAACCCTTACTTCCTTCATACATAAAAAAACTTCTAGGATCCATCTATTTGGGAATACATACGGCACTTAGTTTTCTGTGTCTGGGATACTTCACTCAATATAATCTTTTCTAATTCTATCCATTTCCTGGCAAATTTCAGAAGACACCAGAAGGTGGAAAGACCTCCCATGTTCTTGGATTGGCAGAATCAATATCAAAAAAATGGTAGCAAAGGCAATATATAGATTCAGTGCTATACCAATCAAAATCCCAAAGCAATTCTTTAAAGAGGTCAACCAAACAATCTCAATATTCATATGGAGGCATAAAAGACCCAGGATAGCAAAAACAATCCTAAGTAACAAAAACACGGCTGGAGGTATCACGATACCAAACCTTAGTCTATACTACAAATCCATAGTAGTAAAAACAGCCTGGTGCTGGTTCCAAAATAGACACACAGATCAATGGATAAGGATTGAAGACCCAGATATAAGCCCACAAAATTACATCCATTTGGTCTTTGACAAAGGGGCGCAAAAAATCCAATGGAAAAAGAATAGCATCTTCAACAAATGGTGCTGGCAAAACTGGATGTCCACATGTGGAAGATTAAAACTGGACCCATACTTGTCACCATGTACAAGACTTAATTCCAAATGGATCAAGGTCTTCAATATAAGGCCAGAGACTATAAAAACCTTAATTGAAAAGGTAGGGAACTCTCTTGAGCTGATTGTACTAAGCCAACAGTTCCTAAATGGAAATCCAATAGCACAGTTACTACAACCAACATTTAACAGATGGGATCTTATGAAATTAAAGAGCTTCGGTTCAGATAAAGAGATTGTAACAGGAGCACAAAGGCAACCCACAGAATGGGAGAATATCTTCACTAATCACATATCTGATAGAGCTCTACTGTCCAGAGTGCACAAAGAACTCAAAAACCTAAACACCAAGGAAACAAATGGCCCAATTAAAAAATGAGCCTTGGAACTGAAAAGAAACTTCACCAGGGAAGAAATTGAGATATCTAACAAATATCTTAAAAAATGCTCCACTTCTTTAGCTATCAGGGAAATGCAAATCAAAACATCCTTGAGATATCATCTCACCCTGGTCAGGATGGCAAAAATCCACAATACAAACAGTACCAAATGCTGGAGAGGATGTGGCGAGAAGGAAACTCTCCTACATTGTTGGCGGGAATGCAGGCTCATACAACCACTCTAGAGAGCTGTCTGGCGATTCTTAAAAAAGTTAAAGATTGAAATGCCATATGACCCTGCTATTCCACTTTTGGAAATAACCCCCCATACAGCAAAAATTCACCTCGATAGCACAAGCACGACCATGTTCATAGCAGCACTGTTTACAATAGCAAAGTCATGGAATCAACCCAAATGCCCAACAGTTGAGGAGTGGATAAGGAAAATGTGATACATTTATACAATGGAATACTACTCAGCCATCAAAAATGATGAATTAATGAAATTTGCCACACTCAAAGGTAAATCTCTGGAATTCCTACAGTAATTGCAAAGATTATAAGCAGGGAAGGAAGGAGAAGGAGGGCCCTGCCAGAAACAAGGAGAGAGGGGATCATGCTACAGCAGAGAAAATAGGCCACCATCAAAGACTGCAAGTAAGTAATGAGACATCTGGTTAAGCTCAGAGACTTTCCTTCCTGGTCACTTGCATCAGGTGGGGTATGATCTCATCAGACAGGGAGGGCATAAAGTCTGGCAGATAAAAGGTAACTATACTGCAAATGGGAGACTGACCCCCCTCACCACAGTCTCCTACTCTTATTCAATCTACTTTTGAATCTACTCTTATAATAAGACTCTATTTTAATGGCCTTTTATCTCTGGCTAGGGGGTGACATCCAATACGCATCAGGATGGAGCTAAGGGTGGTGCAGGAGCAGCAAAACTGAAACTATTCAACAAACCATAATTCAGAAAATCAGAAACTTTACATCAACCTCCTGGAATTAGGCCAGCCTAATCTCTCCCCTTCCTCAAGCTCAGGGAAATTTGTGGAAAAGGAGGCAGTAAGAGCCTAATGTAAGAGCCTAAAGATGTGGAGAAGTTATGACATGCAAGATACTCCATACAAGTTAAGGCTGAAGTAATCCTAATAGGTCTTTGCATGATCTGTGCAATGACCAACATATCATTGACCCCCCAAAATGTAGCATGGATCACAGGCACTAGGATCCTCAGAGACAAGGGAATAACAGCCACAATAGTGTTCTTATACTAAAGGGGAACACAAAAAAGAGCTCTAGGCAATGTTACTGAGTCCTTACACCTCATCAGAGAGGAGGAACCAGAGGGAAGTTTGACAGATACACTAAAGAATGCTCCAGGAATGGGAGGAGGCGCACTGGGAGAAGGGGAGAGAAGGGGAAAAAGAAGGGGAAAGTGGGGAGTCCAGGGAGGAGAGGAAAGATGAAGGGGAATGGGCTACTTATCAACTTTGTATGAGTGGAAAAAAGAAAAAAGAAAAAAAAACCTTCCACTTTCTTCTGCTCCCATTTGGTTAGAATCTAACAGAACCTAACACTTTGGACTGAGACCTCTGAGGCCATGTACAGCATTAGTCACTCCCTTTTAAATTGTTCTGTATGCATTTTGGCAGAGTGTGACTAAAAACAATCACAGAATTATCAGTAACAGAAATAGTTCACCAAAAATTCTGAATGATTGACTCCAAAAATATTTAAAAAGTTTCATATGTTTGAAACTCTTTTCACCAAGAAATTCAATATCAACTGTATATTATATGAATAACATTGTGTTCTATGAATTTAATCTAGACCTTTTATCTATTGCCTGAGCTCTTATACCACCTTTTACAACACCCTTTCTGCAGATGTGCCTTTCTACAATCCAGCTCACTGACTGCATTTTGAAAGCTTACTTTATTATATATATTTTTTTATTAATTAATTTAGTTTTTCCACTCATACAAATTTAATAGGTACTGTGCTCCCCTCCCTCCCTCCACTCCTCCCTGGACTCCCTTGCTCCTTCCCCCTCTTTTCCCCTTCCTTCCTCCCCTCTGTTTCTTTCCCCCATAGTCCCCTTCCCCCACCCCCATCCTGGAGCATTCTTTAGTGTGAATGCAAGCTCCCCTCTGGGTCCTCCACTCTAATGAGGTGTAAGGACTCAGTAGCATTGCCTAGAGCCCTTTCTTGTGTTCTCCTTCAGTATAGGAACACTATTGTGACTGTTAATCCATTTGAAAGCTTACTTTAAAAAGGAACTCTGATAATATTTCCTCTACCTCATTTCCATTCTCTATATTCTTGGCGTTCTTATTAATATTTGTTTGCATGTGTATGTATGTGGGGATATGTACATATGTGAATGTACATTCACATGTGTCGGGTGCACATGTATGTAGGTGCTTGTATATTTATGTGCATGATTGAAGAGAGTTGAAATTAACATTGTATTTTTTTCAATTGCTCTTTAATTTTATTATTAAAGCAGTTTCTCTCAACTGAACCCAAAGGTCACTTAGGCTAGGCTAGGCAAGCTAGGCAGATGTTTACCTTCCAAGTGCTGAGATTACAGGTAGCCACTTTGCTTGTCCAGCTTTCAAGTGGTTTCTGGGTATTGCATATATGGGATTTTCACACTTGTGGGATTAGTGCCTTATCTGCTAAGCCATCTCCTGAGCCCCATTATTAATATTGTAAACAAGTTCATATTATAGAGTTTTGAATTACCTCTCTAGCAAGATTGGCTGTTATTCAACATCCTACTAAAATAAACTTGTAGTTCCAGGGACTTGCTTAATAATGCAATTGCTTTTTCTCTTCTATCTTTCCTGCCTGTTGTCCTATGACATATTTTTTGTATTGTTTATTTATCATTTTATTGTGACTCTGAGATATGTTATATGATTCCTAGTAAATATTGTTATTAAAATCTTTCAATAAAATATTTCTACACAATACATGTGCAAAGTGTGAAAGTTTTTTCTTTTCTTTTCTTTTATTTTGTGTGTGTGTGTGTGTGTGTGTGTTTGTGTGTGTGTGTGTGTGTGTGTGTGTGTGTGTATCAGATGGCACTGTGTGCTGTTTGTCCCTGTGGAGGAAAGGTGACTTAAGTAAACATCCTGGATTGCTTCTACTTCCTTTTTGTTTTGTTTTAGGATTTCCCAGGCTCTGCCCTACAGGACCAGAGGTGCAGGCCTCCACTTCTGACTGGCATTTTTTACATGGGACTTGGAATCTGAACTCAAGACTTTGGTGTTTGTGAGGCAGAGTCTTAATCCATGGGCCCAAAGTATGAAGTCTTCATACTCATACTCAGTCTTTTCAAATGAACTTTATGATGCAGTTGTTGGGAATGAAACCATAACTGTATGTTTTCTGTGCCTATTTAGCAGTTTGTATATTAAAGACTTTATAGATTTGAAATAAATGAGTTACACTTTTTGAAGTGTTAAATTTAACACAATTTTTTCATTTGCATGTATTTGTATGTTTACTCGATTGAGTAAGTACATGTGGAGGCCAGAGATTGACATTAAATACCTTGGTTTTTTTTTTTTTTTTTTTTTTTGATAGTGTCTCTGACCATGGAGCCATGGAGCTCTCTGTTTTGCTCTGTTTTGGCAAATCTGATTGGACAGCAAACCCCAAGGATGTGAACCTTGCTGGGTTTTTTAATCTGAATGCTAGAGATTTCAAATCAGATCCTCATGCTTGTATAGCAAGCACTTTACCTACTGATTCATACTCTCAATATCATATGACTTAATTTTATTGAATGTTTTGAAGACTACCCAGCCCTTTCATGTATTTCCATAAGTATAATAAAATGCAATCACTTGATAATGCTTAAACATTTGTGCTTCTAATAGCAGCACATTTTCCTACACTTCTTACATCTCTTTCATTGGAAGAAAAATTGAGTGAATACTCATGCAGAACCATTTCTTTGAAAACAAAATCAAACAAAAGAAAGCTAAAAGCAATGCATTTACCTTGGGCAAAGGTTTGGCAGGTTTGCAGTGGAGCCCTCCAACAAAGTCAACATTTGGTAAGGTGGGACGAGGAAACTCCAAATCCCAATAGGATCGAATGAGCCACATTTCTGCTTTTTTCATTGTCTCAGCTAAGGTAGTAGGTCTTCCTAGATAGTGAAAAATGGGATGGGAGAATAGGGGCAAATAAAAGGACAAAAGAGAGGATTATCATCTGTTTTCAATATTCATTTTCTAAAAAATTCACAATTATTGTGCTCAATGATGTTTAAAGGATGCATTGACAAAACAAATACATTTATTTGGACATGAAATTTACTAGTATAATTTAATTGTGGTTCGTCTAATGTGTGTGTGCATGTATGTGTTCATGTGTTAATGGCAATGCTAGGTACACATACATGTCATTCATAATATATATTATCCATGCTCCAGAAAGTACCTAGACACATCCTGTTACAATTGACCCATGTGAAATTCAGCGGGTCACACACATTCAAAAATTTGTGTTTGGGAAGAAAAAGGCTTTTAGTGAGAAAAAGAGGGAGGATGGGATCTGGATATGGAGGTAAGAATTGAATTAATTGTGTACACATATCAAACTGTCAAAAATTAAAAAAGTAAGCCTCTAAGCATGTGAAGATACAAAGAAACAGTATAGCTCCAGGAACAAGGAATCACACATAACCATGGAGATATTTTTCCAGAAATCACTGTAGTAAATGCAATGTAAAAACATGTTATTATTAGTTTCCAAGGCAATTTGGAGGTTTACGATCAAGTGAACTCATGATACCTATTTCTACTTTGGTTTCATATAAAGAACTTTTATTTAGATGAACTGAACAATTTATTACATAGACATATTTAAGATATAACTCAAAATTTTAAAAACTTTTTAGAAGACAAAATTCTGTTCACCTTTAATTGTGACTTATTTTATTTTAATGGAAGCCTGTGATTCCATATGCATGTTTAACCACATTTCAATGCATTTTAAGTCTTTAAAATGGATTTCTGTGAATGACATAGTCCAGCAGTGTGGATTCATTAGAAATTCTGGCTTATTTTATTTTTGAGTTGGTGATTAATCACAGTGTGTCTGAAGAGCAAGTGTATCTTTAAGGATATATAGAGAAAACATGATTATTTAAAGTAAGGATACTTGTATACACAATGCAAATTATTTTTTCAAATTCTACATGCCTATTATTAACACAAATATGCCACTCTCTGATCTGTAACTCATCAAGATATTAGGGAGGCACTTAAGAAAAAATAGAAAAAAAAAGAAAAAAATAGAGTGGAAGGATATGTAATTGTTTAGAGAAAAAACTTATGTGTATTCCTAGATAATTATATATTACTAGATAATTGCATGCCATCTTAGGGTGTTCTGTGTCAGTTATGTGTGAATTATTTTAGTCTGACCTACCCATGAAAAGTTTCTCACAGTCTTTTAGAAACTAATAGATAATGTTTTATTTCATTCAATTATTTTACCTTACATGAAAAATTAAGCTTATTTTACATGCATATATGTATGCCTTTAAAGACACAAATTATCTCACCCTTCAATGTAGTAGTAAGTGAAAAACATGACTTACCTAAAATCTCAGTGTAAAGCTGACTCCATTTCTTCTCAGTAAATGTTTCGAACCAAAAGTCAAAATAAAGCATGCATATCATGTTCTTCACCCTCTCCATGAATGTCATTTCACCACCTAATCCTGACATTATAATAGGTACATAGGAGGGAGGGAACAGAAGTCCTCCACTATATTTTTCAATCGTGTAACCCGGAGTGAAGCGAAGACTATACACAAAAGGTATATTAAGAAGCTCTGCTAACAGCTCGCCACAGGGACTAACAGCATCTGCAAGAAGGACATCAAACTTTGATTTTTGCAGTTTGTTCATGAGCTGTTTGTTTGTAACTGCTTCTTTACATATACTTTGCCAAGAATCAGAATAATTCATAAACATTTGTTGCACTGTTGGAGAATATGATAAACATGAATCTCTGGGCATATCATTCATCCATATAGTGACAAACTCTATGAAGAAAGATTCTATTTCTTCTTTACTCGAAGACGTTGGAAAAGTTTCATATTGAATACTAGAGGGTATGTTGTCATCCAGAAAAACGGAGGAGGAAGGTCTTAGGACAGTTACTTCATGGCCCCTCTGTGCAAGTTCTTCCAGGATTACCTTCAAATTCAGCCAGTGGCTGTATTCCATTGGCCATACCACCACCTTGCCACAAGTCCCAAATCTGAAGTAACCATTCATTTGTAGTAGGAGCAGTAGAATGGAAATCCATTTCGCTGGCATCCTGGCAAAATGTAATGCTTCTTCTCCCAATGTACTTTCTTTTGTCACTAGTGGTGTTATATACCAGAAAAAATTAGCCAAGAAGTTAAAATATAACTTGTGGTGGTCAAAGTAAATATGAGGCAGGGCCTGTTGACTGATTAGAGATAAAGAAAGCAAATTTCAATCTCTTCATATTTACTTCAGTGTGTTTCATAACTGTTTTGTAATGTAGTGTTTTTAGTTACCTAACAGTCAACGAACTACATGTGTTTAAGATTGTTTAGAACACGCCTTGAGAAGTGTTTTTTGTTTGTTCGTTTGTTTTTCATTGGTTATTTGTCCCTGAATTCTCAGCACAGGACTCAATATGCTGCATTTGCACATTCAATGAGCATTTCCTGCATTTATAACTGAGTGAAAGTTTATCTGTTCTCAACTCCAACCATGCATAGGCCTGGAAAAATAAAGAAGCCAAAGCAAAACAAAAAATGAACTATAAAATGAAAAAGCACAAATTGACCCTGCTATCCCACTTCTGGGAACAATCACCCATGATGTAGCAATTCACTACAGTGACATGAGCACAACCATGTTCATTGCAGCACTATTTACAATAGCAAAGTCATGGAATCAACCCAAATGCCCAACAGTTGACAAATGGATAATGAAAATGTGGTACATTTATACAATGAAATACTACTCAACCATCAAAAAAGATGAATTAATGAAATTTGCTGGGAAATGGATGGAATTAGAAAAAATTATATTGAATGATGTATTCCAGACATAGAAAGTTAGATGCCATATATACTCCCTAATGGGTGGATCCTAGTTCCAAACCCACTTAATGACATATTAAAAGGTAAATTTTTGTAAAGCTTACTGTAATTGCAAAGATTATAAATAGGAAGGAAAGGGAAGGAAGGCCCCTAAAAAAAAAAGGAGATAGGAGATCACACTCCAGTAGAGAAAATAGGTCATCTTCAATATTGCATATAAGTAGTGGAGACACCTGGTACAGCTCACTTTCACTTCCCTTCTTGATCACTTGCAACTAAACAGATTCGATCTCACTAATCAGGGAGGGTACAGGGACTGGTAGATAGATGGTAACCATCCTTCAAATGGGACACCGAGCCCCCCCAACTGCTGTGTCCTACTCCTATTCTTCTATATACCTTTGAACCTCCTCTTATATTTAGATCTTCATTGAAACAGTCTTTTATCTTTGGTTAGGAGTTGACTTTTGATACCAATCAGGATGCAGCCAAGGGCGATGCAGGAAAAGCAAAACTGAAAACAACAAACCATAATTCAGAGCACCAAAGACCCTACATTTTTCACCTGGAACCAGACTAGCCAAATTTCTCCCCATCTTAAAGCTCAGGGAATCTTGCAGATTGTAAGAGCCTAAAGATGAGGAGGACCAATGGTATGCAAGATACTTCACACAAATTAGGGCTTCAGCAGCCAGAATTGGAGTTTGTCTTACCTGCACAATGGCTTACATGTCAACAACCCCCAAAGTCTATCAGGGATCACAGAGGAGAAGGCTCCAGGCAGTAAGATCCTTAGAGGCAAGGGATTAACAGTGATAATAGAGTTCCCATACTACTGGGGAGATCAAGAAGGGGCTCTGGGTGATGTCACTGAGTCCTTTCCCTTCACTAGGGTGAAGGACTCACAAGGAAGTTTGGCATTCACACAAAAGGATGCTCCAGGGATGGGAGGGAGGAAGGGGGAAGCATTGGGAAAGGGGGAGGGAAGGGGTGAAAGGAAGTGGGGAAGGTGGGAGAGTAAAAGGGGGTATGACTGGGGAAGGGTGGAGGGAAGGAGAGTATAGGGGTTCCTATTGAATTTGAATGATTAGGAAAAAAATAAAATGTGGGAGGAAAAAAAGAGGGCATCTAACATTTTTCATCACAAGAAAGAATTCCATAAAACATGCTTTAGGAATGGATCCTAAAATGGATCCTTATGGAAAAAGGTGCTTGGGTATCTTGTTTAGATGGCATCCAAATGATTTCACAATCAATAAGATGTGGGACAGACAGGGAAACTGGTCCAAAGCTAGAATGGGTAGGGCGGTATGGAGGGGTAAGTAGTGAGTGATCAAAACACATAAATTCATTGTCAATGTAATAAAAAATAAAAATAAAAAATCTTTGATTGGAATTCAAATACAGCATACACTATATCTTAAAAATACAGCATACTGAAAAAATTTTAACACTGGAATCATCTGTCAGTTATAAAGAGGTAATGAAAAATCGGTTCTCAAAGAATGAAAAAATCGGTTCTCAATGTGGGAAATGGTACACATTTGAGAAATCTGTGCCATTTGAGAATTCATCCTTAATGTAAGGATTTAAATAAGAGATAATAGGGGGGACTCTAAAAGAGGGGAAGCAGTGGACTAGTGGGTGCCCAGGCACTATCTAATACAGGCATCCTAGGAACCAGTGACTCTCACATGTAGGGAAATGTGGAAGAGGGAGAGAAACACACTGGAGGAGTTAAGGTGGAATGGGAGTTGGGGCGAGAGTATGAATGCACACAAAAAAAACAGTGTTGCTATAAATTTAAAAAAAGTTAATTAAAAATAAAAATGCAAGGCTAGAACAAGCATGATAGAAATGGCTAAAGATATATGAATCACTAAGGGGAGACAAGAGTGTATTAGAGAAAGACTGATGGAATCAAGCAAATAAGACTTTCTAGAAATGATTTAAGTCATTTATTATTTACATGCAATGTAATTGAGTATGTAAAATAAAATGGAAGATAATGAGTGGATAAGAGAATAAATCCAATCATCAGTGGAGAAAATGAGTGAGCTTCCTGCGCTCTCGTGAGTAAACATTGACTGATAGTGTTAGTCACAGGAATATCCTAAAGGTTCCAGAAATTGCCAGAAACTTGAACAGTATTGTTTATCTACATTATGGGCCTCTTCGTTCGTGGATTATATATTAATTCCTTTTCTCTCTATTTTCTTGACTGTAACCACTTTTTTTTTTTGCTTTCATGAAGTATGTGTGAACAGATTCATAGTGATTGGCCCAACTTCTATCTCTGATTTACATCCTACTTCTCTTGTCTCCCCTTAGTGTTCATATATCTTTAGCCATTTCTATCATACTTGTTCTAGCCTTGCATTTTTTTTAATTAACTTTTTTAAAATGTATAGCAACACTGTTTTTTTTGTGTGCATTCATACCCTCGCTCCAACTCCCATTCCACCTTCACTCCTCAGTGTGTTTCTCTACCTCTTCCACATTTCCCTATTACCAAATTCTATCATATTGACAGTTTTCTGGTTTTAGCAGTTAATTCAACATTGACTGATTTAATTTATTTTTCAGTAATGATGAGCCACTGTTACCATGATTCATAGTTTCTACTTTATTATTTAATATTGGGGAAAATTGCCCTTTATAATTTACTATAAGAAAAGATTATCAATAGAAAAACTACACATGAAAAAACTAGTATATATAATCATATACTAAAACTTGGAACCTGAGTAAATCATAAATTTGGAAACATGAACAATGAAGTTATTATCGATTAAAAATATGCCAATTCAAGTAGTACTATGTTTTTTCTTACATCTTGGATCAGGACAGATAAATATCCACTCTAACTGAGCACCAAATGACTTCCTTTACCTTTCTTGTTTAGTAGTTTATATGTTCACAGGGTGATATTTGAAGGGCACTACTGGGATCAACAGAATCGAATCCTTTCCTAAAAATGGATCTAACCACTGCTTAAACAATAACGTTGGGAATAAGCGATTTGTGATTGTATGTGTGGACATTGGGCAAATAACTGCCAGTGGGTTGCTGATCCAATGTGTGAATCTAAGCTAGCTTTTGTCTAAATCTACATATACCCATTTTCTTTTTTATTATTAATACATTATTATTATTATTTCAGCTCATACAAGCTTAATAGATACACCAGTTCCCTCCCTCCCTCCTCCTCCCCCCTGTACCCTCTGCTCCCCTCCCCTCTCCCCTCCCTTCCCATCCCCCAGTGCCTCCTGCCCCAATTCCCAGAGAGTCCTTTCTTGTGCATGCCTGATTTTCCTCTGGGCCCTCCTCTCCGATGACGTACAAGGACCCAGTGGCCTTTCCTTGAACCCTTTCCTGTGTTCCCCTTAAGTATAGGAACACTGCTGTGGCTGCCAATCCCTTGCCTCCAAGGATCTTGGTGCCTTTAACAGATGCTAGACTTTGTGAGGTCAATAGTGTGTTGGACATTGCGCAGGGCATGTAAAGGCAAATTATGATTGCTTCAGCCCTAACTTGTATGGAGTATCTTGCATATCATTGCTCCTCCCATCCTTTTGCTCTTACACTCTTACCGCCCCCTCTTCCGCAAATGTCCCTGAGCTTCAGGATGGGGAGAGATTAGTATGGCCTAGTTCTAAGTGGTTGACATAGTTCTGGATTGTGGTTTATTGATTTTCTTTTGCAATTTTGCTGCTCCTGCAATAACCTTCACTCCATCCTGGTGGTCATTGTATGTTACCCCCTGGCCAGAGACAAAAAGCTGTTAAACTAGAGTCTTGCTATAAGAGCACATTCAAAGGTAGATGTAATAAAAGTGGGAAACCACAGTGAGGGAGGGGTCTATCACCCATTTGCAAAATGGTTGCTTTTTATCTGCCAGACTATATGCCCTCCTCTTCTGGTGAGATCATACCCCCTCAGTTGAAAATGATCAGGAACAAAAGTCTGTGAACTTAATCAGATGTTTCATTACTTATTTGAGTCCTTGATGGAGGCCTATTTTCTCTGCTGTAACATGGTCCCCTCTCTCTTTGTTTCTGGTGTGGCCCTCCTACCCCATCCCTCCTGTTCATAATCCTTGCAATTACTGTAGGTATTACAGAGATTTTTCTTTGAGTGTCTCTAGGTGGGCTGGGTGAGTTTGGTACTAGGAGCCACCTATGAGGGAGTACATACGGCGCTTAATTTTCTGGGTTTGGGATACTTCACTTAATATAATTGTTTCTGATGACATCCATTTCCCGGCAAACTCCAGTAATTCATCATTTTTGATGGCTGAGTAGTACTCCATTGTATAGATGTACCACAGTTTCCTTATCCACTCGTCAACTGGTGGACATTTGGTTTGATTCCATGACTTTGCTATTGTAAACAGTGCTGCTATGAACATGGTCGTGCTTGTGCTATCAAGGTGAACCTCTGCTGTATGGGGGGATATTCCCAAAAGTGGAATAGCAGGTTCATACGGCATTTACATCTTTAATTTCTTTAAGAATCTCCAGATGGCTCGCCAGAGTGACTGTATGAGCCTGCATTCCCTCTCTCCACATCCTTTCCAGCATTTGTTGTTGTTTGTATTGTGGATTGTGACTGGGGTGAGATGATATCACAGGGAAGTTTTAATTTGCATTTCCCTGATGGCTAAGGAAGTGGAGCATTTTTGAAGATATTTGTTAGACATTTTAATTTCATCGCTGGTAAAATTTCTTTTAAGTTCCAGGGCCCATTTTTTAATTGGGCCATTGGTTTCCTTGGAGTTTAGTTTTCTAAGTTCTTTGTACACTCTGAACAGTAGAACTCTATCAGATATGTGGTTAGTGAAGATTTTCTCCCACTCTGTGGTTTGCCTTTGAGCTCGTGTTACAATCTCTTTATCTGAACAGAAGCTCTTTAATTTCACAAGATCCCAACTGTTGAGAGTTGGTAGCAGTGACTGTGCCATTGGATGTCTGTTTAGGAAATCATATACCCCTTTTCAAATATTTCACTTACAATGACCTCCATACTTCCTGCTTTTGGTGATTTTCCCATGAGGGAGTACCAAGAAGAAAATACATTTAGGATGTTAAAATGAGAATTCTGTAGTACCATTATTTGCCCTATATTTTAAAAATTCATTTTCTCTCAATTCTAAAATTTTGTTTTACTAATTATTCAATCAGAACTTTGTGTAAATTTACCTTTGTCCAAATGGATTCTGAAACCTAGAATCTTGAGCATGAATAAGTCCCTGTTTCCCCTAACATTTTGGTCATGTATTCATTGCACCAATAAAATTGAAACTGTGACAAGGATTTACCTGGAAATATATTAGGTGGTCTAGTTTTAGGTGGGAAAAATAATGCTATTTCAATTGGATGGAAGCAAGAAAAATCCCATAGTGAAATATACTGCATTTTAATTCCTGGATTGTAAACTTTTATGATAACTCTTATGTGGCTTAAAATAATAGGTAAGCACTTTTTTGTCTATATCAGATCATCCTGCTTTCTAGTTATATTAATTCATAGACTGTGTTACCAAAGGTAATATCAAACACAAGACTTTGAGTCACATGCATTCTATGAAACTGTAAAGCATATATTATCTATCCCCTTTGGCAGAATATCCTCAGTAATTTTCCATTTACAGATATAACCCAATAGTCTCCTTTTATTTCTACTTCCTCATCTCCCTTTATTTACTATTTATTTCTATGAAGATCATAAAACCTTTGTCTAATAGAGTTAAGTTTCATTTATATTGAAATGTTTCTTCCTACCTTCAGTAATTATGATAAAAACTGCATTTCTATTTTTAAATAGGCCATGTTTTGTTTTCTTTGACAGACACACAGATAATCCACTTGGTTCCAGGCTATTTAATAAGTGATATCACTGAAAAGGCAAAAATTAAACTTCAAATTTCCTATTTCTCTCCAGTAAACTTGGTGAGGCCTCAGTGAATGTTACAACTTTTAGTAAGTAAATTGTGCTAAAGTAACTTAAATACATCTAGATCTAGAATTTCATTTAATAAAATTTAACAGGAATAAATAAATAGATAAATCATGGTCTTCTAATACATGGAGGATAATATTGCCACAAATTGACTTTCCACAGAACTGGAATTAACAAAAATAGTCACATGACCTTATATCATAGGTTTTGATCTCAAAGAAATCTACTCATTCTTTTGCTTCTTTCCCATCTTCACAAAATTCTTATAAACAAACAACATTCTTTGGTGAGGAAAGCAACAGCTGCCATACAGGCCAGCAGGAAGCCTATCACATGCAAAAACTGGTACTGGCACCAGCTGAGGATGTGGCTAGTGGCCTCAGGTGTTCGGGCCTATGTGGTACATGAAACTCATTCCAGAAGAAGGCTCTATCCAGTGGATAGGCTCATCATGGTGAATGGTTGATAACCTCACTGCATTGTATTTATAGCTGCATTCATAGTAGATCAAAATATTAATAAAAGAACAGGGTGTTGTCTGTTCGTACAGTAGTAAAGATACTAAAAATGTCAAAATAACACACAAAAGTGGAAGAAAACAAATTTAATTGTTTACTGGAGGGAAGAGAAAGGAAGAGAGAAGGAGGAGAGAGGGATAGAGAAGGAGAGAGCAGGAGAGAGAGATAGAGTGAGACAGAAAACTCATGAGCTATAACACACATGTATTGAAGTAATAGGACAACTTCAGAAAGTTAGAAAGCTTTTTTTGCTTCTTTCACATTATGGTCTCCTGGGGAATGGAACTTTTATGTTCAGGTTTATATGCAGGCATTTTTACCCGCCCAGCCCTTTGCCCAGTTCCAGATAAAAAAGTGTTATGCTAGATTGATTTCTTTTCTTGGCAGCACTAGAAATTGAAACCAAGATCTCTTGTGGTTCAGAAAAACACACTATCACTCAGATTACCCTCCCCTGACTAAAGATTTAAAAATATATAGAGGCAGAAACTTACTTTTGGGTCACTTAAGATTTAGCCACATAATGGAAAAAACTAGGAATACACAATATTAGTAATCAAGAGGCTAAAACTTGTCCATCCCCAGTAACAGTACAAAGTCAAAATGAGTTATCCCAAAGTGAAAGCAGAAGTGAGACTGGTTGGAAAGGAGAAAGTATGAAGTTAGATGGATGTGGGGAACAGGATAGGGTTCCAAGAGACAAGAACACATAAATTCATTAAAAAATGCACTATCCTTTGATTGTTTGAAATTTGAGGCATCCAATGACTAATTACTAATGGAGCAGGTGTGCAGGGTTCATCAGACAGATCCTTGTGTAGTTTCCACCATTGTAGTTATCTGGGAAATGCTGAAAGCTCTTGCCCAGTATTTCTGTAACATGTCAAAGGTGATTTACAATTATAGCCATAAAAGTGAATTGCCTGCTTTATTTGTTAAGCTGGACAGCTACTTTGCCCTTTTGTACATTTCTCCTTCTATTCCATAGCAGATAAGTCAAAATAAGAGGAACAATAGCTTTCTTCTCTATAATTTTGAGAAAAAAATAATTTATTCTTACAATGCTATTAATAGTTCTTATTACAAAGTCAAATATAAAAGTTTTGTGTGTCCTATATTCTTGGTTTTTGTATTAGCACTGTTCTTAATGATTTGGAGAGTACAATTTACACTGAAAATTTCCATTTGATTCCTGTGCCAAAATGATTATTGGTCAGTAGATAAGGAGAAAGGGTCACATAGGTACATGGTTTATTAAGTCTAAAGTTCAGTGTGCCATAGCACAGAAAAATAGCAGCAGCAATGGAGGCAAGCATACACATATGCACACACAAACACATGCCTTCTCATACACACACACACACACACACACACACACACACACACAAAGAAATATATACATGCACACAGACATGCATGCATACACTTGTATGCACATGTGCACACATGTTTATCACATGTATACACACATACACCCATGCACACACACATTACACATTCACATGCACATACATATGAACACACATATACTCACATGCGCAAACATACACACAAATGCATGTACACACAGATACACATGCATGAACATACAGATACATACATATGCACATATGCACATACTTGTACAGACACACATATACACACATGCACATATATGCACACATATGTGTGGAGACTCTTTTTATAGTCAGACATAAATTCTAATTTATTATTGTAAGCAAGTACTAAAAAGAAATCATATAGTGAAAACTAGTCAAAATAAGTCACAGTGAAAACTAGTACAGTGTGTCATAAATATGTATCAAGTATCAGCTAATTAATGTAATTTTTATTTCCCAATAGCATTATTCTGTGTGTTCAGAATAAAAATGTGTAAACATCAATAAATGTATTTATCTATTAAGTCAGCATATGAAAAATATACATTTTTCAAACAAAGAAAAATTATGAGAATTAGAGTTTGATTATGTCTTACTAGTTAACCAAAATCATTGTTGAGATTTTTAAAAAGCAGGCTAGAGAGATGGTTCAGGGGTTACCTCTGCCTCCAAAGCAAAAGGTCCCAAGTTCTGATCCCAGATCACATGTAAAAATGCCAAGAGGAAACGGAGGTATCCTACACTTCTGGCCCTAGAAGATGGAGCCTGTGAAATCTTAACGCAAAGCAAAAGGAAGCAGAGCAATCAAGGATTATTCTCAAAGTCATCATTGGGTCAATACAGCCACTCACAGGGCCCTCATGTATTAAACCTGTATAAACACACAATAAAAAAATAATAAAACTGAAAAAGCAAAGAAAAACAAGTAACACATGCATATGATCATTTGCTCCATGAAAATAATATTTCAACTCTCTTTAGTTTCCTATAATATGAGGTATATATTTTAAGCATACATGATAAATTTAGTTTTATTTTTGTTTCATTTATTTATTTGGTGTGTGTGTGTGTGTGTGTGTGTGAGAGAGAGAGAGAGAGAGAGACAGAGAGAGACAGAGAGAGACAGAGAGAGAGAGGAACATTGTGTACCCCCATGGAGGACTAAGAGTGATTTCAGACATCATCCTAGATTGCTTCTACTTCCTTCACTCTGGATTTCCTAGGCTCTGCCCACAGGAAGGGCAAGCTGCCACTGTTTTTAAAATGTATGTGTTTGTCTAGTTCATTGTTTTCCTATAACACATCTATTACCATATTCAGAGTCCACCAATTGCACATATAGAAGATTTCAAAATTTTGCAATAAACTTAAAAATCATGGCATTTTTTCCTACTGAAATGACAGGGAAATAATTGGTCAGGGATGATGGAACATTCTATAATATATTCTGGGAGATGAAACAGGACAATTATAGTCTGGGCTATACAATCACCTCTATTTATAAAATAATCTGCAATTGAATCAGTTTCAGTATATTCAATAAGAAAATACAAACTACTTAAAGCAGGGTTTTCCCCAAAAATTGTTATTTAAACTTTGCACTTGAATTTAAATTGCTTTTATGATTCACTGTGACAGGCACCTAAATTCATAGATAAAGCAATTGAAGGCTGAATAGCAGACATAGTACCTATATTAGGAGCTAAGCAATGAAAATGTGAATTTTGGTTGAACACAAGAGCACATGGTGCATAAAAGAAAAACACTGTCAAAGAAAGGCCATGTGCATGTTGGAACTTCTTATCTTAAAAAAGTGTGTCCACTTATTCTGACATGAAGGGTGATAAAGGAGCTAGGAGAAGGATGGGAATCAGAAAAGACCACAAACTCCTTACAAACAAGTGATAATGATTTTTTTCAATAAAATGCAGTCATACAGATGTATTATTTCTTTTTTAAAAAATATTTATTTTTTCCACTCATACAAGCTTGATAGGTACCCCATTCCCCTTCCTCCCTCCACTCCTCCCTGGATCCTCTTACTCCTTCTCCCTTTTCCCATTCCTTCCCCTCTCCCTTTCTCCCCTTGTCCCCCCAATCCCTAGAGCATTTTTTAGTGTGCATATTAAACTACCCTCTGGGTCCTCCTCTCTGATGAGGTATAAGGACTCAGTAGCATTGCCTAGAGTACTTTTTTGTGTTCCCCTTTAGTATGGGAACACTATTGTGGCTATTAATCCCTTGTCTTTAAGGACCTTAATGCCTGTGATCCATGCTAGACTTTTGGTGGGGAGGAGGGTCAATGATATGTTGGTCATTGTGCAGGTCATGCAAAGTCCTATTAGGATTTCTTCAGCCCTAACTGGTGTGGAGTATCTTGCATGTCGTAACTCCTCCCCATCTTTAGCCTCTTACAATTTTATCACTCCCCTCTTCCATAAATTTCCCTGAGCTTTAGGATGGGGAGAGATTAGGCGTGCCTGGTTCCAGGTGGTTGATATAGAGTCTCTGATGTTCTGAATTGTGATTTGTTGATTTTATTTTTCAGTTTTGCTGCTCCTGCACTGCCCTTAGCTCCATTCTGATGGATATTGGAGATGTATTATTTCTTAACCATATTTGTATTAATCCTACTTTGGAAAAATGGAAAGTGCAATAAAGTTAGAGGAAAGAGACTTATTTACTTTGTTTATTATAGTAAAGAATATTACTTTAACAAATAAACTTCATATTTTTGTTAATAGTGAAAATATATACAAAATTGGTTTACTTCCTGAGTTTTCAAAACCACATACTCAGAATGTTTTCTGTTGTATTGTCAAATGTATTGCTTGTTGCCCTTTTTTTGGATTTGTTTCCCAGACACTTACCCAGCATGTTATTCTGGGGAATCCAGTTCGTACACCTGAATATTGAATAATAAATTCTTTTTTATTTTGTCTTCAAATTTCCCAAGATCTTGTTGTATGCAATATAATATTTTACTGCAAGAATCAAAATTTGAAATATGTTGTTTTAAAAGTTAGAGTCTTTGAAAGTTAGAAACTAAATAACGTTCACATCTCTTATGGTTTGAAATGTGAGTTGACCCCCGCAGACTCTTTTGTTTGAATCCTTAGCTGCTGCTAGTAAATGGGAAAGTCATGGCACCTGTAAGAGGTGGGGTCTTGCTGGAGGAAGATAGTCACAGTGGGTGGTTCTTGAGGTTAATTAGTCCCAACCTACTTCCCAGAGAGGTCTGCTCCTGTAGTGACAGTATCAGCTTTCAGCCTCCTGGATTGATCACCTAGGCTTCCTTTAGCTTCTACTGCCAGCCATGTCTTTTCCGTCATGAAGGAGAAGTCCCCTGTGCAGCTGTAAGCTGAATAAATCTCTTTTTCTTCCATTAAGTTTGACTTTGAGTATTTTCTTACAGCAATGAGGAGTAATTGGCACAACAGCACAGGAAAGAATTTCAGGACATGGGAGATTAAACAATGAGACCTGTTAAAGAAAAGGTTCTGTCAAGATTTCTTATTTTACTCTAGTATTTAATTGGGTTGAATGTAATCATGGTTTTCCATATTCAGTTACATAGACAAATGATATGACAAACAATAAGTGAAAATATGCAAAAAGTTGCTATAGTCTCATAATTCTTATAAGGAAGAACAACAAATTACTGATTCACATTTTGAACATTTACCATATCAGTTCTCACTTACTTGTCTTAATATTAGCCTTTTTAAGAGACAATATTATAGCATTCACTTTTCTGGTATTAGACTTTGACTGTTTTCTGGTTGTATCTCACTATTAACCACTGAAAAACACTCTGCATTCACAATTATTTTTGGTGATGATGCTGCTGCCTCAATCAATCTGAGAATTGTCAACTTAACTTGCCCATGCTGGAGAACAGATTTATATATTGTTTTTAAACTTGTTGTCAAACCTGAAATTGACATTGTCATGTTCTATTTTTTGGATACATTTTTGCTTGATATGACACACACACAGAGGTCTACAAATTTGTCAACATGTTGTACATGTTGTATGTCTATCATCTCCACCAAGAGTAATCAGCTCCAAAACTGGAGTGAATTTGACATCTGTTGCTGTGAGAGAAATAAAAATTATCTCTTTTTGAGAAAACAACTTTTTTCTTAGGAATTATGAGGAATATGTTTTAGATTGCAGTTTATTAATCACTATCTCCAGAAAAAGTTGCAAGCACAATTTTCAAAATATATAAGTAGTGTTATCGTGATCAGTAAGTTGGAAATGCCAAAAATGTAAGAACTGAAGCTTGTATTATACTGTTGGAAAATAATTTAAATTTTAATAGTGCTGCATTTTTCCCACTGATGGGATGCACATGTCTTTTTATCTTTTGATCAATGTACAAACAAAATGCAGTGCATGTGCTCCTTCATGTGCATTCTAGCTTCAAACGTATAATCTTGTGTGCTCAATTTGGAGGTCCTATTCATTGCAACTAGGAAACTAGGAAGAAGTCACTGGGAGTGGGAGGTGGACATGTAGTATTTGATCAATAGGTAAATGAGTAATATGGCGGAGAGGAGTCTTAAGGTGAGATGAGGGAGAAAATAAGGGGAAAGGAGGAGGGCAAACCAAAACAAAGGGTGTATGAAAAAAACATATAGAAGAAATCTACTGTTTTATAAAAAAATTAAAAAAATTGTGTGCTAAAAAAAGTCGAAGGGAGATTTTTGAATGAGTGGGTTAAAAAAAACCACTTCTAAGTGCTATGTTACTAAGCAAGCAGCAACATCAAAAGCAGTATCAAGACTGTGATCCTCCTCACAGGAGGGTTTTTGGTCAAGGAAGCTACAGAAGTCCACAAAACAGTATAGTCTATTGCTATTTTTCTTGGATGCTCATCAGGACTAGATGATCAGACCCCATTTTTAGAGATAACACATAACTCAGTTGTAAGATATAGAGAAATTAAGATGGGATGTATACTACTTCTGATGAAATGTAAAGCATTGATTGCAAATATACCTATGCTCTGATAGTCTAATTGGAAACACTCCAAAGTCTAGTTTCAAATGAAATACTGCTTTTAGAAACTGAAATTTATCTTCATAAACTAAAGCACTATTTACATGTCATATTTATCATAAGACTGTTAAAATTTTCTTCAAGACTTCAACAAAAGTGTAACATAGGCAACTGAAGGACTATTTATTCTATAGAAAGCTAAAAAGTAGTTCAAACAAACTAAACATTAAAATATGACATATAGAAAGTAAGATCATAGCAGTTTTTAGAACGTGAGGAATCTAAACCTCTTCCCACATAAGACCATTTCTGTCTGAGTCTCCTCTTCTTCGACGGGCAGAGTTTCACTATGTGTTAGAAATAAGGAGTCCAGTGGACCATGTTTTATAATGTCTAGGGCTTATTATAAGGGTAGTATCTGATTCCAATGATTCTGTTACAAAGTCCCCTTGTTATGGAGATTGGCATAGCACAGTTCAAAGGTAACTTGTTTTCTATTCACTTTCTCTAAACTCACATGGCTGAAAGTATTCTTGGATTGAGATTGTATTTTGGCCTTCTCTTTTCTGAATAAACCTCCCAATTGTACACTAAATGAGCCTGCTGCAAAATTCAGATAATAAGGTAAAAATTTACAAGGAAAGTCTAGACTGAGTGCTACATTTAAAACTTTTTTCAAAATATGTTTAACAAAATAGTACTAGTGCAGTTATTAACTAAAAATCAACCTTTTGCAATGTCTTTAGTGCATACCTGGACTAATGAAATCCTCTAGAAAACAAGCAAGCTACTGACAAAATTAGATTATTTTTATTATGTCTTGCTAGCAAAAAAGTCATATTGACAACATTTCACATGATGTCTTTAGTTTTGCCTCTCCTTTTTTTTTTTTTTTTTCAGGTCCCACACATAATGGCAATTTTATTGAATCCTATATATGTGGCTGTATTAAAATATTAGTCAACTAGCCACCGGTGTAATGTACATACTGTTATCATTTTTTAATATATTAACCAAAGAACAAACTTTATTGAGCCAATCAGCCCTAGTTCTCTTTCTCCTGCACAGTCTTGGTTCTGCGGAGTCGCCCAGTGTGGCGCGCAGCAGTAAGACCCACTTTACGCCCAGCAGGAGCATCTCTGCGGATAGTGGAGGGCTTGCCAATGTGCTGATGGTTACCACCTCCAAAGGGATGTTCCACAGGATTCATGGCCACACCCCGTACGCGAGGCCAGCAATTCCTCTTTGCTTTGTACTTGTGGTACGCTCGGCCAGCCTTTAAGATATTGCCTCTCTCTCCTTAAAACGTTTATATGAAACCTGTTGTCTATCAAAAATACCTTCTTTGCTATTGTGAAATCTGAGAGTTATCATATTACATACTTGGAGAATTCTTTTTTCAAAGTTTTTAATTTGTGTGTGCGTGTGTGAGAGAGAGACAGAGACAGAGACAGAGAGAGACAGACAATGTGTGTACTTGTGGAGGCCCAAGGATGACTTTCTCAATCATGCTGAATTGCAATTACTTCCTATTTGCTTTGCTCTGGAGTTTCCCGGACTTTGTCGTCTAGGACTGGAAGTACAATGTGCTGCCATTTCTGTCTGGTGTTTCTATGTGGAATCTGGGATCTGTATTCAGAACTTTCTGCTTGTGAACCAGAGGCTTTATCCTTGAGTCATCTCTCCAACCCAGAGAATTCTTTTGTAATGAAAGTCTAATGAGTTTGTAGACGAGTATTAAGAATAATATGGCTCCCTTCCCTCCACTCCGCCACCCGGTACGCGCTCGCGGTCCAGCCGGACCTCACCGCTACTAGGTAAGCTCCAGCCCACCAGCCCATCCCCAGAACCCCAGGCAGCCCAAGGGACCCAGCTCCTCCTGCCACCCAGCCAGAGCCGGGCAGGGCGTGGGAGGAGGACACCCACTCTGCGCCCTGGGCCCCGCCCCAGCTCCCCCAGGTTAAATAGTGCCCTGCGCCAGCGTCCCATCCTCCCTTCCTTCACTCCACTGCCTGGGAGGTGCCCAGTCCAGCCGGGCCTCACCTCGACCTAGGTAAGCTCTGTCCCCGCTCATCCCCAGAACCCCAGATCAAATAATTCAGTTTAGTGAAAACGCACAGAAATTGAAACAAGATCTTAAGAGTTAAAACGACAATGTCAAAGTCAAAGTGGAAATACATGAGAAACAACACTCCAATAAACAAATGTCCCACTGAAGGAATTAATCCCAAAATGTTAGACTCCAACCAGAACAAACCCACGGAAAATGGCCATGAAAGCCTGAGCCAGGATAACAATTTTCAAAATATGATCATTACCATGTTCAATACTATGAAAGAGGAAATCCAGGAGGAATTAAATAATCGAATCAATCGCTTTGAAGAGGAACACAACAGACACTTGGAGGAGTTGAGAAAAACAGTGCAAGAAACAAAAACTGGCATAGAACAGTTAAAACAGACTCAAGCAGAGTTTAAAACTGAGCTAAATGACAAGTTATCTTCAACCCAGAACTCCACAGAGAGTCTTATCAGCAGAACTAATGAAGCAGAAAACAGAATTTCAGACCTTGAAGATAAAGTGGAAGTATTAATGAGCTCAATGGAAGAGGTTGTTAAAGCCAAAAAGATACTTGAGAGAAATATCCAGGAGATATGGGACACACTGAAGAAGCCTAACATGTGTATTAATGGAATACCAGAGCAAGAATCTCAAAATACCACCCCTGAGGAAATTTTTCAAATGATCATCAAGGACAACTTTCCTCATCTAAAAAAAGAGAGGCCCATACATATACAAAAAGGCATTCCGCACCCCAAACAGATATGACCAAAACAGAAGCTCGCCACGGCAAATAATAGTTAAAACACTCCACATTCAAGATAAAGAACTGGTGCTGAGAGCTTCAAGGGAGAAAAAAAAAAGTCACTTTTAAAGGTAAACCTATTAAAATAGCAAATGACTTCTCAGTCGAAACAGTAAAAGCAAGAAGAGCTTGGAGAGAAATACCTCAAGTATTGAATGAGCAAAAATGTCAACCCAGGCTGATTTACCCTGCAAAACTATCAGTCATGATCGAGGGAGAAAGAAAAATCTTCCAGCACAAAGACAACTTGAAGGGATACATGTCCACCAAACCAGGCCTTCAAAAAATGCTAGAAATGATACTCAAGCCTGAAGAAAAAAACAGGCATATCCAGGAGAACAGAAGACAAGTATAACAACATTAACAGTGAAGCAATATACTTATAAAAACCATTAAACATAATAAATGTCTGGAATTAAAAATAGTTTCTCCATTATAACACTAAATGTTAATGGAATTAACTCACCGATTAAGAGACACAGATTACAAACTTGGATTAAAAATCACAATCCATCAATCTGCTGCCTGCAGGAAACCCATCTCACCACAAAAGATAGGCATGCCCTAAAAATAAAAGGCTGCTCAACAATTCTACAAGCTAATGGAAGCAGAAAACAGGCAGGGGTAGCCAATATGATATCAGACAAAGTGGACTTCAAACCAAAGAAAATTATAAGAGACACGGATGGATACTACATTTTAGTCACAGGTACAATTCACCAGGAAGACTTCACAATACTGAACATCTATGTACCCAATACAGGCCCCTCCACATTCATTAAGAAAACCCTACAGTGTCTAAAGCAAGAAATTAACCCCCAAAAGATAATTCTTGGGGACTTCAACACTGCCCTCTGAACATGGGATAGATCAACAGGTCAAAAGCTTAACAGAGACACTTTGGAACTTAATCAAACCCTGAAAGAAATGGACCTTACAGATCTCTATCGAACTTTTCACCCATGCACCAAAAAATACGCATCTTTCTCAGCAGCACATGGAACTGTCTCCAAAATAGATCACGTATTGGGCCACAAAACAAATCTACACATATACAGGAATGTTGAAATTCTAGCCTGCACCTTATCAGACCATCACAGCCTAAAACTGGACATCCACAACACAACAAACAAGAGAAAATACACTAACTCCTGGAAACTTAACAATATGATCCTGAATGAGAACTGGATTCAGGAAGAAATTAAAAAGGAAATTCAAGATTTCCTGAAAGCGAATGATAATGAAAATACAACTTACCAAAATCTCTGGGACACAATGAAAGCTGTTCTAAGAGGTAAGTCCATAGCTCTTAATGCCTACATCAAAAAAAAAAAATGGAAACATCAGAAATAAACAACTCAACAATGCAGCTTAAAGCTTTAGAGAAACTAGAGCAATCTGATCCCAAATGTAGTAGAAGAGAGGAGATTAGCAAAATAAGGGGAGAAATATCTGAAATCAAGATTAAGAAAACAATAGAAAAAATCAACCAGTCAAAAAGCTGGTTCTTTGAAAAAATCAATAAGATTGATACACCCCTAGCTAAATTAACCAAAAGCAAGAGAGAGAAAACCCAAATTAATAAAATCAGCCATAAGACAAGAAAGGGACATTTACTATAGCCCCTAAAAAAATGAAATACCTTGGTATAAACTGAACCAAGGAGGTAAAAGACCTTTACAATGAAAACTTTAAAACCCTAAAGAAAGAAATAGCAGAAGACACCAGAAGGTGGAAAGACTTCCCATGTTCCTGGATTGGCAGAATCAACATCGTAAAAATGACCATCCTACCAAAGGCGATATACAATTCAATGCTATACCAATTAAAATCCCAAAGCAATTCTTCAAAGAAGTTGACCAAACAATCTCAAAATTCATATGGAGGCACAAAAGACCCAGGATAGCAAAGACAACCCTTAGTAACAAAAACACTGCTGGAGGTATCACCATACCAAACCTTAGTCTATACTACAAATCCATAGTTATAAAAACAGCCTGGTACTGGCTCCAAAATAGACACACAGATCAATGGATAAGGATTGAAGACCCAGATATAAGCCCACAAAATTACAACCATTTGGTCTTTGACAAAGGAGCCCAAAGAATCCAATGGAAAAAGAACAGCATCTTCAACAAATGGTGCTGGCAAAACTGGATCTCCACATGCAGAAGATTAAAGCTGGACCCATACTTGTCACCATGTACAAGACTTAATTCCAAATGGATCAAGGACCTTGATATAAGGCCAGAGATTATAAAAAGCATCGTTGAAAGGATACGGAACTCCCTTGAGCTGATTGGGCTGGGCCAACATTTCCTAAACAGACATCCAATGGCACAGTCACTGCTACCAACTCTCAATAGTTGGGATCTTGTGAAATTAAAGAGCTTCTGTTCAGATAAAGAGATTCTAACACGAGCTCAAAGGCAACCCACAGAATGGGAGAAAATCTTCACTAACCACATATCTGATAGAGTTCTACTGTTCAGAGTGTACAAAGAACTTAGAAAACTAAACTCCAAGGAAATCAATGGCCCAATTAAAAAATGGGCCCTGGAACTTGAAAGAAATTTTACCAGGGATGAAATTAAAATGTCTAACAAATATCTGAAAAAATGCTCCACTTCCTTAGCCATCAGGGAAATGCAAATTAAAACTTCCCTGTGATATCATCTCACCCCAGTCACAATCCACAATACAAACAGCAACAAATGCTGGAAAGGATGTGGAGATAGGGGAACTGTGCTACATTGCTGGTGGGAATGCAGGCTCATACAGTCACTCTGGCAAGCCATCTGGAGATTCTTAAAGAAATTAAAGATGTAAATGCCGTATGAACCTGCTATTCCACTTTTGGGAATATCCCCCTATACAGCAGAGGTTCACCTTGATAGCACAAGCACGACCATGTTCATAGCAGCACTGTTTATAATAACAAAGTCATGGAATCAACCCAAATGTCCAATAGTTGACGAGTGGATAAGTTAAAGGTGGTACATCTATACAATGGAGTACTACTCAGCCATCAAAAATGATGAATTACTGGAGTTTGCCGGGAAATGGATGTCATTAGAAACAATTATATTAAGTGAAGTATCCCAAACCCAGAAAATTAAGCACCGTATGTACTCCCTAATAGGTGGTTCCTAGTACCAAACCCACCCAGCCCACCTTGAGACACTCATAGGTAAATCTATGTGTTACCTACAGTAATTGCAAGGATTATGAACAGGAGGGATGTGGTTGGAGGGCCACACCAGAAACAAGGAGAGAAGTGACCATGTTACAGTATAGAAAATAGGCCTCCATCAAGGACTGTAAGGGGTGACATACAGTGCCCAGCAGGATAGAGTGAAGGGCATTTCAGGAGCAGCAAAACTGCAAAAGAAAATCAACAAACCACAATTCAGAACTTTAGAGACTCTATATCAACCACCTAGAACTAGGCCAGACTAATCTCTCCCCATCCTGAAGCTCAGGGAAATTTGTGGAAGAGGGGGCGGTAAGAGTGTAAGAGCAAAAGGATGGGAGGAGCAATGATTTGCAAGATAGATACTCCACACAAGTTAGGGCCGAAGCAATCAAAATTGGACTTTGCATGCCCTGCGCAAAGTCCAATACACTATTGACCTCGCAAAGTCTAGCATCTGCTAAAGGCACCAAGATCCTTGGAGGCAAGGGATTGGCAGGCACAGTAGTGTTCCTATGCTTAAGGGGAACACGGGAAAGGGTTCACAGAAATGCCACTGGGTCCTTGTATGTCATTGGAGAGGAGGGCCCAGAGGAGAGTCAGGGATGCATATTAAAGGACTCTCTGGGAATTGGAGTGGGAGGCACTGGGGGATGGGGAGTGACGGGTGAGGGGAGGGGGAGCAGGGGGTTTGGGTGAAGGAGGAGGGAGAGAGGGAACCGGTATACCTACTAAGTTTGTATGAGCGGAAATAATAATAAAAAATTTTTAAAGAAGAATAATATGGTATTAAATACAGCATATATTTTCTATATGGCAACTCTGTAGACAGATATTATAAAAAGTACAGACAACTAAGCAGAAATGAAAAAGGCACATAGAAACCAATTATTTCATTATCTTGCTAAATAATTTGAATAAAAGTATCTTACATTGGAGTACATAGATAGCAGAACAGGGAGGGCAGCAACTGCCATGAGGTGCTCCTCCTAGAAGATAGAGATGAATGCACGATATTCTTGAACTGTGTGTGTGGTTCCTCCTGAAACGTCACACACTAGTGTCAAATCAACCACTAAGAATTATGCATTTTGGTAATAGAGTTCCCATACTAATGGAGAGCTCATGAAGGGGATCTGGGCTATGTCACTGAGTCCTAAACCCCCACTAGGGTGGAGGATTCAAAGGGGGTTTGGCATTCACATAAAAAGATGCTGCAGGGGTAGGAGGGAGGAAGGGGGAGGCACGGAGAGAGGAGAAGGGAAGGAGGGAGGGTGAAAGGAAGGGGTTAAGAGGGGAGAGTGCAATGGGGGACAACTGCAGAGGACAAAGGGGGAAAATGGGATGCCTATTGAGTTTGTATGATTAGGAAAAAATAAAATGTGGAAGAAAAAAATCATGCATTTTGGCGTGCCAGAGAATGATTATTTAATTTAGGCAAATCCTAGGCAAGGATTAACTAGGCATTACCTAGTTAATATGGGAAGAAGTTAATTTGACCAAGTCATTTGTGTGTCCAGTATTGATTCAGCATTGTGGAGATAAAATTAACAAACCTCTGTGGGCGCCACCTAGTGGAATGTACATCATGACAAAGGAAATAAAATGTCTGAAGATAAGCATATGAATGCCTGAGGAAAGTTAAAATTATGACTTCTTTATGGAAATTAAAATACACACACTGTGGTCTAACCCACTGACACTTTTAGAGTCCATTCTAATCTAAGACCAAAGTCTTTGCATCAATGATTTTTCTATGTATATGAGAAGTTGTCTCTCAGAAATGGAAACCTCAGAAATGCTGGTTCTCTGGAAGATACCACAGACTGATTTTCAGACCATACATTGGAAGCAAGGAGGAGTCTCTTCTTTTTCCTGTCTCTCCTTCAACCTGAAAACCAGTACTTATTTATTCCCATATGAAAACAAAATTTCAAAAAATGGGCTGTGGAAGACTGTGGTCTTCACCCTGCTCTACTAATAAGCCTCCTTTGTTCTTCTTAGGCTGTATCCTGTGTGATTCTTTTCCCACTTGCATTTCTTCACCTGGAAGGAAGATCTAAGTTAATCATGTGGTACATGATTTTATTTTGATAGTAAGTAAGAAAGGAAAGGATCTCTTTCCTAAAATTATTGACATCCAAATAAGCTGTTGATCAGGGAGTTCCCATAGGTCCTAAAGCAATACAGGTTATTTTCATTGCTCATGGTAGTCCACTAAACCTGAAGGTAAAGCCTCTTGCAGGTGACAACACATATTTCTGTCAGACAATGTAAAGAAAACAAATTGCACCTGACCTGGAAATTTCTTTCTGCTGTGTAGGTTACATAGCACCAGATAACAGTTGTCATGGTTTGAAATGTGGGTTGTCCCCAGAGATTCACGTGTTTGAATCCTCAGTGCTTGGGAAAGTCATGACTGCTTTAGAAAATGGAGCCTTGCTGGAAGAAGGCAGTCACATGGGGAGATTCTTGAGGTTGTTTAGCCCTGCCTGCCCTGCTTGAGTGAGTGGGTCTGCTCTTGAGCTTGGAGCAGCAACTCTCTGCCACCACGTTATCAGCAGTGACTTGGCCTGTCTCCAGCTTCTGCCAGCCAGTCATGCTTTCTCTAAGTCCTACAGGAGCATTTTTCACTATTTCACTATGGAAATGAACTACCTTCTAAGCACTCATCTATAAGTCCATAGATGAATAGAGATCATGATCTTCATTCACTAAACTTATTTCTTTAATGGAAGGTAATAGAATATAGAATCATAACTCGGCATAGTGTAGAGAATAAGTGATTATGAAGTACTTGACCTTAAGACAAAACCTCTACCCCAAGGACCAGGAAATATTTTAGAAGTGTTAGAAGTAATGTAAGATCCAGAAGATAGGGAAGAATATCATCAAACAGCGCCTCCTGGATATAAGGCCACTACATTCATGGGCTATACAGCTGTGTTCACATGTACAAGACAGATAACAGATTGGACCCATCAACATTGTATCGTGGATGAGGGAAGAGCTCATGCAGTCCATCCTTCTTTGAATGAATATTGATGACTAAAGCTGGCTTGAGGAAAAGAAACCACTTGATGCAAAGGTGAGGTTAACAGTATATCATTTATGGTACACTGATACCCAGTCACACGTTTGCACAGTCAGCCCTTATTTGACTCAGTTGGTATCATAACCAGAGAGGACGTAATGGCAAGGGAGACTTTACTGGGGAGAAGAGGATGATTCTTAGTAGGAAAAGGAGTCCAGATAAATGCAGATACCATGGTCAGAAAATGACAAAAATTTGTTGTATGAAATTGCCCAAGTAAATAAATAAACAGTTGTTATTTTCATGCAATATTCATTAAGTGATTAAACTGTTCCAAATACACTATTCTATGTAGTGTTGGGGGAGCAGAGCTATGCCTGTTGGTTTATTGGATATGGATTGTTAACTCCTTATTTAACTAATTATTGTTTTTTTGAAAGAATGATAAATTCTGATGCTCTATATTAAATAGGTTAATTGATCTGTCCATTTTGAATATATCTAAGAACGCTAATGCTCTTCTATAAGTAGAAAAAAAATCAGAAACTTGTGATTCCTGAAAAATTAGAGCTTGTAATTGACAGAAAAATTTTTTCCCAGCTCTCATCTCTTTCACTGAAAGAAAAACTGAATAAATGGTACAGAAGCATTTTCATTAAAAATTAAGTCAAACAGGGCTGGAGAGATGGCTCAGGGATTCAGACTCTGTTTGAGCAAGCAGACAGTCCTGAGTTCAGATCCATGTACAAACACCAGGTGAAAATGGTGGTGGTCTACACTTCTGGTCCCAGTGGGCTGAGCTTGGGAAATCACAGAGCTAAGCAAGAAAGAGGTAGAAGCAATCCAGGATGATTCCCAAATTCACCCTTGGATCTCCATAGGACACACAGTGTCCTCTCTGTCTGTCTGTCTGTCTCTCTCTCTCTCTCACACACACACACACTAAATAAAATATTAAAAAATTAAATTAAATTATACAAAAATGAAATGTGAAACATTTATCTTAAACAAGTGTTTGGCAGTTTCGCAGTGAAGTCCCCCCACATATTCCCCATTGGTAAAGTGGTATGTGGAAACTCCAAATCCCACTAGGATGGGATGAGCCACATTTCTGCTTTCCTCATTGTCTCTGCTAAGGTAGTGGGTATTCCTAAATGAAGAGAAATAGACGGGCAGGGAGAAAAGACAGGACTGTCTTTGGGATATAATAAGCATTTTCTGAAAAATGTGAGGATAGTTTGTGGTCAATAATGTAAAAATGTGAATTTAATATGACTTTGCATGATTTGTTCAATGACCGACATATCATTGACCCTGCAAAGTATAGCATGGATCCAGACAGACACTAGGATCCTTAGAGGCAAGGGATTAACAGCCACAAAAGTGGGAACACAAGAAAGAGCTCTAGGCAATGCTACTGAGTTCTTACACCTCATCAGAGAGGAGGACTCAGAGGGAAGTTTGATATACATACTAAGGGATGCTTCAGGGGTGGTAGGGAGGGGGCACTGGGAGAAAGGGAGGGGTGGTGAAGGAATTGGAAAAGGGGGGAAGGAGCAAGGAGATCCAGGGAGGGGTGGAGTGGAAAAAAATTTAAAAAAAGAAAAAAGAAAAAGAAAATATATTTTTTAAATTTGTAATGCACAGTATAGTGTTATTTATTTGTCGTTTACATATGTATCTGTGTTGGCTAAAAACAAATTGAGAAGAAACTCTATCTTTAATAATGCCCTCAGCAAGTTGATAATCATAAATAGTCATTACAATAAGCCATGATACAATTTAGCATGTTTATTATATTTCTAAGAATTTGAAAATACAATATGAACAAATGCTGAAGCTCAACAGTCATATAATCCTAATCATAACAACAGACACAACCATCCCTCCCAGTGTATTAACTCTATCTTTTGAAATATAGCAATCTGGTCTTTGTTCCATGGTTTTCTAAGCATATTATGAGATTCATTACTGGATGAACTTATAACTTACTTCTACTTTTGGTTCATTTTAAGAACCCAATCATATTTATTCAAAATGTACAAGTATTTACAAATACTAGCCAGAAGCTTTTCAGAAATTATGTGTTCAAATTTATGTCCACCCTCAATTCTGACTTATTTTTAAATGTAAAATTATGACTCCAATGTATCCATGTCCCAATATATTTAAGACCTTTAAATCGATGTTTCTTTATTTTATTATTATTATTTCCGCTCATACAAACTTAATAGGTACACCGGTTCCCTCCTTCCCTCCTCCTCCCCCTGACCCCCCTTCTCCCCCTCCTCTTACCCTTCCCTCCCCATCCCCCAGTGCCTCCCTCCGCAAACCCCAGAGAATCCTTTAATGTGCATTCCAGACTCTGATCTGGGCCCTCCTCTCCAATGACGTACAAGGACCCAGTGGCATTTCCCTGAACCCTTTCCTGTGTTCCCCTTAAGCATAGGAACACTACTATGGCTGTCAATTCCTTGCCTCTAAGGATCTTGGTGCCTTTAGCAAATGCTAGACTTTGTGGGGTCAATAGTGTGTGGGACATTGCGTGGGGCATGCAAAGTCCAATTATGATTGCTTCGGCCCTAACTTGTGTGGAGTATCTTGCATATCATTACTCCTCCCATCCTTGTGCTCTTACAATCTTACCACCCCCTCTTCCGCTAAATGGATGTTTCAAAGGGGTATAATTTAAGTATTTGGAGTTAGTAGAAAACTCAATTTATAGTATTTTGGGGGTCTGTGAGTAATGTATTATGCTTCATAAGTAAAGAAAACTGAAAGTAATATAAACTAAATACTACATTTTTATTATATTTATTGATTTTCTTCCCAATCATACAAGTTCAATAGGTACCCTGATCCCCTCCCTCCCTCCACCCCTCCCCAGTCCCCCTTGCACCCTTTTCCTCTTTTCCCTTCTGTTCACCTCCTTCCCTCCCCTTCTCCCAGTGCCCCCCTTCTGCTCTCCCATTCCCTGGAGCATCCATATGTGTGAATGTCAAACTTCCCTCTGAGTCCTCCACTCTAGTGAAGTGTAAGGACTAAGTGGCATTATGCAGAGCCCTTTCTTGGGCTCCCATTTAGTATGGGAACACTATTATGACTGCTAATCCCTTGCATCTAAGGATCCTACTGCCTGTGATCCATGCTATACTTTGGGGTCATTGCGCAGGTCATGCAAAGTCCGAATATGCCTATTGTGGCCCTAATTTGTATGGAGTATCTTGCATATCTTTGATTCTCCCATCTTTAGGCTCTTACAATCTTGCCACCCCCTCTTCCACAAATTTCCCTGAGCTTTAGAATGGGGAGAGATTTGGCTGGTCTGGTTCCTGGTGATTAATATAGGGTCTCTGATGTTCTAAATTATGGTTTGCTGTTGTTTTCATTTTGTTGTTTCTGCGCCTCCCTTGGCTCCATCCTGATTGGTATTGGAGGTCACCTTCTAATCCAAGATAAAAGGCTGTTTAAATGAAATATTACTATAAAAGTAGATTCAAAGGTAGATGGAATAGGAGTAGGAGACCGTAGTGGGGGTGGGTCAGTCTCCCATTTGCAGGATGGTTACCTTCTATCTGCCAGACTTTATATGTTCCCTGAATGGTGAGATCAAACTTCCTCAGTTGCAAGTGACCAGGAAGGAAAGTGAGAGTGAGCTTCACCAGATGTCTCACTACTTACTTGCAATACTTGATGGTGAACTATTTGCTCTACTCTAGCATAATCCCCTCTCTCCTTATTTCTGGGGAGGTAGCCTTCCTTCCCTTTCTCTCCTGTTTATAATCTTTGGAATTACTATAGGTATTACAGACATTTATCTCTGAATATGCCACTAAGCATGCTTGGTACTAGTATCCACCTATTAGGGAGCACATACGGTGTCTACTTTTCTGTGTCTGGAATACTAAACTCAATATATTTTTTTCTAATTCCATCCATTTCCTAGCAAATTTAATCAATTAATCTTTTTTGAGTAGTATTCCATTGTATTTGTACCACAGTTTCCTTATCCATTCGTCAACTGTTGGACATTTGGGTTGATCCCATAACTTTGCTATTGTAAACAATGCTGCCATGAACATGGTCGTGTTTGTGCCATTGAGGTGAATTTTTGTTCTATGGGGCAATATTCCCAGAAGTGGTGTAGCAAGGTCATATGGCATTTCAATCTTTAACTTCAATCTGACAACTGCTTGTCAGAGTGGTTGTATGAACCCCTCTCTCCACATTCTCTCCAGCATTTGATGTTGTTTGTATTGTGGATTTTTGCCATCCTGACTGGGGTGAGATGATATCTCAGGGATGTTTTGATTTGCATTTTCCCGATTGCTAAGGATGTGGAGGATTTTTTTTTTTGAGATATTTGTCACTCATTTCGGTATCATCCCTGGAAAAGTTTCTTTTGAGTTCCCAGTTCTTTTGAGTTGGGCCATTTATCTCCTTGGTGTTTAGTTTTCTAAGTTCTTTGTGCACTCTGGATAATAGAGCTCTATCAGATATGTGGTTAGTGAAGATTTTCTCCCTTTCTATGGGTTGCCTTTTTGTTTGATTTACAATCTCCTTATCTGAACAGAAGCTCTTTAATGTCATAAGATCCCATTTGTTAAGTGTTGGTTCTCATGAATGTGCTATTGGATTTCTGTTTAGGAACTTTTGGCCAAGTCTAATCAGCTTGAGGGAGTTCCCTACCCTTTCACCAAGGGTTTTTATATCCTCTCACCTCATATTGAAGTCCTTGATCTATTTGGAATTAATTTTTGTACATGGTGACAAGCACAGGTCTTGTTTTAAAAATCTTCTGCATGTGGAGATCCAGTTTTGCCAGTACTATTTGTTGAAGATGTTGTTTTTTTTCCGTTGTATTTTTTGGGCCCATTCATAGTCCAATCCAGACAAGGCCTGAAGCTTCAGTTGTGTGACACGTGGTCAGGCGTCATGAATAAGGGCTGCCCCCTGTGCTGAGCAGTGCTGGCTGCAGTGTTGCAATTTTCAGTGCAATTAATCAGTTTGCAATAGTTCTCAAATGTGATGGTTGTACTGTGATTCAGAAAGCTGTATTGAATCAGACCAATGCTTTCTCTAAAGCTTTAAGCTGCATTGGTTCATGGATGAAAAGTCCTATAGAGATCTGTAAGGCCCAGTTCAGTAAGGGTTTGATTAAGTTCCAAGGTGTCTTTGTTAAGTTTTTGACCTGTGGATCTTGCCCATGTTGAGAGAATGGTATTGAAATCCCCAAGAATTATCATTTTGGGGTTGATTTCTTGCTTTAGGTGCTGTATCATTTGCTTAATTAATGTGGAGGAGCCCATATTAGGTGCATATATTCTTAGTATTTTGAGTTCTTCCTGGGGAATTGACTAAAATGTAGTATCCATCTGTGTCTTTTATGATTTTTTTTAGTTTAAAGTCCACTTTGTCTGATAGCTACCCCTGCATCTTTCCTGCTTCTATTAGCTTGCAGAATTTTTGACCAGCCTTTTACTTTTGGAATGTGCCTGTCTTTTGTGGTGAGATGTGTTTCCTAAAGGCAGCAGATTGGTGGACTGTGATTTCTAATCCCATTTGGTATCTGTGTCTTTTGATTGGTGAGTTAATTCCATTGCCATTTAGTTTTATAATGGAGAAATTACTTTTAATTCTGGACACTTTTCATGTTTAGTGGCTTTCATAGTGTATTATTTGACTTGTAGGCTTTGGTGGTATTATATTTTCCTTTTGTCCTCCTGGATATGCTTGTTCTTTTCTTCAAACTTGAGTATCATTTCTAGCATTTTTTTGAAGGCCTGGTTTGGTAGATATGTAAGCCTTCAAGTTGTCTTTATGTTGAAAATTTTTCTTTTACCCTCATTCATGACTGATAGTTTTGCCGTGTATATCAGCCTAGGTTGACATTTTTTCTCATTCAATACTTGAAGTACATCTCTCCAAGCTCTTCTTGCTTTTACTGTTTCCATTGAAAAATCATTTGTTATTTTAATAGGTTTACCTTTAAAAGTGACTTTTTTTCCCTTGAAGCTCTCAGCATCTTTTCTTTGTCTTGTATGTGGAGTATTTTGACTATTATTTGGCATGGCAATAGTCTATTTTGGTAATATCTGTTTGAGGTTCAGAATGCCTCTTGTATTTGCATGGGCCTCTCTTTCTTTAGATGGGGAAATTTTTCCTTTATGATAGTTTGAAAAATTTCCTCAGGTGTTATTTTGGGATTCTTATTCTGTTATTCCATGAATGTACATTTTAGGCTTCTTCAAGGTGTCCCATAGCACTTGAATATTCCTCTCAAATATCTTTTTGCTTTAACAAACTCTTCCATTGAGCTTGTTAGTTTTTCTACTTTGTCTTCAAGATCTAATATTCTATTTTCTGCTTCATTAGTTCTTCTGATAAGACTCTCTGTTGAGTTCTGGATTGAAGATAACTTGTCTTTTAGTTCAATTTTAAACTCTGCTTGAGATTGTTTTAACTGATCTATGCTTATTTTTGTTTCTTCAACTGTTTTTCTCATCTCCTCCAAGTACCTGTTGTGTTCCTGTTCAAAGTGTTTGATGCAATTATTTAACTCCTCCTGGATTTCTTCTTTTATATTATTGATCATGGTAAAGATCAGTCTTTGAAAATTAATATATGGGTATGGCTTTCTTGGCAATTTTTTTGAGTTTTTTCTGGTTTATGGGGTTAATTCTTTCAGTAGGAAATTTGTTGTCTTGGTTTTTGTTTCTCATAGATTTGTGCTGTGACCTAGGCAGTGGTGTTTTATCTCTTAAGACCTTCTTTCAGTTTCTGTGTGTATTTGACTGAACTGATTTAGTTGGTATTACTACTCTGAGGCAGTTATTACTAGTGCTTGCCTTGGATGAAGCTATTAGACTGTTAGTACATCAATTAAGTCAGGTTTAGTAGATAGGAGGTGAATATTGGATGAGGCTATTAGACTGTTAGTACATCAATTAAGTCAGGTTTAGTAGATAGGGGGTGAATATTAATATGGTAGTGCACTTTTATGATTAGAACCTTGGTTATATGTGAGGGTGAATGGTGTAGTTCCTGAAGCTGTATGTGTTTTGGGGGTGGATATATGGAAAAGTTAATCTACAGTGATTAATACTAGAAAGGAGCAGTATGGTTAAAAAAAAAAAAAGAGGTTTACTTATCTTTGGGCTGGATATGAAGAATCTTTCCCATGTGAGAGGATGATGTTAGAAGACTTCAGATGTATGGCATTTATCCCCTAGAGCTTTGCTTGGGTGTTTTTTTGACTATGTTTAATTCTGAGGAGCAGGTGTTGCATCTGGTGCAAAAAGGGCCTAGCGTCTAGTTTGTCTCACAGATCACCTGGGACCTGGGGTGTGGCCTAGGGGGCCTTCCCCAGCACCAGAGCAGACTGGCTGCTGCTTTGGGTGGCTGGTGGGACAGGCGGTGACCTTGGGCTTGGGGTGTGGTCTATGGGCCTTATATGAGGAACAGGGGTCCGCACTAGTCAAGGTCTGGGGCAATAAGGGCAATACTTAGATTTCAAATAAATAAACTAATATGCACAACAGACAATTTGAACCGTTCCATATATGCTAAAAATGTAATGCCATATATGTCATGAGAGACATAATTTTACTGTTTTTGATATTGTACATGGAAGAATACTTCTAGTCTGCATGGCAAGTGTCTCAAATATTACATTAGAAGATGCAGGTAGGATTTAACAGTACATGTAACAATTGAGCTACATACTAACCATTTGCTTCCTCCATCTGTGTCATCCACTATGTAGTGCAAAGTAAAGAGAGGCAGCTGGAAGACAGTGAAAAGGCCCAGATGGTGCACTTTCAGGTGCACACCTTCCACTGCAGCTCATAGGAAGGAAGCTCTGTATTAATTACTCCAGACTAAATCGATTTTCACCAGCTCAAGAAACTTTTGTTCCCTCAACATTTCCTGCCTCAATCTGCATTCCAATAGAGGATCTTAAGTATTTATTAAAAATGGTAACTAAGGTAATTATGTAAGTTATAATTTATAAAAACATTTTATGTTTTGCCTTTGCTTTAGTCAATTTACACATACCTGGTAGAGTAATAATACCCTATCAAAAATAACTGAATTTTTTAACTTGAAATTTGCAGATTGGATTTAATGCATAAGTGTGATGATTGACTAGTTCACCCTTTCTCTGATGTCTTTGTCTCAGACTGTTGGTGGCACCTTTCTGGTGAGACACTGAACAATGAGGTTACTCATAAATCCTGTACCTTTCCTGAGGTACATTTTGTTAGAGTAGCTTGGGTTACAGTCACCCATGAAAAAAAATCTCAGAATTAGGATCAAAGCCATTTATGATGATAATATATCTGTTATCTAAACGTACTACATTATGTGTACCAAAGTTATAGAAGCAGGCCTCTTAGTATCACTCCTTCAGAAGGTCAAAAAGAATACATATCCCTTCATTTCATGACCTTTCATTCATTTAACTTCTTCACCAAAGGGCTAAAGTGTATTACAGTTCTCTTATAACAATTTTATTTCTAATGTGAGTGAAACATGCAGCAAAATTTAAAAGATGAGCCTATTTAGAAAGGTGTAAGAGAATCACACTGATATCGTGAAAACATTTGCTTTTGTATTTCAATGGAAGTCATTAAAAACCTGAAAAATTCATTAAAAATTGACATTGAATTCATAAAAATGTCCATGAAAATTCATATTTCATGATAATGATCATTTTAATTACCATGGCAAAACACATGTTCATAGATGATTTAAATATAGAATTGGTATGTTAAAGCGGCAAGTAAATATATTTTATTCTAAATTTCTGATGAACTGAAATATTTTGAATGGGAGTAAAATATAATATATAATCTTGGACGTATGATCTTGAATTAAATTGACTATTTCACCAACCATTTGGTTGAGTTTTACCAGTAAAATAGGAAATATTACTGTAAAAATATTTGGCATTATAGAAGTATATAGAATAAAAGTTGAAATTGTATACATTGTAAAGCCATGGTTACTTTGTGTTTATACAAACTTTGGCATATATTAACTTTCTATGATGAAATTCATTCTCACCAGAACTAAATATTTTCTTATTAAAATAAAATAAAGGACATTTGATATTGTCTGTAGTCCATCAGTACTCTGTGATTTCTGAAATGAGGCAAGTACATTTTTTTACAGTATAGACATAACTGCATTTTTTGCACCATAGACTTTTTTCATTTTGATGCATATGTTGTCTACAAAGAAAACTTTGACATTTCTTTTTTTTAATTATTTTTATTTTTATTTCTACTCATACATACTTAACAGGTACACCAGTACCCCCCTCCCTCCAACCCCCTATTCCCCTGTGCCCCCCTCCCCATTCCCTAGTGCCTCCCCCTCCCATCCCTGGAGCATCCTTTAATGTGCATGCCAAACTCTCCTCTGGGTACTCCTCTCTGATGAGGTGCAAGGACCCAGTGGCATTTCCCAGAACTCTTTCCTGTGTTCCCGTTAAGCGTTAAGCATAGGAACACTACTGAGGCTGTCAATCCCTTGCCTCCAAGGATCTTGGTGCCTTTAGCAAATGCTAAATTATGTGGGGTTAATAGTGTTGGACATTGCACAGGGCATGTAAAGTCCAAATATGATTGCTTCGGCCCTAACTTGTGTGGAGTATCTTGCATATCATTGCTCCTCCCATCCTTGTGCTCTTACAATCTTACCGCCCCCTCTTCTACAAATTTCCCTGAGCTTCAGGATGGGGAGAGATTAGGCTGGCCTAGTTCCAGGTGATTGATATAGAGTCTCTGATGTTCTGAATTATGGTTTGTTGATTTTTCTTTTTTCAGTTTTGCTGTTCCTGCAATGCCCTTGGCTCCACCCTGATGGGTATTGGTGTCACTGCCTGGACAGAGATAAAAACCTATTAAATTAGAGTCTTATTATAAGAGTATATTCAAAGGTAGATGTAATAAAAGTAGGAAACCGCGGTGAGGGAGGGGTCTATCACCCATTTGCGAAATGGTTACTTTATATCTGCCAGACTATATGCCCTCCCCTTGTGGTGAGATCATACCCTATCAGTTGTAAATGATCATGAAGAAAAGTCTGTGAACTTAGCCAGATGTCTCATTATTTACTTGCAGTCCTTGATGGTGGCCTATTTTCTCTGCCGTAACATGGTCCCCTCTCTCCTTGTTATTGTTGTGTCCCTCCTTCCCCATCCCTCCTGTTTATAATCTTAGCAATTAATGTAGGTATTACAGAGATTTATCTTTGAGTGTCTCTAAGTGGATTTCGTACTTGGAGCCACCATTTAGGGAGTACATACGGTGCTTAATTTTCTTTGTCTGAGATACTTCACTCAATATAATTGTTTTAATTCCATCCATTTCCCAGCAAATTCCATTAATTCATCATTTTTGATGGCTGAATAGTACTCCATTGTATAGCTGTACCACAGTTTACTTATTCACTCGTCAACTGGTGGACATTTGGGTTGATTCCATGACTTTGCTATTGTAAACAGTGCTGCTATGAACATGGTCGTGCTTGTGCTATCGAGGTGAACCTCTGCTGCATGGGGGGTTATTCCCAAAAGTGGAATAGCAGGGTCATATGGCATTTCAATCTTTAATTTCTTTAAGACTCTCCAGACGCCTCTCCAGAGTGGCTGCATGAGCCTGCAATGTAGGAGAGTTCCCCTCTCTCCACATCCTCTCCAGCATTTGTTGTTGTTTGTATTGTGGATTTTTGCCATCCTGACCGGGGTGAGATGATATCTCAGGGAAGTTTTGATTTGCATTTCCCTGATGTCTAAGGATTTGGAGCATTTTTAAAGATATTTGTTAGACATTTTAATTTCATCCTTGGTAAAGTTTCTTTTAATTCCAGGGCCCATTTTTTAATTGGGCCTTTTGTTTCCTTAGTATTTAGTGTTCTGAGTTCTTTGTGCACTCTGGATAATAGAGCTCTATCAGATATGTGGTTAGTGAAGATTTTCTCCCATTCTGTGGGTTGCCTTTGAGCTCATGTTACAATCTCTTTATCTGAACGGAAGCTCTTTAATTTCACAAGATCCCAACTGTTTAGAGTTGGTAGCAGTGACTGGGCTGTTGGATACCTTTGACATTTCTTTATCGATGCATTTTGATGTTTAACCATTTCATACATGGATACCAGTTCTCTTTTCTCTAAATGTCTCCTTCCATATTCATGCTCTTTATGTTTTTGTGACTTGGTGGGTTCAACCAGGGAGTTCACTTCAACTTAGACCAGAGCCTACATTATGAAACATAGTAGGTTTGCCACTGAGAGCTTAACTAGGTATTTTTGTGTCCTACTCCTGAATATATACTTGCTCATCTTTATCAGTGCCTTGTAGGTCATGTGTTCATAGCTGCCCACTGGTCAGGGAGAGTCCATTGTTATTTTACTATCAGTAACTGTCTCTCGTATGACAAACTCTTACATACTACACTTCAAACATTTATATAAAAGGGTTTTGATGAAAAAGAACTTGATGAATTCATGTGCATACTTAAAGTCTTATTCTTACAACAAATGAAGTTATTCTTTGGTCACATATGAGTAGGCACAGAGTTACATATCTTCTTACATGGCATCAAAATTATAAGAAAGGTTTATTTTGAGATAAATTATCAGTAAATTTTCAGGAAGTAGTTTAAAAATAGAAAGATGATAGAATATAGTTCATGGTATACACACAGAAACACCTTATTGTTTTAGAGCAAAAAAGATGCATACCTTTTCTTTCCCAAACATTAAATTAAAAGGCACTAATAAATAGCATTTATTTTCTGTGCATTACTGTTGTATGATTGCTTAGTGTGATGCAGATTCAAAATTTAGAAAAATAAAAAGCAGTCGTCTATTTTCTGACTATTGAGATAATTAGTTTTATTTAGTAGTAGTATTAGATTTTGCATAAAAAAGTGGTATAAAAATCTTCACCATGTATCAAAACTTTTAAATATATCTTGTTTCCATCTACTTTTATGATTTATGCTCTGAGAAATAGAAAAAAATGATTTTCATCTGGATGGTTTCTGCTCTATGTTTTATACACTCTGTTCTCTTTCCAGGTTCCATCTTGAGAACTTTTTGCTATTCAGAATTCTCTATTCAAAATAAACTTTTTAAGGATTAGTCTTACCTTAGATATTACACTCTGGACTCAAAGTGGTCTATTCTTTCTTTTGTTTCTTTCCCATCTTCATAAAGATTCGGTAAACAAACAAGAGACATTTTGCAGTGAGGAAAGTACTGGCTGCCACACAGGCCAGCAGGAAGCTGATCACATCCAGAGAGTAGTACTGGTACCAGGTGAGTTTGTGGGCCAGTGGCCTCAGGTGCTTGGCCCCTTTGTGGCGCATGACAAACTCAATCCAGAAGATGGCTCTATCCATGGGCTTCACAGGCTGGTCATGGTGAATGGTGGATAACCACATTACATTCTTCTTATAGCTAAGGGAAGATCAAATAGACTTACAGAATAAATTTGAAAAATATATATCTCTTTAGAACTTCAAAAATTTTAGAACTTTAAAAATGTTTGTGTTATTATTATGTGTGTATGTATGATGCAACTGTATATGGATGTGTGCTTTCCACATGACATAACAGGGAGACCAGAAGACAAATAGTATAATTGGCTGTATCTTTGTACCTTTCCTTGACATCTGGGGATTGAAACCACATTGTCAGGCTTGCATTCAGGGACTATTTCCAACTGAGTTATCTCACATTCCTTCAATGTGTAGTTTTTGCACAGATAGTGAAGATGATTACACAAACTTTATAAGAAAAAGTCATGTTGTTCACTCATCACTTTAGAGTTTTTAATATGTATGCTGAGATGTCTTAAGGATGGAGAATTTAACCGTTTAAAGAGAAAACCTATGTAAGTACAGTATTGCTAAACTACTTTGGTTTGGTTCCAAAAGCAAACAAAAAAAAATCAAAATAATCTATCAGTTGAGGTTGTGGAATTTTAGTTATCCATAACAGTTGCTAATATAGCTGGTGTAAGTGGTCTGAAGAGGGTCACAAGGTTGACACAGAAGGGAAACCATGCCCCACAGAAGGGGTATATTGGGCCAAGTTAATATGGACTTCGTATTGCATAGGGATTTTTATTCACCTCTTTTCTGTGAGTAATCATTCTGAATGCAAAAGTGTTGTGATTGTTTTGTCTTCTTGCTCTGACAGTTACTTCTTACCCATTTTACACATTTCTATTTCTATTGTTATATATTAAATAGGAATAGTAGAAATATCATTTTTCTGTAGCAATGAGAAATAATGGACTGATTCTTGTTACTTTGGCTTATTTTTATTGTAAAACAATTTTTGTACTACTGTTACTCAGGCTTTTCATGCTAGCATCATAATTTTTGAATACATAGAACACTGAATATTGCTCAGTATAACATTTCAGATAATTTTATTCTTCTGTTGAAATGGTTATGGATCAGAACATAAAGAAATAGGGTTCTGTGGACAGGGCTCATGAAGTACAAATTCCAAGGGGCCATAATATAGCACAGGTGAAATATTAGAAGAGGTAAATTCATTGCCTTGTATTACAAAGCAGAGTCTGTTATAATCAGCCTGTATGGTTGCTGATAAATGATCATCAAATGGCTTAAGGGAACAAGGGATTTATTTTCTTACTGATAGTGGTTATAGTCTGTCCAGCTTGATGGGAGAGCATGCACCAACACCAGGCTGAGGGAACTGGCCACACGATCTCTATGTAATGGCTGAGAGAGGGACGACCCTTACTTTCCAGACCAACATGTTTGGCCAAGTATAGCTCAGGATTCCAACTCTTTCAACCAGCTCTCTGTATCTTATTGAGGGTCTAATCCCACCCACCATGGGCTAGGCCTTCCCTGTCAGCTAGACAATCTCCTGCAGGTTTGCTCTGAGCTTAACTCAACAACTAATTATCTACAAATGTGCCCAGGGATCAAACCCTCAACCATCAAGTTGACACTTGTGCCTTACTCTGACAGAGTCCAAAGTCAGTTTCCCAGAGGTATGCACTAATATTGCTATATTTTTATGATATGATATGTAATAAGGAATCATGTAGTGCAGCAATATTCAGTACAATATGTATAAGAAACATTCTACAACAACCATCTACTTAACAAATAGTCCTGATTTCTCGGTATCAGCATTACATTTACACAAAATTTTAGGAGGTTTGAAGAGGTATACAAATGGGAGATGAGTTTTTACATTAGGTGACCATATGAAAATATTATTATTAAAAGAGATATACTTCACCAACTGCTCATTAGGATAAAAAGATTTGCAGGGGAAAAGTAGTACTGCTTTAGCTTACCTGTTGCATTTACTTTGTAGCAATACACTGGCAAACAAATGGGTTGTATGCACATGGGAGTATTTCTGTGTACATTTTTTCATGTATGGGTGTGAGTGTGCATGTACCTCAGACTTCATGTGTACGCAGAGGAAAATCTTGCATGTGAGACCTCATCCTTCCAATTTGTTTGAAATGATGTCTCTTTGCCATTGTGAAAGCCTGGATAGCTCCCTAAAATTGAACCTGTGAACCTTACTCTCTTTGCCCTAATTTACAGATGGTGGTGCTACTGCTTTTGTTTTACATGTGGTTTCTGAGTACCTGAAACTCAGATGGCCATGCTTGTAGAGAAATATTAGCCATTGACCTACCTCCCCATCCTCCAAAACCCAAAGTTTTCACCTAAATTCATTACAAAGGGGCAAGTATATGCAGTGTATTTATAATGACAGCAACAACAAGATAGCTATGTACATGATATAGACATACATACGCTTTTAAAGTAACATCTATTGTTCTCCTGTTTGGAACCTGTCTGTTATCCTGAGTTAGAAAGTTCACCCTCACTATAACTGAAACAGAAGCTAGCACAAAAATGAAACATTAAGACACCTGTACTTTTTTTATGATTTAACTATATTTAACACTATTTTAGTCTTCACACTAGTTGTTTCTCCCTTAACCTTCAGGTAAGAGCTTAAATTTAAGAAGTGTGCAGTAAAAAGTAAGGAAATATGCAAGTAAATAAAATTAATCAATGGCATATGTCAGTGATTGGACGCATGAGCTTGGGTCCAAACTCAAGACTTGTAAATGTGCAAGGAATTAGCAAGTGACTGAATGAATAAATCAATCATTGTAAAGTTATACTTACAAAGGATCATCAATGACTGCTTTCAATGCATTGAGAAACTCAGACTTTGAAACTGTTTTTATATCTAATGCAACAGCTGCTCCTTTGGACACCATGTTAGCAATGTTATCACGCTGTTCACCAAACAAAGGAAATCCAATCATAGGAATCCCATGATAAATGGCCTCATAGACACCATTGGCTCCTCCGTGAGTTACAAAAGCTTTGGTTTTTGGATGACCTAAAATCACATTAAATTTCATTAAGTTTATTAATTGATATAATTTAACATACATAATAGCAAGCATCAAGGGCAGTTTATAATACTCTTGCAACCATATTTAAGTCTTTTTCATATTTCTACCAATAAGAACATAAGTACACCAAAGAAGAGATTGAATGAAGCCTGATAGGTGTCAAGATTTCACCAATGGGTTTGGAAAGTAGTGCAGTAGTTAAATTTTAGCTCTCAAGCAGAAGATCCTGAGTTCAGATCCCAGACCCCCTGTAAAAACACCAGCTGGAAATGGGAGTGTCCTATACACCCAGAGAAAAGCAAAGAAGAGATAGAACCATCCAATTCTCCAAGTCGCCCATGGGCCTCCATTGGTACACAAAGTGCTCTCAAATATGCACAGACATACACACAGTCAAGAAGACACACACACACACACATATTAAAAAAGACTTCAACAATGAAAAATTGATTGATATTTGAACACAGAACACACAATGGAAAACCACCATCATGTGCATGTGAGAACTCATTATCTTAAGGAAGTACTGTATCCACTCAGGCTGACCTGAAGACTAACAGTCAGGAATCCAGGGCAATTGTGGGAACCAAAGGAGGTATTATAATATTTTGTGATAATAACCTTGAATTTTTCCTATATAAAATAAATTCATTCACAGTTAAAGAGCATTTTGGTTAGTTATCATTTTACTGCTGTAGAGGATGGTCCTCACATGGTGAGACCCATGAGGGAAGGAGGGCTAAGGAAGGATGTGTGAAGGGAGGAGGAGTGTGCTCCAGTAGGCAGTGGGAGGGGAGAGAATGGACAAGGACAGAAGCACATTTCGTTTGTACATTAAAATTTCATTTTATTTCTCAGTGGTATTTGGAAGAAAAGTTGGAAAAGGAACAGATGTAATTAAATTAAGGGAAAGAGAATTTGCTAAGATAATTGTAGAAAATTTTCTGAGAGGTACCTGAACTTGAAAATTGCTTACAACTATAAAAAGTGACAAACAAATTTATATTCCTTAAAATTATCTATTTTAGAAATGAGTTTTTTCCCCAAATCTTTCCAAGAATAATGTTATTTTTTTCCTGTTGTTTTAACTAACATACTGGCTTTCACTCACGTTTTCAGGAATCTTACCGAGAAGGTCATTCTGAGGGATCCACTTGTAAAGTCGGGTATTGTGACCTAAGGTTTCTGGTTTCTTGCCCTGAAACCTCCAAATAACCTGTTAGTTGAGACAACATTTTACTGCAATATTCCAGTTTTGTCTAATAAATATCTCAAAAAATTCTCCACATTCTTAGCCATCAGGGAAATGCAAATCAAAACCTCCCTGAGATATCATCTCACCCCTGTCAGGATGGCAAAAATCCACAATACAAACAACACCAAATGCTGGAGAGGATGTGGCAAGAAGGGAACTCTCCTTCATTGCTGATGGGAATGCAGGCTTATACAACCACTCTGGTGAGCAATCTGGCAATTCTTAAAAAAGTTAAAGATTGAAATGCCATATGACCCTGCTATTCCACTTTTGGGAATAATCCCGCATAAAGCAAAAATTCACTTCAATAGCACAAGCACGACCATGTTCATAGCAGCACAGTTTATAATAGCAAAGTCGTGGAATCACAACAAATGCCCAACAGTTGACGAGTGGATAAGGAAAATGTGGTACATTTATACAATAAAATACTACTCCGCCATCAAAAATGATGAATTAATGAAATTTCCTGGGAAATGGATGGAATTAGAAAAAATTATACTAACTGAAGCATCCCAGACACAGAAAATTAAATGCTGTATATACTCCCTAATAGGTGGATCCTAGTACCAAATCCAATTAGTGACATACTCAAAGATAAATCTCTGTAATATCTATAATTGCAAAGATTATAAATAAGAGGGAAGGGGAAGGAGGGCCCCGCTAGAAACAAGAGAGGGTATCATGCTACAGCAGAGAAAATAGGCCACCATCAAGTACTGCAAGTAAGTAGTGAGTCATCTGGTTAATCTCACAGACTTTCCTTCCTGCTCACTTGCAACTGAATGGGGTTTGATCTACCAGACAGGAAGGGCATAGAGTCTGACAGATAGAAGATAACCATCCTGCAAATGGGAGACTGACTCCTCCCACTGTGGTCTCCTACTCTTATTCCATCTACCTTTGAATCTACTCTTATAGTAAGACTTTATTTTAACAGCCTTTTGTTTGGCTAGGAGGTGACATCCAATACCCATCAGGATGAAGCTAAGGGCAGTGCAGGAGCAGCAAAACTGGAAAAAATATCAACAAACCATAATTCAGAAAAACAGTGACCTACATCAACCACCCAGAACCAGACCAGCCTAATCTCTCCCCATCCCAAAGCTCAGGGAAATTTGTGGAAGAGGGGGCTGTAAGATTGTAAGAGCCTAAACATCGGGAGGAGCAATGATAGGCAAGATATTCCACACACGTTAGGGCCGAAGTAATCATATTAAGACTTTGCATGACCTGTGCAATTACCATGCAATTACCAACATATCATTGACCCCCCCCCCAAAGTCTAGCATGGATCACAGGATCCTTATAGGGAAGGGATTAAGAGCCACAACAATATTCTTATACTAAAGGGGAACACAAGAAAGAGCTCTAGGCAATGCTACTGAGTCCTTACACCTCATCAGAAAGGAGGAACCAGAGGGAACTTTGACATGCACAGTAAAGGATGCTCCAGGAATTGGGGGGAGCACTGGGAGAAAGAGAGGGAAGGGGGAAAGGAAGGGGGAAAGAGGGGAGGGAGCAAGGGGATCCAGGGATGGTTGGAGTGAGAGAGTGGAATGTGGTACCTATCAAGTTTGTATGAATGGAAAAAAATACACTATAAATAAAAAAGAAATAAAAACCAGGCATAATTTCCTAAAATGTCTTTCCCAGAACAAGTTAGAGAATCAGGATATGAGTGGCTATGCAATCAGAACTATGAAAAGACTTAACAAAGAGTATGTCAACTTTTTGTGCACTTATTGTTCTACTCAATCAGGGTGGATGTCAATGTTGTTCACATAGAAATATTACAAAAATGAGATAATTACTGAAAATGAAAGCATTCACTAAATTGTGATTTTTAAATAACCCTTATTTTAAGTAACTTTAATTAAATTTGGCATATATTTTTGTTTCTCCTTATTTATTTATACTTAATCCAAATCCATAATCCTCTCTGGTCAGAAGTAATTTGAGAAAATGTCATAATCTTCACCAATTGGAAATGGATTCATGTGACTTCTGGTAATAACCGTGGGGATCACAGGCTTCTGAAATCATCTTTAAGCCTGCCAGTGAGCTTTCCAATGGAGTTGACATTTATGTCAGAGGTGTAACTTTTGGCAGAACATTTGCAAGACACACACAGGTCCAATGACCTGCCTACCTGAGCTGCTCTGGCTGCTTCACAATGAGTGCAGTGTGACTGCACAAAGTAAGTTTGCATTTTTTTTGCAGTATTCATTACCTTTTCTGAGGAATCAATAGTCGTCCATTTAAAAAATTTTCCACCTGATTATATTTTAACAAAAATCCATAGTATTATCATTATCACTAAGATAAGAAATTCGTTTTTTATTCTTTATGTGTGCATATGTGCATGTGTTTACATGTATGTGTATGCACTTTCTAATGTGAATAAGGGTGCGTGCAAGAGCCAGTCCTTGTGTGGAGATCTGACACAACCATGTCTCAAACATGTTGTTCATAGCGTCTCTCAATTTTTTTCTCCACTGCTGACCTGTGGATTTCTGCGATTATTATGTCTCAGTCTTCCTTTTCCCAATGGCCCATGGCTGGATTGGTGACAGTATGGGAGGATGAGAGACAAGGAGGGAGGTTTGAACGGGCAGGGATGGTTCAAGATCATACACTCATTATTTTCTTTGTATATGAAAAATTTTCAATGAAATCTTCATAAAAAAGATTATGTTGCCAAGCATTAGAGTACTTGTCTGTAAGCAAAGTGAATATCACTTAAAAAAAACTTTGTACCTTTCATTAAGACTAAAAAGAGAAAAAAGAACTATGTTATCCTGTGGACCATAGTTCATAACACATGGGGGTCACTGTAAGGACAAGACCTGTCTCTAATCAGTCTGTTACAAAGTCCTCCTGAGATGGATATTGGCACAGTGCAGTACAGAGGGCTCTTTACTTTGTTTCTCTCAATAACATAGCAGAAATAAACTTGAATTGACAGCTGATGATCCTTAATATCCATGACCCTCTCAATTCACTCTGAAGAGGCTAACTGCAATGTTAGGATAGCAAGGTAAGGATTGCATGGAATTTTCCACATGCTATATTTCAATTCTCATCAGTGTGCTCTTAATGGAATTTTGCTAGTGCTGAAACTATGAGAAAATGTACTGCTTGCAGTGTCATTGGTGTGTGCAGGGCCCTCAAGCAATCCTTAAGAAAAGGAGGAAGAGACTGGGAAGAATTTGATTATTACTGTGTTCTCTTGCTAACAAGTCATAATACCAATGACATTTCACACTGTTCCCATTAAGTATGGTTCTTGGTCACCACAGTGTTTGAATCAAAGTTATTATCATTTAAAAATGCCTTCTTTGTGGGCTGGAGAGGTGGCTCAGGGGTTAAGCCTCCGCCTTGCAGGCAGAAGGTCCTGAGTTCGGATCCCAGATCCCACGTATAGACTCCAGACGGAAGCGGGGCGGCCTGCGTTTCTGGTCCTGGTAGGGCGGAGCCTGTGAATCCCAGGGCAGAAGGAGGTGGAGGCGTCCATGGTGGTTCGCGAATTCGTCCGTGGTTCTACACATACACACACACATGCGTGCGCGCACATACACACAGTTGAATAAATAATAATAGTAATAAAAAAATTTTAAAAAATGCCTTCTTTGTGACATCAGCCATAGTAGTGGCATGTAGTGAAAGCAGCCACAAGGCTCACAATAAGATCCTTCAATGAATTCAGCAGATTTAGTAATCTGTGGTTTCCTAAACTGACATTTTCTCTCACCTTTTGTGGAATCTGTGCTAGGGCTGATGCTATTATGTTGGCTCTTTCTTCAGAAAGGTTGCTCATCATCGATCCCAGAGAAAATACCACAATACCATGTTCTCCAGAGCTCTGGACAAACTCTTCCATATCCTGTGAGACAGATTTATTAAATAAACAAAAAAATCAACAGAGGAAACAATACAGAAATTATGAGAAAACAATCATTTTCTTAGGAATTATTAGAGTACCATTGATGAATCTCACAGAAGGAAAAGATTTCAATTGTGAATACTGTGACTTCCTGCTAAGCAGTACTAAGTACAGTCACTTTACTTTGCAGTGAATGCCTCAAACTCCTTTGAGTTACTCAGGATTGTTTTTGCTATCTTGGAAACACTGCTGGAGGTATCACCATACCAAACCTTAGTCTATACACAAATTCATAGTAGTAAAAACAGCCTAGTACTGGATCCAAAATAGACGCAGAGATCAATGGATAAGGGTTAAAGACTCAGATATAAGTCCACACAATTACAGCCATTTGATCTTTGACAAATGGGCTCAAAAAATCCAATTGGAAAAGATCGGCATCTTCAACAAATGGTGCTGGCAAAACTGGATGTCCATATGTAGAAGATTAAAACTGGACCCATACTTGTCACTATGTAGAAAAATTAATTCCAAATGGATCAAGGACCTCAATATAAGGCCAGAGACTATAAAAACCTTAGTTGAAAGGGTAGGGAACTCCCTCGAGCTGATTGGGCTAGGCCAACAGTTCCTAATAGCACAGTCCAATAGCACAGTCACTACAAACAACATTGAACAGATGGGATCTTATGAAATTAAAGAGCTTCTGTGCAGATAAAAAGATTGTAACCCGAGCAAAAAGGTAACCCACAGAATGGGAGAAAATCTTTACTAACCACATAACTGATAGAGCTCTATTATCCAGAGTGCACAAAGAGTACACAAAGAAAACTAAACACCAAGGAAACAAATGGCCCAATTAAAAAATGGGCCTTGGAACTTCAAAGAAACTTCACTAGGGAAGAAATTGAAATGTTTAACAAATATCTTAAAAAATGCTCCATATCCTTAGCCATCAGGGAAATCCAACTCAAAACCTCCCTGAGATATCATCTCACCCTGGTCAGGATGGCAAAAATCCACAATACAAACAACCCCAAATGGTGGAGAGGATGTGGCGAGAAGGGATCTCTCCTTCATTGCTGTTGGGAATGCAGGCTTGTACAACCACACTGGCGAGCCGTCTGGCGAATCTTAAAAAAATTAAAGATTGAAATGCCATATGACCCTGCTATTCCACTTTTGGGAATAATCCTCCATACTGCAAAAATTCACCTCAATGGCACAAACTCGACCATGTTCATAGCAGCACTGTTTACAACAGCAAAGTCATAGAATCAATCCAAATGCCCAACAGTTGGCCAGTGCATAAGGAAAATATGGTACATTTATACAATGGAATACTACTCAGTCATCAAAAATGATGAATTAATGAAATTTGCTGTGAAATGGATTGTAGAAAAAATTATATTGAGTGAAGTATCACAGACGCAGAAAATTAAGCACCATATGTACTCCCTAATAGGTGGATCCCAGTACCAAACCCACTTAATGACACACTCAAATATAAATCTCTGTAATACCTACAGTAATTGCAAAGATTATAAACAGGAGGGAAGTGGAAGGAGGGCCCCACCAGAATCAAGGAGAGAGGGGATCATGCTACAGCAGAGAAAATGGGCCACCATCAAGTACTACAAGTAAGTAGTGAGACATCTGGTAACAGACTTTTCTTCCTCATCTCTTGCAACTGAGGGGGTTCAATCTCATCAGTCAGGGCGGGCATAGAGTCTGGCAGATAGATTTTTTTTTCCTTTTTATAAAATTTGTTTCCACTCATACAAACTTAATAGGTACACCAGTCCCCTCCCTCCCTCCACCCCTCCTTGGACCCCCTTGCTGCCTCCCCCATTTTCCTCTTCCTTTCCCCCCCTCCCTCCCTATCTCCCAGCGGCTCCTCCCCCCCCATCCCTGGAGCATCCTTTAATGTGTATGTTAGCAACAGCAGGTATAACCACTAATTCCCACCATTATATTACTATGTACTTTTTTCGTTTGTGTGTTCCACCTCCTTTTTTCATACTAATAATACTGCCTCCATATTTTGGTATTATGACATTCTCAAAATACAATATATTTTGTAGGGCATTCTCTAATGCTGCATCAGTTCTTGACTTGGAAAGTGTATTATATAATCTCTAAATAATTTGCATTAAAAAGTTGCTGTATTTTACCTACTTAAAATATTTTAGATTTATACTACTGCTACTAAAGTAGAAAAGGATTTGACTCTAATGACACAGGAAATAAGTTGCAGGGGTTTACATGTCCATATGTAGTGTATAATTTCTCTGTAGTGACTTAATCAGGCAATTGTCATGTAATGAATTGTGCTACTCAAAAAAACTTTACTGTCTTGAATTCATGGCATATGTTCCAATAAAGCAGCTCTCCTCCCATTTGTAAACTAAGATAAAAAATTCTGAGATTTCAAGTGAAGAATGCTTCAAAAGTAAGGTGAAGGTAAGAAAATATTGAGCTTGGCTACAAATATTGAGTCATTTTTTTCACAATATTGAGGATGTTCTACTAGTGAAGACCCTAAATATTTATGATAAAGTTTAGTTTCATCTTATTTCTTAAACCTTTAAATTCCCTTTTAGGCAAATCTGCAGGATTTCTTTTGTCTATGACACTACTTGACAATATATTCCTCATGTGTTGGACTCCTTCTTAATGAATAAGTTTAAAGTATTTGACACATATCAGATAAATATTATCTTTAATAATCATTGTAGTTTACATAAAAATTAATGGTTACAGGCTTTCTTTTCCATTTATAATCACTAGTTTTGAGGTTCTGGAAACATTACAAAGCCTACTTTGTTTTGGACTTATTTTTGAGCCTAGTCCAGACCCAGGACCATGAAAAATCCTTGGTTAAACCCAATAGGAAAAAAAGCAAACCAAAGGCCATGAAAAAATGGAAGAAAGACTTTTATGGAGGGGGGTTGTTAGTGGGAGGGACAGAAATAAGAGAAGCCATAAGGGAAAGATAACAGAATGTATCATATCCCTGCATGAAATTACCAAAGAGTAAGATTCATGCAGTGTAAAAGTGCTTGTGTGGGGGAAATAGCAAAGTAAAGTTGCATAAAATGATTAGTGGGAATGTCTTAGACCTCTCATTCCTAACCCTCACTTCCTTCCTCCATGGAATGAGAAACTTCTAGTTGTTTCTGCTGTCATTTGGTTCAAACTTAACATAGATCCAGAATCAACAGAACCTACATTTTGGACTGAGAGCATATGTCAACATTAGTCAGTCCTTTTTAAACTGTTTTTTGTGTACTTTGTCAAAGTCTGACTAATTAATAATGAGTCATTAACTACAGAAAGAGTCATCAAAATTTCATCTGTTTAAGTTCCTTTCATGATGAAATTTAATATCAGCTAGCTATTATTACATGAATAACTTCATGTTCTATGACTTTGATCTTGTATTTTCATAACAACTCCTACTTCAGGTTCATCATTTCTACAGATGTGCCTTTTCTATAACCCAGCTCAATGGCTGCATTTTGAAAGCTTACTTTTAAAAGAACTCTGATCATGTTTCCCCCTACCTCATTTCCATTCTCTGTATTGTATTTTATTATTTTTTTTCAATTTTTACAAGTATATCGAGTTCTCAGCCCTACTTCCCATCTTCCCCTTCCCTCTCATCCATTCCTCCTTCCTGCCCTTCATCAATACCTCCCACTCTCTCCCACCCTCCTATGGATCCCAGGCTTCCCTTTGTTTTGTCTAGTATTGTGGGGCTCAAGTCTCTTGTAGCATACAAAGCAGCTTCTCTTCAAGTCACCCCACTAAAAGGAGCATTTCCCTTCACTCATTCAAGTTTAGTCCCCAAGATTTTTACTGTATGTTCTTATTTCTCTTGAGTTCCTCTGTAGTCTATTGGAGTATGTTGGTATGTCAGTCATTATGCATTTCTAGAAAGGACAAGTCTCATTTCAGTGACTTCCTAGATGCAGCAGCCCTGCCTTGAATGGAATGTTTTGTCCAATGGTGAACCTTTCCACCTTTAGGCTGTTACAATCTTACCACCCTTTCTTCCATGATGTTCCCAAAGTCTTATGATGGGGAGAGATTAGGTTGGCCTGGTTCTGCCTTGCTAGGTTGTTGGTATACCACATTATGCATTATGGCTGGCTATTGCTGTTCAGTTTCATGGTTCTTATACTTCTCTTGGCTGCATCCTTTCAGGATGTTGAGCTCCTCTACCTCTGTTGTAGAAGATTTCTAGACTGAGTATTCAGCGTTCTTCCAATATATGAGCATAATAACAGCTACCTACAGATCAGTTTGATATACTTTCTTCCTACTTAAGGTTCACCTAATGATCTATTTATTTCCCTCCCCTATTTTTAGTTTCTTGTTATAGTAACAGAACATGTTCCATTCTGACAAGGTCTTGAGTTCAATCAGAAAGCTGTTGGTTGTTTTCTTGACACTCATTCCACTATTATACTGGTGGTCACCTGTTGCCATGGTGATTTTTATTGTAACTTTACTTGTCACTATGTAAGCTATCCAGCAAGAAGAAAATTCTCAGACCAGTAATAGTAATATATTTTGCCAGTCTTCTGTGATCCTTATGCATTGTGTCTTCAGTAATAGGGTCTTACTGACAGGTTTTTGGAAAGCGAGCAAAAACAGTGGCAAAAACCTATAATGTTTGGGAGCTTTGAGACCTCTGTTACGAACATTTTATCAGAAAGTGTCACAATCCTTTTAATTCTAGTATATTTTTGTAACTGAATTCTAAGTGGATCAACTCAGGTCATTTTTTTTTGACATACTAGCACAGGAGGTTCTTTTGGGGTTAAATCCCACAATCTTAGAGTTTTTCTATATGTCCCACTGTCCCTCCTATGTCACATTCCCTCATTCACCGCTATGTATGTTCCCTATTAGTCCCTCTCTCACCCTACTGGTCATGGTATCCTAGATCTCCTCTTTAAAAGGTTTCACCCTAACATTCTCATCCACTTTCCTACTCATTTGTCATTTTCCAACTTTCTGACTCTTACAGTGATTCCAATCCAAATACATCGACAAGGATATCATATAAGAGAATATGCTGTGCTTAACTTCCTGTGTCTCAGATAACTTACTCAATATTACATTTTCCAGGTCCATCCATTTATCAACAGATTTCAATAATATCATTCTTTCTGATGGCTGATAACATTCCATTTTGTATATGTACCACATTTTCATGATCCATTCCTCTGTTGATGAATATGTTGACTGATTACACTTTCTTGCTATTGTTTCCATTCTCTATAATACTGGTATTCTTTTCATGTTTATTTACATATGATTTTATGTGAAAATATGTTCATGTGTAAATTCGTATTCACATGCATGGGGATGCACATGCTTGTAGGTTCATGATTGTAGAAGGCTGAAGTTGACATTGTGTATCTTCTTCAGTTTTATTATTAAGACAACATCTCTCAATTGAACTCAATGAATGCTTAGATTAGGCTAAGATAGCTAGACAGATTACCTTTTGGATTCCCTTTTTTGCCTCCAAGTGCTGAGATTACAGGCATCCACTATGTTTCCCCAACTTCTATGTGGTATTTGTGTTTTGCAAATCTGGGATCTTCACACGTTTGGGCCAAGTGCCAAGTGCCAACTACTAAGCCATTTTCTCAGTCCATTATTATATTTAAACAACTTCATATCTGGCTAGACTGTCTGCTTTATTCAACCTCTCATTAAAAAGAAATTTGTAGTTTAGGTTAATTACTCTTAATAGTCCAATTGCTTTTCCTGTCCTATCTTTTCTGTCCCTTGTCTTTTGATGTATTCCTTGCATTTTTTATTATAGTTTTATTGTGAGTTTGGGATATGTTATATGATTCCCAGTGAATATTCTGTTATTACTATAATCTTTCAATAAAATATTTTTACAATATATGTATAAAGTGTGAATTCTTGATACTTATACTCAAGTTTTCCAAATGTTCTTATGGTGTAGTCATTTGGGCTGAAACCATAACTATATCTTCTTTCTGCATATCCAGCATAACCATTGCATATGTCAATTTTATAGATTTTTATTATTTGAATGACAGTTTTCAAAGTGTTAAATTTAACAGATTTAATTTTTTAAAATTTGTGTATATGTACAGATTCTTGTTTAAGTAAGCACATGTGGAGGCCAGAGATTGACATTAAGTACCTTTCTTATTGTTCTCTGCTCTTTTTTCAAGACAGTGTTTCTCACTGAAATGAAGCTTTCTGCTTTGGCAAGATTGACTGGTGAGCAAAAGCCTGGGATCCCAATACTTATGGCTATATCCCAATCATCAAGTTTACAGATGCACAGCACTTTGCTGAGTTTTTATATGTGTACTAGAAATCTCAGCTCAGATCCTCATGTTGGTATACCAAGCACTTTGCCTACTAGACTGTGGCCCCAACAGTATGATTTAGATTTACTAAATGTTTTGATGACTATCCAGCCCTTTCATGTTATTACATAAGCATAATGAAATGAGGACATGTGAGAATGCTTAAAAATTTGAGTTTCTAGTTAGCAATATACTTTTCCCCACTTCTTAGATCTCTTTCATTGGAAGAAAAACTGAGTGAATAAATCATGCAGAAGTGTTTCTTCCCGAATGATGTCAAACAGAAGAAAGCTAAGAGCACTATATTTACCTTAGGCAAAGGTTTGGCAGGTTTGCATTGGAGTCCACCAACAAAGTCAACATTTGGTAAGGTTGGACGAGGATACTCCAAATCCCAATAGGACCGAATAAGCCACATTTCTGCTTTTTTCATTGTCTCATGCAAGGTAGTGGGTCTTCCTAGATGGCAAAAATTGGATGGGAGGATAGGGGGAAACAGGGGCAAAAGACAGCATTGTAATCTGAATTTAATATTTATTTTCTGAAAAAGTCACAAAAATTGTGCTTAAAGGATGCATTTATAAAAGAAATACATTTATTTGGACACAATGAAATTTACCAGTGTAATTTAGTTGTTGTTCACCTAATATGTGTCCACATGTATGTCATGTATTAAAGGCAATTTTAGGTGCATATATTTATATTATTCATGCTATATGTTATCCATGCTCTAGAAAGTACCTGGACACATGCTGTTACAACTGACCCATGTGAAACTCAGTGGGTCACACATTCAAAGATACATGAACATAGGAAGAGGTGTGGGTAGGAAGAAAAAACCCATTTAGTGGGAAATGGAAAGTAGATGGAATCAGGACATAGGATGTAAATAATTGAATTAATTGTATACATTAAAAATTGTATATATTAAAAAATAAGCTTCTGATCTACTATATTATTAAGCATGTTTTTTATTTCCCAAGACACAAACAAAGAGAAACTGGCCAAATCCAGAATCAAGAAATATGGGATAACCATGTAGAGAACTTTTCCAGGAAATCACTGTAGAAAAGTCAATCTAAAATTCAGTTCTTCTCAGTTTCCAAGGCAATTGGGAGGATTATGATCCACTGAACTTTTAATACCTACTTCTACTTTGGTTTCATATAAAGATCTTTTATTTAGAGGAGTTGAATATTTTATTTTAAAATGCATTTATTGATTACATAGACATATTTAAGGTATACCATGAATTTTTAAAATATTTATTATGCCTATTGTGTTCATCTATAACTATGAATTATTTAATTTTAATGGAAGCTTCTAAGTCCATATGCATATTTAAATGTATTTCAATACATCTGAGGCCTTTAAAATGTATTTCTGGGAATGATGTAGTCTTGCTATTATGGATTCATTAGAAATTTTGGTCTATATATATTTTTTGAGTCATGATAATCACAGTATCTCTGAAGAGTAAGTGGATCTTTAATGATATATGGAGAAATCCTGCTAATTTGAAATAAGGATTTTTTCATTCTATGTGCATATTATTAACATAAAACATGTCACTTTCTGATCTATAACTCATGTAGATATTAGGAAGTACCTAGTGATATTTCAGAAAAATACAAGGAAAAGCATATCATTGCTTAAATAAAATTTATGTGTATCACTATATAATTACATGACCATCTTGGGTGTCCTGTGTCAGTAGTGTGTGAACTGTTTTTGTCTGTCCAATCATGCAAATTTTTTCAACAGACTTTGAGACTAATAGATAATGTTATAGTTCATTCAATTATTTCATCCATATATGAAAAATCTACCTTATTTTACATATATATGCATACATTTTTAGGAACATAATATCTTGTCCTTCAATGTACTAGTGAAAAGCACAACTTACCTAAAATTTCAGTGTAAAACTGATCCCATTTCTTCTCATTTATTTGTTGGAACCAAAAGTCAAAATAAAGCACGCATATCATGTTCTTCACCCTCTCCATGAAGGTCATTTCACCACCCAATCCTGACATTATTACAGGTACATAAGAGGGAGGGAACAGAAGTCCTGCACTAAGCTTTTCAGTCTTATAACCAGCACTGGCGCGAAGACTATACACAAAAGGTATGTTAAGTAGCTCTGCTATCAGCTCACCACAGGGTATAATACCATCTGCAAGAAGGACATCAAACTTTGATTCTTGTAGTTTTTTCATGAGCTGTTTGTTTTTAACTGCATCTTCACACTGTGTTTGCATAAGATCAGAAAAATCCATAAAATTTTTCTTTAATGATGAGTATGACAAACATGAGTCCCCAGACATAGTGTTCATCCATATCGTGACAAACTCCATTAAGACAGATTCTACATCTTCTTTATTTGAAGACGTTGGAAAAGTTTCAAATTGAATACTAGAAGGTTTGCTATCATCAAGAAAAATGTAAGAGGAAGGTCTCAGAACAGTCACCTCATGGCCCCTCTGTGTAAGTTCTTCCAAGATTACCTTTAAATTCAGCCAGTGGCTGTATTCCATTGGCCATACCACCACTTTGCCACAAGCCACAAACCTGAAGTAACAATTCATCTGTAGCAGCAATAGCAGCAGAATGGAAATCCATTTCATAGCCATCCTCAAAATGCAATTCTTTTCACAAAACGCTTTCTTTTGTCACTTGGTGCTTATAACCTAGAAAAAATTAGCCAAGAAGTTAAACTATAACTTGGGATGTTCAAAGTACGTACACTAAATGATCAAGCAGAGCCTGTTGAGTTACGAAAGATAAAGCAAATGCCAATCCTTTCATGTTTACTTCAGTATGTTTCATAACTGTTTCATAATTTTTACTTACATAGCAGTCATTGACCTGTGTGTGTTCAAGATAGTTTAGAACAATGTCTTGAACAGTGGTGAGGGGCAATACATCCCTGAATTCTCAACATAGACTAAATGTGCAGTAATTACACATTTATTAAACATTTCCTGGCTACATTTATAATTGAGCCAAAATTTCTCTATTCTCAGACTACTAATGTTCATGTGCTTGGAAAATGCAGCAACATCAATCAAAGCAAAATGAAAATCAAAATGTATCCATAAAGAAATGGCCTCTGATATTTATCATCACAAGAAAGAATTGTATAAAACATGCTTACAAGAATGATAAAAGAAGGTGCTCAGGCACTACCTTGTTCAGATGGCAACAAGACATAGTCAGGAAGATGTGGGAAAAAGATGGAAGGCGATTGAAGAGAATCTATGAAGTGGGATGGAGAAGTCGGTAGTGGGTCATCAAAACACATAAGTTCATTGTTGGTGTAATCAAAAATAAAAATTAAGAAAATAGACTTTGATTGAAATGCAAATGAGGCATAGTCTATATCTAAAAATGTGGAAATTTTTTGCTTAAATATGAGAAAAAAATTTCATCAGCACTGGTAATGTCTCTCAGTTATAGAGATAATTAAAAATCTGTTCTCAAAAGATAAATTCTCAATGTTTGGAATTGGTAAGCATTCTAGAAATAAGTGTCTCTTGAAAATTCACATTTAAGGAAAGAAGAGAGAAAAATAACAACAGGGAAGATCCTAAGAGCGGGAAGCAGTGGACTGGTGAGTGCCCAGGCACTAACTAGGGCAGGCATTTAGATGGCACCAGTGACTAGCACATGTAAGCAGATGTGGAGAAGGGAGGGAAACGTGCTAAAGGGATGAAAGTGGAATGGAGTGGAATAGAATGAAATGGGAGTTGGGGTGAGGGTATGTAGTAGGTGATGAAAGCACACAAAGAACTCAGTATTAATATAAATTAAAATAAATAAATTAATTAAAAATGAAAAGTCAAAGCTAGGATAAGCTCACTACAAATGGATAGAAATATGTGAGTCACTAATGGGAGACAATAGTGTATTGGAGAGAGATGAATGAAGTTAAGCATATGATGAAACTTTGTAGAAATCATTAAAGTTGTTTATTGTTTACATGCAATGAAATTGAGTATGTAAAATGAAATGAAAGATAGTGAGTGAATAAAAGAATAAATGTGATCATCAATTGAAAGAATAAGTTCCCCGCTCCCTTCTGAGTAAACAGTGTGTGATAGTGTAAGGGATAGGAATCTCCAAAATGCTCCAGAAATTGGCAGAAACCTGAAGAAAATTATTTATTTATATCAGGGGCCTCTTCATTCCTGGATATACATAAATACCTCTTCTGTTTAACTATTTTCTCGACCATAACCATTTATTTTGTCCCCCCTTTTCCCCTTCCTTTCCCTCCCTTCCTCCCTTTCTCCCAGTGCCCCCTTCTCCCCCCATTCCTGGAGCATCCTTTACTGTGCATGTCAAACTTTCCTCTGGTTCCTCCTTTTCTGATGAGGTGTAAGGACTCAATAAGGTTGCCTAGAGCTCATTTTTGTGTTCCCCTTTAGTATAGGAACACTATTGTGGCTGTTAATCCCTTGCCTCTGAGAATTCTAGTGCCTGTGATTCAGGCTAGCCTTTGGAGGGTAAGTGGTATGTTGGTATTGTGCAGGTCATTCAAAGTCTTATTATGATTACTTTGGCCCTAACTTGTGTGGAGTATCTTGCATATCATTGGTCCTCCCCATCTTTAGGCTCTTACAATCTTACCACCCCCTCTTCCCCAAATTTCCCTGAGCTTTGGGATGGGGAGAGATTAGGCTGGCCTTGTTCCTGGTGATTAATGTAGGGTCTCTGATGCTCAGAATTATGTTTTTTTTTTTTCTTCCAGCTTTGCTGTTGCTGCACCGCCCTTGGCTCCATCCTGGTGGATATTGGATGTCACCTCCTAGCCAGAGATAAAAGACTGTTAAAATAGAGTCTTATTATAGGAATAAATTAAAAGGTAGATGGAATAAGAGTAGGAGACCTCATGGGGGGGATCAGTGTCCCATTTGCAGGATGGTTACCTTGTATCTGCCAGATACTTTGCCCTCCCTGTCTGGTGAGACCAAACAAAATCAGTTGCAAGTGACCAGGAAGGAAAGTCTGTGAGCTTAACTAGATGTCTCATTACTTGCAGTACTTGATGGTGGCCTAGTTTCCTTGCTGTAGCATGATCCCCTTTCTCCCTGTTTCTGGCAGGACCCTCTTTCTCCTTCCCTCCTGTTTATAATCTTTGCAATTACTATAGGTATTACAGAGATTTATTTTTTTTTAATTTTTTTATTATTATTATTATTTATTCAACTGTGTACATGTGTGTGTGTATGTGCTCTCGCGCGCGCGTGTGTGTGTGTCTGTGTCTGTGTATGTGTAGAACCACGGACGAATTCGCGAACCACCATGGACGCCTCCACCTCCTTCTGCCCCGGGATTCACAGGCTCCGCCCTACCAGGACCAGAAGCGCAGGCCGCCCCCGCTTCCACCTGGCGTCTATACGTGGGATCTGGGATCCGAACTCGGGACCTTCCGCCTGCAAAGCGGAGGCTTAACCCCTGAGCCACCTCTCCAGCCCACAGAGATTTATTTTTGAGTGTGTCACTAAGTGGGTTTGGTACTAGGATCCACGTATTAAGGAGGACATACGGTGCTTAATTTTCTGTGTCTGAATACTTTGCTCAATATATTTTTTTCTAATTCCATCCATTTCCTGGAAAATTTCATTAAGTCATCATTTTTGATGGCTGAATAGTATTCCATTGTATAAATGTACCATATTTTCCTTATGCACTCGTCAACTGTTGGGCATTTGGATTGATTCTATGACTTTGCTGTTGTAAACAGTGCTGCTATGAACATGGTCGAGTTTGTGCCATTGAGGTGAATTTTTGCAGTATGGAGGATTATTCCCAAAAGTGGAATAGCAGGGTCATATGGCATTTCAATCTTTAAAATTTTTTAAAAATTGCTAGACTGATCACCAGAGTGGTTGTATAAGCCTGCATTCTCACCAGTAATGTATGAGTATTCCCTTCTTGTCACATCCTCTCCAGTATTCGGTGCTGTTTGTACTGTGGATTTTTGCATTCTGGACTGGGTGAGTTATCTCAGGGAAGTTTTGATGTGCATTTCCCTTATGTCTAAGGATGTGGAGAATTTTTTAAGTTATTTGTTAGACATTTCAATTTCATCGCTAGAAAGATTTCTTTTGAGTTCCCAGACCCATTTTTAAATTGGGCCATTTATCTCCTTGGTGTTTAGTTTTCTAAGTTCCTTGTGCACTATGAATAATAGAGCTCTATCAGATATGTAGTTAGTGAACATTTTTTCTCATTCTGTGGGTTGCCTTTTTGCTCAGTTTGCAAGCTCCTTATCTGAACAGAAGCTCTTTAATTTCATAAGATCCCATTTGTTGAGTGTTGGTTCTAGTGACTGTGCTACTGGATTTCTGTTTAGGAACTGTTGGCCTAGCCCAATCAGCTCGAGGGAGTTCCTGACCCTTTCAATTAGGGTTTTTTAATTATTATTATTTATTCAACTGTGCGCATGTGCATATGTATGTGCGGCGCGCGCGCGCGTGTGTGTGTGTGTGTGTGTGTGTGTGTGTGTGTGTGGAACCACGGACGAATTCGCGAACCACCATGGACGCCTCTACCTCCTCCTGCCCCGGGATTCACAGGCTCCGCCCTACCAGTACCAGAAGCGCAGGCCGTCCCTGCTTCCGCCTGGCGTCTATACGTGGGATCTGGGATTCGAACTCAGGACCTTCCACCTGCAAGGCGGAGGCTTAACCCCTGAGCCACCTCTCCAGCCCCTCAACTAGGGGTTTTTATAGTCTTTGGCCTAATGTTGAGGTCCTTGATCCATTTGGAATTAATTTCTTTGCATAGTGACAAGTATGGGTCTAATTTTAATCTTCTGCATGTGGACATCCAGTTTTGCCAGCACCATTTGTTGAAGATGCTATTCTTTTTCCATTAGATTTTTGGGTCCCTTTGTCAAAGACCGAATGGCTGTAATTTTGTGGGCTTATATCTGGGTCTTCAACCCTTATCCATTGATGTGCATGTCTATTTTGGATCCAGTACCAAGCTGCTTTTATTACTATGCATTTGTGTATAGATTAAATTTTGGTATGGTGATACCTCTAGCAGTGTTTTTGTTACAGAGGATTGTTTTTGTTATCCTGGGTCTTTTGTGCTTCCATGTGAATTTTGAGATTGTTTGGTCAATTTCTTTAAAGAAATACTTTAGGATATTGATTGGTATAGCACTGAATCTGTATATTGCTTTCAGTAGGATGGTCATTTTTATGATGTTGATTCTGCTGATCCAGGATCCTGGGAGGTCTTTCCACCTTCTGGTGTCTTCTGTAATTTCTTTCTTTAGAATTTTAAAGATTTCATTGTAAAGGTTTCTCATTTTCTTGGTTAGGTTTATAACCTAATTTTTTTCATTTTTTTAGGGGCTACAGTAAATGGGATTGATTCTCTTAGCGATTTTTCACTTTTTTCATCTTAAGTGCATAGGAAGCCCATTGATTTTTGCATGTTTATTTTGTAATCTGCCACCCTGCTGAACTTCTGTATTAGTTCCAGGAGTTTCCTGGTGGAGATTTTGGGTCACTCAGATATAAGATCATGTCATCTACAAATAGAGATAACTTGACTTCTTTCTTGCTGTTTTGAATTCCTTTTATCTCCTTTTCTTTTCTCATGGCTTCAGCTAAGACTTCAAGTACAATATTGAATAGAATTGGTGAGAGTGGACAGCTTTGTCAGTTACTGATCAAAGCGGGAGTGCTTCATGTTTTTCTCCATTGAGATTAATCCTTACTGTTGGCTTGTTGTATAGGTTTTTATCATGTTGATAAAAGTTCCTTCCATTCCAACTGTCTCTAGGGTTTTGATCATAAAAGGCTGTTGGATCTTGTCAAAAGCTTTTTCTGCATCCATGGAGAGTATCATGTGGTCTTGGGATTTGGATTGGTTTATATGGTCAATTACATTTATAGATTTGCATATGTTGAACCAAACCATCTGTGCCTGGGATAAAGCCTACTTGATCACAGTGAATGATCTTTTTGATATGTTTTTGAATCCAATTTGCTAAGGTTTTGTTGAGAATCTTTGCATCTGTGTTCATCAAAGAGATTGGCGTCTAGTTTTCTTTTTTAAGTGTATCTTTATTAGGTTTTGGGATTAATATATTAGCTTCATAGAAAGAATTTGGCAGTGTTCTTCCTTCACAATTTGATGGAACAATTTAAAGACTATTTGTGTTAGTTGATCCTTAAATGTCCGGTAGAACTCTGCTGAATCCATGTGATTCAGGAAATTTTTTGGTGGGAAGATTTGAGATTACTTTATAGATTTCCTCATATGTTATAGAACTATTTAAATAATTCAAAACTTCCTGATTCAATTTAGGTAAGTTGTGCTTACTTAGGAATGCATCCATTTCTTTTGTTTGGTCAAATTTCACCAAATATAATTTTTTGAAATATGACCTGATAATTCTCTGAATTTCTTGGGTATCAGTTGTGATAACTTCATTTTCAATTACAATTTTGTTAATTTGTATTTTCTCTCTCTTGCTTTTTGTTAATTTAGCTAGAGATGTATCAATCTTATTGATTTTTTTCAAAGAACCATCTTTTGATTGGTTGATTCTCTGTATCATTTTCCTTATTTCAATTTCAGATATTTCTCCCCTAATTTTGTTAACCTCCTCTCTTCTACTGCTTTTAGGATTGGATTGCTCTTGTGTCTATAAAGCTTTAAGCTGCATTGTTAAGTTATTTATTCATGATGTTTCTATTTTTTTGATATAGGCATTAAGTGCTACAACTTACCTTTTAGGACGGCTTTCATTTGTTCCACAGAATTCTATATGTTGTATTTTCATTATCATTCACTTCTAGGAAATATTAAATTTCCTTTATGATTTCTTCCTGAACCCAATTCTCATTCAGCATCATAGTGTTTAGTTTCCAGGAGTTAGTGTATTTTATGATTTTTGTTGTGTTGCAGATACCAAGCTTTAGACCATGGTGGTCTGATAAGGTACAGCTAGAATTTTAACTTTCCTGTATATATGGAGATTCATTTTTTGGCCCATTATGTGGTCCATTTTGGAGAAAGTTCTGTGTGCTGCTGAGAAAAATGTGTATTTTTTGGTGCATGGATGGAAAGTTTGATAGAGATCTATAAAGTCCATTTCAGTAAGGTTTGATTAATTGCCAATGTGTTTTTGTTAAGTTTTGGACCTGTTGATCTACCCATGTTGAGAGGGTGTTATTGAAATTCCCAAGGATTTATCATTTTGGGGTTGATTTCCTGGTTTAGATGCTGTAGTGTTTGTTTAATGAATGTGGAGGAGCCCATATTATTTGCATATATGTTCAGTATTGTGAAGTCTTCCTGGTTAATTGTACCTTTGACTAAAATGTAGTATCCTTCTGTGTCTTTTATGACTTATGACTTTTTTGGTTTGAAGTCCACTTTGATACCATAATTGCTACCCCTTCTGTTTTCCTGGCTCCATTTGCTTGCAAAATTTTTGAACAGCCTTTTACTTTTAGAATGTGCCTATTTTTTGTGGTGAGATGAGTTTCCTGAAGGCAGCAGATGGATGGGTTGTGATTTTTTAATCCAACTTTGTAATCTGTATCTTTAGATTGGTCAGTTCATTCCTCTGATATTTAGTGTTATAATGGAGCAATTACTTTTAATTCCTGACATTTTTGTGTTAAATGGCTTTCATAAGTGTATTCTTTGGCTTGTAGGTTTTGGTGGTATTATACTTCCTTCTGTCCTCCTGGATATGCTTGTTGTTTTCATCAAGTTTGAGAACTTTTCTAGCATTTTTTGAAGGCCTGGTTTGGTGGTCATGTAAACCTTCAAGTTGTCTTTATGGCGGAAAATTTTTCTTTCACCCTCGATCATGACTGATAATTTTGCTGGGTATTTCAGCTTGGGGTGACATTTTTGCTCATTCAGTACTTGAAGTACGTCTCTCTAAGCCCTTCTTCCTTTAACTGTTTCCATTGAAAATAATTTGTTATTTTAATAGGTTTACCTTTAAAAGTTATTTGATTTTTTTTCCCTTGATGCTCTCAGCACATTTTCTTTGTTTTGTATGTGAAGTGTTTTGACTCTTATTTGCCATGGTGAGTTTCTATTTTGGTCATATTCGTTTGGGTTGTGGAACTTCTCTTGTGTTTGGATGGGCCTCTCTTTCTATAGATGAGGAAAGTTTTCCTTTATGATAATTTCAAAAATTTCTTCAGGTGTGGTATTTTGGGCTTCTTGTTCTGGTATTCATGAATGCACATGTCAGTCTTCTTCAGGATGTCCCATAGCTCTTGATATTCCACTCAAGTATCTTTTTGGCTTTAACAACCTCTTCCATTGAACTGGTTAGTTCTTCCACTTTGTCTTCAAAATCTGATATTCTATTTTCTGTTTCATTAGTTCTGCTGATAAGAATCTCTGTTGAGTTCTGGGTGAAGATAACTTGTCTTTTATTTCAATTTTAAACTCTGCTTCAGATTGTTTTAACTTCTCTATGCCTATTTTTGTTTCTTCAACTGTTTTTGTCATCTCTTCCAAGTGCTTTTTGCATCCTGTTCAAAGTGGTTGATGCCATTATTTAAGTCCTCCCAGATTTCCTCTTTCATAGTATTGATCACGGTAAAGATCAGGCTTTGAAAATTGTTATTCTAGGCATGGCTTCCTTGGCTATTTTTTGTAAGTTTGTTCTGGTTAGAATCTATCATAATGGGGTTAATTTTTTCAGTAAGAGATATGTTGTCTTGGTTTTTGTTTCTCATGGGTTTGCACATTGACCTGGGCATTGTTGTTTTATCTCTTAAGACCTTCTTTTAGTTTCTGTGTGTTTTTGACTGAACTAAATTAGAGGGTATTACTACTCTTAAGCAGTTAGTACTAGTGTTTGCCTTGGAGTTGGGTATACTTGTTGGTATTGTTATTTCCTAGATGAGGTTATTAGACTTTTAGTACATCAGTTAAGTCAGGTTTAGTAGACAGGGAGTGAAGATTAATATGGTAGTACAATTTTTCTGTTTATTACCTTAGTGATATGTGAGGATGAATGGTATAGTCCCTGAAGTTGTATGCATTTGGTGGTGGATACATGGCAAAATTAATCTACAGTGACTAATAATTGAAAGGAACAAGATTTACTTATCTTTGAGCTGGATGTGAAGAATCTCTGCCACATGATGGGATGATTTTAGAGGATTTCAGATGTATGGCATTTGTTCTCTAGAACTTTGCTTGGGTTTTCTTTTGACTCTATTGAATTCTGAGGAGCAAGGTTTCTGCTGGTTTGAGCAGCAGATGTTCTGCTGGTCTGAGCAGCAGGGGTTCAACTGGTCTGTGTCCCAGGAAGAAGGGCAGTGAGTCTACTTGTCATGTAGATCAATGGGGACCTGGGATGTGGTCTAGGGTCCTTCCCCAGCACCAGAGTAGACTGACTGCTGCTCTGGCTGCCTGGTGGGACAGCAGGTGACCTAGGGCCTGGGGCGTTGTTTGGGGGCCTTACCTGAGAAGCAGGGGTCTGCTGGTCTGCATCCTGGACAAAAAGTTTCATTAGCTCTAGGATCCTTAGAAGCTAGGGATTAACAGCCACAATAATGTTCCTATACTTAAGGGGAACACAAGAAAGAGCTCTAGGAAATGCCACTGAGTCCTTACACCTCATCCGCGAGGAGGATCCAGAGGAAAGTTTGACATACACACTAAAGGATGCTCCAGGGATGGGGGAGAGACACTGGGAGATAGGAAGGGAGGAGGGGAAAAGAAGGGAAAAAGGGGGGAGGGAGCAAAGGGGTCCAGGGAAGAGTGGAGGGAGTGAGGGGACAGGTGTACCTATTAAATTTGTATGAGCGGAAATAAAAAAATGCATACTAAAATTGGTTTTCTTTCTGGATTTTCCAAAAGTGAATACTCTAATTGTTTTCTACTGTATTATGAAATGTAATGTTTATCACCTGTGTTTTAATGGAAGTTTTCCAGATTCTTACCCAAAAGATCATTCTGTGGAATCCATTGGTACACCTGGATATTGAGTCCTATGTTGTCAGGTTTTTTGCCCTCAAGTTTCCAAAGAACCTGTTGTGTGTAAGACAATGCCTTATTGCATGAATCAAAATTTGAAATATGGTGTTTTCAAAATTAGGGACATTAGAAGTTGAAAATTAAATAACTTTCACAGCACAGGTGAGAAATTTAGCACATGAGAGATCAAGCAATGAGAATTCCTAAAAGACTAAGACAAAGGATATGTCAACTTTTCCTGTCCTCTGGTATTTAATTGGGTTGAATGTAATCATAGTTTTCCATACACAATTACATAGACAAATGAGAAAATAAAACAGTAAGTGAAATATTTTAAAAATTGTTATAGCCTTATAATTCTTATAAAGAATACTAACAAATTATTTGACTCACATTTTATACTTATTTACTATAGTAACTTTCATATACTAGTCCATTTTATACATTTTTACTTCAGTAGCTCTCACATACTAGTATGCTAATATTCCTTGCTCTAATATTAGACTTTGGTTATTTTCTGTTTGTACCTCAATATTAAAAAATGAAATTACTCTATATTCACTATTGTTTTTGTTGATGATATAAGTGCAATGATCATCCTGAGGATTGTCAACTAATTCACGCATGCTGGAGAATAGGTCTTTATATAGGTTTTAAACTGTTAAACATGAATTAGTCTTTGCCAGGCTTTCCATATTCCACATTTTGGATGTGTTGCCCCTGGGAGATAACATACATGGGGTCTATAGACTTGCCAGCAAGCTATATATACACTTTGTGTACCTACAGCCTCTACCATGAATAATCATCTCCAACACTAGAGTGGTTTGGTATTTCTTGATATTTCTCTTTTGAGAAATCAATTTTTAGTAAATATAGAAAACATGTGTTGATTACAATTTATTAAACATGGTATGCAGAAAATATTACAAATATTTTTTATAAAATAAATTCATATTATTAGCAATTTGGAAATTCCTAAAAAATACTAATAGAAACATGCTTGATGTTAATATGTAATATAGTTTTTGGGAAATAAATACAAATTTTTATAGGGCTAAATTTTTTCCCACTGATAGAGTATACATTCCTTTTTCTTTTTCCATCAATGTATAAACAAAATATAATGCATGTCACCTCTGATGCGCTATAGAAGCATCCTAGCTTCAAATCTATAATCTTGTATATTCAATTTGGAGGTTTCAGAAAGAGGTCATTGGAGGAGCAGGTGGAAGGGCAGGTAGAATTTCTATGTACTAAAGAAAGATTGAAAAGAGATACCTTGCACGGCTGGCAAAGAATGCCACTCCTAGAAGCTATGGGTTACTAAGTAAGCAGCAGCAAGAGCAGTGTCAGCATTGTGGTAACCTCCTCATGAATTTCTGGTCATGGAAATACAAAGGTGCCCAAAACAGTCTATTGCCATTTTTCTGGATGGTCATCAGAACTAGATGATCAGAACCATGGCTAGAGACACCACACGACTCTGTTGTACGATATAGAGAAATCAAGATGTGATGTACACTACTTCAGATGAAATGCAGAGCATTCATTGCATATGAATGATTGCTATGCTCTAATACATACAAATCACTCTCAAGTCCACTTGCAAAATACTGATTTTATAAACTGATATCTATCATCATAAACTAGAGCATCATCTACATGTTTAATAACTGTTTGCCTTGTGATTGTTAAAATTAACTTCAGGACATCAGTGATAATGCAGCATGGGTGATAATAGTAATGTTTATCCTATAGATGACTAAAGGAGTAGTTTAAACAAATTAAAATATTAAAATTTGGCATATAGAAAGTTTGAATATAGAAGTCTTTAGGATGTGAAAAATCTAAACTTCTTCCCACATCAAATTGTTTTTGTTTGAGTTTCCTTTTCTTTTTTCCTCAATAGGAAGAGTTTCACTCTATGTGTTAGAAGTATGGAGTCTGGTGCACTGTGTTTTATGATGTGTGGGGCTCATTGTAAGGACAGGACTGACTTATGGCTATTGGTATGGCACAGTTCAGAAGTGATTTGTTTTGAATTCTCTTTCACTCAATTCACATGCCAGAAAGCATTCTTGGTTTGAGACTGTTTGTCTTGGTCTCCACTTTTCTGAATAAATTTCCCAATTGTACACTAAACGAGCCTGAAAGATTTTCAAGGAAATGAAGCAAAGTTTTACAAAGCAAGTCTAGATTACATGCCGTATTTAAACCTTTTTCAAAATGTGCTTAATAAAATAGTGCTAGCACAGTTATTAACCAAAAATGAACTTCTTCCAATGTTTTTAGTGTAACATGGATTAATGAAGTTTCTAGAAAAGAAGCAAGTGACTGGACAAAATTTGATTTTTTATCATATCTTGCTAGCAATAAGGTCATATTGCCAACATATGATGCCTTTGTCTCTCTGTCTTTACAATGTTTGTATGAAAGTCATTATCAATCAATTTCCTTTGTTGATCTTGTGATATTTACCATGAGTATCTTTGCTAGTAAACTGGCTAAGGTAAATTACAACTGTTAACAATTAATCTCTCACACAGTAAAGTTCTGCAACCAGACCTTTCAGACACTTTAACAAACTCAGTAATTTGTGATCTTCCATGGAGGCATTTAACATATCTTTTGTGGAATCTGTGCAAGGGCAGAAGCATCACCTCAGTCTTCTCTGGCATGTTACTGACAATTGACTCCAGAGAAAAACTCCACAACACCATGTTCTCCAGAGGTCAGTATAAGTGCTCATATTTCCTGTGGGGAAAGATATTTTTGTGTTATTTTCGCATCACAAAATAACAATGGCAGAGAAAAGTCTATTGAAAAGCCTTTTATGAGAATATTAGGATAAAGTAAGAATTTTGAGTGATTACTGGAGGTTTATCAGTGATAAAACATGAATAAAGAAAAAACTGATGTCTTACACACTTTGAAGATTACAGATAGTAGTGATAAGTACACTTACATTGAAAATATACATAGCAAATATACAATATATTCTGGAAAAGTTAAAACTTTAGAGTTGATATTTATCATTTACATTTATTATATTATCAAATCTGTTCTTTTTTCCTTACATCTAAACTTCATATGATGGCTGATTTAATGTGATTAAACACTGTTTGGTATGACAGTAACATAGGGCCAATATGCACATGTATAAATCACATAATCCTTTTTTAAGTCAGAGAAGATTAGAGGACTTCCAGTGGTTATGAATAACTGTTCAACATTATGGTTATTCACATTTTGATTATTTTTCTTTGCATACTATCAAATGAATATCTTATGTAGTGATAGGTTGTAAACCCTTAAGACAACTAGAATGTTTCTAAATTTTCAATTTCATTTAAAATGATAAGAAACCATTTTAAAATTGGATTAATGATAGAAATTCTTGGAGGAAGAAAGAGATTTAGCTTGTAATTGGGATTCAAATTATCTTGAATTTGCCTTTGTTTGTGAACCATAATAGACATTATTATTAATCATCACTATGAAATGCTGTTCATTCTTTTCACTTTCATTTTCTCCCTCTTAGTCCTAATAATCATGCTGCTTCCTTTTGGTTGGAACTGAAAACTTCTTCAATATTAAAAAATATTCTATAAAACCATTTTATTAAGCTTTAGGCTTGGAAAAGTAACTGTATAATCAAAATGATTTTCATTCAAAAGTGTTATTGGATTTTAGCACATTAATAACTTTGAAGTTTTGAATAAGGAAGAAAAGGATGAACTTTTTATTCTATATAATGCAAGAGTAAAGAAACTTACTTTGTACATTTGTCTAAAAATGTGATGTCAGTTTCTATGAGGGTTATCATACTATATACTTGGAGAATTCTTTTTTAAAAAATTTATTTGTGTGTATGTGTAGAGAGAAAGACAGTGAGACAGAGAGAAAGAGAGAGTGAGAAAGAGAGAGAGAGAGATAGAGACAGAGAGAGAGAGAGAGAAAGACAGATAGAGAGAATCAGAAGAGAGAGAATGTGTGTATCTGTGGAGGCCCAAGGGTGACTTTGTGAATCATGCTGAATTGCAAATACCTTCTATTTGTTTTGGAGTTTCCAGACTCTATCATCTAGGACCAGAAGTACATTGTGCTGCCATTTCCGTCTGGAGTTTCTGTGTGAGATCTGGGATCTGTATTTAGGACCTTCTGTTTGTGAAGCAGAGGCTTTATCCTTGAGTCATCTCTCTGACCCAGAGAATTCCTTTGTAATGAAGGTCTAATACTTGCAGACAAGTATTAAGAATAATATAATGGAAGTACAGCATTTATTTTCTGTACGGCAACTCTGTAGACATATATTATAAGGAGGACAGACTGAACTAAGCAAGAATGAAAAAACCACATAGAAACCAACTATTTCATTGTCTTGCTAAAAAAAATGAACAGAAGTATCCTAAATGGGAGTACATAGACAGCAGAACAGGGAGGGTAGCAATTGTCATGAGATGCTCCTCATAGAAGATATAGATGAATGCACAATATTCTTTTACTGGATATGTGATTCTTCCTGAAACAGTTAGACACTAGTGTCAAACCAATAATTAAGAATTATGCATTTTAGTAATAGCGTTCCCATACTAATGGGGAGCCCATGAAGGAGCTCTGGGTTATGCCACTGGGTCCTGAACCCCCACTAGGGTGGAGGACTCAGAGGGAGGTTTGGCATTCACATAAAAGGATGTTCCAGGGGATGGGATGAAGGAAGAGGGAGGTACTTGGAGAAGGGAAAGGAGGGAGGGGGTGAAAGGAAGGGGGTAAGTGGGGAGAGTGCAATGGGGAATGACTGGAGAGGGTGTGGGGGGGAGCAGACAGGGTTCCTAGTGAGCCTGTATGACTAGGAAAAAATAAAATGTGGATAAAACAATTATGCATTTGGCATTCCAATGAATGATTAACTTAGGCAAATCCTGAGCAAGGTTGTGGATTACCTAATTAATGTGGGAAGAAGTTCATCTGGTTCATTCTTCATTTTGGAGATAAAATTAACAAGCAACTAGTGGAATGTGTTGTTTAGGACACCATCATGACAAAGGAAATAAAATGTCTGAGGAAAAGTGGGCCTGGGAACTCAAAAAACACTTTTCCAGGGACAAAATTGAAATGCCTAACAAATATCTTTTAAAAATACTCCACATCCTTATCCATCAGGGAAATGCAAATCAAACCCTCTCTGAGATATCATCTCACCCCAGCCAGGGTGGCAAAAATCCACAATACAAATAATACCAAATGCTAGAGAGGATGTGGTGAGAAGGGAACTCTCCTACATTGCTGGTGGGACTGCAGGCTTATAAAACCACTCTGGCGATCAGTCTGGTAATTTTTAAAAAAGTTAAAGACTGAAATCCCATATGACCCTGCTATTCCACTTCTGGGAATAATCCCCCATAAAGCAAAATTTCACCTCAATAACACAAGCATGACCATGTTCATAGCAGCACAGTTTATAATAGCAAAGTCATGGAATCAACCCAAATGCCCAACAGTTGATGAGTGGATAAGGAAAATATGGTACATTTATACAATGGAATAGACTCAGCCACCAAAGAAGATGAATTAATGCAATTTGCTGGGAAATGGATGGAACTAGAAAAAATTATATTGCGTTAATCCTAGTACCGAACCCACTTGAAGACACACTAAAAGATAATCTCTATTATACCTACAGTAATTGCAAAGATTATATACAGGAGGGCAGGGGAAGGAGATTCCCCTCCTGAATTAAGGAGAGAGGGGATCATGCTACAGCAGAGAAAGTAGGTCACCATCAAGTACTACAAGTAAGTAGTAAGACATCAGGTTAAGCTCACTCACTTTCCATCTTGGTCACTTGCAATTGAGGAGGTTTGATCTCACCAGTCAGGGAGGGCATAGAGTCTAGCAGATAGATGGTAACCATCCTGCAAATTGGACACTGACCCCCCCCCCTCATTGCAGTCTTCTACTCTTATTCCCTCTACCTTGGAATCTACTGTTATAGTAAGACTCTATTTTAACAGTCTTTCATCTCTGGCTAGGAGGTGACCTCCAACACCAATCAGGATGGAGCCAAGTGTTTTGCAGGAACATCAAAACTGAAAACAACAACAAACCATAATTCAGAACATCAGAGACCCTACACCTGGAACCAAATCAGACTAATCTCTCCCCATCCTAAAGCTCAGTGAAATTTGTAGAAGGGGGAGGTGGTAAGATTGTAAGAGCCTAAATATGGGGAGGAGCAACAATAAGCAAGACTACTCCACACAAGTTAGGGCCAAAGTAACCTATAATAGGACTTTGCATGACCTGAGCAATGACTGACATATCAATAACCCCCCAAGTCTAGCGTGGATCACAGGCACTAGAATCCTTAGAGGCAAGGGAGTAACCATCATAATAGTGTTCCCATACTAAAGAGGAGCACAAGAAAGGGCTCTGGGCAATGCTACTGAGTCCGTACACCTCATTAGAGTGGAGGACACAGAGGGAAGTTTGACATTTACACTAAAGGATACTCCAGGGATTGGGAAGGGGGAGAAGAGAGGGGCACTGGGTGAAATGGGAAGGCAGTAAAAGGAAGGGGAAAAGGGGGGGAGGTAGCAAGGAGGACTTGGAAGGGGTAGAGGGAGGGAGGAGACAGCGGCACCTATTAAGTTTGTATGAGTGGGTAATAAATAAATATACAAACAAGTAAATAATAATAATAATAAATAGAATTATGCATTTTGGTAATAGAGTACTCATACTAACGAGGAGCCCACGAAGGGGCACTGGGCTATGCCACTGAGTCCTGAACCCCTACTAGTGAGGAGGACTCAGAGAGAGGTTTGGCATGGCATAAAAGAATGTTCTTGGGAATGGGAAAGAGGAAGGGGGAGACACTAGGAGAGGGGAAGGGAGGGAGGGGGATGAAAAATGGGGTAAATGGGGAGAGTGGAGTGCCATGGGGGATGACTGGATAGGGAAGGGAAGGGAAAAGATGGGCTGCCTATTGAGCTTATATGATTAGTAAAAAATAATATGTGGAAGAAAAGAATTATCCATTTTGGAATTTCAATGAATAGTTATTTAACTTAGGCAAACCTGAGCAAGGTTGTGGATTACCTAATTAATGTGGGGAGAAGTTAATTTGACCTAGTCATCTGTGTGTCCACTATTAATTCAGCATTGTGGAGATAAAATTAACAAGCCACTGTGGGTGCCAGTTAGTTGAATGTGCTGTATAGGATACCATCATGACAAAGGAAACAAAATGTCTGAGGATAAGCTTATGAATGCCTGAGGACAGTTAAAATTATGACTTCTCTATAGAAATTAAAATACACTCACACTCACTGTAGTCTAACCCACTGACACTTTTAGAATCCATTCTGAACTAAGACCAAAGCATTTGGATCAATGATTTTTCCATGTATATAAGAAGCTGTCTCAGAAATGGAAGCCTCAGAAATGCTGGTTCTCTGGAAGATGTCACAGACTGGTTTTCAGACCGTGCATTGGAAGCAAGGAGGAATCTCTCCGTTTTCCTATCTCTCCTTCAACCTGATCTCCAGTATTTATTTATTCCTGTATGAAAATAAAATTTCGGAAAAAGGATGGTGGAAGATTGTGGTCATTGCCCTCCTCTAAAAAATCAGAAACCTGTGATTCCTGAAAAATGAGAAAATTTTTCCCAGCTCTCATCTCTCTCACCGAGAGAAAAAAATGGTACAGAAGCAGTTTCGTCAAAAATTAAATTAAACGGAGCTGGTGAGATGGCTTAGGGGTTAAGACTCTGTCTTGGCAAGTGACAGTCTTGAATTCAGATCCCCGGTCCCATGTAAAAATGTCAGGTAGAAAGGGTGGTGGTATACACTTCTGGCCTTAGTAGGGCAAGCTTGGGAAATCCCAGAGCTAAGCAAGCAAGAGGTAGAAGCAATCCAGGATGATTCCCAAATTCACACTTGAGTCTCCACAGGGACACACAGTGCCCTCTCTCTCTCTCTCTCTCTCTCTCTCCTCTCTCTCTCTCTCACACACACACACACACACACACACACACACACACAATAAATAAATAAAATATTAAAAATTAAATTAAAAAATGCAAAAATGAAATGTGAAATGTTTATCTTTTTTTCTTTTCCTTATCTTTTTTTCTTTTTTTATTAAAAATGTAATTATACATTTTAAAATTTTTTACCAGTTACCGTCCCTCCCCCCTCTTCCCCCCGACCCCCCTCCTGCCCTTCCTCTCCCTCCCCATCCCCCAATGCCTCCCCCCAATTCCCAGAGAGTCCTTTATTGTGTACGCCTGACTCTCCACTGGGTCCTCCTCTCCGATGACATATAAGGACCCACTGGCATTTCCATAAGCCCTTTCTCTTGTTCCCCTTAAGCATAGGATCACTACTATGGCTGTCAATCCCTTGCCTCCAGGGATCTCGGTGCCCTTAACAGATGCTAGACTTTATGAGGGCAACAGTGCGCTGGACATTGCGCAGGGCATGCAAAGTCCCATTATGATTGCTTTGGCCCCAACTATTGTTGAGAATCTTGCAAATCGTTGTTCCTCCCATCCTTTTGCTCTTACAATCTTACCGCCCCCTCTTCCGCAAATGTCCCTGAGCTCCAGGATGGGGAGAGATTAGGCTGGGCTAGTTCTATGTGATTGATATAGAGTCTCTGAAGTTCTGGATTGTGGTTTGTTGATTTTCTTTTGCAGTTTTGCTGCTCCTGCAATGCCCTTCACTCCATCCTGCTGGGCACTGTATGTCACCCCCTGGCCAGAGACAAAAAGCTGTTAAACTGGAGTCTTGTTATAATAGCACATTCAAGGGTAGATGTAATAAAAGTAGGAAACCTCAGTGAGGGAGGGGTCCATCACCCATTTGCAAAATGATTACTTTTTATCTGCTAGACTATATGCCCTCCCCTTCAGGTGAGATCAGGAAAGAACGTCTGTGAACTTAACCAGGTTTCTCATTACTTACTTGCAGACCTTGATGGAGGCCTATTTTCTCTGCTGTAACATGGTCCCCTCTCTCATTTCTGGTGTGGCCCTCCTACCCCATCTCTCTTGTTCATAATCCTTGCAATTACTGTGTTACATAGGTTTACTTTTGAGTGTCTCAATGTGGGCTGGGTGAGTTTGGTACTAGGAGCCACCTATTAGGGAGTACATACGGTGCTTAATTTTCTGGGTTTGGGATACTTCACTTAATATAATAGTTTCGATTGACATCCATTTCCCAGCAAATTCCAGTAATTCATCATTTTTGATGGCTGAGTAGTACTCCATTGTATAGATGTACCACAGTTTCCTTATCCACTCGTCAGCTGTTGGACATTTAGGTTGATTCCATGACTTTGCTATTGTAAACAGTGCTGTTATGAACATGGTCGAGCTTGTGCTATCAAGGTAAACCTCTGCTGCATGGGGGGTTATTCCCAAAAGTGGGATAGTAGGGTCATATGGCATTTCAATCTTTAATTTCTTTAAGAATCTCCAGACGGCTCGCCAGAGTGGCTGTATGAGCCTGCATTCCCACCAGCAATGTAGGAGAGCTCCCCTCTCTCCACATCCTCTCCAGCATTTGTTGTTGTTTGTATTGTGGATTTTTGCCATCCTGACCCGGGTGAGATGATATCTCAGGGAAGTTTTGATTTGCCTTTCCCTGATGGCTAAGGAAGTGGAGCATTTTTTAAGATATTTGTTAGACATTTTAATTTCATCCTTGGTAAAGTTTCTTTTAAGTTCTAGGGCCCATTTTTTAATTAGGCCATTGTTTTCCTTGGAGTTTAATTTTCTAAGTTCTTTGTGCACTCTGGACAGTAGAGCTCTGTCAGATATGTGGTTAGTGAAGATTTTCTCCCATTCTGTGGGTTGCCTTTGAGCTCATGTTACAATCTCTTTATCTGAACGGAAGCTCTTTAATTTCACAAGATCCCAACTGTTGAGAGTTGGTAGCAGTGACTGTGCCATTGGATGTCTGTTTAGGAAGTGTTGGCCTAGCCCAATCAGCTCGAGGGAGTTCCCTATCCTTTCAACTATGGTTTTTAAAGTCTCTGGCCTTAAATCAAGGTCTTGATCCTTTGGAATTAAGTCTTGTACATGGTGAAAAGTATGGGTCCAGCTTTAATCTTCTGCATGTGGAGATCTAGTTTTGCCAGCACCATTTGTTGAAGATGCTGTTCTTTTTCCATTGGATTCCTTGGGCCCCTTTGTCAAAGACCAAATAGCTGTAATTTTGTGGGCTTATATCTGGGTCTTCAACCCTTATCCATTGATCTGTGTGTCTATTTTGGAGCCAGTACCAGGCAGTTTTTATAACTATGGATTTGTAGTATAGACTAAGGTTTGGTATGGTAATAACTCCAGCAGTGTTTTTGTTACTCAGGATTGTCTTTGCTATCCTGGGTCTTTTGTGCCTCCATATGAATTTTGAGATTATTTGGTCAACTTCTTTGAAGTATTGCTTTGGGATTTTAATTGGTATAGCATTGTATTTGTATATTGCCTTTTGTAGGATGGTCATTTTTACAATGTTGATTCTGCCAATCCAGGAACATGGGAGGTTTTTCCACCTTTTGGTGTCTTCTGCTATTTCTTTCTTTAGGGTTTAAAGTTTTCATTGTAAAGGTCTCTTATTTCCTTGATTAGGTTTATACCAAGGTATTTCATTTTTTTAGGGGCTATAGTAAATGGGATTGTTTCTCTCAAGGCTTTTTCACTTCTTTCATTCTGGGCATGTAGGAAGGCCTCTAATTTTTGCACATTTATTTTGTATCCTGACACCCTGCTGAACTTCTCAATTAGTTCCAAGAGCTTCCTGGTGGAGTTTTTGGGATCACTCAGGTATAAGATCATGTCATCTGCAAATAGGGATAGCTTGACGTCTTCCTTGCCGATTTGAATCCCTCTTATGTCCCTTTCTTGTCTTATGGCTTCAGCTAAGACTTCAAGTACAATATTGAATAGAAGTGGTGAGAGTGGACAGCCTTGTCTAGTTCCTGATCGAAGTGGGAATGCTTCCAATTGTTCCCCATTGAGCATAATCCTTGCTGTGGGCTTGTTGTATACAGCTTTTATTGTATTGATAAAGGTTCCTTCCATTCCTACTGTCTCTAGCGTTTTGATCATAAAAGGCTGTTGGATCTTGTCAAACCTTTTTCTGCATCTATCGAGAGTATCATGTGGTCTTGGACTTGAAATGTTTATCTTAAGCAAGTGTTTGGCAGGTTTGCAGTGAAGTCCCCCACATATCCCACATTGGTAAAGTGAGAGGTGGAAACTCCAAATCCCAGTAGGACCAGATGAGCCACATATCTGCTTTCCTCATTGTCTTTGCTAAGGTAATGGGTCTTCCTAAATGAACAGAAATAGAGGGACAGGGACAAGACATGATAGGATTGTCTTTGGGATATAATATGCATTTTCTGAAAAGTGTCAGGATATTTGTGGTCAACAATGCAAAAAATGTGAATTTACATAGAAAATGTATTTTTTAAATTTGGGATGCATAGTGCAGTGTTATTTATTTGTTGTTTACATATATGTGTGTGCTGGTTCAAAGTAAATCGAGAAGAAACTATCTTTAATAATGTCCTCTGAAAATTGATAATTATGAGTAGTCATTACAATAAGCCATGATACAATTTAGCATGTTTACTATCTTTCTAAAAATTTGAAAGTATTAGATGGAATATGAACAAATGCTGAAGCTCAACAGTCAAATAATCCTATCATAACAATAGACACAACCCTTCCCTCAGTGTACTGATTCTAATTTCTGAAATATAGCAATCTGGTCTTTGTTCCATGATTTTCTAAGCAAATAATGAGATTTATTACTGGATGAACTTATAACTTACTTCTATTTTTGGTTCATTTTAAGAACTCAATCATATTTATTTAAATATATATAATATTTACAAAGAGTAACCAGAAGCTTTTCAGAAATTATGTGTCGAGATTTGAGTCCACCCTAAATTCTGACTTATTTTTAAATGTAAAATTATGACTCCAAAAATGGCCTATGTACATATGTATCCATGTCTCAATAGACTTAATACCTTTAAATGAATGTTTTAAAGGGGTATAATAGAAGTATTTGATTATCAGAAAACTCAATTTATAGTATTTTGAGGGTCTGTTAATAATATATTATGCTTCATATATAAAGAAAATTGAAAGTACTATAAACTGAATACTTACATTTTAAATAAAGAAACTAATGTACACAACAGACAATTTGAACTCTTCCATACATACTAAAACCGTAATGCCATATATGTCATGAGAGACATAAATTAACTGTTTTTGATCTTGTACATAGAAGAATACTTCTAGGCTGCATGGCAAGTGTCTCAAGAATTACATTAGAAAATGTAGGTAAGATAGAACAATATATGTCACAATTGAGCTACATACTAACCACTTGCTTACTCCATCTGTGTCATCCACTATGTAGTGCAAAGTAAAGAGAGGCAGCTGGAAGACAGTGAAAAGGCCCAGATGGTGCACATTCAAGTGCACACCTTCCACTGAAGCTCATAGGAAGGAAGCTCTGGATTGATTACTCCAGACTAAATTGATTTTCAACAGCACAAGAAACCTTTGTCCTCTCAACATTTCCTGCCTCAATCTGTATTCTAATAGAGGATCTTAATAATTATTAAAAATGGTAACTAAGGTAATTATGTAAGTTATAATTTATAAAAACACTTTGTGTTTTGCCTTTGCTTTAGTCAATTTACACATACATGGATAAGTAATAATATCCAATCAAAAATGGTGAATTTTTAACTTGAGATTTGTGGGCTGGACTTAATGCATATGATGATTGACCCTTTTTCTGATGTCTTTGTCTCAGACTGTTGGTGGCACCTTTCTGGTGAGACACTGAGCAAGGAGGTTATTCATAATTTCTGAACCTTTCCTGAGGTACATTTTGTTAGAGTAGCTTGGGTTCCAGCCACCCATGAAAAAAAAAATCTCAGAAATGGGATCAAAACCCCTTATGATGATAATAAATCTGTTATCAAAAAGTATTACCCTATGTGTACCAAGGTTGTAAAACCAGGCCTCTTAGTATCACTCCTTCAGAAGGTGAAAAATTTTGCATATCCCTTCATTTCATGACCTTTCATTCATTGAACTTCTTCGCTGAAGGGCTAAGGGGTATTACAGTTCTCTTATAACAATTTTATTTCTAACATGAGTGAACCATGAACCAAGCTTTAGAAAATGAGACTATTTAGAAAGATGTAAGAGAGTCAGACTCCTTATTTAGGTATTGTGAAAACATTTGCTATCACATTTCAATGGAAATCATTAAAAACCTGAAAAATTCATTAAAATTGACATTAAAGAAGTATAAATTCATAAAAAATTCCATGAAAATTCATATTTCATGATAATGATCATTTTAATTACCATTGCAAAACTCACATAGATGTTCATAGATGTTCATAGATGATTTAAATATAGAATTGGTCTTTATTCTAAATTTCTGATGAACTGAAATATTCTGAATGGAAGTAAAATAAAATATAAATTCTTGAATGTATGATCTTGAATCAAACTAATTTTTTCACCAAACAATTTCTTCAGTTTTACCAGTAAAATAGTAAATATTATTGTAAAATATCCCAGCATGATAAAAGAATATAGAATAATAGTTGAATATTGTATAGATTGTAAGCAATGGTTGTTACTTGCATTTATATAAATTTTGGCATACATTAACTTTCTATGATGAAATGTATTTTACCAGAACTAAATATTTTCTTATTAAAATAAAATAAAGGACATTCAATGATATTGTCTGTAGTCCATCAGTTCTCTGTGATTTCTGAAATGAAGCAAGGACATTTTTCACAGTATAGACATAATTGCATTTTTTGCACCATGACTTTTTTCATTTTGATGCATTCGTTGCCTACAATGGAATCTTGACATTTACTTATCAATGCATTTTGCTGTTTAACCATTTCATACATGAATACCAGTTCTCTCTTCTCTAAATGTCTCCTCCCATGTTCATGTCCTTTATGTTTTTGTGACTTGGTGGGTTCAACCAGAGTCTTCACTCTAACTTAGGCCAGGGCCTATCTTTTGAAACATAGTAGATTTGCCACTGAGAGCTTAACTGAGTATTTTCGTGTCCTACTCCTGAATGTATAGTTGCTCATTCTTAATTCATGGTTACCACACAGAAACTATTGTTTTAGAGCAAAACAAATGCATACCTTTTCTCTCCCAATTCATTAAATTAAAAGGCATAATAAATAGCATTTACTTTCTATGCAGTACTGTTGTATGATTACTTAGTGTGATGCAGATTTAGAAAAAGAAAAAGCAATTGCCTATATTCTGACCACTGATACAAGTAGTTTTATTTTTTAGTAGTAGTAGATTTTGCATAGAAAAGTGACATAAAAATCTTCACCATGTATCAAAACTTTTAAATATATCTTCTTTCATCCACCTTTGTAATTTATGCTCTGAAAAATAGAAAAAATTTTTCATCTGCATGCTTTCTGCTATATGTTTTATACACTCTGTTCTCTTTTCAGATTCAATCTTGAGACCTTTTTGCTATTCAGAATTCTCTATCCAAAATAAACTTTTCGAGGAGTAGTCTCACCTTAGATCTTACCCTTTGGTCTCACAGTGGTCTATTCTTTCTTTTGTTTCTTCCCATCTTCATAAAATTTCGGTAATCAAACAAGAGACATTTTGCAGTGAGGAAAGTACTGGCTGCCACACAGGCCAGCAGGAAGCCGATCACATCCAGAGAGTAGTACTGGTACCAGGTGAGCTTGTGGGCCAGTGGCCTCAGGTGCTTGGCACCTTTGTGGCGCATGACAAACTCAATCCAGAAGACCACTCTATCCAGGGGCTTCCCAGGCTGGTCATGGTGAATGGTGGATAACCACATTGCATTCTCTTATAGCTAAGGGAAAATCAAATAGACTTACAGAATAAATTTGAACTATACATATCTATTTAGAACTTCAAAAATTTTAGAACTTTAAAAATATTTGTGTTATTATTATGTGTCTGTATAATGCAACTGCATATGGATGTGTGCTTGCCATATCACATACAGGGAGACCAGAAGACAAGTTGCATAGTTGGCCGTCTCCACCTTTCCTTGACATCTGGATACTGAAACCAGGTTGTCAGGCTTGCATTCAGGAACTATTTCCAACTGAGTTATCCCACCCTCCTTCAATGTGTAGTTTTTGTGCAAATAGTGACGATGATTACACAAACTTTACCAGAAAAATAAGGCAAGTTGTTTATTCAGTTCTTTAGAGATTTTAATAGGAATTCTGTTACTTCTTTAGCATGCAGATTTTGACCATTTAAAGAGAAAACCCATATAAGTACAATATTGCCCAACTGCAGTTTGGTTTGGAACGAGTTACTTTCCAAAAGTAAACAAGCTAATTCAAAATGGTCTTTCAATAGAGGTTGTGGAATTTTAGTTATCCATAACAGCTGACAATGTATCTGGTGTACATGGTCTGAAGAGGGTTACAAGGTTGACACAGAAGGCAAATCCGTGGCAAGTCTCCACTGTGGGGCATATTGGGCCAAGTTAATATGGACTTAATGTTGCATAGAGATATTTATTCACCTCTTTTCTCTGAGTAATCATTCTGAATGCAAAAGTGTTATGACTGTTTTGTTTTTTGGTTTTGAGTTACTTCTTATCCATTTTACATATATCTATTTGTATTGTGAATTGTTAATTAAGAATAATAGAAATATTTTTCTGTTACACTAAGCTGATTCTTGCTACTTTGGCTTATTTTTTAATGTAAAACAAATTTTTGTACTATTATTACTCAGGTTTTTCATGCTAACATCATGATGTTTGAATATGTAGAGCACTGAACATTTCCCACTATAACATTTCAGATAATTTTATTCTTCTGTTGAAATGATCATGGATCAGAACATAAAGAAATGGGATTCTGGGGACAGAGCTCACAAAGTACAAATCCAAGGTGCTATAATATAGCACAGGTGAAATATTAGAGGAGGTAACTTCATTGTCTTGTATTACAAAGCCGAGTCTGTTGCAGTCAGCCTGTATGGTTGCTGATAAATGACCATCAAATAGCTTACAAGAAAAAGGGATCTATTTTCTTACTAATAGTCTGGTTATTGTCTGTCCAGCTTGATGGGAGAGAATGCACCAATACCAGGCAGAAGGAACTGGCTACACCATCTCTACGTAATGGCTGAGAGAGGGAGGATCCTTACTTTCCAGACAAACATGTTTGGCTAAGTATATCCAAGGATACCAACTCTTTCAACCAACTCTCTGTATTTTGTTCAGGGCCTAATCCCACCCACCATGGCCTATACCTTCCCTGGTAGCTGGACAATCTCCTGCAGTTTTGCTTAACTCAATAACTAATTCTCTGCAAATGTGCTCAAACCCTCAACCATCAAGTTTACACCTTTGCCTAACTATGAGTCCAAAGTCAGTTTCCCAGAGATATGCACTAATATTGCTATATTTTTATGATACGTAAGTCATACAATAAGGAAGTCATATAATACAGTAAAATTCAGTACAATACATATAAAAAAGGTTTTACAACAACCATCTAATTAACAAATAGTCCTGATTTCTTGGTATTAGCATTACATTTACTCAAAGTTTTAGGAGGTTTGATCAGGTATACAAATGGGAGATGAGTTTTACATTAGATCACCATATGAAAATATTATTAAAGAGATATACTTCACCAACTGCTTGTTAGGATAAAAAGATCTACAGGGGAAAAGCAGTATTGCTTTAGGTTATCTGTTGCATTTACTTTGTAGCAATACACTAGCAAACAAATGGTTTGTATACATGTGAGTATGTTCCTGTGTATACTTGTTTATATATGAGTGTGAGTGTGCATGTGCTTCAGCCTTCATGTGTATACAGAGGAAAATATTGCGTGTGAGTCCTCATCGTTCCAGTTTGTTTGAAATGGAGTCTCTACCACTGTGTAAGCCTGGCTAGCTACCTGTGAGTGAACCTGTGAACTTTCTTCTCTTTGCCCAAATTTACATATGTGTTGCTACTGCCTTTGTCTTATGCATGGGTTCTGAGTACCTGAAACTCAGGTTGTCATGTTTATAGAGAAATATTAGCCACTGACCTACCCCCCATCCTCTGAAACCCAATATTTTCACTTAAATTCATTACAAAAGGGGCAAGTATATGCAGTGTATTTATACTGACAGCAACAGCATGATAGCTATGTACATATCATAGGTGTACATATATTTTACAGTAACATCTATTGTTCTCCTATTATTTCTTTGGAATCTGTCTACTATCCTGAGTTTCAAAGCTCACTCCCACTACAACAGAAACAAAAGCTAGCACAAAAACAAAACATCAAGACATAAATACTTGTTCTGATTTAACTATATTTCCACTATTTTAGCCTTTACACTAGTTGTTGCTCTCTTAACCTTCAAGTAAGAACTTAAAGTTAAGAAGTGTGCAGTACCTCACTAGAGTGAAGAATTCAGAGGGAAGTTTGGCATTCACACAAAAGGATGCTCCAGTGAATAGCAGGAGGGAAGGGGGAGGCACTGGGAGAAGGGCAGGAAGGGGTGGTGAAAGGAAGGGGAAAATGAGGGGAAGGTGCAAGAGGGACTGGGGAGGTGTAAAGGGAGGGAAGGGACCAGGGTGCCTATTAAGCTTGTATGATTGGAGAAAAATAAATAAATATAAATAAAAAATGTGTGCAGTAAAAAGTAAATATGCAACTAAATAAAATTAACCAATGGCATATGTCAATGATTGAGGGTTTATACATGACCTGGGGTCCAAATCCAAGACTTGTAAATGTACAAGAAATTAGCTTGTGGCTTAATGAATAAATCAATCATTGCTAAGCTATACTTATGAAGGATCATCAATGACTGCTTTTAATGCATTGAGAAACTCAGACTTTGAAACTGTTTTCAAATCTAATGCAACAGCTGCTCCTTTGGACACCATGTTAGCAATGTTATCATGCTGTTCGCCAAATAAAAGAAATCCAATCATAGGAATCCCATGATTAATGGCCTCATAGACTCCATTGGCTCCTCCATGAGTTACAAAAGCTTTGGTTTTTGGATAACCTAAAATCACATTAAATTTCATTAAGTTTATTAATTCATATGACATAATTTAACATGTATAATATCAAGCATGAAAAGGGAAGTTTTTTCTACACAAAGATTATAATACTCTTGAAACCATATTTAGGTCATTTTCATATTTCTACCAGTAAGAATTTAAGTACACCAAAGAAGTGATTGAATGAAGCCAGACAGTTGACATGTGGGTGTCAGTACTTCACCAATGGGTTGGAAAGATGACGCAGTAATTAAGTCTCTAGCTCTCAAGCAGAAGGTCCTGAGTTCAGATCCCAGGTCCCATATAAAAAAATACCAGCTGGAAATGGAAGTGTCCTACACTTCCAGAGCAAAGCAAAGAAGAGATAGAACAATCCAGGGTGATTCTCCAAGTCACCAATGGGCCTCCATTGGCACGCAAAGTGCTCTCAGATATGCACAGACATACACACGATCAAGAACACACACACACACACACACACACACATTAAAAAAGACTTCAACAATGAAAAATTGATTGACATTTGAACACAGAACACACAATGTAAAACCACCCTCATGAGAACTCATTATCATAAGGAAGTACTGTATCCACTCAGGCCAACCTGAAGACTAAGTTTCTGAGGAAACCAGTGTAGTTGTTGGAACCTAAAGAGGTATGGTAATATTTTGTGATAATAACTTTGAATTTTTTTCCTATACAAAATAAATTCATTCACAGTTAAAGAGCATCTTGGTTAATTATCACTTTTCTGCTACAGAGGCTGATCCTCACATGCTGAGACCCATGAGGGAAGGAGGGCTAAGGAAGGATGTATGAGGGGAGGAGGAATGTGCTCCAGTAGGCAGTGGGAGGGGAGAGAATGGACAAGGACAGAAGCACATTTTGTTTGTATATAAAAAATTTCATTTTGTTTCTCAATAGTATTTGGAAGAATAGTTGGTAAAGGATCAAATGTAATTAAACTAAGGGAAGGAGAATTCGCTAAGATAATTGTAGAAAATTTTCTGAGAGGTAGCTGAACTTGATATGCCCATTGCTTACAACTATAAAAATGTGACAAATTTATATTCCTTAAAATTATCTATTTTATTTTTACTTTTTAAAATTTTTTATTATTATTTATTCAATTGTGCATGTGCGTGTGTGTGTGTGTGTGTGTGTGTGTGTGTGTGTGTGTGTGTAGAACCACGGGCGAATTTGGGAACCACCATGGACCGCCTCCACCTCCTCGGTTTACTCTGCCCCAGGATTCACAGGCTCCGCCGTACCCGGACCAGAAACGCAGGCTGCCCCCACTTCCGCCCGGCGTCTATACATGTGGGGTCTAGAATCCGAACTCAGGACTTTCCACAAGGCAGAGGCTTAACCTCTGAGCCACCTCTCCAGTCCCGAAATTATCTATTTTAGAAATGAGTTTTTTCTGAACTTTTCCAAGAATAGTGTTATTTTTTCCTGTTGTTTTAACCAACATACTGGTTTTCACTCACGTTTTCAGGAATCTTACCAAGAAGGTCATTCTGAGGGATCCATTTGTAAAGTTGGGTATTGAGACCTAAGGTGTCTGGTTTCTTTCCCTGAAACCTCCAAATAACCTGTTAGTTGAGACAATATTTTATTGCAGTGCTCCAGTTTAAAACAGACAAAATTTCCTAATGTCTTTCCTAGAACAAGTTAGGGAATCAGGATGTGAGAGGCTAAGCAATCAGAACTATGAATAGACTTAACAAAGAGTATGTCAACTTTTTGTGTGCTTATTGTGTGCATATTCAATCAGGGTGGATATCATAAACGTTCACACAGAAATATTAGAAAAATGAGATAATTACTGAAAATGAAAGTGCTTACAAAATTGTGATTTTTAAATAACCCTTATTTAAATAACTGTAATAAAATTTGGCATATATTTTGTTTTCCCTTATTTGTTCATGACTTAATCCATATCCATAATATTCAAAGTAATTTGAGAAAATGTCATCATCTTGACCAGTTGGAAATGGACTCGTGTGGCTTCTGGAATAACCTTGCAGATCTTCTGAAGTCATCTTGAAGCCTGCCAGTGAGCTAGCTTTTCAATGCAGTTGACATTTATGTCAGAGGTGTGCTTCCGGCAGAACATTTGCAAAGCACACACAGGTCCAATAACCTACCTACATGAGCTGGTCTGGTGCTTCAAAATGAGTGTGACTGCACAAAGTAAGCTTGCCTTTTTTTCACAGTATTCATTACCATTTCTGAGGAACCAAGTTTGCTTAGAATTATGAGAAACTTGATTTGCATTGCAGGTCATTAGTCATGAATTTAAATATTTTTCCTACTGATAATATTTTACCATAAATCCATAGTATTATTATTACTAAGATAAAAAATTCCTTTTCTATACTCTTTGTGTGTACATATGTGCATGTGTGTGTATATATGTGTATGCACTTTTAATGTGACTATGGGTGTGTGCAAGAGCCAGTCAGTCCTTGTGGAGATCTGACAAAACCATGTCTCAAGCACGTTGTTCATAGCATTTCCACTGATGACTTGTAACTTTCTGGGATTATTATGTCTCAATATTTGTTTTCCCAATGGCGTATGGCTGAATTGGTGACAGTATGGGAGGTTGAAAGACAAGGAGGGAGGATTGAAGGGGCAGGGAAGGTTCAAGATCATACACTCATTATTTTGTTTGTGTATAAAAATTTTCAATAAAATGTTTATAAAAAAGATTAGATTGCCAAGAATTAGAGTACTTGTCTGTAACCAAAATGAGAGTCACTTAGAAAGAAATCTTGTACATTTTATTGAAACTAGAAAGAGGAAAAGAAGTATGTTATCCTGTGGACCATAGTTCATAATACATGGGGTCACTGTAAGGACAGGACCTGTTTCCAGTCACTCTGTTACAAAGTCCTCCTGAGATGAATATTGACACAGTGCAGTCCAGAGGGCCCTTTATTGCGTTACTCTCAATACCATGGCAGAAATAAAACTTGAATTGACAGCTGATGAGCCTTAGTCTCTCAATTCACTCCGAAGAGGCTAACTGCAAATGTTAAGATAGCAAGGTAAGGATTGCATGGAATTTTCCACATGCTGTATTTCAAGTCTCATCAATGTGTTCTTAACGGAATTTTGCTAGTACTGTCGCTATGTACTTCTTGTAGTATCATTGGACCCTTAATCAATCCTCAAGAAAAGGAGGAAGATTCCGGGAAGAATTTGATTATTACTGTGTTCTCTTGCTAACAATAATGACATAATACCAATGACATTTGACAGTGTTACCATTAAGTATGATTCTTGGTCACCACAGTGTCAACTTTGAGTCAAAGTTATTATCGTTCAAAAATACTTGCTTTGCAACATCAGCCATAGTAGTATGGCTGATATAGTGGTATCTCCCATAAGGATCACAATAATGCACTTCATAGACGTCAGCAGATTTAGTAATCTGGTTCCCTATGCAGACATTTTCTCTCACCTTCTGTGGAATCTGTGCTAGGGCTGATACTATTATGTTGGCTCTTTCTTCAGAAAGATTGCTCCAGAGAAAATACCACAATACCATGTTCTCCAGAGCTCTAGACAAACTCTTTCATTTCCTGTGAGACAGATTTGTTAAATAAAAAAATCAACAGAGGAAATAATACACAAATTATAATGAGAAAACAATGACGTATCCTTAGGAATTATTAGAGTAGCAGTGATGAATCTCACAGAAGGCAAAGATTTCAATTTGTAATACTTTGAGTTCATGCTAAGCAGTGCTAAGTACAATCACTTTACTGTGCAGTGAATGCCTCAAACTCCTTTGAGTCAATGTGCATACATGAAACATGTTTTTAGCCCAAACTTCTTATAACATATTTAATATTTTTGCTTTTAATTAAGAATATTAATTTACCACTCCCCTCCCCTCCTCTCCTCTCCCCTTCACTCTCTTCCCTTCTCCTCCCCTTCTCTTCCCTTCCTTTCCCTCAAAGAATCTTTTTAAGAATATTTATTTATTTGAGAAAGAACAAGGCGCCTGTAGCTCCAATGGTGGCCGGGAAGGTCAGCGCACAAGGCAGCCGCCATCTGTCCTCGTGACCTACCCAGCTTGCTTGGAAAAATGGATGAAAATTGCCTAACTGATTAAGGTATGGAAAATGTTGGACAGTTTAGTTTTCAAAATGGACACTGTGGAGGCCATCACTTCGGGGCGCAGGGCTGGGCCGTGCAGCGGTGCCTGAGCGCCCCGCAGCCCCAGCACCGCTGGCCTGGACACCTGCCCGCACCCTGGCCGCGGCGGCGGAGCGAGCAAGGCAGCAACGCGGGGGACGAGCCATGGAATTGGAGGGGAGCTGCACAGGATCATGCTGCAGTGCATGGGCTTCTTGGACCCGCCACCATCTGCAAGCCCTTGCGCATGGCCAAGAACGACGTCAAGAGGCCATGGCGCTGCTCACCAACGAGGGCCCATGCCTGGACTATCGCGGCTAAAAGCCCATGGACAGGGGCGGCCCCAGCCCGGGGCCTTACAGGCGGCGGCAGCAGGGACAGCGGACCCTGGAGCAGAGAACCTTTGACCCGCCGCCTGCCTACCACGAGGTGGTGGATGCCGAAGGGTCACTTGCAGAGGACTATCAAAGACAGCTGAGCCCATTTGGTGCCGGCAGCAGACGCTGACCTCTCTTCCGGCTAATCACTGGGCCCCAGCAGTGGCAATCTGAGTATGAAGACTGGGCTGGGCCCGACTCTCCAAGAAAAAAGCAAACAAGAGAAGAGGAGAGATGCTCCAGGAATGTTCCAGCCATGGGGAGGTCAGCTGCAACTTATCCTGCCTGCCAGCTTCAGCCAGCAATGCCACTTCTGCCATCTTAAAAGACTATTTCCCCTCTGGAACTGGCATGGCATTAATTACCGGTGGCCATGCGCTGCTCACGCTTGGCCACTGCGACCCACAGCCAGGAGACCCCCACCGCCCACGCCCACTGAGGAGCGATGGGACCCATGAGGCGTCCAACCGAGAGGGACAGGATGGATTCCCTCGTGAGGATGGCGGGGACACTGGAAGCTGCCCCACGGCTGGTCTGGATGCTCCTGAGAGCCCTGCTGAGATTTGCCTTCATGGTCACCAACAACCTGGTTCCCCTCCCCTCCTACTTCTGCTATGTGCTCCTCCCGCAGCCCCTGCGTCTGCTGGACAGGAAGCGCTTCTGGCACTTCGAGGGTCTCATGTACAAGTGACTATTAGGAATGGTGGCTTCTTGGGGCTGATACATGGGCAAAGATTTTTGGTCGATTCCATGATTACAATTCAGATCTCTCTGTTCCTGCGTACTGTATTCTATTGAATGTTCTAAAGTGGAAACCATGTGCTCCAGACAGTGGCAGAGAGGAGATGAGAATATTTCTATAGTCGGTGTCTGACCAGAGGACAGCTGAATGATCAGTACCCTAACATGCCATACTGCTTGCCAGAACCCTGAATTCCTTGTGTGTGCTCACAATGTGGATGGTCTCCCATGGGCTGGGACTTTATGTGTTTACAAGTGAGATGGTGTCCCGGGCCGAGGCTTCATGTGTTTACAATGTGGGTGGCCTCCCATGGGCTGCAGCTCCCTGTGTTCACACCATGAACTTAGTCTCACAGAAGATGGACAAAACTGCTATTTCTCAGCTTTATCATATATTCTTAACCATGTGGAACTAGGAGCTCAATCATAACTATCTACATCCTTAATGTATTTTCTTTTATCACTTACATATTATTTTATATTGTTGAATTTAAAAAATTAGGACATAAAGGCAGAAGATGGACATGCTAGAGAAATGTCCAGGGGAAGTGGGAGGGAGATCAAATGCATTGTCTGCAGGTATGAAATAGTAAAAGAGTGAAAATAAAAAAGAGGAAATAGATATGTATGTATTTCCTATTTGTATGTGTATGTGTGTTGTAAGTAAACATAAGTCAAGAGAAGTCAAATCACTTATTCAAGGTAACACATTTATTTAAAATAAATCCCAGTCTATATCTTCATTCCTCAGATGTCTTGTTAGATATCTTTTAAATATTCTCACTGACATTCCTAGTCAATATTCAAGACCCTCCACAAAATAAATTTAACCTATCTATCCAAAATAAGAATATTAATTTACAATATATGTACATAATATAAATTGAAACATCTTATTTGATTTTTAAAGCTATTAAAAATTTTAGCAAAACATTACAAAGGTGTGAAATTCATATATAAAGTTGTATTATTTCCTAATGTTGGGAATAAGAAGATATTGTTAATATGTATTGATTAAAAAACTGATTTTTCTGTGTTTAAGATACATATTCTGTATAGAGATTGGGGCATAAATATACTGAAACAACAATGAAATTTCTAAATTTCTGCTTGCTTTTTTTTAGAGAAATAGTGACATTAGCATTTGGTGAGCTATGTAAAGGCAAACAATTTGCCAGAAGACAGACCTTATAAACATCAGAAAACAAGTAAGATTGTAAGAACACAAGGATGGAAGGAGTAATGATATGCAAGGTACTCCACACAAGTTAGGGCCGAGCAATCATAATAGGACTTTGCATGACCTGCGCTATGTCCAACACATTATCGACCCCAAAAAGTCTAGCATCGACTAGAGGCACTAGGATCCTTGGAGGCTAGGGACTGACAGTCACAGTAGTGTTCCTAAGCTTAAGGGTAACACAGGAAAGGGTTGTGGGAAATGCCCCTGGGTCCTTGCGCCTCAGGAGAGAGGAGGACCCAGAGGAGAGTTTGGCGTGCACATTAAAGGATGCTCCGGGGATGGGAGGGGGAGGCACTGGGTGATGGGGAAGGAGGGGAAAAGGGAGGAGGGAATAGGGGGGTGGGGGTGGAAGTGGAGGGAGGTAGGGGACCAGCGTACCTGTTAAGTTTGTATGAGTGGCGCACCATCCAGCCGGACCCATGCAGGGCCTGGGAGGAGGAAACCCCCTCTGCGCCTGGGCCGCCCCAGCTCCCCCAGGTTTAGCGCCCTCACTGACGCCCCATCCTCCCTTCCCCCACTCCGACGCCCTGGACATGCGGGGTCCAGCCCCGCCTCACTGCAACCTAGGCAAGCTCCGCCCCCGCCCACACCCAGAACCCCAGGCCAAATAATTCAGTTTAGTGAAAAACGCACAGAAATTGAAAGAAGATCTTAAGTGTTAAAAAAGACAATGTCAAAGTCAAAGTGGAAATCCATGAGAAGCAACACTCAAGCAAACAAATCTCCCACTGAAGGAATTAATCCCATAATGTTAGATCCAACCAGAACAAACCCACGGAAAATGGCCAAGAAAGCCTGACCCAGGATAATGACTTTCAAAACATGATCATTACCATGTTCAATACTATGAAAGAGGAAATCCGGGAAGAAGTAAATAATCGAATCAATTGCTTTGAAGAGGAACACAACAGACACTTGGAGGAGTTGAGAAAAACAGTGCAGAAACAAAAACTGGCATAGAGCAGTTAAAACAGACTCAAGCAGAGTTTAAAACTGAGCTAAAAGAGAAGTTATCTTCAACCCAGAACTCCATAGAGTCTTATCAGCAGAACTAACAAAGCAGAACACAGAATTTCAGACCTTGAAGATAAAGTGGGAGTATTAACCAGCTCAATGGAAGAGGTTGTTAAAGCCAAAAAGATACTTGAGAGAAGTATCCAGGAGATATGGGACACCCTGAAGAAGCCTAACATGCATATTCATGGAATACCAGAGCAAGAATCTCAAAACAACACCCCTGAGGAAATTTTTCAAACGATCATCAAGGACAACTTTCCTCATATAAAAAAAGAGAGGCCCATACATATACAAGAGGCATTCCACACCCCAAACAGATATGACCAAAATAGAAGCTTGCCACAGCAAATAATAGTTAAAACACTCCACATTCAAGGTAAAGAACTGGTGCTGAGAGCTTCAAGGGAGAAAAAACAAGTCACTTTTAAAGGTAAACCTATTAAAATAACAAATGACTTCTCAGTCGAAACAGTAAAAGCAAGAAGAGCTTGGAGAGACATAATTCAAGTATTGAATGAGCAAAAATGTCAACCCAGGCTGATTTACCCTGCAAAACTATACATCATGATCAAGGGAGAAAGAAGAATTTTCCAACACAAAGACAACTTAAAGGGATACATGTCCAACAAACCAGGTGGTCAAAAAATGCTAGAAATGATACTCAAGGTTGAAGAAAAAAACAGGAATATCCAGAAGAACAGAAGGCAAGTATAACACCATTAAAAGTGAAGCAATATACTTCCAAAAACTACTAAACATAATAAATGTCTGGAATTAAAAATAGTTTCTCCATTATAACACTAAATGTTAATGGAATTAACTCACTGATCAAGAGATATAGATTACAAACGTGGATTAAAAATCACAATCCATCAATCTGTTGCCTGCAGGAAACCCATCTCACCACAAAAGATCCGCATGCCCTAAAAATAAAAGGCTGGTCAACAATTCTACAAGCTAATGGAAGCAGAAAAGAGGCAGGGGTAGCCATTATGATATCAGACAAAGTGCACTTCAAACCAAAGAAAATTATAAGAGACACGGATGGATACTACATTTTAGTCACAGGTACAATTCACCAGGAAGACTTCACAATACTGAACATATATGCACCCAATATGGGCCCCTCCACATTCATTAAGAAAACCCTACACGACTAAAGCAAGAAATCAACCCCCAAACGATAATTCTTGGGACTTGAATACCGCCCTCTCAACATGGGATAGATCAACAGGTCAAAAGCTTAACAGAGACACTTTGGACCTTAATCAAACCCTGAAAGAAATGGAGCTTACGGATCTCTATCGAACTTTTCACCCACGCACCAAAGAATACACATTTTTCTCAGCAGCACACAGAACTTTCTCCAAAATAGATCACATATTGGGACACAAAACGAATCTACACATATACAGAAAAGTTGAAATTCTAACCTGTGCCCTGTCAGACCACCACAGCCTAAGCTGGACATCCACAACACAACAAGAGAAAATACACTAACTCCTGGAAACTTAACAATATGATGCTGAATGAGAACTGGATTCAGGAAGAAATTAAAAAGGAAATTCAAGATTTCCTGAAAGTGAATGATAATGAAAATACAACTTACCAAAATCTCTAGGACACAATGAAAGCTGTTCTAAGAGGTAAGTTCATAGCTCTTAATGCCTACATCAAAAAAATGGAAGCATCAGAAATAAACAACTTAACAATGCAGCTTAAAGCTTTAGAGAAACTAGAGCAATCTGATCCCAAAAGTTGTAGAAGACAGGAGATTAGCAAAATAAGGGGTGAAATACCTAAAATCAAGATAAAAAAACGATAGAAAAAAATCAACCAGTCAAAAAGCTGGTTCTTTGAAAAAATCAATAAGATTGATACACCCCTAGCTAAATTAACCAAAAGCAAGAGAGAGAAAACCCAAATTAACAAAATTAGAAATGAACATGGAATTATCACTAGTGATACCCAAGAAATCCAGAGAATTATAACAGCATATTTCAAAAACTTATACTATGTGAAGTTTGACAACACAAAAGAGATGGATGAATTTCTAAGTAAATACAACTTACCTAAATTAAATCAGGAAGTTGTGAATTATTTAAATAGTCCTATAACATATAAGGAAATTGAGGAAGTAATCTCGAATCTTCCCACCAAAAAATGTCCTGGACCAGATGGATTCAGCACAGAGTTCTACCAGACATTTAAGGAGTTAATAACACCAATACTCCTTAAACTGTTCCATCAAATAGCAAAGGAATGAACACTACCAAATTCCTTCTATGAAGCTAATATCGTTTTAATCCCAAAACCTAATAAAGATAAACTTAAAAAAGAAAACGATAGGCCAATCTCTCTGATGAACACAGGTGCAAAGATTCTCAACAAAGTTTTAGCAAATCGGATTCAAAAACATATTAAAAAGATCATTCACGGGGACCAAGTAGGCTTCATCCCCGGCACACAAGGTTGGTTCAACATACGCAAATCAATAAATGTAATTCATCATGTAAACCAGTCCAAAGTCCAAGACCACACGATACCCTCAATAGATGCAGAAAAAGCTTTTGACAAGATCCAACAGCCTTTTATTGTCAAAACGCTAGAGACAGTAGGAATGCAAGGAACCTTTATCAATATAATAAAAGCTGTATATAACAAGCCCACAGCAAGGATTATACTCAATGGGGAACAACTGGAAGCATTCCCACTTCGATCAGCAACAAGACAAGGCTGTTCACTCTCACCACTTCTATTCAATATTGTACTTGAAGTTTTAGCTGAAGCCATAAGACAAGAAAGGGACATAAGAGGGATTCAAATCGGCAAGGAAGAAGTCAAGCTATCCCTATTTGCAGATGATATGATCTTATACCTGAGTGATCCCAAAAACTCCACCAGGAAGGTCGTGGAACTAATTGAGAAGTGCAGCAAGGTGGCAGGATCGAAAATAAATGTGCAAAAATCAGAGGCCTTCCTATATATCCAGAATGAAAGAAATGAAAAAGCCGTGAGAGAAACAATCCCATTTACTATAGCCCCTAAAAAAATGAAATACCTTGGTATAAACCGAACCAAGGAGGTAAAAGACCTTTACAATGAAAACTTCAAAACCCTAAAGAAAGAAATAACAGAAGACACCAGAAGGTGGAAAGACCTCCCGTATTCCTGGATTGGCAGAATCAACATCGTAAAAATGATCATCCTACCAAAGGCAATATACAAATTCAACGCTATACCAATTAAAATCCCAAAGCAATTCTTCAAAGAAGTTGACCAAATAATCTCAAAATTCATATGGAGGCACAAAAGACCCAGGATAGCAAAGACAATCCTGAGTAACAAAAACACTGCTGGAGGTATTACCATACCAAACCTAAGTCTATACTACAAATCCATAGTTATAAAAACTGCCTGGTATTGGTTCCAAAATAGACACACAGATCAATGGATAACGATTGAAGACCCAGATATAAGCCACAAAATTACAGCCATTTGGTCTTTGACAAAGGGGCCCAAAGAATCCAATGGAAAAAGAACAGCATCTTCAACAAATGGTGCTGGCAAAACTGGATCTCCACATGCAGAAGATTAATGCTTGACCCGTACTTGTCACCATGTACAAGACTTAATTCCAAATGGATCAAGGACCTTGATATCAGGCCAGAGACTATAAAAACCATAGTTGAAAGGATAGGGAACTCGCTCGAGCTGATTGGGCTAGACCAACATTTCCTAAACAGACATCCAGTGGCACAGTCACTGCTACCAACTCTCAACAGTTGGGATCTTGTGATATTAAAAAGCGTCTGTTCAGATAAAGAGAAGGTAACACAAGCTCAAAGGCAACCCACAGAATGGGAGAAAATCTTCACTAACCACATATTTGACAGAGCTCTACTGTCCAGAGTGCACAAAGAACATACAAAAGTAAACACCCAGGAAACCAATGGCCCAATAAGAAAATGGGCCCTGGAACTTAAAAGAAATTTTACCAGGGATGAAATTAAAATGTCTAACAAATATCTTGAAAAATGCTCCACTTCTTTAGCCATCAGGGAAATGCAAATCAAAACTTCCCTGAGATATCATCTCACCCCAGTCAGGATGGCAAAAATCCACAGTACAAACAACAAATGCTGGAGAGGATGTAGAGAGAGGGGAACTCCCTACATTGCTGGTGGGAATGCAGGCTCATACAGCCACTCTGGCGAGCCGTCTGGAGATTCTTAAAGAAATTAAAGATTGAAATGCCATATGACCCTGCTATTCCACTTTTGGGAATAACCCCCCATGCAGCAGAGTTTCACCTTGATAGCACAAGCGCCACCATGTTCCTAGCAGCACTGTTTACAATAGCAAAGTCATGGAATCAACCCAAATGTCTACCAGTTGACAAGTGGATAAGGAAACAGTGGTACATCTATTCAATGGAGTACTACTCAGCCATCAAAAATGATGAATTGCTGGAATTTGCCGGGAAATGGATGTCATTAGAAACAATTATATCAAGTGAAGTATCCCAGACCCAGAAAATTAAGCGCCGTATGTACTCCCTAATAGGTGGCTCCAAGTACCAAACCCACCCAGCCCACCTTGAGACACTCATAGGTAAATCTATGTATTACCTACTGTAATTGCAAGGATTATGAACAGGAAGGATGGGGTTGGAGGGCCACACCAGAAACAAGGAGAGAAGTGACCATGTTACAATAGAGAAAATAGGCCTCCATCAAGGACTGCATGTAAGTAATGTGACACCTGGTTAAGTTCACAGACGTTGGTTCCTGATCATTTACAACTAAGGGGGTATGATCTCACCAGAAGGGGAGGGCATATAGTCTGGCAGATTAAAAAGTAACCATTTTGTAAATGGGTGATTGACCCCTCCCTCGCTGAAGTTTCCTACGTTTATTACATCTACTCTTGAAAGTGCTCTTGTAATAAGACTCCAGTTTAACAGCTTTTTGTCTCTGGCCAGGGGGTGACATACAGTGCCCAGCAGGATGGAGTGAAGGGCATTGCAGGAGCAGCAAAACTGCAAAAGAAAATCAACAAACCACAATCCAGAACTTCAGAGACTCTATATCAACCACCTAGACCTAGGCCAGACTTATCTCTCCCCATCCTGAAGCTCAGGGACATTTGCGGAACAGGGGACTGTAAGAGTATAAGAACAAAAGGATGGGAGGAGCAATGATTTGCAAGATACTCCACACAAGTTAGGGCCGAAGCAATCATAATTGGACTTTGCATGCTCTGTGCAATGTTCAACACACTATTGACCTCACAAAGTCTAGCATCTGCTAAAGGCACCAAGATCTTTGGATGCAAGGGATTGGCAGCCATAGTAGTGTTCCTATGCTTAAAGGGAACACGCAAAAGGGTTCAGGGAAATGCCACTGGGTCTTTGTATGTCATTGGAGAGGAGGGCCCAGAGGAGAGTCAGGCATGCACGAGTAAGGACTGTCTGGGAATTTGGGGTGAGAGGCACTAGGGGATGGGGAGGGAGGGCTGAGGGGTGGGGGAGCAGGAGGTTAGGGGGGAGGAGGAGGGAGGGAGGGAACTGGTGTACCTATTAAATTTGTATGAGCTGAAATAATAGTAAAAATGTATAAAAAAGTTTGTATGAGTGGAAATAATAATAATAATAAAAAGAAAAAAAGCCAAAATGAGTTCATATCTGACTTATTTAAATCTCATTTTGAATCTCAGTAACAACAAGTATAACCACTAATTTCCTCCATTATATTACTATGTATTGTTTTCTTTTAGTGTGTTCCACCTCCCCTCTTTTTTTCTAATACTAATAATACTGGGCTGGAGAGGTGGCTCAGAGGTTAAGCCTCTGCTTGCAGGCGGAAGGTCCTGAGTTTGTATCCTAGACCCCATGTATAGACGCCAGGCGGAAGCGGGGGTGGCTTGCGCTTCTGGTCCAGGTAGGGCGGAGCCTGAGAATCCAGGGGCAGAGTAAACAAGGAGGAAGCTGTCCATGGTGGTTCCCGAATTCGTCCGTGGTTCTACACACACACACACATACACGCACACACACACATGCACAGGCACAATTGAATAAATAATAATAAAAAATAAAAAAATACTAATAATACTATGTTTCCATATTTTGGTATTGTGACATTCTCAAAATATAATAATATATTTTGTAGGGAATTCTCTAATTCTATATCAGTTCTTGACTTGGAAAGGGTATTATATAATCTCTAAATAATTTGCATTAAAAAGTTACTGGATTTTACCAACTTAAAAATATTTTAGATTTATACTGCTGCTACTAAAGTAGAAAAGAAGAAATCTAAAAGTTTGTAGTCATATTCACAACTGATGTTCTTGTATATGCAAGAATGTGCAGAATTCTTTTGTAATTTGAATTTAATGACACTGGAAATAAATTGCAGGTGTTTACATGTTCATATGCAGTGTACATTTTCTATATAGTGACTTTATCACGCAGTTGTCATGTAATGAATTGTGCTACTCAAAAAAACTTTACTGTCTTGAAATCATGGCATAAGTCTTGAAAAGATGTTCTAATAAAACATTTCTCCCATTTGTATATTAAGCTGAAAAATGCTGAGATTTCAAGTGAATAATGCTTCAAATGGAAGGTGAATATACAAAAATATTGGGCTTGAATACAATATTGATATTTTTTTCACAGTATTGAGTATGTTCTATTAATGAAGACCCTGAGTATTTATAATAAAGTTTACTTTTATCTCCTAAACCGATAAATTCCCTTTTAGGCAAATCTAAGAATTTCTTTTATATGTAACATTACTAGAGAATACATTCTTCATGTGTTGGAATTCTATTCTTAATGAATAAGTTTTAAAGTATCTGACACATATCAGATAAATATTATTTTTAATAATCATTGTACTTTAAATAAAAATTCATGGTTACAGGCTTTCTTTTCCGGTTATAAGCACTATTTTTGAGGTCCTGGAAATATTAAAAAGCCTACTTTGTATTGGACTTAGTTTTTGGAGCCTAGTCCAGACCCAGGACCATTTAAAAGTCCTTGGTTAAAACTAATAGGAACAAAACAAACCAAAGGACATGAGTATGGAAGAAAGACTTTTATGGAGGGGGGTTGTTAGTGGGAGGGACAGAAATAAGAGTAGTCATAAGGGAAAGATAATGGAATGTATCATATACATACATGAAATTGCCAAAGAGTAAGATTCATGCAGTGTGAAAATGCTTGTGTGGGGGAAATAGCAAAGCAAAGTTGCATAAAACGGTTAGTGAGAAAGTCTTAGAGCCTTTAATCCTAACAATCACTTCTTCCTCCATGGAATGAAAAACTAGTTGTTTCTGCTATCATTTGGGTCAAACTTAACACAGACTCATAATCAACAGAACCCAAGTTTTGGACTGAGACCATATGTGAACATTAGTCACTCCTTTTTAAATTGTTCATTGTGTACTTTGTCAGAGTCTGTCAAAAAATCAGTTGAGAAATATTGATAACAGAAATAATGCACATTAATAATGAATCATTAATTATACAAAGAGACCTCAAAAGTTTCATCTTTTTAACTTCCTTTCATGACGAAATTCAATATCAGGTAGGTAATTTTGCATGAATAACTTCATGTTCTATGAATTTGATTTAGGATTTTCATCTGTTGCCTGAGCTCTTAACAACTCCTACTTCAGGTTCACCCTTTCTACAGATGTGCCTTTTCTATAATCCAGCTCAATGACTGCATTTGGAAAGCTACTGCTTTAAAAAAAAAAATCTGATCATATTTCTCCATACTTCATTTCCATTCTCTGTATTCTTTTTTATTATTATAATATTTTTCTAGTTTTACAAGCATATTAAGTTCTCATCCCTACTTCTCTCCTTCCCTTTCCTGTCATCCATTCCTTCTTTTTGCTCTTCATCAATAAATCCCACTTTCTCCCACCCTCCAGCCTATCCGCTTCTATGGATCTCAGGCTTCCCTTTATTTTGTTTACTCTTGTGGGGGTTGAAGCCTCTTGTGGCATACAAAGTAGCCTCTCTTCAAGCTACCACACTGAGAGGAGCATTTCCCTTCACTCACCCAAATTTAGTCCCCAAGATTTTCACTGTGTGTTCTTATCTCTCTTGAGTTCCTCTATAGTCTATGGAGGCATGTTGGTATGCCAGTCATTATATATTTCTGGAAAGGACAAGTCTCTCTGCAGTGACTTCCTAGATGCAGCAATCCTGCTTGAATGGAATGTTTTGTCCAGCAGCGAACCTTTCCGTCTGTAGGTTGTTACAATCTCACCACCCCCTTTTCTGTGAGGTTCCTAAGTCTTGTTGGGGAGAGATTAGGTTGGCCTGATTCTGGGTGAGCCTTGGTAGATTGCTGGCACACTACATTATGCATTATGGCTAGCTATTGCTGTTCACTTTCATTGTTCTACTTCTCTAGGCTGCATTCTTTCAGGATGTTGAGCTCCTCTGCCTCTGTTGTAGAAGACATCTAGACTGAGTGTTAAGCATTCTTCCAGTCTATGGGTATAATAACAGCTACTTACAGAGCAGTTTGATATATTTTCTTCCTATCTATAGATTCACCGATTGATCTATTTCCTTCCCTTTTTTAATGTCTTGTTCTAGTTAACAGTAACAGGAATGTGCTCCATTCTGAAAAGGGGGTCTTGAGTTCAATCAGAAAGCTGTTGGTTGTTTCCTTCCCACTGATGCCACTGTTATACTGGTGGTCAGCTGTTTCCATGGTGATTTTTATTGTAACTTGAAGATCTCATGAGTTGATGAGGCCTGTGTTTATTTCTCTCCCCCAGTGTCTTCAACAACATTACTTGTCACTGTGTAAGCTATTCAGCAAGGAGAAATTTCTCAGACCAGTAAGAGTTATGTATTTTGCGAGTCTCCTGTGATTCTTATGCGTTTTGTCTTCAGTAATAGAGTCTTACTGACAGTTTGTTGGAGAGTGAGCAAGAGCAGTGGCAAAAGCCTATAATGTTTGGGGGTCGTTGAGACCTGTTACCAGCATTTTATCAGAAAGTATTACAATCCTTTTAAGTCTAGTATATTTTTGTAACTGGATTATAATTGGATCAACTCAGGTCTTTTTTTGACATATTACTAGCATAGGAGGTTCTTTGGGGTTACATCCCACAATCTTAGGGTTTTTCTATATGTCTCACTGTCCCTCCTATCTTCCATTCCCTCATTCCCCTCTATGTATTTTTCCCAATTATTCCCTCCCTACCCTGCTTATCATGTTCTAAATCTCCCCTTTTAAAGGTTTCACCCTAACTATTCCTATCCGCCTTACTAGTCATTTGTCACTTTCCAACTTTCTGATTCCTACAGTGATTCCAATCCTAATACATCGACAAGGATATCATATAAGAGAGAACATGCCTTGCTTAACATTCTGTATCTGATGACTCGCTCAATATTAAATTTTCCAGTTCCATCCATTTACCAACAAATTCCATAATATCATCCTTTCTGATGGCTGAGTAATATTCCATTGTGTATATGAACCACATTTTCATGATCCATTCCTCTGTTGATGGGTATGTTGGTTGATTCCACTTTCTTGTTATTGTGTCCATTCTCTCTATTCTTGGCATTCTTCTCATGTTTATTTACATATGCTTTTATGTGAAAATATGTACATGTATAAATTCATGTTCTCATGTATGGGAATGCATATGCTTGTAGGTTCATGATTGTAGAAGGTTGAAGTTGACATTGTGTATCTTCTTCAGTTTTATTATTAAGACAGCATCTCTCAATTGAACTCAATGGTCGCTTAGATTAGTCTAAACTAGCTAGTCAGATTGCCCTGTGGATTCCCTGTTTTTGCCCCCAAGTGCTGAGATTACAGGAGGCCATTATGTTTGCCGAGTTTTTTGTTGTATTTGGGTTTTGCAAATCTGGGATCTTCATAGTTTTGGGACAAGTGTCTTACACACTGAGCCATCTTCTCAGCCCATTATTATACTTTAAACAACTTCATATCTGGCAAGACTATCTGCTTTATTCAACCTCTTAATAAAAATAAATTTATAGTTTAGTTTAATTATTCTTAATAGTCCAATTGCTTTTCCTGTTCTCTTTCCTGTCCCTTGTCTTTTGACAAATTCCTTTGCATTGATTATTATCATTTTATTGAGAATTTGGAATATGAGATTCCCAGAGAATGTTCTGTTATTACTACAATCTTTCAATAAAATATTTTTACCCAATATATGTGTAAAGTGTGAATTCTCAATATTTATACTCAAAGTTTCCAAATGTTCTTTATGGCACAGTCATTTGAGCTGAAACCATAACTATATCTTCTTTCTGGATATTCAGCATAACCTTTTTACATGTCAATAATTTTATAGATTTTTAGTATTCAAATGACAGTTTCCAAAGTGTTAAGTTTAACATATTTAAATTTTTTCATTTGCGTTTGTGTACAGATGCTTGTTTAAGTAAGCACATGTGGAGGCCAGAGATTGTCATTAAGTATTTTTCTTATTGTTCTCTACTCTTTTTTCGAAACAGTGCCTCTCACTGAACATGAAGTTATCAGTTTTGGGAAGACTTACTGGTGATCAAAACCCTGGGATGCACTTATGTCTATATCCCAATCATTGAGGTTACAGATGTATGACACTTTGCCAGATTTTTATCTGTATGCTAGAAATCTCAACTCAGATCCTCATGTTGATATCCCAAGCACTTTGCCTACTGGTCTATTCCCCAATAGTATGACTTAGTTTTACAAAATGCTTTGATGACAACCCAGCCTTTTCATGTTATTCCATAAGTATAATGAAATGCAGATATGTGGGAATGCTTAAAAATTTTAGCTTCAAGCTAGCAATATACTTTTCCCCACTTCTTACATATCTTTCATTGGAAGAAAAACTGAGTGAATGAACCACACAGAACTGTTTCTTCCTAAATGAAGTGAAACAAAAGAAAGCTCAGAGCACTGCATTTACCTTGGGCAAGGGCTTGGCAGGTTTGCAGTGGATTCCACCAACAAAGTCAACATTTGGTAAGGCTGGACAAGGATACTCCAAATCCCAATAGGATCGAATGAGCCACATTTCTGCTTTGTTCATTGTCTCATATATGGTAGTGGGTCTTCCTAGATGGTAAAAATTGGATAGGGGTATAGTGGGAAACAGAGGGGCAAAAATCAGTATTTAATATTCATTTTCTGAAAAGGTCACAATAATTGTGCTAAATGAAGTTTAAAGGATGCATTTATAAAAGAAATACATTTATTTGGACACAATGAAATTTACCAGTGCAATTTAATTATAGTTCACCTAATATGTGTCCACATGTATATTCATATATTAAAGGCAATTTTATGTGCATATATTTATATTATTCATGATATATATCATCCATGCTCTGGAAAGTGCCTGGACACATGCTGCTACAACTGACCCATTTGAAACTCAGTGGGTCACTCACTCAAATATACATGAACACAGGAAGAGGTATGCTTGGGAAGAAAAAGCCATTTAGTGGGAAAAGGATGAAATCTGGACATAGGTTATAAATAATTGAATTAATTGTATTCATTAAAATTGTATATATTAATAAAATAAGGTAAGCCTGTTTTTTGTTTCTCAAGATACAGACAAAGAGAAACTGGCCAGTTCCAGAATCAAGAAATCTGCCATAATCATGTAGAGAACTTTTCAAAGAAATCACTGTAGAAAATTCAACATAAAATTCTGGTCTTCTCAGTTTCCAAGTCAATTGGGAGGTTTATGATCAACTGAGCTTTTGATACCTACTTCTACTTTGGTTTCATATAAAGACCTTTTATTTAGATGAGTTTAATGTTTTATTTTAAAATGCATTTATTGATTACATAGAAATATTTAAAGTGTATCCTGAATTTTGAAAACATTTATTATATCAATTGTGTTCATGTATAATTAGGAATTATTTTGTTTTAATGGAAGCCTCTAAGTCCATATGCATATTTAAATGTATTTCAATACATTTTAGGCCTTTTAAATGGATTTCTGGGAATGATGCAGACTTTTTGAGTCATGATTAATCAAAATATCTCTGAAGAGTAAGTGGATCTTTAATGATATACAGAGAAATCCTGCTAATTTGATATAAGGATACTGATATAAACTGAAAATTATTTTTTCAATTCTATGTGCATATTATTAACATAAAACATGTCACTTTCTGATCTATAACTCTTCTAAATATTTCGGAAGTACCTAGTGGTATTTCAAAAAATACAATGCAAGAATATATAGTTGCTTAAAGAAAACTTATATGTATCAGAAGATAATTGCATGACCATCTATGGTGTCCTTTGTCAGTAATGTGTGAACTGTTTTTGTCTGTCCAACCATGCAAATTATTCCACAGACTTTGAGACTAATGGATAATGTTATAGTTCATTCAATTATTTCAACCATATATGAAAAATCTACCTTATTTTACATAGATATACATATACATTTTTAGGAACATAATATCTTGTCCTTCGATGTACTAGTGTAAACCACAACTTACCTAAAATTTCAGTGTAAAACTGATCCCATTTCTTCTCATTTATTTGTTGGAACCAAAAATCAAAATAAAGCATGCATATCATGTTTTTCACCCTCTCCATGAATCCTGACATTATTACAGGTACATAAGAGGGAGGGAACAGAAGTCCTCCACTAAGCTTTTCAGTCTTATAACCAGGAGTGAAGTGAAGACTATACACAGAAGGTACATTAAGTAGTTCTATTATCAGTTGGCTGCAGAAACTAACACCATCTGAAAGAAGGACATCAAGCTTTGATTCTTGTAGTTTTTTCATGAGCTGTTTGTTTTTAACTGCATCTTCACATTGTGCTTGCATAACATCAGAAAAATGCACAAAATATTCCTTCAATAGTGAATATGACAAATATGTGTCCCTAGACACAGTATTCATCGATATTGTGATATACTCCATGAAGGCAGATTCTATTTCTTCTTTATTTGAAGATGTTGGAAAAGTTTCAAATTGAATGCTAGGTTTGCTGTCATCAAGAAAAATGGATGAGGAAGGTCTCAGAACTGTCACCTCATGGCCCCTCTGTATAAGTAAGGTCTTCCAAGATTATCTTTAAATTCAGCAAGTGGCTGTATTCGAGTGGCCATACCAACACTTTGCCACAAGTCCCAGATCTGAAGTGACAATTCATCTATAGCAGCAATAGCAGCACAATGGAAGTCATTTCATAGCCATCCTCAAAATGCATTTTTTTTTGCAATATGCTGTATTTAGTGGTGCTTGTATTCCAGAAAGAAACTGGCCAAGAAGTTAAAATATAACTTGAGATGTTCAAAGTACGAATACTAAATGATCAAGCAGAGCCCATTGAATTATGAAAGATAAAGAAAACAAATACCAATCCTTTCATGCTTACTTCTGTATGTTTCCTAACTTTCATAATTTTTACTTACCTGACTTATATGTGTTCAAGATATTTAGACGTTTAGAACAGTGCCTTCAACAGTGGCGAGTGGCAATATGTCCCTGAATTCTCAACATGTGCAGTAATTACACATTTGATAAGCATTTCCTGGCTTATCAAATTTATAATTGGGCCAAAATTTCTCATTCTCAAACTCCTAATATTCCCGTGTTTGGAAAATGCAGCATGAAAAAGTAAAGCAAAATGAAAATCAAAATATATCCATAAAGAAAGGACCTCTGATATTTATCATCACTAGAAAGAATTCCATAAAACATGCTTATAGGAATGATTAAAAAATGGTGCTCAAGCACTACCTTGTTCAGATGGCAATAAGACGCAGTCAGGAAGATGTGGCAAAGAGATGGAAGCTGATTGAAGAGAATTGATGAGGTGGGATGGAGAAGTAGGGAGTGGGTCATCAAAACATATAAGTTCATTGTTGGTGTAATCAAAAATAAAAATTAAGAAAATAGACTGATTGAAATTCAAATGAGGCATAGGCTGTATCTAAAAATGCAGGAAGTTTCTGCTTAAATATGAGAAAAATTTCATTAGGACTGATAATGTCTATTAGTGACAGAGATAATTAAAAATCTAATCTCAAAGGATGAATTCTCAATGTTGGGAATTGGTAAGCATTTTAGAAATAAGTATCAATTGAAGATCATTTTGACTTTGTGCTGTCATTGTGCTGAAGTTCTAGCCTCTTGATTACTAGTATCTGTGCATTCCTAGTTTTTTTCATTTTATGACTAAGTCCTGGGTGTCCCACAAGTAACTTCTGACTTATTTATCTAGATCTTTAGGGATGTTTTTTGGGGGAAGGCATTTAAGTGGTCACTAGTACTGCTTGGAAAGCAAAATAAATCTAGTATAACATGCTTTTATCTGTAGCTGGGCAAAGGGCTTGGCTGTTAAAGTTGCCTGAATATAAACCTGAGTGGTGCCTTCGTGACCACATGAGTTCATTTCTATTTATATTCGATGTTGACACATTTAATTATCCTTCAGTGATAAACACAGTATAATGAGATTAAATTTTTATTTTTAATTAATTAATGAGATAATTTTTATTTTTAATTTACCATGTCCAACCTATGAAGTCCCTGGACAGAGCTATCTTCTGGATGGAGTTTGTCAGACACTACAAAGGGGCCAAGGACCAGAGGCCACTGGACCACAACTTCTAGTACTACCTGAATTTGATCGCTTGATGTGATCCACTTCCTGATGGCCTGTATGGCAGCCATTGCTTTCCTCAACATAGAATGCTACTTATCTATCAGAATTTTTTGAAGATGAGAAAGAATCAAAATAATAAGTTGAGTTCTTTGAGATCAAAGCAAGTAATCTAAGGTCATGATACTGTTTCAGTTAATTTCAGCAAGGTGGACCATCAATGTGTGGCAATATTACCCTATGTGAATTAAAACATAATGCCTACTTTTTTGTCTGTATTCTTATTGATCCATTATAAAATGCAAATTCTAAATCTAATTTTCATTCAGTGATTTTAATATTAACTGACTTACCAGAAGTTATAATATGTACTGAAGCCCCCAACATGTTTATTGGAGAAAAATGGAAAACCTGAAATTTAATTTTGCATTTCTGAGTTATAATCCCCTAAATAGCCTGGGCAAAATGGATTCTCTGTGTGTCAACAAAAGAAAACAAGAACCTGACCTAGTTGAAAACAGAAATGAATTTGGGAAGATATGTTTCAGTATAAATGAAAACGAGCTCTTTTAGACAAAAGTTGCTGTGGTTTTATAGAAATAAAGAACAGATAAAGAGAGAAGCTGAAGTACAAATAAGGTTATCATAAATGGAAAATTGCAATGTAAACAAATGGATGATCTGACATAGTCAAAATATAATGCTTACCTATCAGTAATATAGGGGTTAACAATGAACTGCCCTTTTGAAATGCAGAATATTTCACTAAAGAATTTGTCTTGATTCCATCTGATTGAGATAGCAATATTCTTTTCACCTAAAAATAGACCACATGATACATTTTCTTTTGGAAAGATTCCTTTTCCAAATGAAGCTTTGCCATAATCTTTTATTTCACCGCTGCAATGACTAAGTGTCCCAAAATGTTAAAGAGAATAGGGATTTATGCTCAGATTCTAGGTTACAGAATCAATCTGGACAAGGATACATTTACACAGAGTCTTCATTAAATATTTAGTAAAACTAACTTTTAGAATTGAGAGAAAATTAATTTTAAAAATGTAGAACCAGTAACATTGTGCAGAGTCTTTCTTGTGTTCCCCTTTAGTATAGGAACACTATTGTGGCTATTAATCCCTTGTCTCTAAGGATCCTAGTGTCTGTGATCCATGCTAGACTTTGGGAGGATCAATGATAGGTTCATCCTTTCGCAGGTCATGCAAAGTCCTATAATGATTACTTTGGCCCTAACTTGTGTGGAGTATCTTGCGTATCCTTGTTCTTCTCCATCTTTAGGGTCTCACAATCTTAATGCCCCCTATTCCACAAATTTCCCTGAGCTTTAGCATGGGGAAAGATTAGGCTGGCCTGGTTCCAGGTGATTAATGTAGGGTCTCTGATCTTCTGAGTTATGGTTTGTTGTTTTTTTTTTTTTTCCAGTTTTGCTGTTCCTCTGAGTTCTTACACCTCATCAGAGAGGAGGACCCAGACGGAAGTTTGACATGCACACTAAAGAATTCTCCAGGGATGGGGGGAGGGGGCACTGGGAGTAAGGGAGGGGAAAAAGGAGGAGGGAGCAAGGGGATCCAGGGAGAGTTAGAGGGAGGGAGGGGACTGGGGTGCCTATTAAGTTTGTATAAGTGAAAAAAATTAATAAAATAAAATGAAATAAAAATGTAGAACCAGTAATAGTTCAGAATTCTCATATTTAGCATCTCAAATGTTGTTCCTCTTGGTACTACTTCATGGTGAAGTCACCAAGAACATGAGGCATTAAGTTCAATGTAAGTGAATTTGTACAATGTAAGTGAATTTGTACAATGTAAGTGAATTTGTACAATGTAAGTGAATTTGTACAAGAGAGTATATAGAAATTGAGACAAAAGTTAGCTTAGATATGGACTTTGAGTCAGCAGGCACATTGGTGGTCATTCACCTGACCCACATACATACAATCAGAAGTAGCTTATTGCCAATTTTGATTATTGTTGCAGCAGTGTTTAAATTAATTTTCATGAAAGGATTCAATTCTGTTGATCCTATTAGTTCCTTTCAAACATCATCACTTTGTATGCACACTTACTAAAAAAGAACTGGTGAAGGAAGTTATTTGGTGCCTCAATTACAATGGATATTTATTTGTCCCGATCATAGGAATAAAAAATATAACATTGACTGAATTGGCAAATTTATAATCTATACAGGTTGCAAGATTTAATATGCTGTTTTTATGTACCTGTCTTTCTTTGTGGAATTTTCTGTTGATATTCTTTTCTTATAGTAAAGGAGAAAGGGCAATTATTCCCATTGTTAAATATTGAAGTTGAAATTATGACATAGTGACAGTGACTGAGCATCATCAAAAATGAGATTATTCAATTTTCAATAAACTGGTAAAAATAGGAAATTGTCAAGTTTTTGAGATTTAAAAATAATCCATCAATGTTAATGAAATGAAGGATGAATAGAATGAGAGAAGTTTGAGCCAAACACTGAATCAGTTTACAGATATTCAAAAAAGGACAAAATAAACGGTTATGGTCTAGAAAATAGACAGAAGAGGTATTTATATATAATAGAGGAATGAAAAAGCCCCTAATATAAATAAATAAATAATTTTCTTCAGGTTTCTGGCAATTTCTGGAGCATTTTGCAGATTTCTATCACTTACACTATCACACATTGTTCACTCAGAAGGGAGCAGGGAACTTACTCATTCTTTCAATTGATGATTACATTTATTCTTTAATTCACTCACTGTCTTCCATTTTATTTTACATACTCAGTTGCATTGCATGTAAACAATAGACAACTTTAATGATTTCTAGAAAGTCTTTCTTCATTAATGCTTAATTTCATCCATCTCTCTCCAATACACCATTGTCTCCCATTAGTGACTCACTTATTTCTAACCATTTGTAGTGAGCTTATCCTAGCCTTGCAGTTTTCATTTTTAATTAACTTTATTTTAATTTATATTAATACTGAGATCTTTGCGTGCTTGCATCTCTCACTACATACCCTCACCCCAACTCCCATTCCATTCCATTCCACCTTCACCCCTTCAGCACGTTTCCCTCACTTCTCCACATCCTCTTACATGGCTAGTCACTGGTGCCATCTAGATGTCTGCACTAGTTAGTGCTTGAGCACTTACCACTCTACTGCTTCCCCTCTCTTAGGATCCTCCCCTACTGTTATATCTATCTCTTCTTTCAATCCTTGTATTAAGGATAAATCTTCAAGAGATACTAATTTCTAGAATGCTTACCAATTCCCCACATTGAGAATTCACTCATTGAGAATAGATTTTTAATTATATCTGTACCTGATAGACATTATCAGTGCTAATAAAAATGTTTCACATATTTAAGCAGAAATTTCCTGCATTTTAAATACAGCCTATGTCTCATTTGAATTTCAAAGTCTATTTTCTTAATTTTTGATTTGATTACACCAAGATGACCCACTACCTCATTAATTCATCATAATCAGATTCCATCTCTTTCCCACATCTTCCATACTGTGTCTATTTGTTGTTGTTGTCGTTGTTGTTTTTCCTCATAAGAATTAGGGATTTGATTTATTTCTTTTTTTTTTCTTCCACTCTTACAAAGTTGGTAAGTATCCCATTACCCTCCCTCCCTCCACCCCTCCCTTAATCCCCTTGTACCCTTCCCTCTTTTCCCTTTCCTTCCCTCTCTCCCTTTCTCCCAGTGCCCCCTTCACCCCTCCCCATTCTTGGAGCATCCTTTAGTGTGCATGTCAAACTTCGCTCTGGGTCCTTCTCTCTGATGAGGTGTAGCATTGCCTAGAGCTCTTTTTTGTGTTCCCCTTTAGTATAGAAACATTATTGTGGCTGTTAATCCCTTGCATCTAAGGATTCTAGTGCTTGTAATCCATGCTAGACTTTGATGGGTCAATGATATGTTGGTCATTGCGAAGGTCATGCAAAGTCCTATTATGATTACTTCGGCTCTAACTTGTGTGGAGTATCTTTTTTTTAATTTTTTTTATTATTATTTCTGCTAAGACAAACATAATAGGTACACCGGTTCCCTCCCTCCCTCCTCCCCCCCGAACCCCCTGTTCCCCCTCCTCTCAGCCCTCCTTTCCCATCCCCCAGTGCCTCCCACCCCAATTCCCAGAGAGTCCTTTAATGTGCATCCCTGACTCTCCTCTGGACCCTCCTCTCTGATGACATACAAGGACCCAGTGGCATTTCCCTGAACCCTTTCCTGTATTCCCCTTAAGCATAGGAACACTACTGTGGCTGTCAATCCCTTGCCTCCAAGGATCTTGGTGCCTTTAGCAGATGCTAGACTTTGTGAGGTCAATAGTGTGTTGGACATTGTGCAGGGCATGCAACGTCCAATTATGATTGGTTCGGCCCTAATTTGTGTGGAGTCTCTTGCAAATCATTGCTCCTCCCATCTTTTTGCTCTTACACTCTTATCGCCACCTCTTCCACAAACTTCCCTGAGCTTCAGAATGGGGAGAGATTAGTCTGGCCTAGTTCTAGGTGGTTGATATAGAGTCTCTGAAGTTCTGGATTGTGGTTTGTTGATTTTCTTTTGCAGTTTTGCTGCTCCTGCAATGCCCTTCACTCCATCCTGCTGGACACTGTATGTTACCCCCTGGCCAGAGACAAAAAGCTGTTAAACTGGAGTCTTATTATAAGAGCACATTCAAGGGTAGATGTAATAAAAGTAGGAAACCTCAGTGAGGGAGGGGTCAATCACTCATTTGCAAAATGGTTACTTTTTAATATGCCGGACTATATGCCCTCCCCTTCTGGTGAGATCATACCCCCTTAGTTGTAAATGATCAGGAACCAACGTCTGTGAACTTAACCAGGTGTCAAATTACTTTCTTGCAGTCCTTGATGGAGGCCTATTTTCTCTACTGTAACATGGTCACTACTCTCCTTGTTTCTGGTGTGGCCCTTCAAACCCATTCCACCTGTTAGTAATCCTTGCAATTACTGTAGATAATACATAGATTTACCTATGAGTGTCTCAAGGTGGGCTGGGTGGGTTTGGTACTAGGAGCCACCTATTAGGGAGTACATACGACACTTAATTTTCTGGGTCTGGGATACGTCACTTAATATAATTGTTTATAATGACATCCATTTCCAGGCAAATTCCAGTAATTCATCATTTTTGATGGCTGAGTAGTACTCCATTGTATAGATGTACCACAGTTTCCTTATCCACTTGTTAACTGGTGGACATTTGGGTTGATTCCATATCTTTGCTATTGTAAACAGTGCTGCTATGAACATGGTTGTGCTTGTGCTATCGAGGTGAACCTCTGCTGCTTGGGGGGTTATTCCCAAAAGTGGAATCGCAGGGTCATGTGGCATTTCAATCTTTAATTTCTTTAAGAATCTCCAGATGGCTCGCCAGAGTGGCTGTATGAGCCTGCACTCCCACCAACAATGTAGGAGAGTTCCCCTCTCTCCACATCCTCTCCAGCACTTGTTGTTGTAGAGCTCTATCAGATATGTGGTTAGTGAATATTTTCTCCCATTCTGTGGGTTGCCTTTCAGCTCATGTTACAATCTCTTTATCTGAACAGAAGCTCTTTAATTTCACAAGATCCCAACTGTTGAGAGTTGGTAGCAGCGACTGTGCCATTGGATGTCTGTTTAGGAACTGTTGGCCTAGCCCAATCAGCTGCAGGGAGTTCCCTATCTTTCAACTATGGTTTTTATACTCTCTGGCCTTATATCAAAGTCCTTGAACCATTTGGAATTAAGTCTTGTACATGGTGACAAGTATGGGTCCAGCTTTAATCTTCTGCATGTGGAGATCCAGTTTTGCCAGCACCATTTGTTGAAGATGCTGTTCTTTTTCCATTGGATACTTTGGGCCCCTTTGTCAAAGACCAAATGGCTGTAATTTTGTGGGCTTATATCTGGGTCTTCGACCCTTATCCATTGATCTGTGTGTCTATTTTGGAGCCAGTACCAGGCTGTTTTTATAACTATGGATTTGTAGTATAGACTTAGGTTTGGTATGGTAATACCTCCAGCAGTGTTTTTGTTACTCAGGATTGTCTTTGCTATCCTGGGTCTTTTGTGCCTCCATATGAATTTTGTAATGGTTTGGTCAACTTCTTTGAAGAATTGCTTTGGGATTTTAATTGGAATAGCATTGAATTTGTATATTGCCTTTGGTAGGATGATCATTTTTATGACTTTGATTCTGCCAATCCAGGAACATGGGAGGTCTTTCCACCTTCTGGTGTCTTCTGCTATTTCTTTCTTTAGGGTTTTAAAATTTTCATTATAAAGATCTTTTACCTCCTTGGTTCAGTTTATACCAAAGGTATTTCATTTTTTTAGGGGCTATAGTAAATGGGATTGTTTCTCTCAGGGCTTTTTCACTTCTTTCATTCTGGGCATATAGGAAGGCCTCTGATTTTTGCACATTTATTTTGTATCCTGCCACCCTGCTGAACTTCTCAATTAGTTCCAGGAGCTTCCTGGTGGAATTTTTGGGATCACTCAGGTATAAGATCATGTCATCTGCAAATAGGAATAGCTTGACTTCTTCCTTGCCAATTTGAATCCCTCTTATGTCCCTTTCTTGTCTTAAGGTTTCAGCTAAGACTTCAAGTACAATATTGAATAGAAGTGGTGAGAGCTGACAGCCTTCTCTAGTTCCTGATCGAAGAGGGAATGCTTCCAGTTGTTCCCCATTGAGCGTAATCCTTGTTGTTGGCTTGTTGTATACAGGTTTTATTATATTGACAAAGGTTCCTTCCATTCCTACTGTCTCTAACGTTTTGATCATAAAAGGCTGTTGGATCTTGTCAAAAGCTTTTTCTGCATCTATCGAGAGTATCATGTGGTCTTGGACTTTGGACTGGTTTACATGATGAATTACATTTATTGATTTGCGTATGTTGAACCAACCTTGTGTGCCGGGGATGAAGCCTACTTGGTCTCCCTGAATGATCTTTTTAATGTGTTTTTGAATCCGATTTGCTAATACTTTGTTGAGAATCTTTCCATCTTCAGAGAGATGGGCCTATAGTTTTCTTTTTTAAGTGAATCTTTATTAGGTTTTGGGATTAAAAGGATATTAGCTTCATAGAAGGAATTTGGTAGTGTTCATTCCTTTGCTATTTGATGGAACAGTTTAAGGAGTATTGGTGTTATTAACTCCTTAAATGTCTGGTAGAACTCTGTGCTGAATCCATCTGGTCCAGGACATTTTTTGGTGGGAAGATGCGAGATTACTTCCTCACTTTCCTTATATGTTATAGGACTATTTAAATAATTCACAACTTTCTGATTCAATTTAGGTAAGTTGTGTTTACTTAGAAATTCATCCATTTCTTTTGTGTTGTCAAACTTCACAGAGTATAAATTTTTGAAATATGCTGTTATAATTCTCTGGATTTCTTGGGACTCAGTAGTGATAACTCCATGTTCATTTCGAATTTTGTTAATTTGGGTTTTCTCTCTCTTGCTTTTGGTTAATTTAGCTAGAGGTGAATCAACCTTATTGATTTTTTCAAAAAACCAGCTTTTTGACTGATTTATTTTTTCTATCTTTTTTTTATCTTGATTTTAGGTATTTCTCCCCTTATTTTGCTAATCTCCTCTCTTCTACTACTTTTGGGATCAGATTGCTCTAGTTTCTCTAAAGCGTCAAGCTGTATTATTAAGTTGTTTATTTCTGATGTTTCCATTTTTTTGATGTAGGCATTAAGAGCTATGAACTTACCTCTTAGGACAGCTTTCATTGTGTTCCAGAGATTTTGGTAAGTTGTATTTTCATTATCATTCGCTTTCAGGAAATCTTGAATTTCCTTTTTGATTTCTTCCTGAATCCAGTTCTCATTCAGCATCATATTGTTAAGTTTCCAGGAGTTAGTGTATTTTCTCTTGTTTGTTGTGTTGTGGATGTCCAGCTTAGGCTGTGGTGGTCTGACAGGGCACAGGTTAGGATTTCAGCTTTTCTGTATATGTGTAGATTCGTTTTGTGTCCCAATATGTGATCTATTTTGGAGAAAGTTCCGTGTGCTGCTGAGAAAAATGTGTATTTTTTGGTGCGTGGGTGAAAAGTTCGATAGAGATCTGTAAGGTCCATTTCTTTCAGGGTTTGATTAAGGTCCAAAGTGTCTCTGTTAAGCTTGTGACCTGTTGATCTATCCTTGTTGAGAGGGTGGTGTTGAAGTCCCCAAGAATTATCGTTTGGGGGTTGATTTCTTGCTTTAGTCGTGTAGGGTTTTCTTAATGAATGTGGAGGGGCGCATATTGGGTGTATATATGTTCAGTATTGTGAAGTCTTCCTGGTGAATTGTACCTGTGACTAAAATGTAGTATCCATCCGTGTCTCTTATAATTTTCTTTGGTTTGAAGTGCACTTTGTCTGATATCATAATGACTACCCCTGCCTGTTTTCTCCTTCCATTAGCTTGTAGAATTGTTGACCAGCCTTTTATTTTTAGGGCATGCCTATCTTTTGTGATGAGATGGGTTTCCTGCAGGCAGCAGATGGATGGATTGTGATTTTTAATCCAAGTTTGTAATCTGTGTCTCTTGATTCGTGAGTTAATTCCATTAACATTTTGTGTTATAATGGAGAACTATTTTAATTCCAGACATTTATTATGTTTAGTGGTTTTTATAAGTATATTGCTTCGCTTTTAATGGTGTTATACTTGCCTTCTGTTCTCCTGGATATGCCTGTTTTTTTCTTCAACCTTGAGTATCATTTCTAGCATTTTTTGACGGCCTGGTTTGGTGGACATGTATCTCTTCAAGATGTCCTCGTGCTGAAAGATTTTTCTTTCTCTCTCGATCATGACTGATAGTTTTGCAGGGTAAATCAGCCTGGGTTGACATTTTTGCTCATTCAATACTTGAAGTATGTCTCTCCAAGCTCTTCTTGCTTTTACTGTTTCGACTGAGAAGTCATTTGTTATTTTAATAGGTTTACCTTTTAAAGTGACTTGTTTTTTTCTCTCTTGAAGCTCTCAGGACCAGTTCTTTATCTTGAATGTGGAGTGTTTTACCTATTATTTGCTGTGGCGAGCTTCTGTTTTGCTCATATCTGTTTGGTGTGTGGAATGGCTCTTGTATATGTATGGGCCTCTCTTTTTTTATATGAGGAAAGTGTTCCTTGATGATTGTTTGAAAAATTTCCTCAGGGGTGGTATTTTGAGATTCTTGCTCTGGTATTCCATGAATACGCATGTTAGGCTTCTTCAGGGTGTCCCATATCTCCTGGATATTTCTCTCAAGTATCTTTTTGGCTTTAACAACCTCTTCCATTGAGCTGGTTAATACTCCCACTTTATCTTCAAGATCTGAAATTCTGCTTTCTGCTTTGTTAGTTCTACAGATAAGACTCTCTGTGGAGTTCTGGGTTGAAGATAACTTCTCTTTTAGCTCAGTTTTAAACTGTGCTTGTGTCTGCTTTAACTGCTCTATGCCAATTTTTGTTTCTTGCACTGTTTTTCTCAACTCCTCCAGGTGTCTGTTGTGTTTCTCTTCAAAGAGATTGATTTGATTATTTAATTCCTCCCGGATTTCCTCTTTCATAGTATTGAACATGGTAATGATCATATTTTGAAAGTCATTATCCTGGGTCAGACTTTCTTGGCTATTTTCCTTGGGTTTGTTCTGGTTGGAATTTAACATTATGGGATTAATTCCTTCAGTGGGAGATTTGTTTACTTGAGTGTTGCTTCTCATGGATTTGCACTTTGACTTTGGCATTGTCGTTTTAACTCTTACAGATCTTTCAATTTCACTAAACTGAATTATTTGGCCTGGGGTTCTGGGGGTGGGCAGGGACGGAGCTTACCTAGGTCGCGGGGAGGTCTGGCTGGACCGCGAGCGCATCCTGGCCGACAGAGCGTGGTGGGGAAGTGAGGATGGGGGCTTCTACGTGGAGCTATTTAACCCGAGGGCAGCTGGGGCGGGGCCGGGCGCAGGGGGAGGTCCTCCTCGTCCCTCGGCCTTCGCGCAGCTCAGACTGGATGGTGAGGTAGGAGCTGAGTCCCTTGGGCTGACCTGGTGTTCTGGGGGGCGGGGCGTGGGTGGAGCTTACCTAGGTCGCTGTGAGGCCCTGCTGGACTGTGTGTCCTGGTCCGCGGAGTGGGGTGGGGAAGGGAGCCATCTGTAGGCTCTTACAATCTTACCGCCCCCACTTCCACAAATTTCCCTGAGCTTTAGGATGGGGAAAGATTAGGCTGGCCAGGTTTCAGATGGTTGATGTAGTGTTTCTGATGTTCTGAATGGTTTGTTGATTTTTTTTCAGTTTTGCTGCTCTTCCGCTTCCCTTAGCGCCATCCTGATGGGTATTGGATGCCACCCCTTGGCCAGAACCAAAAGGCTGTTAAAATAGAGTCTTATTATAAAAGTACATTTAAAGGTGAATGGAATAAGAGTAGGAGACCATGGGGAGGGGGAGGGTCAGTCTCCCATTTGCAAGATGGTTACCTTCTATCTACCAGACTGTATGTACTCCCTTTCTGGTGAGATCATACTCCATCAGATGCAAGTGACCAGGAAGGAAAGTCTGTGAGCTTACCAGATGTCTCATTAATTACTTGCAGTCCTTGATGGTGGCCTATTTTCTCTGCTGTAGCATGATCCCCTCTCTCCTTGTTTCTGGCGGGGCCTTCCATCCCCTTCCATCCCTGCTTGTAATCTTTGCAATTACTATAAATATTACAGAGATTTATCTTTGAGTGTGTCACTAAGTGGGTTTGGTATTAGCATCCACCTATTAGGGAGTACATATGGTGTTTAATTTTCTGTGTCTGTGATACTTCATTCAATATAATTTTTCTAATTCTATCCATTTCCTGGCAAATTTCATTAATTCATCATTTTTGATGGCTGAGTAGTATTCCATTGTATAAATGTACCACATTTTCCTTATCCACTCATCAACTGTTGGGCATTTGGGTTGATTTCATGACTTAGATATTGTAAACAGTGCTGCTATGAACATGGTCATGCTTGTGCTATCAAGATAAATTTTCACTGTATGGGGGATTATTCCCAAAAGTGGAATAGCAAGGAAATATGGCATTTCAATCTTTAACTTTTTTAAGAATCACCAAATGGGTCACCAGAACATGTTCTGGACCAGATGGATTCAGCATAGAGTTCTACCAAACATTTAAGGAGTTAATAACACCAATACTACTTAAAATGTTCCAACAAATAGCAAAGGAAGGAACACTACCAAATTCCTTCTTTGAAACTAATATTGTTTTAATTCCAAAACCTAATAAAGATTGACTTAAAAAGAAAACTATAGGCCAATCTCTCTGATGAACACAGACGCAAAGATTCTCAACAAAGTCTTAGCAACTAGGATTCAAAAACATATCAAAAAGATCATTCACGGGGACCAAGTAGTCTTCATCCCCGGCACACAAGGTTGGTTCAACATACGCAAATCAATAAATGTAATTCATCATGTAAACCAGTCCAAAGTCCAAGACCACATGATACTCTCGATAGATGCAGAAAAAGCTTTTGACAAGATCCAACAGCCTTTTATGATCAAAACGCTAGAGACAGTAGGAATGGAAGGAACCTTTGTCAATATAATAAAAGCAGTATACAACAAGCCTACAGCAAGGATTATACTCAATGGGGAAAAACTGGAAGCATTCCCACTTCGTAATTACTGCACATTTAGTCCTATGTTGAGAATTCAGGGATGTATTGCCTCTCACCACTGTTCAAGGCACTGTTCTAAACTGTCTTAAACACACACAGGTCAATGACTGTTATATAAGTAAAAATTATGAAGCAGTTATGAAACATACTGAAGTAAGCATGAAAGGATTGACATTTGCTTTCTTTGTCTTTCGTAACCCAACAGGCTCTGCTTGATCATTTAGTGTATGTACTTTGAACATCCCAAGTTATAGTTTAACTTCTTGGCTAATTTTTTCTAGGTTATAAGCACCACTAGTGACAAAAGAAAGCGTACTGTGAAAAGAATTGCATTTTGAGGATGGCTATGAAATGGATTTCCATTCTGCTGCTATTGCTGCTACAGATGAATTGTTACTTCAGGTTTGGGACTTGTGGCAAAGTGGTGGTATGGCCAATGGAATACAGCCACTGGCTGAATTTAAAGGTAATCTTGGAAGAACTTATACAGAGGGGCCATGAGGTGACAGTTCTGAGACCTTCCTCATCCATTTTTCTTGATGACAGCAAACCTTCTAGTATTCAATTTGAAACTTTTCCAACGTCTTCAAGTAAAGAACAAATAGAATCTGTCTTAATGAACTGTGTCATGATATGGATGAATATGCCTAAGGACTCATGTTTGTCATACTCATCATTGGAGAAATGTTTTATGGAATTTTCTGATCTTATGCAAACACAGTGTGAAGATATAGTTACAAACAAACAGCTCATGAAAAAATTACAAGAAGCAAAGTTTGATGTCTTTCTTGCAGATGGTGTTAATTTCTGTGGCGAAGCGGTAGCAGAGCTACTTAATGTACCGTTTGTGTATAGTCTTCGCTTCACTCCTGGTTACAAGACTGAAAAGCTCAGTGGAGGACTTTTGTTCCCTCCCTCTTATGTACCTGTAATAATGTCAGGATTGGGTGGTGAAATGACTTTCATGGAGAGGGTGAAGAACATGATATGCATGCTTTATTTTGACTTTTGGTTCAAACATATAAATGAGAAAAAATGGGATCAGTTTTACACTGAAATTTTGGGTAAGTTGTGCTTTTCACTAGTACATTGAGGGCCTCAGGATATTAAGTTCCTTTAAATGTATATGTATATCTATGTAAAATAAGGTAAATTTTCATATATGGGTGAAATAACTATAACATTATCTATTAGTCTGAAAGTCTGTGGAAAAATTCGCATGGTTGGATAGACAAAATCAGTTCACACATTACTGAAAAAGGACACCCTAGATGCTCATGTAATTATCTACTGATACAAATAAGTTTTCTTTAAGCAATTATATATTCTTACATTGTATTTTTTGAAATATCACTAGATACTTCCTTAATATTTAGATGAATTATAGATCAGGAAGTGACGTTTTATATTAATAATATGCACATAGAATTAAAAAATAATTTACTTTTTATATCAGTATCCATATCAAATTAGCAGATCCACTAACTCTTCAGAGAAACTGTGATTAATCATGACTCAAAAAATATAAACCATGATTTCTAATGAATCCATATTCCTGGACAGCGTCATTTCCAGAAATCCATTTTAAAGGCCTAAAATATTTTGAAATACATTTAAATGTGCATTTGGACTTACATACTTCCTTTAAAATAAGATAACTCATAATTATAAATGAACACAATTGGCATAATAAATGTTTTAAAATTATGGGCTATACCTTAAATATGTCTATGTAATGAATAAATACATTTTAAAGTAAAATATTAAACTCATCTCAATAAAAAGTCTTTTCATTAAACCAAAGTAGAAGTGGGTATCAAAAACTCAGTTGTTCATAAACCTCCCAATTGCCTTGGTATCTGAGAAGACCAGAATTTTAGACTGAATTATCTATAGTGATTTTCTGGAAAAGTTCTTTACATGATTATGTAAGATTTCTTGATTCTGGAACTGGCCAGTTTCTCTTTGTTTGTATCTTGAGAAATAAAAAAAAATGCTTAGCCATATAGTAGCTCAGAAACTTATTTACTAGTGTATAATTTTTAGTATATGCAATTCATTCAGTTATTTACACTCTACTTCCAGATTCCATCCTTTTCCCTTAAATGGCTTTTTCTTCCCAACCACACCTCTTCCTATGTTCATGTATCTTTGAGTGTGTCTCCCACTGAGTTTCAAATGGGTCAGTTGTAGCAGCATAGGTCCAGCCACTTTCTTGAACATGGATAATATATATCATGAATAACATAAACATATGCACATAAAATTGCCTTTAATATATGAATATACATGTGGACACTCATATTAGGTGAACCACAATTAAATTACACTGGTAAATTTCATTGTGTCCAAATAAATGTGTTTCTTTTATAAATGCATCCTTTAAACATCATTTAGCACACTTATTGTGACTTTTTCAGAAAATGAATATTAAATTCAGATTACAATGCTGTCTTTTGCCCCTCTGTTTCCCCCTACCCTCCCATCCAATTTTTACCATCTAGGAAGACCCACTACCGTATATGAGACAATGAAAAAAGCAGAAATGTGGCTCATTCGATCCTATTGGGATTTGGAGTATCCTCGTCCATCCTTACCAAATGTTGACTTTGTTGGTGGACTCCACTGCAAACCTGCCAAACCTTTGCCAAAGGTAAATACAGTGCTCTGAGTTTCTTTTGTTTTACTTCATTTAGGAAGAAACAGTTCTGCATGGTTCATTCACTCAGTTTTTCTTCCAATGAAAGTGATGTAAAAAGTGTGGAAAAGTATATTGCTAATTAGAAGCTCAAATTTTTAAACATTTTCACATGTCTGCATTTCATTATGCTTATGGAATAACATGAAAACGCTGGGTAGTTATCAAAACATTTAGTAAAACTAAGTCATACTATTGGGGGGTATAGACCAGTAGGCAAAGTGTTTGGTACACCAGCATATACTTCTGAGTTGAGATTTCTGGCACAGAATAAAAACCTGGCAAAGTGCCATACATCTGTAACCTCAATGATTGAGATACAGCCATAACCATATCCCAAAGTTTTGCTTAAGAGTCAGTCTTGCCAAAACAGGAAGTTTCATGTTCAATGAGAGACACTCTTGAAAAAAGAGCAGAGAAAAATAATAATGGTACTTAATATTCGTTTGTAGCCTCTATATGTGCTTACTTAAACAAGTATCTGTACACATACACAAATGAAAAAAATTAAATCTGTTAAATTTAGAACTTTGAAAACTGTCACTTCAATACAAAAAAACTGTAAAATTATTGACATATGAAAAGGTTATGCTGGATATGCAGAAACAAGACAAAATTATGATTTCAGCCCAAGTGAATGCGCCATAAGGAACGCTTGGAAAACTTGAGTATAAGTATTAAGAATTCACATTTTATTCTATGTTGCGTAAAACTATTTATTAATATATAAAGAGTTCTCTGAGACGGAAATTTAAAGACAGCATATTCTCTCTTATATGATATCCTTGTCGATGTATTTGGATTGGAATCACTGTAAGAATCAGAAAGTTGGAAAACGACAAATGAGTAGGAAGGTGGATAGGAGTGGTTAAGGAGAAACCTTTAAAAGGGGAGATTTAGGATACACGACAAGCAGGGTAGGGAGGGAATAATTGGGAAAAATACATAGTGGGGAATAAGGGGGTGGGAGATAGGAAGTACAATGGGATATATAGAAAAAACCAAAAGAACGTCCTGTGCTAGTATGTCAAAAAAATGATTTTAGTTGATCAACATAGAATCCAGCTACAAAAATATGCTAGAATTAAAAGAATTGTGACACTTACTTCTTTAAACTTCTTTTCTGAATAGAATCTTTATTACTTCAAAGAAAATCTTAAAATATGATTAGACGTCACAACATTGTTTAGGAAACAAAATTCCCAAATCATAAACTGAAGTGCAGCATCACGGAGCTTTCCAAGACCCACAAAGACAGCATTACAAAATAAGTATTGGTCATCAAAGCACACTTCATAACTTGCACATAATTTAACTTATTCATAACTGCCAAAATGACAAAATGTGGAGATAAAACTAACTTTTGAGTTACCACTTTATATTTTTAATATTAATTTATTTTTCCCCAATCATACAAGCTTAATAGGTGCCCTGGTCTCCTACCTCCCTCCGTCCCTCCCCAGTACCCCTTGCACCATCCCCCCTTTTCCTCTTCCTTTCACCCCCTTCCCCTTGTCCCAGTGCCCCCGCCCACATTCCCTGGAGCATCCTTTTATGATGCTCTTTCCCTCTAAGACCTCCACTCTACTGAGGTGTAAGGACCCATCGGCATTGCCCAGAGTCCTTTCTTGGGCTTCCCTTTAGTATGGGAACAATATTATGACTGTTAATCTATTGCCTCTAAGGATCCTAGTGCCTGTGATCCATGTTATATTTTTGGGGTTGTTGACATGTCGGTAATTGCACAGGTCATGCAAATTCCAATTATGGCTACTGTAGCCTTAATTTGTGTGGAGTATCTCACATGCCTTTAGGCTCTTACAATCTTTTTTTTTTTTGGAACTTTGTAAAAAAAATATTTATTTTTTCCACTCATACAAACTTGATAGGTACCCCATTCCCTTCCTTCCCTCCACCCCTTCCTGGATCCCCTGCTCCCTCCTCCCCTTTCCCCTTTCTTCCCCTCCTCCTTTCTCCCATTGTCCCCACCCCATCCCTAGAGCATCTTTTAGTGTTCATGTCAAACTTCCCTTTGGGTCCTACTCTCTGATGATGTATAAGGACTCAGTAGCATTGCCTAGAGTACTTTTCTGAGTTCTTTGAGCACTCTGGATAATAGAGCTCTATCAGATATGTGGTCAGTGAAGATTTTCCCCTTTAGTATGGGAACACTATTGTGGCTGATAATCCCTTGTCTCTAAGGATCCTAGTGCCTGTGATCCATGCTAGACTTTGGGGGGTCAATGACATATTAGTCATTGTGCAGGTCATGCAAAGTCCTATTATGATTACTTCGGCTCTAACTTGTGTGGAGTATCTTGCGTATTGTTGCTCCTCCCCATCTGTAGGCTCTTACGATCTTACTGCCCCCTCTTTTGCAAATTTCCCTGAGCTTTAGGATGGGGAGACATTAGGCTGGCCTGGTTCCAGGTGGTTGATATAGAGTTTCTGATGTTCTGAATTGTGGTTTGTTGATTTTTTTTTCAGTTTTGCTGCTCCTGCACCGTCCTTAGCTCCATCCTGATGGATGTTGGATGCCACCCCGTGGCCAGAGATAAAAGGCTGTTACAATAGAATCTTATTATAAGAGTAGATTCAAAGGTAGATGGAATAAGAGTAGGAGACTGTGGTGAATGTGTGTGTGGGGGGGGTCAGTCTCCCATTTGCAAAATGGTTATGTTCTATCTGGCAGACTGTATGCTCTACTTTTCTGGTGAGAGCACTGACACCTCTTCTTCCACAGAGCTATAGGATGGGGAGAGATGTGGCTGGTCTTGTTCCAGGTGATTAGTGTAGGTCTCTGGTATTCTGAATTTAAAAGGCAAAGCACAGAATGGGAGAAAATCTTCACTAAACACATATCTGATAGAGCTCTATTATTCAGAGTGCACAAAGAATTCAGAAAAGTAAACACCAAAGATATAAATGGCCCAATTAAAAATGGGCCAGGGAACTCAAATGAAACTTTTTCAGGGATGAAATTGAAATGTATGACAAATATTTGAAAAAATGTTCTACATCCTTAGCCATCAGGGAAATGCAAATCAAAACTTCCCTGAGATATCAACTCACCCAGGTCAGGAATGCACAAATCCACAATACAAACAACACCAAACGTTAGATAGAATATGGAAAGAAGCAAACTATTTTAAATTGTTTATGGGAATGCAGGCTTATACAACCACTCTGGCAATCAGTCTGGCGATTTTTAAAAAAGTTAAGGATTGAAATGTCATATGACCCTGATATTCCACTTTTGGGAATAACCCCCCATAAAGCAAAAATTCACCTCAATTACAAAAGCACAACCATGTTTATAGCAGCATTATTTACAATAGCAAAGTCATGGAGTCAACCTAAATGCCCAAGAGGTGATGAGTGGATAAAAAATTATATTGAGTGAAGTATCCCAGACACAGAAAGCTAAACACTTTGTACTCTCTAATAGGTGGATCCTAGTACCAAACCCAGTTAATGACATATGCAAAGATAAATCTCTGTAATACCTACAATAATTGCAAAGATTATAAATAGGAGGGAAGCAGAAGGAGGGGCTCCAGAAATAAGGAAAAAAGGGATCATGCTTCAGTAGAGAAAATAGGTCACCATCAAGTATTGCAAGTAAGTAGTGAAACATTGTTTAAACTCACTCTCACTTTCCTTCCTGGTCACTTGTGACTGAGGGGGTTTAATATCACCAATAAGGATAGGAACAGAGACTGGCAGATAGATGGTAAATATCCTGCAAATTGGAGACTGACCACGCCCCTCACCGCAGTCTCCTACTCCCATTCCATGTACCTTTAAATCTACCCTTATATTAAGATTTTATTTAAACAGTCTTTTATCTTTGGTTAGGAGGTGACCTGCAATACAAACCATGATGGAGCCAAGGACAGTGAATAACAGCAAAACTGAAAACAACACTTTCTGATAAAATGTTAGTAATAGAACTTTCAAAGACCCCCAAACATTATAGGCTTTTGCCATTGCTCTTGGTCGCTCTCCAAAAAACTATCACTAAGATCTTATTACTGAATATACAACACATAAGTATCACAGAAATCTGGTAAAATACATTAACTCTAACTGGTCTGAGAACTTCCTCATTCTGAATAGCTTACATAGTAGCAAATAATACTGTCAAAGACACTGGGGGAAAGAAATAATCCAGGCCTCATCAACTCATGAGATCTGCAATAAAAATAAAATAAATAAAAATGAAAATCACCATGGCAACAGGTGACCACCAGTATAATAGTGGCATCAGTGTCAAGGAAACAACCATCAGCTTTCTGATTGAACTCAAGACCCCCTTGTCAGAATAACATTCCGGTTATTGTTAACTAGAACAGGAAACTAAAAAAAGAGAAAGAAATATATTAATAAGTGAACCTACATGTAGGAAGAAAGTACATCAAACTGCTCTGTAGGTTGTTGTTATTACAACCATAGATTGGAGAAATGCTTAACACTCAATCTAGAAATCATCTTGTACATCAGAAGTAGAGGAGCTAAACATCCTGAAAGGATGCAGCCTAGAGAAGTAGAAGGACAATGAAAGTGAACAGCAATAGCCAGCCATAATGCATAATGTAGTGTACCAGCAACCTACCAAGGCTCACCTAGAACCAGCCTAACCTAATATCTCCCCATCCTAAGACTTTGGTACCTCACAGAAGAGGGGGTGGTGAGATTGTAACAACATAAAGGTTGGAAGGTTCACCACTGGACAAAACATTCCATCCATCCTGCTGCATCTAGGATGCCACTGCAGTGAGACTTGTCCTTCCCAGAAATGCATAATGACTGACATAGTAACATGACCCCATAGACTTCAGAGGAACTCAAGAGAGATCAGAACATACAGTGAATATCTTGGGGACTAAATTTAGATGAGGGAAGGGAAATGCTACTCTCAGTGGGGTGGCTAGAAGAGAAGCTACTTTGTATGCTACAAGAGATTTGAACCCCCATAAGGTGACAAAGGGAAGCCTGGGATCCATAGAAGCAGATAAGTGGGAGAGAGGGGGATGTATTGATGAAGGGCAAGAAAGAGAAATGGATGAGAAGGGGAAAAAGAGAAGCATGGATGAAAACTCAATATGTTTGTAAAACTAGAAAATGAAGTAATAATAAAGAATACAGAGAATGAAAATGAGGTTGGGAGAAATATGATCAGAGTTCTTTTTAAAATGTAAACTTTCAAAATGCAGTTATTGAGCTGATTTATAGAAAAGGCACATCTGTAGAAAGGGTGAACCTGAAGTATGAGTTGTTAAAAGCTCTGGCAGTAGATGAAAATCCTAGATCAAAATCATAAAACATGAAGTTATTCATGAAATAATACTTAGCTGATATTGAATTTCTTCATGAAAGGAAGTTAAACAGATGAAACTTTTGAGGTCTGTGTAATTAATGATTCATTATTAATGGCAGATGAAACTTTTGAGGTCTCTGTGTAATTAATGATTCATTATTAATGGTGCATTCTTTGTTATCGATATTTCTGCAGCTAATTTTCGACATACTCTGACAAAATATACAATAAACAATTTAAAAAGGAGTGGCTAATGTTCACATGTGGTTTCAGTCCAAAATGGTAGGTTCTGTTGATTCTGGGTCTGTTTTAAGTTTGAACCAAATGACAGCAGAAACAACTAGAAATTGTTCATTCCATGGAGGAAGGAAGTGAGGGTTAGGACTGAGAGCTCTTAAGACTTCCCACTAACTATTTTATGCAACTTTGTGTGGGGGTCCCCGGGGTATCACAGCTCCATCCTGCAGGCTGGTCCTGCTGGTCCTCCACACGGGGTATCCCGGAAGGTGAGTGCGCTGTCTGCCAGCTCCCAATCTTCCTTCCTGACGCGACAGGGAGTCTAGTCAAGCAGGAACTCCTCTATTGCAAGTCCACAGCCATCTTATGAAGGCCGAAACAGTAAGAGGAATTCCAGGGTGGGGAAATGGGCAACCAATCATCTTAAAGGTCAATCCAGCACGCAGGCTGTATGTAGCAAAATTTCTTCAGAACATCCTGAGCTACTCCCTCCTGACTTCCTCTGTCCTGAGCTGTTCAACACATCCTGAGCCAGTTGCTCCTGACTTCCCCTGAGCTGTTCCAAACATCCTGAGCTGCCCTCTAGACTTCCTCCATTAAAACATCTTTGTCTAACCTTGCCAGATTATTGAGGTCACCTAGACTGAGGCCCCACAACTTTGCTTTGCTATTCCCCCTTTCACACTGCATGAATCTTACTCTTTGGCAATTTCATGTATATTTATGATACTTCTGTTATCTTTTCATTATGCCTTCTCTTATTTCTGTCCCTCCCACTAACAACCCACTCCATAGAAGCCTTTCTTCCATACTCATGTCCTTTTTTTTTTTCCTATTAGGTTTAACCAAGGATTTGTGCATGGTCCTAGGTCTGGACTAGGCTCCAAAAAATAAGTCCAAAGTAGGCTTTTTAATGTTTTGAGAACCTCAAAAATAGTGCTTACAATTGGAAAAGAAAACCTATAACCATGAATTTTTTATTTAAAATACAATGATTACTAAAAACAATATTTATTTGATACGTGTCAGATAACATTAAACTTTTTTATTTTATTTCTTATTTACATTCCTAAAAAGTAGGTAAGTAACCCATTCCCCTCCCTCCCTTCATCCACCCCTCCCTGGATCCTCTTGTTCCTTCCCCCTTTTCCCTTTCCCCTCCTTCCTTTTTACTCAGTTCCCCCTCCCCTCCCATTCTGGAGCATCCTTCATTGTGCATGTCAAACTTCCCTCTGCGTCCTCCTCTCTGATGAGGTGTAAGGACTCAGTGGCATTGCCTATAGCTCTTTTTTGTGTCCCCCTTAAGTATAGAAACACTATTGTGGCTGTTAATGCCTTGCCTCTAGGAATCGTAGTGGCTGTGATCCATGCTAGACTTTGGGGGTTCAATGATATGTTGGTCATTGCACAGGTCATGTAAATTCCTATTGTGATTATTTCGGCCCTAACTCATGGAGTATCTTGCATATCATTGCTCCACCCGATCTTTAGGCTCTTACAATCTTACTGCCCCCTCTTCCCCAAATTTCCCTAAGCTTTAGGATGAGAAGAGATTAGGCTGGTCTGGTTCCAGGGGGTTGATGTAGAGTCTCTGATTTTCTGAATTATGGTTTGTTGACATTTTTTTTTCATTTTTGCTGCTCCAGGATGTCACCCCCTGGCCAGAGCTGTTAAAATAGAGTCTTACTATAAGAGTAGAATCATAGGTAGATGGAATGAATATGAGAACACTGTGGGGGGGAGTCAGTCTCCCATTTGCAGGATGGTTACCTTCTATCTGCCAGACTCCATGCCCACCCATTCTGGTGAGATCATACCCCATCAGATGCAAGTGACCAGTAAGGAAAGTCTGTGAGCCCAACCAGATATCTCATTACTTACTTGCAGTTCTTGATGGTGGTCTAATTTCTATGCTGTAACATGATCCCCTCTCTCCTTGTTTCTGGTGGGGCCTTCCATCCCCTTCCATCTCTGCTTGTAATCTTTGCAATTACTATAGGTATTACAGAGATTTATCTTTGAGTGTGTCACTAAGTGGGTTTGGTATTAGCATCCACCTATTAGGGAATACATACGGCACTTAATTTTCTGTGTCAGTGATACTTCATTCAATATATTTTTTTCTAATTCCATTCATTTCCCAGCAAATTTCATTAATTCATCATTTTTGATGGCTGAGTAGTGTTCTATTGTATAAATGTACCACATTTTCCTTATCAACTCATCAACTGTTGGACATTTGGACTGATTCCATGACTTTGCTATTGTAAACAGTGCTGCTAGGAACATGGTTGTGCTTGTGCTATCAAGGTGAATTTTCATGGTATGGGGGATTATTTCCAAAAGTGGAATAGCAGGGTCATATGGTATTTCAATCTTTAACTTTTTTAAGAATCGCCAGATGGCTCAGCAGAGTGGTTGTATAAGCCTGCATTCCCACAAGTAATGTAGAATTCCCTTCTCTTCACATCCTCTCCAGCATTTGGTGTTGTTTGTATTGTGGATTTTTGCCATTCTGACCGGGAGAGATGATATCTCAGAGAGGTTTTGATTTGCATTTCCTGATGGCTAAGGAAGTGGAGCATTTTTTAAGATATTTGTTAGACATCTCAATTTCTTCCCTGGTGAAATTTCTTGTAAGGCCCATTTTTTAATTGGGCCATTCATTTCCTTGGCGTTTAGTTTTCTAAGTTCTTTGTGCACTCTGGATAATAGAGCTCTACCAGATTTGTAATTAGTGAAGATTTTCTCCCATGCTGTGGGTTGCCTTTGTGCTTGATTTACAATCTCTTTATCTGAACAGAAGCTCTTTAATTTCACAAGATCCCATTTGTTGAGTATTGGTTGTATTGACTATTCTATTGGATTTCCATTTAGGAACTGTTGGCCTTGTGAAATCAGCTCGAGGGAGTTCCCTCCCCTTTCAAGTAAGGTTTTTATAGTCTCTGTCCTTATATTGAGGTCCTTGATCCATTTGGAATTAAGTCTTGTACATGGCGACAAGTATGAGTCCAGTTTTAATCTTCTGCATGTGTGGACATCCAGTTTTGCCAGCACCATTTATTGAAGATGCTTTTCTTTTTCCATTGGACTTTTTGGGCCCCATTGTCAAAGATCAAATGGACTAAGGTTTAGTATGGTGATACCTCCATGAGTGTTTTTGTTAATCAGGATTGCTTTTGCTATCCTGCATCTTTTGTGCCTCCATATGAATTTTGAGATTGATCAACCTCTTTAAAGAATGGCTTTGGGATTTTGATTGGTATAGCATTGAATCTGTATATTGCCTTTGGTAGCATGGTCATTTTTGTGATATTGATTCTGCCAATCTAGGAACATGGGAGGTCTTTCCACCTTCTGGTGTCTTCTGCAATTTCTTACTTCAGGGTTTTCATAGTTTTCACTATAAAGATCTCTTACTTCCTTGGTTAGATTTAAACCAAGGTATTTAATTTTTTTAGGGGCTAGAGTAAATGGGATTTTTTTTTTCAGGGCTTTTTCACTTCTTTCACTCTGGGCATATAGGAAGGTCACTGATTTTTGTACATTTATTTTGTATCCTGCCACCCTGCTTGACTCCCTTATTAGTTCCAGAATCTTCCTGGTGGAGTTTTTGAGATCACTCAGGTATATGATCATATCATCTGCAAATAGAGATAACTTGCTTCCTTCCTTGCTGATTTGAATCCCGTTTATCTCCCTTTCTTGTCTTATGGCTTCAGCTAAGAGTTCAAGTACAATATTGAATAGAAATGGTGAGAGTGGACAGCCTTGTCTAGTTCCTGATCGAAGTGGGAGTGCTTCAAGTTTTTTTTCCCATGAGTAAAATACTTGCTGCTGGTTTGTATACAGCTTTTATTATATTGACAAAGGCTCCTACCATTCCAACTCTCTCTAAGGTTTTGATCATAAAGGGCTGTTGGATTTTGTCAAAATCTTCTTCTGCATCTATCAAGAATATCATGTAGTCTTGGATTTTGGACTGGTTTATATGGTAAATTACGTTTATTGATTTGCATATGTTGAACCAACCTTGTGTGCCTGGGATAAAGCCTACCTGATCCCCATGGATAATCTTTTGGATAGGTTTTTGAATATGATGTGCTAAGACTTTGTTGAGAATCTTTGCATCTGTGTTCATCAAAGAAATTAGCCTACAGTTTTCCTTATTAGATTTTGGGATTAAGATGATATTTGCTTCATAGAAAGAATTTGACAGTGTTCCTACCTTTGCTATTTGATGGAATAGTTTAATGAGTATTGGTGTTATTGCTCCTTAAATGTGTGGTAGAACTCTGTGCTGAATCTATCTAGTCCAGGACGTTTTTTGGTGGGAAGATTCTAGATTACTTCATCAATTTCCTCATATGTTATAGGACTATTTAAATAATTCACAATTTCCTGATTCAGTTTAGGTAAATTGTGCTTACTTAGGAATTCATCCATTTCTTTTGTGTTGTCAAATTTCACAGAGTATAAGTTTTTGAAATATGGTGTTATAATTATCTGGATTTCTTGGGTTTACAGGTGATAACTCCATTCTCATTTCTAATTTTGTTAATTTGGGTTTTCTCTATCTTACTTTGGTTAATTTAGCTAGGGTGTATCAATCTTTTTGATTTTCTTTAAGAACCAGCTTTTTGACTGGTTGATACTCTGTATCGTTTTCCTAATCTCAATTTTGGATATTTCTCCCCTTATTTTGCTAATCTCCTCTGCTCTACTGCTCTTGGCATCGGAATGCTCTAGTGTCTCTAAAGATTTATTTATTTGTGATGTTTCCATTTTTTGATGTAGGCATTAAGAGCTATGAACTTACCTCTTAGGACAGCTTTCATTGTGTCCCAAAGATTTTTATAAGTTGTATTTTTATTATCATTTGCTTTCAGGAAATCTTGAATTTCCTTTTTAAATTCTTCCTTTATCCAATTCTCATTCAGCATCCTAGTGTTAAGTTTCCAGGAGTTAGTGTATTTTCTGTTGCTTGTTGTGTTGTGGATGTCAAGCTGTAGTCCATGATGGTCTGATAGCGTACAGTCTAGAATTTCCACTTTCTTGTGTATGTGGAGATTCGTTTTGTGGCCCAATATGTGATCTATTTTGGGGAAAATTCCACGTGTTGCTAAGAAAAATGTATATGCTTTGGTGTGTGGATGAAAAGTTTTGATAGAAATCTGTTAAGGTCCATTTCTATAAGGTTTGATTAAGTTCCAAAGTGTCTCTGTTCAGTTTTTGACCTGTTTATCTATCTCATGTTGAGTGGGCGGTGTTGAAATCCCCAAGAATTATCATTTGGGGGTTAATTTCTCACTTTAGATGCTGTAGGGTTTGCTTAATGAATGTGGAGGGGCCCATATTAGGTGCATATATGTTCAGTATTGTGAAGTCTTCCTGGTGAATTGTACCTGTGACTAAAATGTAGTATCCATCTGTGTCTCTTATGATTTTTTTTTAGTTTGAAATCCACTTTGTCTGATAGCATAATGGCTACCCCTGCTTGTTTCCTGATTCCAGTTGCTTGCAGAATTTTGGACCAGCCTTTTATTTTTAGGATGTGCCTATCTTTTGTGATGAGATGAGTTTCCTGAAGGCAACAGATTGATGGGTTATGATTTTTAATCCAAGTTTGTAATCTGTATCTCTTGATTGGTGAGTTAATTCCATTGACATTTAATGTTATAATGGAGAAATTATTTTTAATTCTGGACATTTTTTATGGTTAGTGGTTTTTGTAAGTGTATTGTTTGGCTTTTAGGTTATGGTGGTATTATACTTCCCTTCTGTCCTCCTGAATATGCTTGTTTTTTTCTTCAAGCTTGAGTATCATTTCTAGCATTTTTTGAAGGCCTGGTTTGGTAGACATGTAAGCCTTCAAGTTGTCTTTGTGCTGGAAATTTTTTCTTTCTCTCTCCATCATGATGGATAGTTTTGTGAGGTTTATCAGTCTGGGTTGACAGTTTTTCTCATTCAACACTTGAAGTACATCTCTCCAAGCTCTTCTTATTGAGAATTCATTTGTTATTTTAATAGGTTTACCTTTATAAGTGACTTGTTATTGTTTTTTTTTTTTCCCTTAAAGCTCTCAGCACCATTTCTTTGTCTTGAATGTGGAGTGTTTGCTGTGGCAATTTTCTATATTGGTCATATCTGTTTGGGGTGTGGAATGCCTCTTGTATATGGATGGGCTTCTCTTTTTTTAGATGAGGAGAGTTTCCCTTGATGATAGTTTGAAAAAATTCCTCAGGTGTTGTATTTTGGGATTCTTGCTCTGGTATTCCATGCATACGCATGTTAGGCTTCTTCAGGGTGTCCCATAACTCTTGAATATCTCTCTCGAGTATCTTTTTGGCTTTACCAACCTCTTCCATTGAGCTTTTAATACTCCCACTTTGTCTTCAAGGTCTGAAATTCTATTTTCTGCTTTGTTTGTTCTGCTGATAAGACTGTCTGTTGAGTTCTGGGTTGAGGATAACTTGTCTTTTAATTCAGTTTTAAACTCTGCTTGAGTCTGTTTTAACTGCTCTATGCTTATTTTTGTTTCTTGAACTGTTTTTCTTAACTTCTCCAAGTATCTGTTGTGTTCCTCTTCAAAGCATTTGAAGCAGTTATTTAACTCCTCCCAGATTTCCTCTTTCATAGTATTGATCATGGTAATGATCATGCTTTGAAAGTCGTTATCTTGGGTCAGGCTTTCTTGGCTATTTTATGTGGGTTTGTTCTGGTTGGAGTCTACCATCATAGGGTTAATTCTTTCAGTGGGAGGTTTGTTCTCTTGGGTTTTGTTTCTCATGAATTTGCACTTTGACTTGGACATTGTTGTTTTATCTCTTAAGAACTTCTTTCCATTTCTGCATGTTTTTGACTGAACTGAATTAGTTGGTATCACTAGTACTCAGGCAGTTATTACTAATGTTTGCCTTGGGGTTGTTAGGTTTGTTGTTATTGTTATTTCCTAGATGAGGCTACTGGACAGTTAGTACAGGGAGTGGACCGGGGGTGGATATTGGTATGATAGTACACTTTTATAATTTAGTACTTTGGTGATACCTGAGGGTAAGTGGTATAGTTCCTGAAGTTATGCATGTTTTAGGGCTGGCTATATGGAAAAGATACTCTATAGTAACTAATAATTGAAAGGAACATGATGGTAAAAAGGTGGGTTTACTTATCTTTGGGCTGGATGTGCAGAATCTCTCCAATGTGATAGGATGAATTTAGAGGATTTCATATGTGTGGCTTTTGTCCCCTAGAGCCTTACTTGGGTGTTCTTTGGACTGTGTTGAATTCTGATGGGCAGTGTGTCCTCCCTGGACTGTGGCACAGTGTGTCTTGGCTGGACTGTGCTCCAGACCCAGGCAGCGGGAGAAGGGGGTGAGTGGTTGCCCGTGCAAATAACATGTGGAGTTGGTGTGTGGCCCAGGGTCCTCGAAGGCCTGGAGCAGTGCCTGCTCAGACTTTCTGGTGGGAGGAGGTGGGACAGGTGGGTTACCTGGGGCTTGGGGGTGAGCAAGAGGGTGATTACCTGGGGCACAGTGTGTCCTCCCTACACTGTGCGCAACCCAGGCGGGCAGGGAAAGAGAGATATTTTAAACTTATTCATTAAGAACAGGATTCCAACACATGTAGAATATATTCTCTAGTTGTGTCAAAGACAAAAAGAAATCTTGAGATTTGCCTAAAAGGGAATTTATAGGTTTAGAAGATAAGATAAATGTAAACTTTATCATAAATATTCAGGGTCTTCACTAGTAGAACATCCTCAATACTGTCAAAAAGGGTTCAATATTTATAGTCAAGTCAATGTATTTTCTTACATTCACCTTCCATTTGAAGCATTCTACACTAAAAATCTCAGCATTTTTCAGCTTAATATACAAATGGGAGAGTTGCTTTATTTAAACATGTTTTCAAGATTCATGCCATGATTTCAAGACAGTAAAGTTTCTTTGAGTAGCAGAATTCATTACATGACAATTGCCTGATTAAATCACTACAAAGAAAATATACACCACATATGAATATCTAAACCCCTCCAACTTGTTTCCAGTGTTTTTAGATAAAATTTACAAAAGAATTCTGTATATCCCTGCATGTACAAGAAGGAATATGAGAACAAACTTTCTACACTGAGGTATTATTAGATCTGTAAAGATTTCCTTTTCTACTTTAGTAGCAGCACTATAAATCTAAAATATTTTTAAAAAGGTAAAACCCAGCAACTTTTCAAAGTAAATTTTTTAGATTATATAATACCCTTTCCAAGAAAAGAACTGATGCAACATTAGAGAATTCCCTACAAAATATATTATTATATTTTGAGAATGTCACAATACCAAAATATGGAAACATAGTATTTTCAGTATTAACAAAAGGAGGTGGAAAAAAAAAAGGAGGTGGAACACAGAAGTAAACAGCACATAGTTATATAATGGTGGGAATTAATGGTTATACCTGTTGTTGCTGAGATTCAAAAACGAGATTTAAAGATTTAAATATAAGTCAGATGTTGTGAACTCAGTTTTGCTTTCTGATATTAATAAGATCTGTCTCTGGCAATTTATTTGCTTTTGCATGGCTAACCAAATGCTCATGTCACTCTTTCTCTTAAAAAAGCAAGCAGAAAATTAGAAATTTCGTTTTGTTATTTCAGTATATTTATGCCCCCATCTCTATACAGAATATATATCTGAAACACAGAAAAATCAGGATTTTTAATCAATACATAAATATTAACAGTATCTTATTCCTGACATTTGAAAATGATTATACAACTTTATATATGTATTTCACACCTTTCTAATGTTTTGCTAAAAATATAAATAGCTTTAAAAAATCAAAAAAATGCTTCAATTTATATGTGCACATACCATAAATTAATATTCTTAATCAAAAGTAACAACATTAAATGTTATAAGAAGATTAAATTAAAAAGAAAATAATGTTTCATGTATGCACATTGACTCAAAGGAGTTTGAGGCATTCATTGCACAGTAAAGTGACTGTACTTAGCACTGCTTAGCATGAAGTCACAGTATTATGAATTGAAATCTTTACCTTCTGTGATTCATCACTGCTACTCTAGTAATTCATAAAGATACATTATTGTTTTCTCATTATAATTTCAGTATTGTTTACTCTGTTGATTTTTTTGTTTATTTAACAAATCTGTCTCACAGGAAATGGAAGAGTTTGTCCAGAGCTCTGGAGAACATGGTATTGTGGTATTTTCTCTGGGATCAATGATCAGCAACCTTCCTGAAGAAAGGGCCAACATAATAGCATCAGCCCTAGCACAGATTCCACAAAAGGTGAGGGAAAATGGCTGCATAGAGAACCACAGATTACTAAATCTGCTGAAGTCAATGAAGGATCTTATTGTGAGCCTTATGGCAGATATCACTGCATGCCACTACTATAGGTGATGTCACAAAGAAGGTATTTTTAAATGATAATAACTTTGATTCAAACACTGTGGTAACCAAGAACCATACTTAATGGGAACAGTGTGAAATGTCATTGGTATTATGACTTATTGTTAGCAAGAGAACACAGTAATAATCAAATTCTTCCCAGTCTCTTCCTCCTTTTCTTAAGGAATGCTTGAGGGCCCTGCACACACCAATGACACTGCAAGCAGTACATTTTCTCATAGTTTCAGCACTAGCAAAATCATAAGAACATAATGATGAGAGTTGAAATATAGCATGTGCAAAATTCCATGCAATCCTTACCTTGCTATCCTAATATTGCAGTTAGCCTCTTCAGAGTGAATTGAGAGAATCATGGAGACTAAGGCTCATCAGCTGTCAGTTCAAGTTTTATTTCTGCCATGTTATTGGAAGAAACACAACAAAAAGCCCTCTGGACTGGAGTGTGCCAATATCCATCTCAGGAGGTCTTTGTAACAGAGTGACTGGAGACAGGTCCTGTCGTTACAGTGACCCCCATGTATTATGAACTATAGTCCACAGGATAACATACCTCTTTTTCTGTTTTTAGTCTCAATAAAATGTACAAGATTTCTTTTTCTAAATGACATTCACTGTGCTTACAGACAAGTACTCTAATACTTCACAACTTAATCTTCTTTATAAACATTTTAATGAAAAATTTTCATATACAAACAAAATAATGAGTATATGATCTTGAACCCTCCCTGCCCCTTCAATCCCCCCTCCTTGTCTCTCATCTTCCCATACTGTCACCAATTCAGCCATGCCCCATTGGGAAAAGAAGGGCTAAAACAAGATAATCCCAGAAAGCCACAGGTCAGTAGTGGAGATGCTATGAACAACATGCTAGAGACATGGTTTTGTCAGACTTTCACACAAGGACTGACTGGCTCTTGCACACACCCATATCCACATTAAAAAGTGCATACACATACATATACACACATGCACATATGCACACACAAAGATAATAGAAAAGGAACTTCGTATCTTAGTGATAATGATAATACTGTGGATTTATGGTAAAATATTATTATCAGTTGGAAAAATATTTAAATGCATGACTAATAACCTGCAATGCAAACTAAGTTTCTCATAATTCTGAGCAAACTAGGTTCCTCAGAAAAGGTAATGAATACTGTGAAAAAAATGCAAGTTTACTTTATGCAGTCACACTCATTGTAAGGCAGCCAGAGCAGCTCATGTAGGTAGGTCATTGGACCTGTCATTGGACCTGTGGGTGCCTTGCAAATGTTCTCTCACACATAAATGTCAATTCCATTGAAAAGCTCCCTGGCAGGCTTAAAGATCACTTCAGAAGCCTGTGACCTGGAAGGTTATTAACAGAAGTTACATGAGTCCATTTCCAATTGGCCAAGATGATGACATTTTCTCAAATTACTTCTGACCAGAGAAGATTATGGATGTGGATTAAGTCATAAATAAACAAGAAGTTATTAAAGTAACTTATTAAAGTTACTTAAAATAAGGGTTATTTAAAAAGCACAATTTCGTAAACACTTTCATTTATCAGTAGTTATCTCATTTTCTAATATTTCTGTGTGAAATTCTGAATGAATATAACAATAAGCACACAAAAAGTTGACATACTCTTTGTTAAGTCTTTTCATAGTTATGATTGCTTAGCCACTCATATCCTAATTCCCTAACTTGTTCTAGGAAAGACATTTTATGAAATTATGTCTGTTTTAATCTGGAGCACTGCAGTAAAATATTTTCTCAACTAACAGGTTATTTGGAGGTTTGAGGGAAAGAAACCAGACACTTTAGGTCATAATACCCGAATTTACAAGTGGATCCCTCAGAATGACCTTCTTGGTAAGATTCCTGCAAACGTGAGTGAAAACCAGTATGTTAGTTAAAACATCAGGAAAAAATAACATCATTCTTGGACAGGTTTGTGAAAAAAATTTCTAAAAGAGATAATTTTAAGGAATATAATTTTTTTCACATTTTTATAGTTGTAAGCAATGGGCATATCAAGTTCAGCTACCTCTCAGAAAATTTTCTACAATTATCTTAGTGAATTCTCTTTCCCTTAATTTAATTACATCTGTTCCTTTTCCAACTATTCCTCCAAATACCACCGAGAAACAAAATGAAATGTTTTATATACAAACAAAATGTTCTTTTGTCCTTGTCCATTCTCTCCCTCCCACTGCCTCCTCCAGCACACTACTCCTCCCTTCACACATCCTTCCCTAATCCTCCTTCCCTCATGAGTCTCAGCATGTGAGGACTAGCCTCTGTAGTAATACAATGATAATTAACCAAAATGCTCTTTAACTGTGAATGAATTTATTTTATATAGGAAAATATTTCAAAGTTATTATCACAAAATATTACTATACCTCTGTAGGTTCTCACAATTGCACTGGCTTCCTCAGACAGTCTGTCTTCAGGTCAGCCTGAGTGGATACAGTACTTCCTTATGATAATGAGTTCTTACATATACACGAGGGTGGTTTTCCATTGTGTGTTCTGTGTTCAACTATCAATTTTTCATTGGTGAAGTCTTTTTTAATGTGGTGTATGTGTGCTGCATGTGTGTTCTTGACCGTGTGTATCTGTGCATATCAGAGAGTACTTTGTGTGCCAATGGAGGCCCATTGGTGACTTGGAGAATGACCCTCGATTGTTTTATCTCTGCTTTGCTCTGGAAGTAGAGGCCATTTCTATTATCAGCTGGTATTTTTACGTGGGATCTGGGATCTGAACTCAGGACCTTCTGTGTGAGAGCTAGAGACTTAACTATTTAACTACTTTCCAAACCCATTGATGAAGTCTTGACACCCATATGACACCTGTGAGGCTTCATCCAATCACTTCTTTGGTATACTTAGGTTCTTATTGGTAGAAATATGAAAATGTCTTAAATATGGTATTATAAGAGTATTATGATCTTTGTGTAGAAAAAACTGTCCCCTTGATATTAAATTATATCAGTTAGTAAAGTAAATGAAATTTAATCTGATTTTAGGTCATCCAAAAACCAAAGCTTTTGTAACTCATGGAGGAGCAAATGGCATCTATGAGGCCATTTATCATGGGATTCCTATGATTGGATTTCCTTTGTTTGTTGAACAGCACGATAACATTGCTAACATGGTGGCCAAAGGAGCAGCTGTTGCGTTAGATTTCAAAACAACGTCAAAGTCTGAGTTTCTCAATGCATTAAAAGCAGTCATTGATGATCCTTCGTAAGTATAACTTTACAATGATTGATTTATTCATTCAGTCATTCACTAATTCCTTTTACATTTACAAGTCTTGGGTTTGGACCCAAGGACATGCATAAACCCTCAATTACTGACATATGCCACTGGTTAATTTTATTTGCATATTTACTTACTTTTTGCTGTACACTTCTTAAATTTAAGTTCTTACTTGAAGGCTAAGGGTGTAACAACTAACGTGAAGGCTAAAATAGTAGTAAATATAGTTAAATCTGAACAAATACAAGTTTCTTGATGTTTCATTTTTGTGCTAGCTTTTGTTTCAGTTGTAGTTGGGGTGAACTTTGTAGCTCAGGATAGCGAGGGGTTCCAAATAAATAATAGAACAACAGATGTTATTTTAATAGTGTGTATGTCTATAACATGTGCATAGCTATCATATTGTTGTATATACTTGCATATACTTGTATATACTTGCCCCTTTTGTAATGAATTTAAGTGAAAACATTGGGTTTTGGAGGATGGGGAGGTAAGTCAGTGGCTAACATTTCTCTACAATCATGACAATCTGAGTTTTAGGTCCGCAGAATCCTATATAAGTCAAATACAATAGCACCACCATCTGTAAATTTGGACAAAAAGAAGTTCACAGATTCACTTACAGATAGGTAGTAAGGTTTATACAATGGCAGAGAGACATCATTTCAAACAAACTGGAAGGATGAGGACTCACATGCAAGATTTTCCTCTGCATACACATGAAGGCTGAGGCACATGCACACTCACACTCACATATGAACAATTGTACATGGGAACACACTCATGTGCACACAAAGCATTTGTTTGCAAGTGTATTGCTAACAAAGTAAATGCAACAGATAACCTAAAGCAGTACTACTTTTCCCCTGTAGATCTTTTTATCCTGACGAGCAGTTGGTGAAGCATATCTCTTTTAATAATAATATTATCACATGCTGATCTAATATAAAAACTCATCTCCCATTTGTATACCTCATCAAACCTCCTAAAATTCTGAGTAAATGTACTGCCAATACTGAGAAATCAGGACTATGTGTCAAGTAGATGGTTGTTGTAGAATGTTTCTTATGCATATTGTACTGAATATTACTGTACTACATGATTCCTTATTGTATGACTTACATATCATAAAAATATAGCAATATTAATGCATACCTCTGGGAAACTGACTTTGGATTCTGTCATAGTTAGGCACACGTGTCAACTTAATGGTTGAGGGTTTGAGCTCTGGGCACATTTGTAGAGAATTAGTTGTTGAGTTAAGCTCATGGCACACCTGCTGAGAGCTGATGAGGAAGGCACAGTCCATGATGGGTGGGATTAGGCCCTGAATAAAATACAGAGAGTTGGATGAAAGAGTTGGAATCTTTGAGTAAATTTGGTCAAACATGTTGGTCTGGATAATAAGGATTGTCCCTCTCTTAGCCATTATGTAGAGATGGTTCTCTCGGCCAGGTGTTGGTGTATGCTTTTCCATTAAGGTGAACACACTATAACCAGAGGATCAGTAAGAAAATAAATCCTTTTTTCCCTTAAGCCATTTGATGGTCATTTATCAGCAACCATACAAGCTGATTGCAACAGGCTCTGCTTTTTAGTACAAAGCAATGAAGTTACCTCCTCTAATATTTCACCTGTGCTGTATTATAGCACCTTGGAATTTGTAGTTCATGAGCCCTGTCCCCAAAGCCCCATTTCTTTATGTTCTGATCCATGATGATTTCAACAGAAGAATAAAATTATCTGAAATGTTATAGTGAGCAATGTTCAGTGCTCTGCAAATTCAAAAATCATGACATTAGCATGAAAAGTAACAGTAGTACAAAATTTTGTTTTACAATAAAAGTAAGCCAAGTAACAAAAATCAGTCCATTATTTCTCATTGTAACAGAAAATGATATTTCTATTATTCCTATTTAACATTTCCCAATAGAAATAGAAATGTGTAAAATGGGTAAGAAGTAACTATCAGAGCCAGAAGACAAAACAGTCACAACAATTTTGCATTCAGAAAGATTACTTAGAGAAAAGAGGTGAATAAAAATCCCAATGCAATACTAAGTCCATATTAACTTTGCCCAATATGCCCCACAGTGGAGACTTGCCATGGTTTGACTTTTGTGCCAACCTTCATACCATGTACACCGCTAAATTAGCAACTGTAATGGATAACAAAAATTTCACCCCAACTGACAGATCATTTTGATTTTGTTTGTTTGCTTTTGGAACCTAACTGGTTCTAACCAAACTAGTTTATCAATGTTGTTCTTACATAGGTTTTCTCTTTAAATGGTTAAGTTGTGCATGCTCAAAAAGTTTCAGCATACATATTAAAAACTCCAAAGTAATGAATGAACAACTTGACTTATCTTTCTTACAAAGTTTGTGTAAACATCTTCACTATCTGCACAAAAAACTACACATTGAAGGATGGTGGGATAAGTCAGTTGGAAATAGTTACTGAATGCAAGTTTGACAACCTGGTTTCAATCCTCAGCTCTTAAGGAAAGATGGAAAGAGATAGCCAACTATAAAAGTTGTATTCTGGTCTCCCTGTGTGTGATGTGGCAAGCAGACATCCATATATAATTGCATCATACATAAACATATAATAATAACACATACATTTTTAAAATTCTAAAATTTTTGAAGTTAAAATTTATTCTGTAAGTCTATATGACTTTCCCTTAGCTATAAGAAGAATGCAATGTGGTTATCCACCATTCACCATGATCAGCCTATGAAGCCCCTGGATAGAGCCGTCTTCTGGATCGAGTTTGTTATGCGCCACAAAGGGGCCAAGCACCTGAGGCCACTGGCCCACAAGCTCACCTGGTACCAGTACTACTCTCTGGATGTGATCGGCTTCCTGCTGGCCTGTATAGCTGCCATTACTTTCCTTACTGCAAAATGTCTCTTGTTTGTTTACCGAAATTTTATGAAGATGGGAAAGAAACAAAAGAAAGAATAGACCACTTTGAGGCCAAAGGATAAGATCTAAGGTGAGACTACTCCTCGAAAAGTTTGTTTTGGATAGAGAATTCTGAATAGCAATAAGGTCTCAAGATTGAATCTGAAAAGAGTGTATAAAACATATAGAAGAAAGCATGCAGCTGAATTTTTTTCTATTTTTCAGAGCATAAATTACAAAGGTGGATGAAAAGAAGATATGTTGAAAAGTTTTGATACATGGTGAAGATTTTTATGTCACTTTTCTATGCAAAATCTACTACTACTAAAAAATAAAACTACTTGTATCAGTAGTCAGAAAATAGACAATTGCTTTTTCTTTTTCTAAATTTTGAATCTGCATCACACTAAGCAATCATACAAGAGTAATACACAGAAAGTAAATGCTATTTATTAATGTCTTTTAATTTAATAAACAGGGAGAGAAAAGGCATGCATATGCTTTGCTCTACAACAATAAGGAGTTTCTGTGTATAACATGAACTTAATTCTAGCATCTTTCCAATTTGTAAACTACTCCAGAAAATTTACTGAGAACTATCTCAAAATAAACATTTCTTTTTTAAAAAAAATTTTAATTATTGTTATTAATTCAACTGTGCGCATGTGCGTGTGTATGTGTGCGGGCGTGTGTGTCTGTGTATGTGTAGAACCACGGACGAATTCGTGAACCACCATGGACGCCACCACCTCCTTCTGCCCCGGGATTCACAGGCTCCGCCCTACCAGGACCAGAAGCGCAGGCCGCCACCGCTTCCGCCTGGCGTCTATACGTGGGATCTGGGATCCGAACGCAGGACCTTATGCTTGCAAGGCGGAGGCTTAACCCCTGAGCCACCTCTCCAGCCCCAATAAACGTTTCTTATAATTTTAATGCCATGTAAGAAAATATGTAACTCTGTGCCTACTGATATGTGACCAAAGAATAACTTCATTAGTTGTAAGAATAAGACTTTAATCATGTACATGAATTCATCAATTTATTTTTCATCACAACCCTTTTATATCATATTTAAGCATTCTGTTCACCCTTGAAGTGCTGTATGTAAGAATTTGTCATAAAAGAGACAGTTACTGATAGTAAAAAATAACAATGGACTCTCCCTGACCAGTGGACAGCTATGAACACATGACCTACAAGGCACTAATAAAGATAGGCAATTATACATTCAGGAGTAGGACAAAAAAATACCCAGTTAAGTTCTCAGTGGGAAACCTACTATGTTTCAAAAGATAGGCCCTGGCCTAAGTTAAAGTGAAGACCCTGGTTGAACCAACCAAGTCACACAAACATAAAGGGCATGAATATAGAAGGAGAAATTTAGAAAAGAGAGACTGGTATCCATGTATGAGATGACTAAACAGCAAAATGCATCGATAAGTAAATGTCAAAGGTTTCATTTTAGGCAAAAAATGCATCAAAATGAAAAAAGTCATGATGCAAAAAAATCCAGTTATGTCTGTACTGTTGCCTCATTTTAGAAACCACAGAGAATTGATGGATTACAGACAATATCATTGAATGTCTATTTTATTTTATTAAGAAAATATTTAGTTCTCGTGAAAATGCATTATATAATAGAAGGTTAATATATGCTAAAATTTGTATAAACAAAGTAACCATGGCTTACAATGTATACAATTCTATTCTTCAATCATGCTGGATATTTTACAATAATATTTCCTATTTCACTATTAAAACTCAAGCAACTGTTTGGTGAAATAATCAGTTTGATTCAAGATCATACATTCCTCTTGCTCCTGAACCCCAGACCAGACTAGACCCACTCCCTGCTTTGGTAAGGCCCCTAGACTACGACCCAGACCCCAAGTTACCAGCTCCTTCCAACAGCCAATGGGAGCAGCAGCCAGTCTGCTCTGGCTATGGGGAAGACCTGTAGGCCAAGCTCCAGGTCCCAGGTGATCTGCTTGCCACACTACATACCCTCTACTTGTGCCCCTGGATCTCAGACAAGACTGGGGGCCTTACCCTACTCCTAGACCGTGCCTCAGGCCCCCAGCTCCTCCCACCAGCCAGCCAGAGCAGAGCCAATCAGCTCTGATGATGGGAAGGCACATAGGCCATACCCCAGGTCCCAAGTGAGTGCCACACTAGACACCTTCTCCTCCTGCTCCCGAATGGGAGCAGTGCGGACTCCCTGTTCCTCAGAATTCAACAGAGTCCAGAGAAAAACCAAGCAAAGCTCTAAGGCACAAATACCATACATCTGAGGTCCCCTAAAATCATCTTGTTGCATGGGAGAGAATCTTCTCATCCAACTCAAAGATAAGTAAACCCCTTTTTAACTATCTTGTTCCCCTCAATTATTAATCACTGTAGTTTAACTTTTGCATATAGTCACCCCAAAATGCATATAACTTCAGGGACTATACCTTTCACCCTCACATATCATTAAGGAAGTAACCTAAAAAAGTGCACTACTATACTTATCTTTGCTCCCTGTCTACTAAACATGACTTAATGATGTACTAACAGTCTAATAGCCTCATCTAGGAAATAACACCAACACCAGACAAGCATACCCAATTCCAAGGCAAAATAATAGTAATAACTGCTCAAGAGTAGTAATACCATCTAGTTCTGGTCAGTCAAAAGCACACAGAAACTATAAGAAGATCTTAAGAGATTAAAACCACTATGCCAAGGTCACAGAACAAATTCATGAGAAAAAAAAAAAACCAAGACAACAAATCTCCTACTGAAAGAATTATTCCCATAATGATAAATTCCAACCACAACAAACTCACAGAAAAGAAAGCCATCCCCAAAACAATGATTTTCAAAGCCTGATCTTTACTATTATCAATAATATAAAAGAGGAAATCTTGGAGGAGTTAAATAACCACATCAACCACTTTGAACAGGAACACAACAGGCACTTGGAGGAGATGAGAAAAACAGTCGAAGAAACAAAATAGTCATACAACAGTAAAACAATCTGAAGCTGAGTTTAAAATTGAGCTAAAAGACAAATTATCTTAAACCCAGAACTCAACAGAATGTCTTATTAGCAGAATTAATGAAGCAGGAAATAGAATATTAGATCTTGAAGAAAAAGTGGAAGAACTAACCAGTTCAATGGAAGAGGTTGTTAAAGCCAAAAAGATACCTGAGAGGAATATTCAAGAGCTATGGGACACCTTGAAGAATCCTAAAATGTGCATTCATGGAATACCAGAGCAAGAATCCCTAAATACCACATCTGAGGAAATTTTTCAAATTATCATTAAGGAAAACTTTACTCATCTAAAGAAAGAGAGGCCCATCCAAATATAAGAAGCATTCTGCACTCCAAACAGATATGACCAAAATAGATACTTGCTATGGCAAATAATAGTCAAAACACTCCATATTCAAGATAAAGAAAAGGTGCTGAGAGCTTCAGAGGAAAAAAGTCACTTTTAAAGGTAAACCTATTAAAATAACAAATGATTTTTCAATGGAAAGAGTAAAAGCAAGAAGAACTTAGAGAGATGTACTCCAACTATTGAATGAGCAAAAATGTCAACCCAGGCTGATATACATGGCAGAATTATCAGTCATGACCAAAGGTGAAAGAAAAATTTTCCAGCACAAAAATATGTCTATCAAACCAGCCCTTCAAAAAAATTCTAGAAAAGACATTCAAGCTCGAGGAAAAGAACACGCATATCCTGGAGGACAGAAGGGAAGTATAATGCCACCAAAATCTACAAGCCAAATAATGCACTTATGAATGCCACTAAACACAAAAAGTGTCAGAAAAAAAGTAATTTCTTTATTACAACACTAAATGACATGGGCATAACTCACCAATCAAAAGACACAAATTACACACTTGGATTAGAAATCACAACCCATTCATCTGGTGCCTTCAGTAAACACATCTCACCACAAAAGATAGGCACATTCTAAAAGTAAAAGGCTGGTGAAAAATTATGCAAGCTAATGGAACCAGGAAACAAGGAGGGGTAGCAATAACACTATCTTCCAAAGTAGACTTCAAACCAAAAACAAAATCATTAGAGACACAGAAGGACACTACATTTTAGTCACAGGTACAATTCACCTGGAAGACTTCAGAATACTGAACATATACGCACAAAACAGAGGTGCCTCTACATTCATTAAGCAAATGCTACAATGTCTAAAGCAAAAAATCAACTCCAAAACAATAATTCTTGAGGATGTAAATACTGTCCTCTTAATGTGAAATAGATGAAGAAGTCAAAAACTTAACAGAGACACATTGGAATTTAATCAGACTCTTACTGAAAAGGACCTTACAGATCTTTATCAAACTTTTCATCCACGTACCAAAGAATGCACATTTTTCTGAGCAGCCCACGGAACTTTCTCAAAAATAGACCACATATTAGGCTACAAAAATGAATCTCCACATATACAGGAAAATTGAAATTCCAATCTGTAACCTATCAGACCACCATGGTCTAAAACTTGACATCTGCAACATAACAAATAACAGAAAATACACTGACTCCTGGAAATGAAACACTATGATGCTAAATGAGAATAGGGTTCAGGAAGAAATCATAAAGGAAATTCAATATTTCCTAAAATGGCACAATAATGAAAATACAACTTATCAAAATCTTTGGGACACAATGAAAGCCATCCTGAGGTAAGTTTATAGCTCTTATTGCCTATATCAAAAAATACAGCACAAATAAATAAATTAACAATGCAACTTAAAACTTTACAGACACAAGAACAATACAAGCCTAAAAGCAGTAGAAGAGAGGAAATTAGCAAAATCAGGGGAGAAATATCTGAAATTGAAATGAGGAAAACAATAAAGAGAATCAACTAGTCAAAAAGATGATTCACTGAAAAAATCAATAATGTTGATATACCCCTAGATATATTAACCAAAAGCAAGAGAGAGAAAAACCAAATTAATGAAATTATAAATGAAATGGAGTTATTACTACTGATACCCACAAAATTCAGAGAATTATTAGGTCATATTTCAAAAACTTATACTTGGTGAAATTTGATAACAAAAAAGAAATGGATGAATTCTAAGAAAGGACAACTTACCAAACTGAATCAGGAAATTTTGAAATATTTAATAGTGCCATAACTAGGAAATTGATGAAATAATCTCAAATCTTCCCACCAAAAACTGCACTGGATCCGATAGATTTAGCACAGATCTACGAGACATTTAAGGAACAACTACACCGACATTCCTTAAACTGTTCCATCAAATTGTAAAGGAAGGGACACTGCCAAATTATTTCTGTGAAGCTAATATAGTAATCCCAAAACCTAATAAAGATTCACTTAAAAAAGAAAACTATAGACGAATCTCTTTGATAAGCACAGATGCAAAGATTGCTATAAAATTTTAGCAAATTGGATTCAAAAACTTACCAAAAAGATCATTCACTGTGATGTTTGATCATTCACAAGATTGGTTCAAAATACACAAATCAATAAATGTAATTCAACATATAAACATGTCTAAAGTTCAAGACCACATTATACTCTCGAATTTCAGAAAAAGCTTTTGACAAGATCCAACGTACTATTATGATCAAAATCCTATGGACAGTCGGAATGGAATGAACATTTATCAATACAATAAAAGCTATATACAACAAGCCAACAGCAAGGATTACCCTTAATGGGAAAAACTTGAAGTATTCTCTCTTCAGTCAGGAACTAGACAAGGCTGTCCATTCTCACCACTTCTATTCTATATTGTATTTGATGTCTTAGCTGCAGCCATGAGACAAGAGAGGGAGATAAAAGGATTCATTTCAGCAAGGAAGAAGTCACATATCTCTTTTTGCAAATGACATGATTGTATACCTGAGTGATCCCAAAAACTCCACCAGGAAGCTCGTGGAACTAATTGAGAAGTTCAGCAGGGTGGCAGGATACAAAATAAATGTGCAAAAATCAGTGGCCTTCCTTTATGCCCAGAATGAAAGAAGTGAAAAAGTCTTGAGAGAAACAATTCCATTTATTATATCCCCTAAAAAAATGAAATACCTTGGTATAAACCGAACCAAGGAGGTAAAAGACCTTTACAATGAAAACTTTAAAACCCTAAAGAAAGAAATTGCAGAAGACACCAGAAGGTGGAAAGACCTCCCATGTTCCTGGATTGGCAGAATCAATATCATAAAAATGACCATCTTACCAAAGGCAATATACAAATTCAACGCTATACCAATTAAAATCCCAAAGCAATTCTTCAAAGAAGTTGACCAAACAATCTCAAAATTCATATGGAGGCACAAAAGACCCAGGATAGCAAATACAATCCTGAGTAACAAAAACACTGCTGGACCAAACTTTAGTCTATACTACAAATCCATAGTTATAAAAACAGCCTGGTACTGGCTCCAAAATAGACATACAGAATCAATGGATAAGGATTGAAGACCCAGATATAAGCCCACAAAATTACAGCCATTTGGTCTTTGACAAAGGGGCCCAAAGAATCCAATGGAAAAAGAACAGCATCTTCAACAAATGGTGCTGGCAAAACTGGATCTCCACAAGCTGGACCCGTACTTTCACCATGTACAAGACTTAATTCCAAATGGATCAAGGACCTTGATACCAGGCCAGAGACTATAAAAACCATAGTTGAAAAGATAGGGAACTCCCTCGAGCTGATTGGGCTAGGCCAACATTTCCTAAAAAACAGTCACTGTTACCAACTCTCAGCAGTTGGGATCTTTTTTTTTTATTAAAAATTTTTAATTATACATTTAAAATTTTTTTACCAGTTCCCTCCCTCCCCCCTCCTCCCCCCGAACCCCCTCCTCCCTCTCCTCTCCCTCCCCATCCCCCAGTGCCTCCCCCCAAATTCCCAGAGAGTCTTTTATTGTGTACACCTAACTCTCACCTGGGTCCTCCTCTCCGATGACATATAAGGACCCAGTGGCATTTCCATAAGCCCTTTCTCTTGTTCCCCTTAAGCATAGGATAACTACTATGGCTATCAATCCCTTGCCTCCAGGGGTCTCGGTGCCCTTAACAGATGCTAGACTTTATGAGGGCAACAGTGCACTGGACATTGCACAGGGCATGCAAAGTCCCATTATGATTGCTTTGGCCCCAACTATTGGTGAGAATCTTGCAAATCGTTGCTCCTCCCATCCTTTTGCTCTTACAAACAGTTGGGATCTTGTGAAATTAAAGAGCTTCTGATCAGAAAAAGAGATTGTAACACGAGCTCAAAGGCAACCCACAGAATGGGAGAAGATCTTCACTAACCGCCTATCTGATAGAGCTCTACTGTCCAGAGTGCACAAAGAACTTAGAAAACTCAACACCAAGGAAACCAATGGGCCAATAAAAAATGGGCCCTGGAACTTAAAAGAAACTTTATCTGGGATGAAATTAAAATGTCTAACAAATATCTTCAAAAATGCTCCACTTCTTTAGCTATCAGGGAAATGCAAATCAAAACTTCCCTGAGATCTCATCTCACCCTGGTCAGGATGGCAAAAATCCACAAAACAAACAACAACAAACGCTGGAGAGGATGAGGAGAGAGGGGAACTCTCCTACATTGCTGGTGGGAATGCAGGCTCATACAGCCACTCTGGCGAGCCGTCTGGAGATTCTTAAAGAAATTAAAGATTGAAATGACCCTGCGATTCCACTTTTGGGAATAACCCCCCATGCAGCAGAGTTTTACCTCGATAGCACAAGTGAGACCATGTTCATAGCAGCACTGTTTACAAAAGCAAAGTCATGGAATCAACCCAAATGTCCACCAGTTGACGAGTGGATAAGGAAAAGGTGGTACATCTATACAATGGAGTACTACTCAGCCATCGAAAATGATGAATTACTGGAATTTGCTGGGAAATGGATGTCATTAGAAACAATTATATTATGTGAAGTATTCTAAATCCAGAAAATTAAGCACCGTCTGTACTCCCTAATAGGTGGCTCCTAGTACCAAACCCACCCTGCCCACCTTGAGACATTCAAAGGTAAATCTTTGTAATACTTACAGTAATTGCAAGGATTATGAACAGGAGAGATGGGGTTCAAACGCTACACCAGAAACAAGGAGAGAAGTGCCCATGTTACAGCAGAGAAAATAGGCCTCCATCAAGGACTGCAAGTAGTTAATGTGACAACTGGTTAAGTTCATAGACATTGGTTCCTGATCATTTACAACTAAGGGGGTATGATCTGACCAGAAGGGGAGGGCACATAATCTGCCAGATAATAAGTAACCATTTTGCAAATGGGTGATTGACCCCTCTCTCACTGAGGTTTCCTACTTTTATTACATCTACCCTTGAATGTGCTCTTATAATAAGACTCCAGTTTAACAGCTTTTTGTCTCTGGCCAGGGGGTGACATACAGTGCCCATCACGATGGAGTGAAGGGCATTTCAGGAGCAACAAAACTGCAAAAGAAAATCAACAAACCACAATCCAGAACTTCAGAGACTCTATATCAACCACCTAGAACTAGGCCAGCCTAATCTCTCCCCATCCTGAAGCTCAGGGACATTTGCGGAAGAGGGGGCAGTAAGAGTGTAAGAGCAAAGGATGGGAGGAGCAATGATTTGCAAGATACTCCACACAAGTTAGGGCCGAAGCAATCATAATTGGACATTGCATGCCCTGTGCAATGTCCAACACACTATTGACCTCACAAAGTCTAGCATCTGCTAAAGGCACCAAGATCCTCGGAGGCAAGGGATTGACAGCCACAGTAGTGTTCCTATACTTAAGGGGAACACAGGAAAGGGTTCAGGGAATGGCCACTGGGTCCTTGTATGTCATCGGAGAGGAGGGCCCAGAGGAGAGTCAGGCATGCACAAGAAAGGACTCTGGGAATTGGGGCGGGAGGCACTGGGGGATAGGGAGGGAGGGGTGAGGGGAGGGGGAGCAGGGGGATGGGGGGGAGGAAGAGGGACAGAACTGGTGTACCTATTAAGTTTGTATGAACTGAAATAATAATAAAAATGTATTATAAAAAATTAATTATAACAAACTTCTCTAGGTCCATTAATGGCCATAAATCTAGCTGGGATATTTAAAAAGTATCTCTCCAGCCCAGACTCACAAGTTAATGCTTTTAGTAATAAGAGTCATGGCAGGAAAAATAAATCTGCTGACAAACTAATAATACCTTCATTAACAAACAAATAAAAAAGCTCAAGTACTTTGACCGAAGTGTAATATTACTTACTCAAACTGCCCCCTAATCAGCAAGTAAAGAGCAAAAATCCTGCTTTTAAAACCCAAATATACTTGGTATTTCTTCCAAGGATAACAATGGTCCAACTCAGGAGAGTGCTCAGAAGGACTAACAGTAGAGTGAAGGCAATGTCAGGGAATAAGCATCCCACAGACAGTCTTAAAAAAAAAACACAAATACACTAAGCTTATCTATGAACTAGAGAACAAGGTATTGCTGCTTCTTCTTTTAGTTTTTTGAAATAAGCAATATTGTAAGCTCTGCCCTTCAATGTGAAAACAGGACATTAAAAAAAAAAAAGAATCAGCTAAAAAATCTGAAATCATCTGAAGCCCCATTGTTTGGGATTGCACATCCTAACTGCGAAACTACTGATCTACCTTCTCCTTTCTTCAACTCAAAACCTCACAAAAATAAGAGAACTGAAACAATCTGAATATGATCATTTTAAAGAATTCCTTGAAAATATTAAAACTTTTAGAGGAAAAACAAGAACAAGAAAGGAAAACTTAAAAAAAGGAGAAGGGAAATCAATGGGTCTGTCTTTTATTTGACTACAAGCAAGTGCAAGAAAGCACATTTGTAATTTCTTCAGTTTTCTGTCTTTTGTCCATCTGCATTCTGACTAGAGGGAACTTTGAGGTTTTTCTGAAGCACACGAGCATCTACAGGTTCTAGCCTCTTATAGTAGTTCTTTTTTATCTCAATAATCTCAAAGCCAAAGTTCCTGTGGAAGTCAATTCTGACTCATTGCTTTCTAGACATGCAGATAGATATTATCAAATGTGCCATCTTTCTCACCGATGTTTAGGACATGATTTAACATTTTAGTTCCTATTCCTAGGCCTCGATAAGGCACAAGACAACCCAGTGTCATGATGTAAAGTCTCTTCTGGTTCTGTGAGTGATCCACTCTGCAGCACACTATAGCTATATCGTTGAAATAGGCAAGGTTTGCAAGCTTGCCAACCTCTAGCACATCCTTGTAGAACTTCTCACTATAGTTGGCTGGAAAGAGGACCTGGTTCAGTCTCTTCAGCATTTAATATTGTGTGGTATCACATCTCCCAACTAGGTCCCACTACCTTTCATCTTCCCTGCCTGCTGAGACCTTTGCTCCCGCCATCACCAATGCCACTGCTCTCGCTGCACAGAGCCCTCCGCCCCTGAGCTCAGTCCACTGGACCCCACATGCCTGGGAAGCGTGCTGGACAGCTACTGGACCAGCGAAAGCCGAGCTTGGCCCTGAGGTTCTGTCAGAGCAGAGAAATCTCCTGCAGCAGTGCAGGTGCCTCCACTTCTCCTCTAAAGACCCGCCGCTGCGCTGTGATAAATTCCTTTAGAGAATATATTCTTCACATATTGGGATCTTGTTCTTAATGAGTAAGATTAAAGTATCTGACACATTGCATATAATCATTAATATTCGTGATCCTTGTACCTTAAATAAAATGTCCCAATATATTTCTAGTTATAGGTTTTCTTTTACACTTGCAAACACTATTTTGGAAATTCTGGAAACATTAACAGGTAAAGCCTATTTTGCTTTGGAACTGTCTCTTGGAGCCTAGGCCAGACTCAGTACCACACAAAAAAGCCTTGGGTAAGCACAATAGGGAAAAACAAAAACTAGAACATGAGTGTAGGAGGAAGACTTGTATGAATGTATGTTTCTAGGGGGAGAGACAGAAATAAGAGGCACTGGGGAAAGATAAGAGAATATATTGTATTCATTCATGAAACTGCCAAAGAACAAGATTCATCCAGTATGAAAAGTGAGGAGGAAAAAAAAGAGCAAAGCACAGTTGCATAAAATGGTTAGTGGGATCTCAACCCTAACCTCACTTCCTTCCTCCATGGAATGAAAAACTTCTTCCCCTGACTTTTATTGCCTTTTGGTTCAACCTTAATACAGACCCAGAATCAACAGAACCTCAATCTGGATTGAGACCTCTGAGACTATAAATCAGCACCAGTCACTCCTCACCACCATTAAATTGTTCTGTATATATTTTGTCAGAGTGTGACTAAAAGCAATAGCAGGAATAGCAATAAAGGAAATACTTCACCATTACTTCTGAATAATTGGCTACACAAAGATACTTCAAATGTTTCTTTCATTAAAACTCCTTTCATCAAGAAATTCAGTATTGGCTAGGTATTATTATTATATGAATAACTTCATTTTCTCTGAATTTGATCTAGTCCTTTCATCTGTTTCCTGAGCTCTTACAACAGCTTGTTTCAAGTTCAACTTTTCTACAATCCAGGTCACTGAATTTTGAAAGCTTACTTTACAAAAGGAACTCTGATCATATTTCTTCAATCTCATTCCCATCCTCTGTATTCTTGGTGATCTTCTTAATATTCGTTTGCATGTGTATGCATGTATGGATATGTACATGTGTCAATGTATGTTCACATGCATGGGGGTGCAAATGCATGTACAGACATATGTACTCATGTACATGACTGTAGAAGGTCGAAGTTGACATTATGTCTTCTTCAATTGCTCTTTGATTTTTTTTTATTAAGGCAGAGTCTCTCAATTGAACTCAAAAGTCATTTAGGCTAGACAGATTGTCCAGTGGATTCTGTTTTTACCCCCAAAGTGCTGAGATTATTGGCAGTCACCTTGCTTGCCCAGGTTTTATGTGGTTTCTGGATTTTGCAAATCTTCACATTGTGGGACAAGTGTCTTTTCCACTGAGACATCTCCTCAGCACCATTATTAATATTTTAAACAATTTCATATCATAAGTTTTTGATTACCTTTCTAGTAAGACTGCCTGTTATTCAACCTCCTATTAAAATAGATGTCAAGTTAGGCACAGGTGTCAACTTGACTGTTAAGGATTTGAGCTCTGGGCACATTTGTGGAGAATTAGTGGTTGGGTTAAGCCTAGAGCAAACCTGCAGGAGATTGTCTAGCTGATGAAGAAGGTCCAGCCTGTGATGGGTGGGACTAGGCCCTGAATAGATGAATAAAATACTGAGAGCCAGTTGAGGAAGTTGGTATCCTTGTTCACACTTTGCCAGATGTGCTGGTGAGGCAAATAAGGATCGTCCCTCTCTCAGCCATTACATAGAGGTGATGTGGCCAGTTCCTTCAGCCCTGGTATTGGTACATGGTCTCTAGTCAAGCTGAACTAAGAACTGTAACAAGTAATGTAACAGAAAATAAACCCTTTGTTCTCTTAAGCCATTTGATGGTCATTTATCAGCAATCATGCATGTGAACTGCAACGGCATTTAATACCCAGGAAGTGGGGTATTGCTGATAAATATGTGGATTTTGTTGCTTTTGAATGGTTTTGCAGGACAAAGTTTGAAATGTTTGAAGATTTTGACTTTGTGAATTACAAATACCATTCTACAGAGTTTAATGGGCCATTCAGATAATGAAAATGCTGAGAGAGTTATGGATTGTTTGGACCCATTTTGTGAAGAAGGGAACAAGGACTTTGGTAAAGCTGAATTTAAAGATGATGGACTGTTTTCTTGATAGAGGAGAGCAGTACTGGAAGCCTTGAAGATTTGTATGAGGAAAGGGCAGACGGCTGAATAGCTTCTGTTATTGGAGAGATGAACATCAATGAAGGAAAATCTAGTGACTCGCACTGGGACAGTGGAAGACATGAATACTACCAAATAGCAGTTTTGTCGTTTGAAAACCCAGGTTCCTTCATGTGCCAAAAGTCCAAGTTAAAGCCATTTCTTGTCCTTTGCAAGTTTGGCTTCCTAGAAAAGAGACTTTTCCAGAGTCAGCTCGCTAAAGTTGGTACAGCTGTAGCTCGAGCGAACCAAGCTACATTTCAACCTCACTTTGGAATCTGTAAGCATACCCCAAGAGATATTGGTTTTGGCATACGACTGAAGGATTCATGGAGAGCAGCAAAGGCTTGGCACACAGATTTCCTGCAAGAGAAGATGAAGCTTATTGCTGCAGAGATGACCCCAGAGTGTTGTTTGAAATGCCAGAACCATAGGATGTATGCTGAGGCCAGCTTTGAGCAGAGATTTAGCCTGGTTCAGAGAAAGTCTGCTTTTACAACTTTCAGCTGCAAACAGAGACTGGGAATGTTTAGAATCTTTGAGCTTCTTTGATTATGTGATGAGCAACCGAAGATGGACATTGAAGTAAAGGATGCGACATTTGATTTGCTGGACTTTGATCTTTTTAACGTTTTCTTATTATTTCAAGATCCTTCTGTTTTATTGTTTGATCTGTTTTAAAGTATTCTGATTTAAGGCTCTTTTTTATTTTATTATTTATTATTTATTCAATTGTGTGTGTGCGTGTGTGTATGTGTGTGTGTGTGTGTGTGTGTGTGTGTGTGTGTGTGTAGAACCACAGACGGATTTGGGAACCACCATGGACGCCTCCACCTCCTCCTTGTTTACTGGGCCCCGGGATTCACAGGCTCCACCCTACCAGGACCAGAAACTCAGGCTGCCCCCACTTCTGCCCAGCATCTATACGTGGGGTCTAGAATCCAAACTCAGGACCTTCCACCTGCAAAGCAGAAGCGTAACTCCTGAGCCACCTCTCCAGCCTGATTTAAGGTGCTTAAGGTTAAAAATCTTTGAACATTTAAAATGTTGGAACTGAAGTTTTAATGTGAGAACATTTTAAATTTGTTTATGAAATGCATTCATATTTTTAAGATAACTTTTAACACCTATGGGGACAAGGATTGAAAGTTACAGTTTAAAAGTGCTCTGTTTTAGTGTCAAGTTGAAAAGTGTCCTAGGCACAGGTGTCAACTTGACTGCTGATGGTTTGAGCTCTGGGCACATTTGTGGAGAATTAGTTGTTAGGTTAAGCCCAGAGCAAACCTGCAGGAGACTGTCTAGCTGATGAAGAAGGTCCAGCCTGTGATGGGTGGGACTAGACCCTGAATAGATGAATAAAATACTGAGAGACAGTTGAGGCAGTTGGCATCCTTGTGTACACTTTGCCAGACATGCAGGTCTGGCAAATAAGGATCATCCCTTTCTCAGCTATTGCCTAGAGATGATGTAGCCAGTTCCCTCAGCCCCGGTATTGGTGAATGCTCTCCTGTCAAGCTGGACTAGAGACTGTAACTGGACTATCAATAAGAAAATAAACCCCTTGTTCCCTTAAGCCATTTGATGGTGATTTGTCAGCAACCATTGCAGGCGAACTATACAATAGACTTGTATATCTAGAGAATGTTTCCTAATAATACAATTGCTTCTCTTCTACCCTTGCCCTGGCCCTTGCCCTTTGACCTATTCCTTTGTATTGTTTACTTATCATTTTATTGTGACTCTGAGATAGGCTATATAATTCACAGTGAATATTCTGTTATTATTATAATATTTCAAAGGAATATTTTTACACAATACAGGTGTAAATTGTGAAATCTTAATTCTTTCACTTAATCTTTCCAAATTAGACACACAATGTGGTTTTTGGGACTGAAACCAACTGTCTTTTCTAAGCATATCCAGTAGTTTTGTATATTAGTAATTTTATTAAGCGAGTGACACTTTAAAAATGTGAAATTTAACTGTCATGATTTGAAATGTGTCTCCCACTGTCTCATATGTTTGGGAAGGTCATGGCAACATTGAGAGGTAGAAACTTGCTGGAGGAAGGTGGTCACAAAGGGTGGGTCTTGAGGTGGATTAGTCCCACCCTACCTTTAGGAGGAGTCTGCCTTTCAGCAAGTAGTCTTGTGGCTCTCACCCTCTTGGATGGCCAGTCTCCAGCTTTGGCAGTCAGCCAGCCATGCTGCCTCCATCGTGAAAAACTGTATCTCCCCTCTGGAACAGTAAGCTGAATAAATCTCTATTTATCTCATAAATTGCTTGATTCTGGGTGCTCTATCACTGCAATAGTTAAGAGTCCCTGTTACATTAACAAACTTACATCTTTTCACTTGTGTATGTGCAACTACACTTGATTAAATAAGCACACATGGAGTCCAGAGATTGATATTAAGTACCATTTTTATCATTCTCTGTTTTTTTTTTTTTTGAGACAGTTTCTCTCATTGAACATGGAACTCTCTGTTTTGGCAAGACTGACTGGCAGCAAAGCCCACAGATCCATTTATGGCTGTGTCCCAACCACTGGGTTTACAGGTTCATATCACTTTTCTGGGTTTTTATCTGGAAGCTGGAGATTTCAAATCAGATCCTCATGCTTCTATAACAAACACATTACCTACTGGATCATATCTCCAACAATATATGACTTAATTTAACTGAATTTTTTGATGACTACCCATCCCTTTCATGTTATTTCATAAGTATAATAAAATGTAGACACTTGAGAATGCTTAAAATTTTAGCTTCTAATTAGCATGATACTTTATGCCTCTTTCATTGGGAAAAAAACCTGTGTGAATGAATCGTGCAGAACCATATCTTTGAAAACAATAATCAAATAAAAGAAAACTAAAAGCAATGTATTTATCTTGAGGAAGGGTTTGGCAAATTTGTAGTGGAGTCTCAACAAAGTTAGCATTTGGTAAAGTTGGAGGAGGAAATTCCAAATTCCAATAGAATCAAATGAGCCACATTCCTCCTTTTTTCATTATCTCAGCTAAGATAGTAGGTCTTCCTAGATGGTGAAAATGGGATGGGAGAGTAGTGGGAAACAGAGGGACAAAACACAGGATTATCATCTGAATTTAATATTCATTTTCTGAAAAAGTCACAATAACTGTGCTCAATGTTTAAGTGATGCATTCAAAAAACAAATACATGTTTTTGTGCATAATAACTTGTTATTGTAATTTAAAGAGTGTGTAATTCATTTGTAATTCACCCTAATACATACACACACACACACATACACACACACACATTTATGTTATTAAGTGTGTTCATGCAGAAATGGCAATAAAGGCAATGTGTATGTTTATATATTATCTGTGCTCCAGAAAGTAGCTAGACACATGCTGCTACAAGTGGCCCTTGTGAAAATCAGTGGATTACACACATTCAAAAATACTTGAACAAAGGAAGTGGTGTGGATGAGAAGAAAAAGACCTTTAGTGGGAGAAGGAGGGAGGATGAGATTTGGACATGGGGTATAAATAACTGAGGTAATTGTATACATGTATCAAACTGTGAGAAATATACAAAATTAACCTCTGAGGGACTATATGGCTAAGAATGTGCTAATTTCTCAATATACAAAGAGAAATAGTCTAGCTTTAAAATGAAGAAATCTTTCACAACCACACAGACAACTTTTTCAGGAAACACTATAGTATATGCTATGTAAAAACCTGACCTCAGTGTCTAAGGCAATCAGAAGTTTTATGACCACTGGACTTGTGATACTCACTTCTACTTTTTTCATATAAAGGACTTTTATTTAGATGAGTTGAGTATTTTATTCATAAAATGTATTTATTCATTACATAGACATATTTAAAATATAGTCCAGAATTTTTAAACTTGAAAGTTGTGTTCATATGCTATTGTGAGTTATTTAATGGAGGTATATGACTCCATGTGCATGTTGAACTATGTTTTAATAAATTTCAGACCTTTAAAGTGGATTTCTGGGCATGACAGTCCAGCAATGTGGATTCATTAGAAATTTTGGGTTACATATTTTCTTTTTGACTCAGTGATTAAACATAGTATCTCTGAAAAGTAAGTAGATATTTTAGGGTACATGGAAGAAAATGTTCATTTAAAATAAGGAAACCAATCCATACAATGTAAAATATTTTCCAATTTTATGTAAATATTGTTAATATAAACTATGTAGTCTCTGATCTATAACTCATTTAGATATTAGGGAGGTGCCTAGTGGTTTTCAAAGCAAAGAAAAAATACAGGGAAGAAATATATGATTGCTTAGAGAAACCTTATGTCTTCTGGATAATTGTATTATTGGACAATTTCTGGATAACTGTATTACTGTCTGAGTCAGTAATGTGTGAACTGTTTCTGTCTGACCCAACCATGTAAAATTTCTCACAGTTTTTGTGAGATGAAGAGATAATATTATGTTTCATTCAGTTATTTTATCAACATGAAAAGTTGACCTTATTTTTTTAATACATGTATGTTTAAATATATATGTTTGCATTTAAGGACACATAATATTGCAGCCTTCAGTGTACTAGTGAAAAACATGAATTACCTAAAATATCAGTGTAAACCTGATCTCATTTCTTCTCATTAAATGTTTGGAAACAAAAGCCAAAATAAAGTGTGCATATCATGTTCTTTACTCTCTCCAAGAAAGTCATTTCACCACCCAATCCTGACATTATAATAGGTACAGAAGAGGGAGGGAACAGAAGTTCTCTATACTTTCTATCATGTAGCTAAGAGTGAAGTGAAGAGTGGATGCAAAAGGTATATTAAGTAGCTCTGCTACCAGCTTGCTGCAGGACTAATGGCATCTGCAAGAAAGACATCAAACTTTTATACTTGCAGTTTTTTCATGAGAAGATTGTTCAAAATTGCTTCTTTGCACTGTGCTTGTAAAATATCATCATAACCCAAAGAGTTTTGGCATCAATTGAGAATATGACAAGCATGAATCTATGGACATGTTATATATCCACACGATAATGTACTCTGTGAAGAATACTTCCATGTCCTCTTTATTGAAAGATGTTGGAAAAGTTTCAAATTGGATACTAGAGGGTTTGCTGTCATCAAGAAAAATAAAAGAGGAAGGTCTCAGAATAGTCACTTCATGGCCTGCCTGAGCAAGTTCTTCTAGAATTACCTTTATTTTTTTTTTATTTTTTTGAGTATTGCTTTTACTCTTTTATTTTATTTTTAATAACATTTTTATTATTATTTCCGCTCATACAAACTTAATAGGTACACCAGTTCCCTCCCTCCCTTCTCCTCCCCCGGAACCCCCTACTCCCCCTCCCCTCACCCCTCCTCCCCATTCCCCAGTGCCTCCCCCCCATCCCCAGAATTAAGCCACTGGCTATATTCTATTTACCATACCAACTCCTTGCCACAATCTCAAATCTGAAGTAATGATTTTTACTATAGCACCAGCAATAGAATAGAAATCTATTTCACTGGCATCCTTGTAAAATGCAGTTTCTTTTCACAATGTGCCTTCTGTCACTATTTGGGCATTTATCCCAGTAGAAATTAGCCAAGAAGTTAAAATATAACTTAAGGTGGTCAAAGTAAGTATACTAAATAACTAGGCAGAACCTGTTGACTGAAGAGAGATTTTTAAAAAAGCAAACTATAATCACTTTATGTTTACTTTAATATGCTTCATACCTGTTTTGTAATGAAGTGCTTTTGCTTACTTAACAGTCAATGTCCTGCATGTGTTTAAGATTCTTTGGGACAATGCCATGAACAGTGGTCATTTGTTCCTGAATTTTTATCATAGGGAAAATATGTTGTGATTACACATTTGATGATCATTTCTTTGCTACATTTATAATTAAGTCAAAAGTTCATTTATTTTCAGGCTCCAAACACCCATGCACACAGAAAATGCAACAACAATAAAAATAAAAAATAAAATATATATATATGTAAATAAAGGGCAGCTGTTTTATGGAATTCCATAAAACATGCTAACTGGAGTTATAAAAAGATGTTCAGGCACTTCCTTGCTCAGATATAACCCAAACAACTGCACAGTCAGGACGATGTGGGAAAGAGAGGGAAGATGGTTAAAGGAGAGACTTGGTGGAATGGAATGATAGGAGTAGGTAGTGGGTGATCAAAACACATATATTCATTTTGATGTAATCAAGTAAAAAATTTAGAAAGTAGATTTTGATTGGAATTCATTTGAGGTATAACTATATCTAAAACCTGTAGCTATTTTTGGCTTAAATTTTAGAAAAAAATTTCATTACAATTGGAGATACTTATTGATTACAAAGAGAAAATGAAAAATATTTTCTCACAAGATGTTTTTCCACTGAAGGAAATGGTAAGCATCTGAGAAATCAGTGCCACTTGAAAATTCATCCTTAATGCATTCAGTGAATGTAGAGATAAAAATAAAAAATAAGGGAGAACTCTAAGAGATGGAAAACAGTGGCCTGGAAGCTACCCGGGCACTAGCTAGGCAGGTGTTCCAGATGTGACTGGCACATGTAGGGAGATGTGGAGGAGGGAAAGAAATGCGCTGGAGGGGTGAAGATGGAATAGAATGGAATGGGGGTTCATGTGAAGGTATGTAGTGGGTGACTAAAGCACACAAAAATTCAGTATATTAAAAATAAAGCTAATTAAAAGCTTCATATATCATGAACTGAAGATATAAAGGTGTGGTTACTATTCTAGGAGTTTTCTCTCTTCTGGTTTTTCTACACTCTGTTAAATGAGTTTTTCTTCTGGCTCAGCATGAGGCCATCTTGGACTTTGTCTCTGGTTTAATGAAAGGAGGATGTTATGTAACAAATTGCAACATTCTACCCCTGTAAGAAGGTTGTATAAGGGGCTGGAGAGGTGGCTCAGGGGTTAAGCCTCTGCCTTGCAGGCAGAAGGTCCTGAGGTGGGATCCTAGACCTCACGTATAGACGCCAGGCAGAAGCGGGGGCGGCCTGTGCTTCTGGTCCTGGTAGGGAGGAGCCTGTGAATCCCAGGGCAGAGTAAACAAGGAGGAAGCGGAGGTGTCCATGGTGGTTCCCAAATTCGCCCATGGTTCTACACACACACACAATTGAATAAAAAAATTTTTTTTTAAATTTTAAAAAAAGAAGGTTGTATAAGTCTTTAAAATAAAGAACAATTGGCCAAAATGAAGAAAGAAAAAAAAAAGTAAAACTGCAAAAGTAGAATAAGCATGTTACAAATGGTTGGTGATAGATGAGTCACTAATGTTAAACAAAAGTGCATTAGAGAGATGAATTTAAGTAAATAATGAAGACTTTCTAGAATCATTAAAATCATTTATTGTTTACATGCAATGCAATTGAGTATGTAAAATAAAATGAAAGATGATGAGTAAATAAAAGAATAGATATAATCAATAGTTGAAAGAATGAGTGAATTCTCTGCTCTCTTCTGAGTTAACACTAACTGATTGTGTTAGTGATAGGAATGTCCTAAAGACTCCAGAAAATGCCAGAAACATGAAAAACAGTATTATATATCTACATTAGTGGCATCTTCATCTCCAGATTATATATAAATCCCTCTTCTGTCTACCTATGTTCTTGACCACAGCCACCTATTTTTTTTTGCTTTCTTGAGTGTATGTGGGCTGACTCACATGTTTGACTCAACCTTTCTCTCATTCTGTTCAAATTTACATCCTACTTCTCATTAAGATTGATAGATTACTTCCAAATCTCATCACATTGATAATTTCCTGTTTTTACCAGTTTATTTAACATTGACTTACCTAATATTTTCCCAATTAATATTGATTTACCTAATATTTTCCAATTAGCATTGACCTACCTAAAATTTCCCTTTCTACTACACTATGAATGGAACATCAACAGAAAAACTCCAAAAGGAAAGACAAATGTGTGGGATCCAGCGCCCACTCACACACTCATTCACTCACTCAAACACACAGCTGATGGCTGTGATGAAAGCAGGTTCCAGCCGTCCCCACCTCCGCCTCTACCCCCAGAAACTCTGCACAGGACGGGGAGACTGTCAGTAGCAGATCTCAGTTTATTGGGGGGAGAAAAGGAACTTTTATAGACAAAGGCCACCAAGGCGTGAAATGGGCATCTAATTGTGTCACAAGGTCAAGATAGCCTACAGGTGCTAATGGTCAATTTCAATGTCAATCAGCACAGAGGGCAGGTAGATACCTGAAAGCCAATTAGGGCTCTCTGTGAAGTGATCAGGTTATGCCCAAGACTCTTGCCCTCAGCACCATCTTTAGTCCCATGTGCTCTGCCATGCCCTGGGGCAAATCCTAGGCGGGCCCAACATACCTCTCTTTTGTTTTTGTATGAGACTGTCCAGGAGGCTACCTGCGACTGAGCAGACCAAATGGTCTTGAGTGACTGTGCCTGTCTTAGGCATGAAAAAACCTCTCACTGTGGTCTGACCCATCATGGGATCTTGTAGTCTCCAGGTATAATACTACAAGTCCTGTCTTAGGTTGATCCACGGCCGGGCTTCCACTTGCCCGTCTCTGGCTACCAGTCCTCTGTATGAGGTTGGCTTTACCAACCTTGGGGCTTTGAGCTGTATTTAAAGGCCTGTATCACACATTGGACGTGTCCTGCACTTGACAAGTTAGCTTGACCAGAGAGATTTTTCCATTGGGCAGGAGTCATGCATATGGCAGAGAAGACAGGTTGGCATCAGCACCAGGCCTGACAGCAGGTGACTTTTTGGGGGTGTGGCAGGGATGTTCAGGGGCCATAGGTGCCTGTAGCATGGTCTCGAATGGAGTGCTGCTGAAAGGTATGCTGAGAAAACGCTTAAGCAATGTAGTTATTAAAAGAACAATTTTTCTAGATGTTAGGTCAAACCCAGATGGACTCCATCCAGGAAAAGTATCAATCAGGCCTATAAGGATCACAGTTAACATCTTCCTTGAGCACACCGTGTATAGTTTTGAAAGAGAAAAGCAAAGAAAGCTGCCTCAAGAGTTTTTTGTCCCTTGGTTTGGTCTGGGGATGATTCTTTTGGGTCTCCTTCAGGAGGATCCTCCTGTGGATAGAATTTAAGATTCCTTGTAGGAATCTAAATTGGGGAAGACTCCCCAATTGGGAAGGTACATCCAAATCCTCTTCCCATAGTAATCAAGGGATTAGGTCCCCAATGCCCAGTTAGGGGGTCCTTCCAAAGCACCTTAACAGAAGGTTTGCTGGAATAGGCTTCCCAGTGTCTTTGGGATCTCAATTTAAATTGTTTTTTTTGAAAATTTAAAAGGTTGATGGTAAATAAAACCAACCCCAGCTGTTGGTGCGGGCTTACTCCCCCTTTTTGTTTTTGTAATTGGGCCTTTAAATATTGGTGATTTCTTTCAACAATGACTTGTCTTTGAGGACTATATGGGATTCCTGTGGTATGAGTAATATGACAATTCTGAAAAAAGCCTGTAAAGTTTGACTAGTAAAACAAGGGCCATTATCTGTCTTAATTTGGTTGAATAACCCTAGGGTGGCAAAGCGCTGTAACAAATGCAACTGTGCATGTTTAGCCTTTTTTCCTGTATGTGCAGACACCCAACATGCCTGAGAGAAGGTATCTATAGAAACAAAGAGATATTTAAGTTTACCAAATGGTGTATAATGAATAACATCTGTTTGCCACAGCATACTAGGTTTTAGTCCTTGGGGATTAACCCCCAGCCACTGTAAGGGTGGGACTTGGAGAAACAGTTAACAAGACTTGCAGGTTTGAACAATTTTCTCTAAGTCCTTTATAGGAACTTGAGGGAACCTATGGAGTAAGCCCCTCCAATTAAGGTGAGTTAAACCATGTACGTCAGAGGCTTCTTGAATGTTAAAGGTCCATATCTCTTGTGAGGCTAATTTATCAACTAAGGCATTGCCTGGGCTAAGACCCGGGCATACCAGAGTGACTCCTTAAATGTTGTAAATATATAGGCTTTTCTTGTCCTTCTAATGTAGATTTTAGTTCCACCATGAGGGGTGATATGGGATTGCTATCTAATCTTATATGAGCATTTATCATCCCTGGAAGTAAATTTACAATATATAGATTGTCAGGGAATAAGTTAATAGCCTCTTCATTTTCCTTTAATGCCATAATAACTGCCAACAGCTCTTTATACTGAGGTGATTCCTGGGTAGCTGGTACTTTTGTTTGTATGGCTGAATTGAACTTCCTGGAGCAAAGGTAGCATAATGGATCCAGTTTTTCCTCCATCTGTGAACACATATGGGGCACCTGGTATAAGCGTTTTAACAAAGAGTTTGGGTTCAGCAAGCGGTAAGCACTGAAGGGGCGTGACCCATTTAGATGGGCCATAATGGCAAATTATCTCACCTAAATATCCTTCTAATTCATCTCCATCCCTTTCTCTCCCTAGCAGAGTTAAAGCTGGATACAGGGAACCACTCCCTATTCTCAGAGTGCTCCTAACCTCTTCCCTTTGATAAAGGGAGCAGGGCACTCTCTCGAGTGACTTTCCCACATCCTTTTTGGGTTCTAGGAGCAGGCACCGCCCTTCTTGGCCTCGGGAAAGTGGCTGTTCCTCACGGCCCTCCCAAACGGGAAGCTCCACTTCCTCACGCATTCCCAATTTTTACAATAAAAGCCCAGGACAGAAATTTAACATGTGCAAGCATCCCGGGTCATTAGGTGACCCGGTGAGGGGCAGGGTATAGCCCTTCTTCCCTCTACGTTCAGGCTGGCCAGCATGTCCTTCAGTCCAGTCCGGTATGTCCATGAGCCCCTGGCCAAATTGCCTAAGTCAAAAAGAAGGTCAGGGAACCAGGCGGTTGGTGGTTGGGTACTAGTAGTCTGGTTAACAATGTTGTCTGTCTGAGAATTGATAATCATCCACGTGACCTGCTGATGCTGATGGGCACCGTGTTGTGTTGCTTTCATTGAGTCTATGAGGATCAGTAGGAACAGTAGTGCTAGTAAGCCTTTGACTATTGTAGGTACTGAGATCCTTGGTGGGTTCTGAAACAGAAAGCATAGAAAAGACTTTCTCAAGGGCGGTCTGCCCTTGGTTTTTTATGGCATAGTCTTTATTCTTATGCTTGTTTTTTTGTCATTTATTGCGATGTTTTCTCTTTATTTTTGATGGTTAACTACATGGGCGATCCACCATTCCTTTTAGGAAGGCCCTTCTTGGTCACATCATGAAGGTAAAATTTAAGATACTTAGCTGGTACCCAAATTGGAGAGGACTCCCCAATGGGGAAAATACATCCAAACCCCCATCCTGTAGTGATTAAGGAATCTGGTCCCCTACAATGACCAGTGAGGGGGTCCTTCCAGTGCACCCTGATAGAAGGTTTGATGGATAGGTGACCTCAATGCCTTTGAAATCTTGACTCTGGTTGTTCCTTTTGAAAATTTAAAATATTGATTGTAAATAATGCTAGCCGTAACTGCTGATGTGGGCTTATTCTCCCCCCCACTTTCTTTTTGTAGTTGGGCCTTTAAGTACTGGTGGTTTCTTTCAATAAGAGCTTGTCCTTGGGGATTATATGGGATTCCTGTGGTATGAGTAATATGCCAAGTCTGAAAAAAGTTTTGTAAAGTCTGACTAAAAAAACAAGGGCCATTATCTGACTTAATTTGTTTAGGTAATCCTAACGTGGCAAAGCATTGTAAAAAATGTGATTGTGCATGTTAGGCCTTTTCCCCTGTATGTGCAGATGCCCAACATGCTTGAGAGAATGTATCTATGGAAACAAAGACATATTTAAGTTTACTAAACAGCATATAATGAGTAACATCTGTTTGCCACAGCATATTAGGTTTTAACCCTTGGGGATTAACCCCTGGTCCCTGCAAGAGTGGGACCTGGAGAAAGGGTTTACATGATTTGCAGGTTCGAATGATCTTTTTAAAATCCTTTATAGGAACTTGAGGGAACCTATGGAGTAAGCCCCTCCAATTAAGGTGAGTTAGGCCATGTAAATCAGAGGCTTCCTGAACATTAAGAGCCCACATCTCTTGTGAAGCTAATTCATCAGCTGAATCATTGCTCTGGGTTAGGAATCTGGGCAGGCCAGAATGACTCCTTAAATGTTGTAAATATATAGGCTTTTCTCGTCCTTCCAATACAGATTTTAATTCCACCATAAGTTGCAATATAGGATTGCTATCTAACCTTATATGAGCATTTTTTACCCCCAGGAGTAAATTTACAATATATAGACTGTCAAAGGATAAGTAATAGCCTCTCTATTTTCCTTTAATGCCATTATTACTGCCAACAGCTCTTTATATTGAGCTGATCCTTGGGCAGGCTGGTATTTTTGTTTGTATGGCTAAATCAAATTTCCTGGGGAAAAGGTAGCATAAGCAGATCCTGTTTTTCCGCCATCTGTGAATACCTGTGGGGTGTCTGTTATAAGCATTTTTAACAAAGAGTTTGGGCTCAGCAAGTAATAAGCATTGAAAGGGCGTGACCCATTTAGATGGGCCATAATGACAGCTTATCTCCCCTAGGTATCCTTCTAATGCCAAAGCCAATCGGAGGTGATATTTAGTCAGCCATTCTACATCAGCCAGCCTATAGGGAAAGACAATGGAGTCTGGATCTTTACCATAGTGTCTACATGTCTGTTCACATCCATTTTTTTATCATATCTGCTAATTGATCTGTGGGGGTACAAACTCTAGGGGAATTTCCCAGGGATGTGTGGATCCATTGTAGAATTTCTCCAACTGCGATATAGCTATTGTAAGGAGCCCCCTTCCTGAAATTAGTCATAGGGCAATGGATTTCCCAGGATTATATCTAGCCAATTTAGCATCCCCGAGGGCATTCTGAAATGGTTCAATTTTCTGATGGTGACTTTCCTCTAAAGTAATTGTATCTCCAGGTTGTCTGCCGGACAATAGATTAAAAAGAGGGGTGAGGGCCTCGGTGGAGATCCCCACCCATGGCCTAAGCCAATTTATTTCTCCTAATAATTGTTGTAAACTGGTGATAGTAATATCATTAGGCACATTTATATATGGCCTGAGGGGTAATGCCCCCCCCGTAAGTGTCAAATGGGTTCCTAAAACCTTAAAAGGAGGCACCTGTTGGACCTTATCAAGGGCGATATGTAAGTTTCCCCTTTTTAAATATTTAATCACTTCTTGAATAAGGGATTGTAATTTATTTGGTTCTCTATGTCCAATGATAATATCATCCATATAAACATATATAAGAATATCTTTATTTCCTATCAATGGTTCAATCAGTTTATACACATAGTCTGACAAAAGGTTGGGAGCACCAACCATTCATATTTTTTATCAGGCCCTGAAAAGTTCATAGATGGAACAGAAAAAGCAAACTTTTCACAGTCCGCAGGGTGCATTGGAATAGAAAAAAAATACAGTCTTTAAGATCAATAACCAGAAGGGTAAAGTCTAAGGAGATGGCCATCACCCAGGGCATTCCCCTAAGGGGGGTGCCCCCTAGCTTCATTCATCTGTTGATCAGCCTTAGATCTTGTAACATATGCCACTTCCCAGAGGACTTCCTGATAACAAACACTGGTGTATTCCACATATTCATAGATGGGCGGATATGACCTTGCTTCCCTTAGGGCCATCAGTTTTTCTTGGGGCAGAGGTCACTGCTCCACCCAGACCAGTTTGCCCGGTTTCCATTCAATCTGGGGACTGCAAGGGGCAGTGGCCCTTAGAATTGGGGGAGAACCCAAGGAACTTTTGGAGTTTCCCCCTGATAGTTATGAAAGTTAGAAAACTTGCTTTCAGGTACTGTCTCTATTGGCTCAGGAAACCCAGAGGCTTCCTCATGGTCTAAAAGGTCATAGAAAGCCTTGTTATCAGTGGTTAAAACCATTTGCATCTGTCCCAAGATGTCTAGTCCTAGTAAATTGGCAGTGAGCCCCGCGACCACAAGGGGTTGCACTTCTCCTTTGGAACCGTCAGCATCTTGCCACGTCACCCAGGGGGCCATTCCCTCCTTTTGGGTACTTCCTCCTACCCCAAGACCTTTCGGTCCCGCCTTTAGGCTTCAAGTAGGGGGAATTTCCTCTTTTCTTAGGACCCTATGATCAGCCCCAGTGTCTATAAGGCAATGGAAGCATTTGCCGTTGATAAAAATACTCATTTGGGGACAGAGACCCTCCACCAGGGGAATAGTCCAATGAGCTTGGGGTTCTTCCTTTTTAGGTTTTCCTAATTCAAGGCTCCCATGGTTTCCCTTTTGTGGGTTCCCATTTATTCCTCTTTTGGTTGATGAGGGTGGAGGCTGCCCCTGAATCAGTTTAAAGGTTTGCCCTCTAGGTCAAATTTAGATCTACAGTCCTTCTTCCAATGGAAGCCTTTACGACATTGCGGACATGGAGTGGGGGAGGGAGCCTATTTCCTCCCAACTCCCTTTGATCTTCTTTATTTTTGTAAGGGCAGTCCCTATTAAAGTGTCCCATTCATCCACATCGAAAACAAGATCCTTTTATAACTTCCCCATGGGGACTCCCTGTGGTCCTGTCTGGGATCTCATGGTTAGGACTCGAGTCATAGCTTCAGTAATGGCACCTGTCTGCATTTGAATGGAAGTTGTAAGTGTCTGGACTTGGTGCCGTTGGGTCCCAACATCCTGAGAATTAATAATCCAGGTACTCATAGATCTCTCTGAGCCCTGCACACACTATTTTGTGGTCCCTGTTCATCCCTTCCCATATCAGTAATTTAGTAAATTGCTCTCACAGGTGGCCTGGGGGAAGATTACACTGAAGGCTTTTTTCAACTCAGTTAATAAATTTGGAGAGACACAAAGTCTAGCATTTGCTAAAGGCACCAAGATCCTTGGAGGCAAGGGATTGACAGCCACAATAGTGTTCCTATGCTTAAGGGGAACACAGGAAAGGGTTCAGGAAAATGCCATTGGGTACTTGTACATCATCAGAGAGGAGGGCACAGAGGAGAGTCTGGCATGCACATTAAAGGATTCTCTGGGGATTGGGGGGGAGGCACTGGGGGAGGAGGAGGGAGTGAGGGAACCGGTGTACCTATTAATTTTGTATGAGCGGAAATAATAATAAAAAATGTTTAAAAAAATTCGGGGAAAGGCTCACCAGGCTTTTGTATAATGTCCGCTATAGGTGCTTCAGAGGGACCTTCATCAGTTTTTTCCATGCTGCCAACCCTATCAAGCGAATCTGATCCTGGTAAGGGTTCCTGTAGCAGCCTGCAAGATCCCAGTGGAAAATTGGTCTGCTGTCCTTGATAAAAGCCCAAAGGTAATTGGAACCATGGTTGGGCATTTTGATTGCACTCAGCCTGGACTCTGTATTCCTCCCTAAACAGTGCTATCCATTTAATAATCAATGTGGGGCTGGAAAGCACTGTCCAATCTTTAGCAGTGCAGTGTTGGTGAGCTAAATCTTGAAAAAGGGTCTCAACCCAAGGGGAATGCAGACCATCTTCTTGAACTGCCCTTTTTAATTCCTTTAAATTTTTAGCCTCCAGGACACCATACTGTGGGGCAATTGTCCCCAGGATTAAGGTTGACAGGATAGGCTTGCACTTGATATGCCTCAGCATATGTGGGCTCCAGCTCCAGATTCCCTGCTCTAGCCTGATGGGGACCAACGTGCCCACATGTGGAGTTGGGAGCAGTCTTTGTGAGATGGGCATACAGGGTCCTCATCTAGATTACCCCCATCCCTTTCTCCCTTGAACAAGGTTAGGTTGGGATAAAGGGGGCCGGGTGTGACTGCCACAAGATCCCTATCTTTCCCTAGTGCTTCAGGCTAGATTACAATTTCACTTTCGCTTTCAACCGGTGTGTCTGCTCTCTCTCCTCACTGAATTTGACCCAGTCTGCCTTATCCTCCTCTACTTTGGGGGTTGTAAGTCCCTCCTTTCCTTTTTCTCCCTGGTCTTCTCTTTGATTTCCATCAACTACTATTTTTGGAGGGGGCTGAAGGGCATCTGAGTGAAAGGACATCTTGAGAGTGGATATTGTAGGGTAGAACCCTAAAGTCGATTACATGTTAAAATAGAGTTCCTCTTTCTTGCTAAATTTTCTACTCTGGCCCATGTCATCCAGGAAAAGAGATTGGAAGACAGGACTCAAGGGACCAAATCAAGGACTGTTTGCCAGACCTTATCAGCACTAGAGTCTGAAATCTCTAAACCACATCTTTTCAACATGAGTCTCAGTGCTTCAAGCACTGGGTCAGGCGTGCTTGTTGCATGAACCATTTTGAGGGTCTCACTCACCTTGATAGACCACTTGGCTCCAACCATTCCTGGAAGAAGACGTCCTCACACAGGGCACAGATGTGCGGGGGTTGGCTCCTGGCCTCTGGGAAGGAGAGAGGTGAGTACGCTGCCTGCCCCTCTGCCTCCCAGGTCCTGGGAAACAATCAGGCATGTCAGGGAGTTAAGTAGAAGTATGAACTCTATTGTAGGCAGTGCAGCAGTTTATAAAGGCAAAAAACATGAAGGGCAAAATGGACAGCCAATCATATTACAGGTCAGTGCAACATGCAGGCTTCATGGGCTAAGGTCAGCATTATGGAACTCTTATGAACCAATCAAGGTTCCCTGTGATGCAAACAGGGTTACACTCTGCACACTAGCTCCCAGCACCATCTTAGGCCCCATGTGTCCGGCTACGCCTTGTTCACTTCCTCCCAGCACCATCTAGGCTCCATGTGCTCAGCTACGCCTTGTTCACTTCCTCCCAGCACCATCTAAAGCCCCATGTGCTTGGCTATGCTTTGTTCTTCCCAGTGTCATCTTGCCTGTGCCAGCCCAACACCTTCCCTCTCCCTTACCCCTATTATTCTCCCATCTCACTCCCCCATTCCTCTATCTCACTCCCCTTTCCTCTCTCCTCTTCTTTTGTTGTTTGCTGCCTGATCACTCCCACCCTCCAAAACATCTGATTACATGGGTGCTGAATTTCCCTCTGAGTCATCTACACTAGTGAGGATTTGGGACTCAGTGGCATATCTTGGGGTTCCTTTTTGGGGTGCCCACGAATATGGGAACTCTGTTATGTCTGTTTAACCCCTTGCTTCTAAGAATCCTACTGCCTGAAGCCTTCTCCCCTGAAATCCATGCTAGTCTTTGAGAGCTTGTTGGCATGTCAGTTATTGTGCAGGTCAGACAAGGTCAAATTGCATTTTAACAATATCCTGGCTAGCCAGTACAGACTTGAGTGGAGTATCTTGCCTATTGGTGCTTCTATCTTTAGGTCCTGAAAATCTTGCTGCCCATTCTCCCCCAAGGTTCCCCAAGCTTTAGGATAGGGAGAAATTTGGCTGGCCTGGTTCCAAGTGAACCCTTTAGAGTCTTTGGTGTTCTGAATTTTGGTTGGTTATCAATTTCAGTTTTGCTTTTCCTGTGCTGCCTTTGCCTGCGTCCTGATTGGGTATTGAGGTCATCTCCTAACCAAAGATAAAGGACTGTTTAAATGAAGGTCTTAATATAAGAAGAGAGGCTTAAAGGTAGAGGAAGAACAGGAGAAGGACACAATAATGAATGGGGCCAGCCTCCTGTTTGCTGGTTGTTACCATCTAACTGCCAGCCCCTATCCCCTTCCCAACTGGGGAGATAAAACCTACCTGGTCCCAAGTGAACAGGAAGGGAAATGAAAGTGAGCTGCAGCAGATATCTGGCTACTTACAGGCAGTTCATGGCCTAATTTCTCTATTAAAGTGTGTTTTTTTGTCTTCTTTCTTTAGAGGTGTCCTTTCTCCTTTCCTCCTAGTTATAATCTTTTGTGGTTATAGTGGGTGTTACATAGATTTACCTATGAGTATGTCATTAAGTGGGTTTGGAACTAGATCACTTATAAGGGGGAACACAGAGCCTCTAACTTTCTGTGCCTGGGATATTTAATTTCTTCTTCTAATTCAATTCATTTACTGGAAAATTTTGTTATTTCATTTTTTGATGACTAAGTACCACATTTTCATTATGCATTCATCAACTGTTGGGCATTTGGGTTGATTCTATGACTTTGCTATTGTAAATAGTCCCACAATGAACATGAATGTGCTCATGTTACTGTAGTGAATTTTTGGGAGATTATTCCCAGTAAAGCAGGATTATATGGCATTTCAATTCTTAACTTTTTTGGAAACCTCCATACTGATCTCCAAAGTGGTTGGACAAGCCTGCATTCCCACAAGCAATGTATGAATGTTTCCTTCTCCCCATATCCTCTCTAGCATTTGGTGGTGTTTTTATTATGGATTTTCACCAATCCGATCTAGGGGAGATAATATCTCAGGGTAGTTTTGATTTGCATTTTCTTGATTGATAAGGTTGTGGAGCATTTTTTAAGGTATTTATTTTAAATCAGTACTGAATTTTGTTTAGAAAACTTGTGAAAGTCTTTCCCATATTTCAAAGGAGAAAAGTGTCATTTTTTCTATCAGTGTTTTAAAAGTGATTTTTAAGCTGATTAAGTATTTTAGAATTATTTAAAAGCTGATGGTTTCTGCTGTGTGCTCTGCAGGCTGTTTTCTGAGTATAAAGACTGTGAATACCAGCATTTAGAGGCTGAACTTAAGATAGTTTTGCTATTTAGAATTCTCTCTGACTTAGACTTTAAAATTTATATACATATTATTTGGTTCTTTATGCTTTGTATAATTTTGCCTATGTGTCTTATTGGACAACAACTAAGAATTTTAATATAAATCTGGACTTTTATATTTTGTCTTCCTAAATAATTAGTAGATAGAAATTAATTATTAGACAAAGAAAGGGGAGATTATGTGTGGTTTTCTTCCCACAGGAAGGGCATATATTACAATCTCAGGAAATGGAATAAACTTGTAGGACCTCCTCTTTCATTTGGAACCACATAGGTAGACATAGTCTTTGATTGTGTTTTTTTTCCATAGGATTATTCAATAAACAAAATAGTAATACTCTAGTAATACTCAAGGTTTGTGGCAGTTAGTTGCATGTATCAACCTGATATTAAATGCCTATTAAATATTTAGGACAAGCCTAGTGTAAACATGTAGGAGATGACCTAAATGGTGTAGAAAGGCCCAGGCCACAGTTGGTAGCACCACTCACTAAACAAATGGATAGGATAGAGAGATATCTGGTTGTTAGACAGGCAAACTTGTTACTTGCCCCTGGTTCAGCGATTCCTATGGGAATGGTGTGACAAGTTTCCTCAGTTTCCCTGGTAACTCTTCATTTATGATAATGGGCTGCAAGCTAGAATCATGAGCATGAATAAGCTCTTGTTCCCCTAAACATTTTGGACCATTTATTTATTTATTTATCTTAATTTATTTATTCAATTGTACGTGTGTGCACGTGTGTATATGTGTGTGTGTATGTATGTGTACGTATGTATGTGTGTAAAACCACGGATGAATTTGGGAACCACCATAGATAGACTGCCTCCTCCTCCTCCTTGTTTACTCTACCCTGAGATTCACAGGCTCTGCCCTACCAGGACCAGAAACGCAGGTCACCCCCGCTTCTGTCTGGCATCTATACGTGGGGTCCAGGATCCGAACTCAGGACCTTCCACCTGCAAGGCAGAGGCTTAACCCTTGAGCCACCTCTCCAGCCCCTGGACCATTTATTTAATGCAGCAATAGAATCTGAAACCATGCCAAAGCCTCAACTAGAAAAGAAATATTTCTAAATGATAATGTATCAGGTGATCTGTTTTTTGGGAAGATTATTGCTATCTCTATTGGATGGAACCAAGAAAAATTCTTTGGTTAAATACTCTGCATTTCAAAAGGGCCATGCATGGTTATTTCTTAGGTAGCTCAAAATGATAGATGAACACTTTTTTTTTTTTTGACTATATCAGGTCTTCTTGGCTACTAGTTTTATTAAGTCATAGGTTTTGTTATCAAAGGTAGAATAACCACAAGATTTTGGTCATGTATATGTGAGTTTACAAAACTTCGAAGCATATATTTTCTATCCCCTGTGCCAGTGTATATGTTCAGTACTTTTCAAGTTTCTTTTGTAATTTTCCATTTACAGATAACCCAGTAATTTCCTTTTTTTTTCTACTTTTTCACTTCTTTTTATTCCCTAATTATTTCTGTAGAAACTTTATCCAATAGAGTTGGGTTTCATTTATACTGAAATGTCTCTTCTGAACTTCAGTAGTTATGATAAAAGTGACTTTTCCACTTTCCAAACAAATCATATTCTTTTTTTAATTTTATTATTATTTTTATTATGTATTCAATTGTGCATGTATGTGTGTGTGTGTGTGTGTGTGTGTGTGTGTGTGTAGAGCCATGGATGAATTCGGGAACCACCATGGACTGCCTCCACCTCCTCCTTGTTTATTCTGCCCCAGGATTCACAGGCTCCACCCTACCAGGACCAGAAATGCAGGCCGCCCCCGCTTCTGCCCAGCGTCTATACGTGGGGTCTAGGATCCAAACTCAGGACCTTCTGTCTGCAAGGCAGAGGCTTAACCTCTGAACCACCTGTCCAGCCCCCAGATCATATTCTTGTTTTTGAAAGACATATAGAGAGTCCATTTGGTTCCAGACTACTTAAGAGAAGATATTTCTAAAAATTCACAATTAAAGCTTCATACTTCCCATTTCTCTCCAGTAAAGGGGCTGAGGTTTTAGTGAATGTTATAATTTTTCAGAAGTCAGTACATAATAAATTTACTGAAAAAATCTTGATCTATAATTCATTTCATTGGGAATAATTATATAGGTAAATCAAGTAGCCATGGTCTTCTAATAATGGAAGATAATATTGCCACACATTGATGAATTAACAGAACAGTCTCATAATCTTAAAGCTTATGCTTTGATCTCAAAAAACTCTACTCATTCTTTTTCTTCTTTATCATCTTCACAAAATTCTGAAAGATAACTGAACAACATTCTATGGCAAGGAAAGCAATGGCTGCCATATAGGCCAACAGGAAGCCGATCACATAGAGAGAGTAGTACTGTTACCAGGTAAGCTTGTGGGCCAGTGGCCTCAGGTGCTTGGCTCCTTTGTGGCGCATGACAAACTCGATCCAGAGGATGGCTCTCTCCAAGGGCTTCATAGGCTGGTCATAGAGAATGGTTTATAATCTCATTGCATTGTTTTTATATCTGAATGATAATTAAATGTGTCAATCAATATTCAATATAAATAGAAAGTACAGTGTGTGTTTTTTGAACAGACAGTAAAGATGTGAAAAATTACAAAGTCTTACAGATACCAAAAGTAGAAGGAAAACAAATTGCTTATCTGAGTAAAAGTGAGTGAGTGAGAGAGAGAGAAAGAGAGAGAGAAACTCATGAGCAAATAAACAGATGTATTGAAGTAAGAGGATAACTTCAGAAAGCTAGGAAGTTGTTTTTTGTTTCTTTCTTTTTTCATTGTGGTCTCCTGGGGAATAGAACTCATGTGATCAGGTTTACATGCAGGGTGAATTTATCTATCAAGCCATCTATCAGCCTGGGATAAAAATGAGCTATGCTAGGTTTTGTTTTCTTGGCGGTACTGCAAATTGAAATGAGGACCTCTTGTGTTCCAGAAATACACCCTATCACTCAGATACCACCCTAACTAAAGCTTATAGATATATAGGCAAGAACTTGTAGAATGCCCTCTTCTCAGTCACATAAAAGAAAAAATAGCAGAAATATAGAAATATTATTTCTCAAGAAGCAAGAACTTGTTAACCCCCAAAGGGAACACAAAACCAAAATGAGCTATCCCAAAGTGAAAGTAGGAAAGACTGGTTTGAAAGAATTTGTAAAGCAGAAAAGGAGTGGGGATAGGATTGAGTTGTAAGTGGAAAGAACATATAAATTCATTAAAAAATGCACAATCCTTTGAGGGTTTGAAACTTGAGGCATCCAGTGATCAATTACTATTTGACCTAGTTTTCAAGGTTTAGAAGAGTACTACAGTTTTGAGAGAGTAGACAAATCCCTGTGTAGTTTCCATCATAGTGGTTATCTGAGAAAAGCTGATAATTGTTGTCCAGTATTTCTAATGACATTCTGAGTCATTAATGATTAGAACTATAAAAGTGAAGTGTCAGTAAACTATAAAAGTTTACTGAGTCTAACAGTTAATTTGAACTTTTGTGTATTTTTCTCTCTATTCCATTGCTGATAAGTGGTAAGAAGAACAATAGCTTTTATCTCCACTATTTTGATAAAAAAGCATTTATTCTTAGAATGCTGTTAATTATTCTTATTGCAAAGTCAAATCTTTTTTTCTTGAGAGAAAGAGAGAGGGAGAGAGATAGAAATATATGCACATGCTTGCCATAAGACATAAGTGTAGGTTAGAAGGATAATTTTCAGAAGTCAGGTCTTCTCCTACTATGTGTATTTCTGGGAATAAAACTCAAGTTGCTAGCTTTGCAAATAGCTTCTATACCTGTTGTAACATATTGTATGTAGACAAGTTTGAATTTTTAACTTTATTCATTCAATTACTTTGTGTGTGTGTGTGTGTGTGTGTGTGTGTGTGTGTGTGTCTGTCAGAGGGCACATGTGGCCCTGAGGAGGATGAAGGGGAATCATCCTTCTTCTGCCTACTTCTTGCTTCCCTCTGCATTTCCCAGGTTCTGCACAGCAGGGTCAAAAGTGTGGGCTACCACCTATTTTCCTGGAAATTTTGTGTGGGACCTGGGATCCAAACTCAGGACTTTCTGCTTGTAAGGTGGAATCTCAACCCCTGAGTCATTTCTCCAGTTTGAATTTCTTTTTAAAATCTCATTTGTATGATGAGAGAGAGAAGGAAAAAGAGAGAGAGAGAGAGAGAGAGAGAGAGAGAGAGAATATGAGAATGCGAGAATGCATAGCCATTGTATTCTATTTTTGCAAACTCAAATCTAAGTAAGTTTCTGTCTGCAGGAACAGCAAAACTGGAAGAAAAAAAAACAACAACAAACCATAACTCAGAGCATCAGATACCTTACATTATCACCAGGAACCTGGCCAGCCTAATCTCTCCCCATCCCAAAGCTCAAGGAAATTTGCTGAAAGGGGGCAGTAAGATTGTAAGAGCCTAAAGATGGGGAGAAGCAATGATGTGCAAGACACTCCACGCACATTAGGGCTGAAGTAATCATATTAGGACTTTGCATGACCTGTGCAATTACCATGTGCCGCATCCCTATCCAACTAATCTGGTAGAATATGTCTCAGTTTGGAAAAGGTGGATTCAAAGTAACATGTTTTGGGATAAGGACATGGCTTTATTTTAGAGAAATAAGGAAAAATATGGGAATTGTCAGGCCTCAGTGTTTCTTCCCAGCACAGGCCTAAAGCCTGTCCCCTGAGGAAGGTCACAGTAACGCCCAAGGACAGGGGCTGGACACTCTCTCCTAGACAATTCAAGTTTTGCCTCAGGCAGGAAGGATTCCAGGAATTAGGAGTGCCTAATTTACCTGCTCTTAGAGTTTTGTTTTTTTTTTTTAACTAGCTTCCTGCTCTCTGTTCTAGAGAAGAAGCCTGCTTTTTAAGTTTCAGTCACACACTAAATAGAAATTTCATGTCTAGTCATTTACGATAAGTAGACTTGTTAGCCAGAATGTGTGCACTGATTTTAAGGAAATTAGAGAATAACTTCTAGAATCTTAAAACATAGGTTGGGTAAGATTCCCACCTATGTGGTTCCACCTTACTTAAAAATTCCAAAAGTACGAGACTATGCTATCAGTCCATCAGAACCTTAAAAGAAACTGTGATACCCTCTTACCCTGGCTGAAGGCCAAGGAAGAGACCATCATGCCAGAAAGTCTAGATGCCAAGACTGCCCCTGGAGATGGTATTTGCAATCCAAACTGGGAGAATCCATGTCAGAAGCAAAGGGGGCCGTGTCTTTCCCATCCCAAAAAGCACTCTTATGAGAAATCACAGAGATGGACCATCTGAGTGCACTCCCACCAATGATCGCCTCTGCCCCGAAAGAGACACCCTCGGCATATGGGGCCTGACTGGACCCCAGGTTTGGAGTATGCATGGTTCACAGATGGGTCATCTAACTGATGGCAATACACTTCTGGAATTCCTCAAAGGAAGACATAAGCAACCTTACTATTAAAGGAATAGAAGCATGCTATTATAGAAGTTATTCTTTTTAGTTATATTGCTTAAGTGTTTTTCTTCAGTGCATACCTCAGTGCTCCATCGACAGAACCAGCTATAGCTTATGGGCCTTGAGTATTGAAGTCAAGGCCCCCCTTTAGAGATGTGGTTTTGAAGGACCCTGGCCCTAAAGAAGGAAGCTTATAGAATGGGCCAGGTACACAATGTAGATATTTGCTCATAACTGATCAAGCATAGCTACTGCTAGCCATTGTCTAAAATTATGTACCCAGCTACTCCCTTCCCTGCCTCCCCCCAACCCTTGGTAACGGGAAAAAGAGCTGTAACCCTTGGTGACGGGAAAAAGAAATGTAACCCTTGGTGACGGGAAAACAAGCTGTAACCTTAAGATGACTAGCCCTAGGGAAAACAAGTTTTGCAAGGCAATTCTGTTAATAACATAATTGTCATCTGGAACAAACTACCTGTGGTTACGCAGGTGGACAACACCAACTATGATGAAAATTTACCTAAGCCTTTGCTGACTAATGATTGTACAATTCCTTATCAATAAGACCCCTACCCAAAATCCCTTTATAAACCCCTTGCCCTAGCTGCTCGGGCCGCTTCAGTCTCTCCTGCGTGAGAGGTTGCTGGAGCTGCCCGGCACGCTGAAATAAAAACCTCTTGCTTGTTGCATCGAGTGCGGTCTTGGAGTCTCTCTTGGCGGTCCTGTTCCTGACTGAAAGACTGGGGGTCTTTCATTTTGGGGGCTCATCCGGGATACGAGACCCCCGAGAGACTGCCCCAACATCAACGTCGGAGGTACGTGAGCGCTTTTGTCTTGTCTTGTCTTGTCTTGTCTATGTCTATTTGTGCTTAGTATAAATTGTGTCAGTTTTATTTCCTCTTGTACTCACAAGAGCGGTCAATAACTGTGAGACAGACGTGTCATAGCGCAGAGGCCGCGAGAGTTCTGAAGGACGCTCCAGACTCTCAGTGGGAGAGCCGACAGGCCCTCATCAGGTTCTGGTCGGGAAGGTCCCAAAAGGACCCCCGACACAGTCCATGTTTATGTGTGTGTCTGCACTTCTTTTTCAAAAGCAAAGTTTCTATTTTGTGTTCATTCTTTGTCAACTTGTTTTCTTAGCATTTTTGACGGGACGAACACTCTACAGACGATTGACTACAATGGGACAGGTTTCCTCAACCCCGCTTGAGCTTATTTTGGCCCATTGGAAGGACGTTAGGGACAGGACTGGATTAGATATAAGAAAGAACAAGATGCAGACTTACTGCACTTTTGAATGGCCATCTCTTGACTCAGGGCGGCCACCAGAGGGGACTTTCCACTGTCCCACTGTGACAGCTCTCCGAAATGCTGTCATGACTGAGGGGCCACATGGCCACCCGGATCAGGTTCCCTATATCCTTGCCTGGGAACGCATTTTAGTGGACCCGCCCTAGTGGGTCCGGCCATTCTTGCCCCCTCCCCTGGCTCCAAAACTCCCACAGGTTCTCGCGCTGAAAATGAAACCCGAGGAAAACAAGAAACAGCCGGTTCTTCAGGACTCCTTCCCCGAACCTCTCCTCCACCGCCCACCCTCCTACCCACTTCCTGCCTACCAGACCCATCCCCTTCTGCACCTCCAGATTCCTCTTCCCATTCTCTGTACCCCCCTCTGCCAAGGGGAGATGGCCCTGCCACAAGAACCCGGAATTACCGGCGTGCCATCTCCCCGGGACCCGCGGACTCCACATCCAATGCCACGGTACCAACTCTACCCCTTCGAGCCTATGGTCTCCCTGATGATGAGGGCAATCAACCAATACAATATTGGCCGTTCTCATCCTCAGATCTTTATAACTGGAAAACCCAGACTCCTCCTTTTTCTGAGAACCCTACAGGCTTAATCAATCTTATAGAAACAATCCTTTTTACCCATAAGCCCACCTGGGATGATATCCAACAGCTACTGAGAATCCTCTTCACCACCGAAGAGCGAGAAAGAATTATAAATGAGGCCCGTAAATTTGTGCCAGGAGAGACTGGAACCCCTACTATAGATCCAGTCCGAATTGATGCCGGGTTCCCGATCAACCGGCCTGAATGGAACTACAACACCCCAGAAGGTAAGGAGAGGTTACCAGTCTACCGCCAGACTCTGTTGGCAGGTATCAAGGCTGCCGTCAGGCGGCCTACAAATTTGAGCAGGGTACATGACGTGAGGCAGGAAGAAAAAGAATCGCCTGCAGCTTTCCTGGAGCGGCTGATGGAAGCCTACCGCCAGTTCACGCCCTATGACCCATCAAAAGAAGAAAACAAAGGTACAGTAGCTATGTCCTTTATTTACCAATCTGCTCCTGACATAAGGCGAAAACTTCAAAAGATAGAAGGCTTACAAGAAAAATCACTCCGAGAACTGGTTCAGGCGGCAGAGCGAGTCTATAACAACAGAGAGACGGAAGAACAAAAAGAGGTAAGAAGAGAAAAGAGACAAAATAAAAACCTAGAAAAAATCTTAACTGCAGTAGTTAAGGGAAAATACCCTGGACAGACAGTAGGGGGCCCCAAGAGGCCTCCTCTTGATAAAGATCAATGTGCCTACTGCAAGGAAAGAGGGCACTGGGCTAAAGAGTGCCCCCAAAAAGGAACCAAGAAACCCCCTACTATGGCAAAGGCCAAAGAGGTTCTTGCCCTACAGGGGGAAGAAAGTGACTAGGGGAGACGGGGTTCGGAGCCCCTCCCCGAGCCAGGGTAACCTTAAGAGTGGAGGGGAAACCTGTTAGCTTCTTGGTGGACACCGGGGCTCAGCGCTCGGTGCTTGTGAGTCCGCTGGGACCCCTATCTTCAAAAAAATCCTGGGTACATGGAGCAACAGGTTTAAAACAATATTCATGGACTACCCGAAGAACGGTGGACCTAGGGGTGGGCCGGGTATCCCACTCATTCATGGTGATTCCAGACTGCCCCTACCCCTTGTTGGGGAGAGATTTGTTAACAAAAATGGGAGCTCAAATATATTTCCTTCCAAAAGGGCCTCGGGTCCTGGGGGCAGATGGAACCCCCTTACAGGTCCTAACCCTCAAGTTAGAGGACGAGTACAGACTGTATGAACAAGCTCCCCCGCCAGAAGCTGAGACCGCCTGGCTAAAGCAATTTCCTCAGGCCTGGGCTGAAACAGCGGATATTGGGTTAGCAATAAACCAGCCAGCCATTTATGTAGAACTGAAACCTGGGACGGACCCAGCTTCTGTACGGCAGTACCCCCTCTCAAGGGAGGCAAGGGAAGGCATACGCCCCCACATCCAACACCTCCTAGAGAGAGGAATACTTAGACCATGCCAGTCTGCGTGGAACACCCCCTTGTTGCCAGTTAGAAAACCTGGCTCAGGGGATTTCCGTCAGGTCCAAGACCTCCGTGAAGTCAACAAACGGACCCAGGACATTCACCCCACGGTGCCAAACCCATACACCCTCCTGAGCACCCTTGACCCCAGGAAGAACTGGTTCACAGTGCTGGACTTGAAGGATGCGTTCTTCTGCTTACCACTGGTGCCCAAGAGCCAAGAATATTTCACCTTCAAATGGAAAGATCCGGAGAATGGGTACTCAGGCCAGCTCACATGGACACGGCTCCCACAGGGATTCAAAAACTCACCAACTCTCTTTGACGAGGCTCTCCACCGAGATCTGAGTGAGTATCGAAGGGCCCATCCCAATCTAATTCTGCTTCAATATGTAGATGATCTACTCATTGCAGCAGACTCCAAGGCCGAATGTGAAAACGGAACTAGAGACCTCTTACAGACACTTGGAGAACTTGGATACCGCGCCTCGTTCAAAAAAGCCCAACTGTGCAAAACAAAGGTAAGCTACTTGGGCTATGAATTAAGAGATGGCCACCGATGGCTAAGCCAGAGTCGTAAGGATACAATCCTCCATATTCCAACACCCACCAGTCCCCGCCAGGTAAGGGAATTCCTGAGCAGCGCTGGCTTCTGCAGACTCTGGGTTCCTGGGTTCGCTGAATTGGCAGCGCCCCTATACCCACTGACACGCTCCAACCAGCCCTTTAAATGGGGTGAGGCCGAACAGAAGGCTTTTGACGCTGTTAAACAAGCTTTGCTAACAGCCCCTGCTTTGGGACTTCCAGACATAACCAAACCATTTCTGCTATATGTGGCTGAAAAAGGAGGGATTGCAAAGGGAGTGCTTACACAGAAGCTGGGGCCTTGGATTCGACCAGTTGCCTATTTGTCAAAAAAATTAGATCCTGTGGCTTCAGGATGGCCGCCATGCCTCCGTATCATAGCAGCCACGGCTTGCCTTAGTCAAAGATAGTGGAAAACTGACTCTGGGACAGCCTCTGGATGTGGTGACCCCACATGCCATTGAAGGGGTCTTAAGATCTCCACCAGAAAAATGGATGTCCAACTCTAGGATGGTCCACTATCAGACCCTCCTGTTAAATCCTGGACAAATACATTTTAAGAACCCAGCTGCCCTAAACCCGGCCACCCTCCTCCCTGATCCTGACGTACCACCTGACCCACATGAATGCCGTGACATCCTCACGGAGGTCCATGGCTGGAGAAAAGACCTCACTGATGTGCCTATAATGGACGCCGAGGCTACCTGGTTCACCGATGGAAGTAGCTTCATGGACAACGGTAAGAGGAGAGCGGGGGCAGCAGTGGTTTCGGAAACAGAAGTCATCTGGGCGGAGGCATTACCTCCAGGAACCTCGGCACAAAAGGCCGAACTTATAGCCATGACTAAGGCATTAGAACTGAGCAATAGAAAAAAGATAAACATCTACACAGACAGCCGATATGCCTTTGGTTCATGGGGCCATCTATCAGCAGAGAGGCCTCCTTACGTCAGAGGGTAAAGACATTAAAAACAAACCAGAAATCATGGCCCTCCTACAAGCATTGATGTTGCCCGCCAAAGTAAGCATCATCCATTGTCCAGGCCACCAAAAAGGTGCCAGTCTAGTGGCCAGAGGCAACAACTTTGCAGATCGAACTGCAAGGGCCATTGCCTCAGGGGACCCACCGTTGGCAAGCCTCCCAATGTTCCCAATTAAGCCCCTGGACCCCTTACCCCCGCCAAGATATTCTCCTGATGAACTGACAGAAATATCAAAAGACCCCACCAACAGTCTTACTCCCGAGGGGTATTGGAGGAGTCCACAGGGAAAGCTAATCTTGCCATCAGAAGAAGGGGAGAGCCCTCCTTCAGCAAATCCACCGTACCACCCATATGAGTCCAAAGAAGCTAGAATTACTTATTCAAAACTCGGGAGTACAGTTCAGGAGAGTTAAGTCCCTGGCCTTGGAAATAGGGGCGGACTGCACCATCTGTCAGAAGGTCAACGCATATGCCCAAAGGACTCCCCCAGGAAAAAGATTGCGAGGAAACCGACCTGGAGTACAATGGGAGGTCGACTTCACTGAAGTCAAACCCGGAAAATATGGATACCGCTACTTGTTAGTGTTTGTGGATACATTCTCCGGGTGGGTGGAAGCCTTCCCCACCAAACATGAAACAGCCACTATAGTAGTGAAAAAACTCCTTGAAGAAATCCTACCACGCTTTGGGATACCAAAGGTAATTGGGTCAGATAATGGGCCAGCATTCGCCTCACAGGTAAGTCAGGGACTCACAAAAATATTGGGGGCAGATTGGAAGTTACATTGTGCATACCACCCCCAGAGTTCAGGACAGGTAGAGCGAATGGATCGGACACTAAAAGAGACCTTAACAAAATTGACCTTAGAGACTGGCGGTGACTGGGTGACCCTCCTCCCCTTCGCCCTTTTCGGAGCCCGGAACACCCCGGGACCCTTTAAGCTGACTCCCTTTGAAATAATCTATGGTACTCCCCCTTCTTTAGTACCTTCCCTCCACCCTGCCAAAGTGACGCCCTCTGCCGACCGAGATCTCTTAATGAGGTTAATGGCCTTCAATACTATTCAGAAAGAATTATGGCCAAAAATTAACGCATTTTACTCAACAGGACCACCCAAAGACCTGGTCCCTGGGACACCAGAGTACGAGCCCGGAGACTGGGTATACGTTCAGCGTCATCAAACCAAAACCCTGGAACCCAGATGGAAGGGGCCCTACCTGGTCCTGCTGACTACACCCACCGCCGTCAAGGTCGACGGGATCACAGCCTGGGTACACCGAGTACACGTCAAACCGGCTCCTGCACCCCCAGACCAGGAATGGCGGGTGCTCCGGGATCCAAAGAAACCAACCAGACTACGGCTGCAGCGAACATCTTTGGACGCAACATCCTCCGACCAGAAGTGGCAGATGCTCCGAGATCCAGAAAAGCCAACCAGATTCCGGTTACAGCGATCATCCTCGGACTGCTCGTGAGTCTCCCCTTGGCTGACTGCGGGACCCCCCCCCCCCCCCCCCCCCCCCCCGGCTCCATCAGCCATACACCTGGAGGTTAAAAACCATGGACACCAACCCTCGAGTATTACAAGAACAGGTAGTTCATGGGGACGCTGGAGTAAATTTCATCACCAGCCTACCAGAATTAGTAGGCTCCAGATACCCAGGCTGGAGCAAATGGTATGCCTGCCCAGACTCTGCAGCTGGGGGTTGCCACAGTCCTGGGACTTATTACTGTAGTTACTGGGGATGCGAGACTTTGGGAGATGGCATGCCCAGAGGGGGAAGAGACTCCAGAATCACAATCCGATGGCATCCTCCGGGCTGCAAGCCAAAATATGATGCTCAGGGATATGACAACTATTTTCGGTATTTCTCCCGAGTCCAGCATTTACCCCCCGAGCTGTGTCAGCAGTTAAATGTAACCATCAAAGACCCAAAAGCTCCAGGATGGGAGGGAGGGAGATCATGGGGAATCCGGATAAATCAAGGACCCCTAAATAAACATCCAGGAAACTTCTTCACAATTGACAAAACCCCCTCCACCGCCACACGGATATTAGGTCCAAACCCCGTTATTGCAGATTCCCCGGGAGCTTATCTCCTTCCCAAACCCACAGTTATTAAAGACACAGTAGTCCCTAATACTACTAAGCAACATCGTGATGTGGGACCTCCATCCCCTACAACAAGATATTGGGATCTAGTGCAGGCAACCTTCATGGCTTTAAACGCTAGTCGCCCAAACTTAACTAAAGATTGCTGGTTGAGAAGACAAGACTTCATTCCGGGCCAAACGAGAACTGGTAACTGCTGCCCTAACAGTAGCAACCCTTTTGGGAATAGCAGGGGCAGGGCTAGGAGCAGCAGCCCTGGGAACACAGCAGACTCACATCCAACATCTTGCCACCTCCATCAATCAAGACCTGTAAAGATTAGAGACTTCCATTAACCAGTTACAAGAATCCTTAGATTCCCTAGCTGAAGTGGCTTTGCAGAACCGACGAGGCCTAGATTTATTGTTCCTACAGCAGGGAGGATTATGTGCAGCTTTAGGAGAGCAGTGTTGTTACTACGTCAATAACACGGGGGTCATCAAGGATTCTTTGGCAAAGGTCCGAGAAAGCGTGAGTCAACGAGAACAGCAGATAAGGGAGAGCCAAGGTTGGTTTGAGGGGATTTATAAAGCCTCCCCCTGGTTAACTACCTTAGTGTCTACTATCATGGGGCCCCTGATAATGTTATTACTGGATTTAACAATAGGACCCTGCATCTTAAACCGACTCATCGCTTTTATCCGACAGAAAATAGGTGCGGTTCAGCTTATGGTCCTCACACAACAATACAATAGCTTACATAGTCTAGACCATGAAGACCACTGGGAAACAGACACTCCATGATTGGAGTGTGCCTAAAGAAGAGGAGGGAATGAAGGACCCTGGCCCTAAAGAAGGAAGCTTATAGAATGGGCCAGGTACACAATGTAGATATTTGCTCATAACTGATCAAGCATAGTTGTAGTTAGTTATTGCTCACAGCTATTCAAGCACAGCTACTGCTAGCCATTGTCTAAAATTATGTACCCAGCTACTCCCCTCCCTGCCCCCCCCCCCGAACCCTTGGTAACGGGAAAAAGAGCTGTAACCCTTGGTGATGGGAAAACAAGCTGTAACCTTAAGATGACTAGCCCTAGGGAAAACAAGTTTTGCAAGGCAATTCTGTTAATAACATAATTGTCATCTGGAACAAACTACCTGTGGTTACGCAGGTGGACAACACCAACTATGATGAAAATTTACCTAAGCCTTTGCTGACTAATGATTGTACAATTCCTTATCAATAAGACCCCTACCCAAAATCCCTTTATAAACCCCTTGCCCTAGCTGCTCGGGGCCACTTCAGTCTCTCCTGCGTGAGAGGTTGCTGGAGCTGCCCGGCACGCCGAAATAAAAACCTCTTGCTTGTTGCATCGAGTGCGGTCTTGGAGTCTCTCTCGGCGGTCCCGTTCCTGACTGAAAGACCGGGGGTCTTTCAGTTTAAGCTTGGATAGTAGAGACTACATGAGCTGCATACATTTTCCCAAGTTAGAACCTGCTGCCATGCCTGGTGCCTATGTTGACCTGCCTGACTGAGAGTATCAACCTGGAGAGGACAACAGCCAAAGCTCATGCTGGGACTTATGGGGTGTTGAGGATTCCTATAGTTAATTGTAAAATATGTTCCTTGCTAAAATCAATAGGAGAACATTCTGCCTCTGTATTTTAAAAGAAAGCAGTCTCTGTTAAAATGTGGACTCAGCCCCATAGCTATCCCGTGAAGCATTATAGATTAGACAAGTTTGGAAATACTGAGAGAATGTTTCTGTTAAGTGCCTTTGCCCTGAAGCAATGGGTTAGGTTCTTGAAAAAAGGGTCCACCCTGAAGGTGACTTTGCTGATTATCTATTGTGTATGCAACATTCTTTACCCCTAAATTTTCTGTATAAAAGTTGTCACGAAAGTTTCAATAAACGGGTTCAGGATACACTCGGACGAGAGGGAGCCGCGTGTGTTCTGTTCTCCACCCGGTCCTGGGGAGCCCTGGTCTCGAGGCCGCGGCTCTGGTCTGCAGCAACCATGCAATTACCAACATATCATTGACCCCCCCCCCCAAAGTCTAGCATGGATCACAGGCACTAGGACCCTTATAGGGAAGGAATTAACAGCCACAATAGTGTTCCTATACTAAAGGGGAACACAAAAAAGAGTTCTAGGCAATGCTACTTAGTCCTTGCACCTCATCAGAGAGGAGGACCCAGAGGGAAGTTTGACATGCACACTAAAGGATGCTCCATGAATGGGGGGAAGGGGCACTGGGAGAAAAGAAGGGAGGGGAGGAAAGGAAGGGGAAAAGGGGAGAGGGAGTAAGGGGATCCAGGGAGGAGTGGAAGGAGGGAGGGGAATGAGGTACTTATCAACTTTGTATGAATGGAAGAAATAAAAAAAAAAATGAAAATAATAAAATTTTAAGTAGTAGCAAAAAAAAGGAGCATTATTGTCTGTGGATGATGGTAAGGCCTTGCTCCAAAATCCTAAGGGTCTCCACTGTGATTCACCTATGGGAGCCTGCCAGAGACTCCAAACAGCATCTCTATCTGCAACAGGCACTTCTAGTACCATTGGGTCTGTTGTATCATATGGTCCAAGTGGCCAGGCAGCCTGTACAGAAGCTTGAACCTGCTCAAGAGCCTTCTCTAATTCTGGGCCCCACTCAAAGTTGGCAGCTTTCCAAGTTACCTGGTATATGGGCCTAAGTAACACGCCCAAGTGAGGATTGTGCTGCCTCCAAAGTCAAAAAGGACCACCAAACATTGTGCTTCTTTCTTAGTGGTGGGAGGGCCAGATGCAACAACTTATCCTTTACCTTAGAGGGGATATCTTTACATGCTCCACACCACTGAACTCCTAAAAGTTTACTGAAGTAGAAGGTCCTTGGATTTTGGTTGGATTTATTTTCCATCCTCTGTTGTGCATATGCCTTGTGAACAAATCCAAAATGCTTGATACTTTCTGCTCACTTGGTCCAATCAGCATAATATCATCTATATAATGGACCAGTGTAATACCTTGTGGAAGAGACAAGCAATCAAGATCTCTATGAACCAAGTTATGGCATAGGGCTGGAGAATTAATATAGCCTTGAGGTAACACTGTAAATGTATACTGCTGGCCTTGCCAACTGAAAGCAAATTGCTTCTGATGATCTTCATGAATAGGTATGGAGAAAAAAGCATTTTCAAGGTCAATGGCTGCATACCAAGTACCAGGAGATGTGTTGATCTGCTCAAGCAATGAAACCACATCTGGTACAGCAACTGCAATTGCAGTCACGACTTGATTAAGTTTGTGATAATAGACTGTCATTCTCCATGATTCATCTCTCTTCTGTACAGGCCAAATGGGAGAGTTAAAAGGATAGGTGGTAGGAACCACCACCCCTGCATCCTTCAAGTCCTTTATGGTAGCGCTGATTTCTGTAATTCCTCCAGGGATAAAATACTGTTTCTGATTCACTATTTAGAGGCAATTCTAAAGGCTTCCATTTGGCCTTCCCAACCATAATTGTCCTTACTCCACATTTCAAGGAACCAATGTGGGGATTCTGCCAACTTCTAAGTATATCTATATCAATTATACATTCTGGCACTGGGGAAATATCCAGAGGATGAGTTTGGGGACCTACTGGACCTACTGTGAGCCTAACATTAGCTAAAACTCCATCAATCACCTGTCCCCCATATGACCCTACTTTATTTATTTATTTATTTATTTATTTTTGGAGGACAACACATTTAGTTTTATTTCAATCAAATCACAACACTTTTCCAGCTGCTGCAAAGTGCATCTACAAGTTTTCATTACAGATCCACTTTAAGAGATTGTGACATTACAGCAAGCCTTTTTTTCAGAGGAATAGTCCCAAATTCTTCCTCAAAATAAGAATGTCATTCCAAGAATGTCATTCCAGTAAGGAATAGTCCCAAATTCTTCCTCAAAATAAGAATGTCATTCCAGTAAATGGTAAATACATGAAATTACAGTAAACCAGACACTTGAAAGGACAGCCAAGAAATCTTCCAACAGTTTATTAGAAAGAATGTAGACATTTAAAAAAATCCCCACTGTCATGAACATAAATTGAGTTTTTTTTTCCCAGCCAGGGTATAAGCTGAAAATTAAAACAATAAAAAAATCCAATAGTGTATTAACATTTTTTTCACTCATTTGCCTTACTGACAGTGCAAATACAAATCTGGTCTAAAATGTACAGACTCTCAAGCAACAATGTACAGCTGTCTTTGTCCTCCATGCTAAGAGATGTAAAAGGTTAAGGGCCAAACAATACCAAATGTATAGGCTTCAAAAACCATCTAAGTTAGGGCATTCACTAGCTTAGCTAAGATACATCTGGAACACTGACAAATGATCACTTACGTACAATAATGTGAAATACATTTTTTGAAAACTTTAGTGGAATCCAGAAAGACACACCAGAGGAATGGAAGGATGTCAGTTTAAGATGTCAGCCAATTTGTTTCAGCCACTTTAAAGTCCATGTTCTAGAACCTAAAATTTAGTTTTTTTCCTAAGCTGAGAGCTTCCTATCATGTCAGTAACTATGTTATGAAGTAAAGGAGACTTAGGTCAAATACTTATTTTATTGTAGCTGTTGCACCAATTGCCTAGGAATTCAACAGCTTCATGGAAATGTTTGTTCATGCACAAGGATATTGCCTTAGCTGACTTAAAATTGCCCCATACAATGGTACATTATCAACCCTCAGTGAAGCCTTAAAAAAAAAGTTGAAAAAAAATGGGTTAAAGGAGGCAAATACATCTGCCTTTAGAGCTATAAACTCAGGAATTCTCTCAATTATTAAATCTTGCAGAGAAGTTAAGTTTCTTTTTTTAAAATCCAGGTGGTAACAATATTCCTTACTCCAGATCCGGCATTTTTTCATCATCACTGTCTTGTGAATCATCATCTGCTCCATCTACTTCTGGTAAATCTACATCCTCATCACCACCCATGTGGTCCATCATCTCAGAAAAATGATCAAAATTAGACATGTCTTCATCTGAGTCATCTTCCCAGTCTTTCCAATTATTGAAGTCTACACTAAGCCAATTAAGCTTTGCCCTTTCCTTTGTTAACCTAGGCCAAGACTGACCAGACTCTCCTTTCCTTAAACAACATAAAATTGATCTGTCCGTTCTTTTATGCTTGGAATCATTTGGATCAATACAGTGAAAAAGATCAATTTCATTTAAATGTTTAAAATTATCACTCCCTCCAAGACAACTGAAGGTTAATATGGATTTTTCAAAATTTACATTAACATCTTTGCTATCTTCAACACAAAATTCAATGAAGACGTAGTCCCTTCGATCGTACCACTTTGCAGAAGCAGGATGCATGGTGAACGGGTCAGGGGGACCAGCGAGCGGGTGGGCGGGCCTCTCTGGCGGCTGCAGCGGAGACAACTCCTCTCCGGTGGCGACAGCGGAGGGAGGCTCTTCTCATTCCCTGCGGGAGGCGGGCTCGACCTCGATCCCCACAATGCACCACGCGGCGAGAGCGGCTCCTCGGCCTGGAGCAGAGGAAAGTGTAGAAAAAGGGGCGCGAGGATGGAGAAGGAGCGTGCGCGCGCAGGCGTGCGAGCGAGGGGTGGTGAGATGACCCTACTTTAACTGGAGGACCATAATGCTTTTTACAGTCACCTCGAATCAATGTCAACTCAGACCCAGTATTTAGTAGACCCCAAAATGTCTGATTATTTACTTTCCCCCAAAGCACAGTGACTCTAAAAGGCCTTAAGTTCCTTTGTGGAAGGACAGGAGAAAGAGTAATATTAAGTCTTTTTGCTATGGTGCCAAGGTCCTTCCTTAAAGGGACCTGGCCTCCCCTTCATTCAAGGTGTCAAGGTGTTCTGGATCTGTAAACTGGCTCAAGTCTAGAAATTGGTTGACAGGCCTTGATTCTCTGCTGCTACGAGTAAAGGCAAGTTTTCCTTCATTTCTGTTAGAATTTTTCTGCTTGTACAGGTCAAATAAGGACTTTGTAGGCTTCTTATATATTTTACTTTTGGGGACCCCATGGTTGATTATCCAATGCCAAAGGTCTAAGTGAGTGAAACCTTCATAAGTACTGTTCTATGCTGTACATTATGGTTAGTATGCTTACTTTGCCATTGGAGATTCAATGCTATCACTTGGCCCCTACTACTCTTAGATCCACCTAGGCTCATTGAATTTAGTGTTCCAACTGGGCAGCAGCATCTCCCATTGTTAGTTCTGACACAAGAAGAAGAGCAATGGTAGGAGCCTTCATATTTGGTGCTCCCCCTCTCACCAATTTATTAAGTACATTTCTGGTAAAAGGCATGTTGGATTTGGTCATTGAGAATTGGATTTTAAAGAATAAATCCAGTCAAGCATACCAGTTTCCTTGAGTCTCCTAATCCCATTGTGAACACTAAACCAAGGAATATCTGGAATCTCCAGTTCCTTCTCAGAAGGCCAAAGTTTAATAAACCCACTCAAATAAACACTTGGGACCATTTTCAACTCTACAAGTAGCAGTGTTAAACCTAGAATCTCTAGTCAATGGGCCCATTTCTGTGAACTCACATTTGTCCAGTTTTATACTCCTTCCACTAGTATCCCATAGCCTAACAATCCATTCCCAGAGGTATTCCCTAGACCGCTGCTTGAATGGGTTAGAAAAGTCATGGAGTTCTTTAGGGGTATAGCACACCTCCTCATGGACAACATCTTCTATTTCACCTTTAGAAGCCTGTTTAGCCTTAAGCCTAGGTATAGGCCTGGAAGCAATCACAGGTGGGCATGCCATAACATCAGCATTTTCTTGAGGGAAAGTCTTTGCTCTTTTTTCAGACAAATCATGAGTAATTCCCTAAGGCAAAAATGGAGATAGCAATTCTGAAGAGGGCGAAGGTGGGGATTCATTCTCTCCTAAGGGTGGGGAGACCATTTCCTCACATGGAATAAATCCACCAGAATTTGAGAGTTCAACGTCCTCATCATCAGTTTGGTCTTCCCACACATCAGCATCCCACTTTTCAGGATTCCACTTTTTGCCAATCAGCACTTTTATTTTAACCTCTGACACGTTATGAGGCTGGGATTTTAATTTACATTGTAACTCAGCCAATCTAATAATCAGAGTTTGGGTTTGATTTTCTGCAATTCAAGCCCTATTGTTAACGAAGAGAAGTTCTCTTCTAGGGCACACTTAGAAACTTCTAAGTTGTTTATGCGCATTTGGAGCTGGGCAATTTAACCTGTAAAGTCTTTTCTTTTCCAGAGTTGCTTCTAGGTCACACTTAGAGGCCTCCAGATTGTTTTTCTTTTATCTTTCAGTAAATTTATTTGATGTGATGCTATCCAATCACATTCAGTTTCCTTCAGATTAAATACCTTCACTTTTTTTTTCCATTCATACAAACTTGATATGTACCCCATTCCCCTTCCTCCCTCAAACCCTCCCTGGATCCCCTTGTTTCCTTCCCCCTTTTCCCCTTCCTTTCTCTCCCTCCCTCCCTTTCTCCCAGTGCCTCCTCCCCCCCCCCATTCCTGGAGCATCTTTTACTGTGCATGTCAAACTTCTCTCTGGGTCCTCCTCTTCTGAGGTGTAAGGACTCAGTAGCATTGCCTGGAGCTCTTTTTTTGTGTTCCCCTTTAGTATAGGAACACTATTGTGGCTGTTAATCCCTTGCCTCTGAGAATTCTAGTGCCTGTGATTCAGGCTAGCCTTTGGGGGGTAAATGGTATGTTGGTAATTGCGCAGTTCATGCAAAGTCTTATTATGATTACTTTGACCCTAACTTGTGTGGAGTATCTTGCATATCATTGGTCCTCCCCATCCTTAGGCTCTTACAATCTTACCACCCCCTCTTCCCCAAATATCCCTGAGCTTTGGGATGGGGAGAGATTAGGCTGGCCTTGTTCCTGGTGATTAATGTAGGGTCTCTGATGCTCAGAATTATGTTTTTTTTTTCTTCCAGCTTTGCTGTTGCTGCACCACACTTGGCTCCATCTTGGTGGATATTGGATGTCACCTCCTAGCCAGAGATAAAAGACTGTTAAAATAGAGTCTTATTATAAGAGTAGATTAAAAGGTAGATGGAATAAGAGTAGGAGACTACATTGAAGGGGGGGGGTCAATGTCCCATTTGCAGGATGGTTACCTTGTATCTGCCACTTTGCCCTCCCTGTCTGGTGAGATCAAACACAATCAGTTGCAAGTGACCAGGAAGGAAAGTCTCATTACTTGCAGTACTTGATGGTGGCCTATTTTCTTTGCTGTAGCATGATCCCTTCTCTCCTTGTTTCTGGCAGGGCCCTCATTATGATCTTTGCAATTACTGTAGGTATTACAGAGATTTATTTATTTATTTTTAATTTTTAATTTATTATTTATTCAAATGTGCGTACATGTGTGTGTGTGTGTGTGTGTGTGTGTATGTTTGTGTGTGTAGAACCACGGGCGAATTCGGGAACCACCATGGAGGCTTCCACCTCCTCCCTGTTTACTCTGCACCGGGATTCACAGGCTCCGTCCTACCAGGACCGGAAACCGCTTCCGCCCAGGGTCTATACATGGGGTCTAGGATCCGACTTCAGTACCTTCCGCCTGCAAGGCGAGGCTTAACCCCTGAGCCACCTCTCCAGCCCCCCAGAGATTTATTTCTGAGTGTGTCACTACGTGGGTTTGGTATTAGCATCCACCTATTAGGGAGTACATACGGTGCTTAATTTTCCGTGTCTGGGATACTTCACTCAATATATTTTTTTTCCAATTGCATCCATTTCCCGGAAAATTTCATTAATCCATCATTTTTGATGCCTGAATAATATTCCATTGTATAAATGTACCACGTGTTCCTTATACACTCGTCAGCTGTTGGGCATTTGGGTTGATTCCGTGACATTGCTATTGTAAATAGTAATGCTATGAACATGGTTGTGCTTTTGTTATTGAGGTGAATTTTTGCTTTATAGGGGATTAGTCCCTGAAGTGGAATAGCAGGGTCATACGGGATTTCAATCTTTTTTTTTTTTAACATTTTTTTATTATTATTTTCGCTCATAGAGACTTAATAAGTACACCGGTTCCCTCCCTTCCTCCTCCTCCCCCTGAAAGCCCTGCTCCCTCTACCCTCATCCCTCCCTCCCCATCCCCCAGTGCCTCTCGCCCCAATTCCCAGAGAGTCCTTTAATGTGCATCCCTGATTCTCCTCTGGGCCCTCCTCTCCAATGACATACAAGGATCCACTGGCATTTCCCTGAACACTTTCTCGTGTTCCCCTTAAGCATAGGAACACTACTGTGGCTGTCGATCTCTTGTCTCTAAGGATCTTGGTACCTTTAGCAGATGCTAGACTTTGTGAGGTCAATAGTGTGTTGGACATTGCGCAGGGCATGCAAAGACCAATTATGATTGCTTCGGCCCTAACTTGTGTGGAGTATCTTGAAAATCATTGGTCCTCCCATCCTTTTGCTCTTACACTCTTATCACTCCCTCTTCCGCAAATGTCCCTGAGCTTCAGGATGGGGAGAGATTAGGCTGGCCTAGTTCTAGGTGGTTGATATAGAGCAAATGTACCTGAGCTTCAGGATGGGGAGAGATTAGGCTGGCCTAGTTCTAGGTGGTTGATATAGAGTCTCTGACGTTCTGGATTGTGGTTTATTGATTTTCTTTTGCAGTTTTGCTGCTCCTGCAAGGCCCTTCACTCCATCCTGCTGGGCACTCTATGTCACCCCCTGGCCAGAGACAAAAAGCTGTTAAACTGGAGTCTTATTATAAGAGCACATTCAAGGGTAGATGTAATAAAAGTAGGAAACCTCAGTGAGGGAGGGGTCAATCACCCATTTGCAAAATGGTTACTTATTATCTGCCAGACTATATGCCCTTCCCTTCTGGTGAGATCATACCCCCTTAGTTGTAAATGATTAGGAACGAACGTCTGTGAACTTAACCAGGTGTCACATTACTTGCAGTCCTTGATGGAGGCCTATTTTACTTACTGTAACAAGGTCACTTCTCTCCTTGTTTCTGGTGTGGCCCTCCAACCCCATCCCTCCTGTTCATAATCCATGTAATTACTGTAGGTAACACATAGATTTACCTTTGAATGTCTCAAGGTGGGCTGGGTGGGTTTGGTACTAGGAGCCACTTATTAGGGAGTACAGACGGTGCTTAATTTTCTGGGTTTGGAATACTTCACATAATATAATTGTTTCTAATGACATCCATTTCCCAGCAAATTCCAGTAATTCATCATTTTTGATGGCTGAGTAGTACTCCATTGTATAGATGTACCACCTTTTCCATATCCACTCGTGAACTATTGGACATTTGGGTTGATTCCATGACTTTGCTATTGTAAACAGTGGTGCTATGAACATGGTCATGCTTGTGCTATCGAGGTGAACCTCTGCTGTATGGGGGCTTATTCCCAAAAGTGGAATCGCAGGGTCATATGGCATTTCAATCTTTAATTTCTTTAAGAATCTCCAGACGGCTCGCCAGAGTGGCTGTATGAGTCTGCACTCCCACCAGCAATGTATGAGAGTCCCCTCTCTCCACATCCTCTCCAGCATTTGTTGTTGTTTGTATTGTGGATTTTTGCCATCCTGACCAGAGTGAGATGCTATCTCAGGGAAGTTTTGATTTGCATTTCCCTGATGGCTAAAGAAGTGGAGCATTTTTTAAGGTATTTGTTAGACATTTTAATTTCATCCCTGGTAAAATTTCTTTTAAGCTCCAGGGCCCATTTTTTAATTGGCCCATTGGTTTCCTTGGTATTTAGTTTTCTAAGTTCTTTGTGCACTCTGGACAGTAGAGCTCTAGATCAGATATGTAGTTAGTGAAGATTTTCTCCCATTCTGTGGGTTGCCTTTGTGCTTGTGTTACAATCTCTTTATCTGAACAGAAGCTCTTTAATTTCACAAGATCCCAACTCTTCAGAGTTGATAGCAGTGACTGTGCCATTAGATGTCTGTTTAGGAAATGTTGGGCTAGCCCAATCAGCTCAAGGGAGTTCCTAATCCTTTCAACTATGATTTTTATAGTCTCTGGCCTTATATCAAGGTCCTTGATCCATTTGGAATTAAGTCTTGTACATGGTGACAAGTATGGGTCCAGCTTTAATCTTCTGCATGTGGAGATCCAGTTTTGCCAGCACCATTTGTTGAAGATCCTGTTCTTTTTCCATTGGATTCTTTGGGCCCCTTTGTCAAAGACCAAATGGCTATAATTTTGTGGGCTTATATCTGGGTCTTCAATCCTTATCCATTGATCTGTGTGTCTATTTTGGAGCCAGTACCAGGCTGTTTTTACTATGGATTTGTAGTATAGACTAAGGTTTGGTATGGTAATACCTCCAGCAGTGTTTTTATTACTCAGTATTGTCTTTGCTATCCTGGGTCTTTTGAGCCTCCATATGAATTTTGAGATTGTTTGGTCAACTTCTTTGAAGAATTGCTTTGGGATTTTAATTGTACAGCATTGAATTTGTATATTGCCTTTGGTAGGATGGTCATTTTTACGATGTTGATTCTGCCAATCCAGGAACATGGGAAGTCTTTCCACCTTCTGGTGTCTTCTGCAATTTCTTTCTTTAGGGTTTTAAAGTTTTCATTGTAAAGGTCTTTTACCTATTTGGTTAGGTGTATACCAAGGTATTTCTTTTTTTAGGGGCTATAGTAAATGGGATTGTTTCTCTCGAGGCTTTTTCACTTCTTTCATTCTGGGCATATAGGAAGGCCTCTGATTTTTGCACATTCACATTTTTTTTGTATCCTGCCACCCTGCTGAACTTCTCAATTAATTCCACGCGCTTCCTGGTGGAGTTTTTGGGATCACTCAGGTATAAGATCATGTCATCTGCAAATTGGGATAGCTTGACTTCTTCCTTGCCGATTTAAATCCCTCTTATGTCCCTTTCTTGTCTTATGGCTTCAGCTAAGACTTCAAGTACAATTTTGAATTGAAGTGGTGAGAGTGGACAGCCTTGCCTTGTTCCTTATTGAAGTGGGAATGCTTCCAATTGTTCCCCATTCAGCATAATCCTTGCTGTGGGCTTGTTGTATACAGCTTTTATTATATTGATAAAGGTTCCTTCCATTTCTACTGTCTCTAGCCTTTGATCATAAAAGTCTGTTGGATCTTGTCAAAAGCTTTTTCTGCATCTATCGAGAGTATCATGTGGTCTTGGACTTTGGACTGGTTTACATGATGAATTACATTTATTGATTTGCGTATGTTGAACCAACCTTGTGTGCCCGGGATGAAGCCTACTTGGTCCACGTGAATGATCTTTTTAATATGTTTTTGAATCTGATTTGCTAAGACTTTGTTGATAATCTTTGTGTCTGTGTTCATCAGAGAGATCGGCCTATAGTTTTCTTTTTTAAGTGAATCTTTATTTGGTGTTGGGATTAAAACGAAATTAGCTTCATAGAAGGAATTTGGTAGTTTTCCTTCCTCTGCTATTTGATGGAACAGTTTGAGGAGTATTGGAGTTATTTCTTCCTTAAATATCTGGTAGAACTCTGTACTGAATCCAACTGGTCCAGGACATTTTTTGGTGGGAAGATTCGAGATTACTTCATCAATTTTCTCATGTTATTAGAGTATTTACATAATTCAAAACTTCCTGATTGAATTTAGGTAAGTTTTGTTTATTTAGGAACTCATCCACTTCTTTTGTGTTATCAAATTTCACAGAGTATAAGTTTTTGAAATATGACATTATAATTCTCTGGATTTCTTGAGTATCAGTGGTGATAACTCTATTTTCATTTCTAATTTTGTTAATTTGGGTTTTCTCTCTCTTGCTTTTGAGTAATTTAGCTAGAGGTGTATCAATCTTATTGATTTTTCTCAAAGAACCAGCTTTTTGACTGGTTGATATTCTGTATCATTTTCATGATTTCAATTTCAGATATTTCTCCCCTTATTTTGCTAATCTCTTCCCTTCTACTGCTTTTGGGATCATATTGCTCTAGTGTCTCTAAAGCTTTAAGCTGCATTGTTAGGTTGTTTATTTCTGATGTTTCCATTTTTTGATGTAGGCATTAAGAGCTATGAACTTACCTCTTAGGACAGCTTTCATTGTGTCCCAAAGATTTTGGTAAGTTGTGTTTTTATTATCGTTCATTTCCAGGAAATCTTGAAATTCCTTTGTAATTTCTTCCTGAATCCAATTCTCATTCAGCATCATAGTGTTAAGTTTCCAGGAGTTAGTGTATTTTATGCTATTTGTTGAGTTGTGAATTTCAAGCTTTATACCATGGTGGTCTGATGGGGTACAGGCTAGAATTTCAACTTTCCTTATATGTGGAGATTTGTTTTGTGGCCCAGTATGTGACTTATTTTGGAGAAAGTTCTGTGTGCTGCTGAGAAAATGTGTATTCTTTGGTTTGTGGATGAAAAGTTCAATAGAGCTCTGTAAATTCCATTTCACTAAGGGTTTGATTAAGTTCCACAGTGTCTCTGTTAAGTTTTTGACCTGTTGATCCATCCCATGTTGAGAGAGTGGTGTTGAAATCCCCAGGAATTCACATTTGGGGGTTGATTTCTCACTTTAGAAGCTGTAAGGTTTGCTTAATGAATGTGGAGGGGCCTGTGTTAGGTGCATATATGTTCAGTATTGTGAAGTCTTCCTGGTGAATTGTACCTCTGACTAAAATGTAGTATTCATCTGTGTCTCTTATGATTTTTTTTGGTTGAAAGTCCTCTTTGTCTGATAGCATAATGGGTACCCTTGTCTGTTTCCTGGTTCCATTAGCTTGCAGATTTTTTTTATATTTATTTTTTATATTTCCACTCATACAAACTTAACAGGTACAATGGTCCCTTCCCTCCCTCCACCCCCCCACCCCTCTGTGCATCCCTCCACTCCCCCTTCCCTGCCCATTCCCCAGTGCCTCCCCCCCTCCCATCCCTGTGCATCCTTTAATGTGCATGCCAACTCTCCTCTGGGTCCTCCTCTCCAATGAGGTGCAAGGACCCAGTGGCTTTTCCCAGAACCCTTTAATGTGTTCCCCCTAAGCATAGGAACACTACCGTGGCTGTCAATCCCTTGTCTCCAAGGATCCTAGTGCCTTTAGCAAATGCTAGACTTTGTGGGGTAAATAGTGTGTTGGACATTGCGCAGGGCATGCAAAGTCCAAATATGATTGCTTTGGCCCTAACTTATGTGGAGTATCTTGCATATCATTATTCCTTCCATTCTTGAGCTCTTACAATCTTACCGCCCCCCTCTTCTGCAAATTTCCCTGAGCTTCAGGATGGGGAGAGATTAGGCTGGCCTAGTTCCATGTAGTTGATATAGAGTCTCTGATGTTCTGGATTATGGTTTGTTGATTTATTTTTTTCAGTTTTGCTGCTCCTGCAATGCCCTTCACTCCATCCTGATGGGTATTGGGCATCGCCCCCTGGCTAGAGATAAAAACCTGTTAAATTAGAGTCTTGTTATGAGTATATTCAAACATAGATGTAATAAAAGTAGGAAACCGGGGTGAGAGAGCGGTCAATCACCCATTTGCAAAATGGATACTTTCTATCTGGCTTGCAGAATTTTGGACCAGCCTTTTATTTTTAGGATGTGTCTATCTTTTGTAGTGAGATGAGTTTCCTGAAGGCAACAGATTGATGGGTTGTGATTTTTAATCCAAATTTGTAATCTGTGTCTCTTGATCAGTGAGTTAATTCCATTGACATTTAATGTTATAATGAAAAAATTATTTTTAATTCTGGACATTTTTTGTTTAGTGGCTTTTGTAAGTGTATTGTTTGGCTTTGAGGTTCTGGTGGTATTATACTTCCCTTCTGTCCTCCTGGATACGCTTGTTTTTTTCTTCAAGTTTGCGTATCATTTCTAGCATTTTTGAAGGCCTGGTTTGGTAGACATGTATCCCTTCAAGTTGTGTTTGTGCTGGAAAATTTTTCTTTCTCCCTCGATCTTGATGCATAGTTTTGCCAGGTATATCAGTCTGGGTTGACATTTTTGCTCACTCAATAGTTGAAGTAGGTCTCTCTAAGCTCTTCCTGCTTTTACTATTTCCATTGAGAAGTCATTTGTTATTTTAATAGATTTACCTTCAAAAGTTACTTTTTTTCCCTTGAAGCTCTCAGGACCTTTTCTCTGTCTTGAATGTGGAGTGTTTTGAATATTATTTGAATATTATTTGTGAGTTTCTATTTTGGTCATATCTGCTTGGGGTGTGCAATGCCTCTTGTATTTGGATGGTCCTGTCACTCCTTAGCTGAGGGAAGTTTGCATTTATGATAATTTGAAAAATTTCCTCAGGTGCGGTATGTTGGTATTCTTGCTCTAGTATTCCATGAATGCGTATCTTAGGCTTCTTCAGCACATCCCATAACTCTTGAATATTCCTCTCATGTATCTTTTTGGCTTTAAAAAACCTCTTCCATTGAACTGGTTAGTTCTTCCACTTTGTTTCAGGATCTGATTTTATATTTTCTGCTTCATTAGTCCTATTGATAAGAGTCGCTGTTGAGTTCTGGGTTGAAATAACTTGTCTTTTAGTTCAATTTTAAACTCTCTCTGAGACTGTTCTAACTGCTCTATACCTATTTTTTTCCCTTGAACTATTTTCTCACCTCCTCCAAATATCTGTTGTGTTCCTGTTCAAAGTGGCTGATGTGGTTATTTAACTTTTTCCAGATTTCCTCATTTATAGCATTGATCATGGTAATGAACATGCTTTGAAAGCCATTATTTTGGGCCTGGCTTTCCTGGCTATTTTCTGTGAATTTGTTTTGGTTGGAATCTATTATTATGGAGTTAATTTTTTTGGTGGGAGGTTTGTCTTCTTGGGTTTTGTTTCTCATAAATCTGTGCTTTGACTTGGGCATTGTTGTTTTGTCTCTTAAGACCTTTCAGTTTCTGTGTGTTTTTGACTGAACTGATTTAATTGGTATTACTACTCTCGGGAAGTTATTACTAGTGTTTGCCTTGGAGTTGGATATGTTTGTCTGTTGTTATTGTTATTTCTCAGATGAGGCTATTAGACTGTTAGTAGATCAATTAAGTCAGGTTTAGTAAACAGGGGGTGAATATTAGTATGGTAGTGTACTTTTACGATTTAGTACCTTGGTGATATATGAGAGTGAGTTGTATAATGCCTGGATTTGTGAATCTTCAAGAGACACTTATTTCTAGAATGCTTACCAATTCCAAATATTGAGAATTCATCCTTTGAGAACAGATTTTTAATTATCTCTATAACTGATAGACATTACCAGTGCTAATGAAATTTTTTTCTCATATTTAAGTAGAAAATTCCCACATTTTATATATACAGCCTATGCCTCATTCGCGTTTCAATCAAAGTCTATTTTCTTAATTTTTATTTTTGATTACACCAACAATGAACTTATGTGTTTTGATGACCCACTACTGACTTCTCCATCCCACCTCATAGATTCTCTTCAGTCGACTTCCATCTTTTTCGCACATCTTCCTGACTATGTCTTGTTGCCATCTGAACAAGGTAGTGCCTGAGCACCTTCTTTTTTTTTTTTTTTTTTTTTTTTGCTTTGTAATCAGTATATTAAGGAGACGTTCATACATTTCAGTATTGCTTAAATTCTGATATCCAGATTTAAGCATGTGAACATGACTTTAAACATACAATTAAAGCTATTCATCATAATGTGCTCTACTACCAACATTAAGTTACAGTTACTTTGGAGCCTAAGTCAAATGGTTAAAATAAGCCTGTAACATATCTAAGGAACACTTTCCTTGATTATACATGCAAAAATCACTTCTCCACATACAGGTATCTTCACCTTAATTTCTTAATTACCCAGCTCTGTAAGTCACACTACTGAAGGGCTTATCATGGTCCAAAGAGAAGGGAAGAATGTGACCAATTCTGGCCAAACCAATTTTTTTTAAATATATATGTATATACATATATATTTTTTAAAAGATGGCACAGCAGAAGGGAATGCAGTCCTGTTAAGTGCAAGTCCTTAAGCAGCAGCTTATTGTGACAAACTTTAAAAAGTATTGTCTATCACTGGTGACAGGTGAAACAGTATTATGCCACCTTAAAACAATGCTGAGGCAAGAGGAAGCAGAGGCATCACAATGAGTCCACTTAAGACACACAACTAGACAAACCAATACTTCTCAATTAATTGGTTTCTTTTTCTGGTTACCAGTTAAATACAGAATGTTAATTCCATGGCTTAACAATGAAGGGTCATACAATGCATATCGCTGTATCAATTACTATGGATGGCCTAACAGATACCAGGGAATGTTCTAAAGTAGTTTAACAGGTATTAATTTTCATCTTGCACACTGAAGTTATACATACAGAGCAAAGTCAGCTTTTATATTTGTGTTTATTCTTCATTTAACTTTTTAAAAACACTATAGTTGAATATTAAAACAAAACAATAGCCAAGTAGTGAGCATATTATTACAGTCCTTCACTCATTCACTAGTGCACATAAAATACCAGCAGTGGTGTTACTTGATGGTTCATCATTAGGAGGTTTGACACTGAACACCTCCTCTAGGGTGATGCTCATTGTCCTCATAGGCTTCTCCATTATAGTGATGCCGTCTTTCCTGACTTGGATCAAAGTCCACTATTTCCACCTGATCCATTTCATCAGTCTCTTCAACTTCCTTCCTCTCAGGAAGGAGTTTTTCCAGCAAGGAGAGTTTATCAGGAGAGAGAAAGCCATTTTTAGGAAAGTTTACCTTTAATTCGATGATTAGGCGTCCTTTTTCATATGGTTGACGATATATTGGCATGCCTTCATTCAGCACACATTTGATATCTCCATGCTTAACAATTTGACCTGGATGAGAGGTGATGACTATGGTTTGGTCGTCAAGAGTAGATATTGGATTTTGGAAGCCACACAATGCCTCAACAAGCTGTATGTCCATTAACACGAAAAGGTCTTCTCCTCCTCTAGTAAAAACAGAATGGTCCTTCTGATCTAACAAAATGACAATATCTCCTGGCTCCAGTCCTGGCTCTTGTTCTCCTTCACCATGGAATGTTATCTTCTGCCCATCTTTCATGCCTTTGTCAATGTGAACTTCCAAAATCTACTTCTCCCGAACAATCTTTCTCCCATTGCAGGTTTTACATCTATCTTTAGGACTGATCCGTTCTCCATGGCCCTGACACTCCATGCACACAGACTGAATTTGCTGGACCATTCCTGGTCCTATCTGATGAATCCTTATTTGCATTCCAGTATCCCGGCAGTTAGGCAGCACTCAACTGCTCCTTTCTTGCCACATCGGCCTTCACATTTGTCACAGATCACATTCTTCTGCAGAGCCAGTTTTCTTGTTGCACCATTATGTAAATCTTCTAAGGTTACTGAGAGTTGATGCACAACGTTTTTACCTCTCCTTTCTCTCTGCATCCTTCCTCCTCCACCAAATATCAAATATGTCCATGGGGGAGGCAAAGCCACCACCTACCTGCTCCACCCTCCTTACTCGCCTGTTCTCCTCCTTTGTCATATAACTCCCTTTTCTTGGCATCAGAGAGAACTTCGTAAGCTTGAGGAATCTGTTTAAACTTTTCTCCTTCATTTGCATTTTTATCAGGGTGATAATTCAAGGCCAGTTTCCTATAAGCCTTTTTTAATTCTTCCTGGGTGGCATTGGGTTTGACCCCCAAAACATCATGGTAAGTGGTCTCTTTCACCATTTTCTACAGCCAGTGAGCGGGCCGGGGCCGCAAGGGAGTGAAGGGGCAAAGCACGGTGCAGCTCGGCTGGCCGCTGCTCCTCCGCCTCTCGCTGAGCTTTCTGGAAAGTTTCGCCTCAGTGCCTTCTTTTATCATTCCTGTAAGCATGTTTTATACAATTCTTTCTTGCGATGATAAATATCAGAGGCCTTTTCTTTATGAATACATTTTGATTTTCATTTTGCTTTGATTGATGTTGCTGCATTTTCCAAGCACATGAACATTAGTAGTCTGAGAATAGAGAAATTTTGCCTCAATTATAAATGTAGCCAGGAAATGTTTAATAAATGTGTAATTACTGTACATTTAGTTCTATATTGAGAATGCAGGGATGTATTGCCCCTCACCACTGTTTTAAACTGTCTTGAACACACACAAGTCAATGACTGTTATATAAGTAAAAATTATGAAGCAGTTATGAAACATACTGAAGTAAGCATGAAAGGATTGGCATTTGCTTTCTTTATCTTTCGTAACCCAACAGGCTCTGCTTGATCATTTAGTGTATGTACTTTGAACATCCCAAGTTATAGTTTAACTTCTTGGCTAATTTTTTCTAGGTTATAAGCACCACTAGTGACAAAAGAAAGCGTACTGTGAAAAGAATTGCATTTTGAGGATGGCTATGAAATGGATTTCCATTCTGCTGCTATTGCTGCTACAGATGAATTGTTACTTCAGATTTGGGACTTGTGGCAAAGTGGTGGTATGGCCAACTGAATACAGCCACTGGCTGAATTTAAAGGTAATCTTGGAAGAACTTATACAGAGGGGCCATGAGGTGACAGTTCTGAGACCTTCCTCATCCATTTTTCTTGATGACAGCAAACCTTCTAGTATTCAGTTTGAAACTTTTCCAACATCTTCAAATAAAGAAGAAATAGAATCTCTCTTAATGGAGTTTGTCATGCTGTGGATGAATATGCCTAAGGACTCATGTTTGTCATACTCATCATTGGAGAAATATTTTGTGGAATTTTCTGATCTTATGCAAACACAGTGTGAAGATGCAGTTACAAACAAACAGCTCATGAAAAAACTACAAGAATCAAAGTTTGATGTTTTCCTTGCAGATGGTGTTAGTTTCTGCAGCGAAGTGGTAGCAGAGCTACTTAATATACCGTTTGTGTATAGTCTTCGCTTCACTCCTGGTTACAAGACTGAAAAGCTCAGTGGAGGACTTTTGTTCCCTCCCTCTTATGTACCTGTAATAATGTCAGGATTGGGTGGTGAAATGACTTTCATGGAGAGGGTGAAGAACATGATATGCATGCTTTATTTTGACTTTTGGTTCCAAGAAATAAATGAGAAGAAATGGGATCAGTTTTACACTGAAATTTTGGGTAAGTTGTGCTTTTCACTTGTACATTGAAGGCCTCAGGATATTATGTTCCTTTAAATGTATATGTATATCTATGTAAAATAAGGTAAATTTTCATATATGGGTGAAATAATTGAATGAACTATAATATTATCTATTAGTCTGAAAGTCTGTGGAAAACTTTGCATGGTTGAATAGACAAAATCAGTTCACACATTACTGAAAAAGGACACCCTAGATGCTCATGTAATTATCTACTGATACATATAAGTTTTTTGAAATACCACTAGAAACTTTCCTAATATTTAGATGAATTATAGATCAGAAAGTGACATGTTTTATGTTAATAATATGCACATAGAATTAAAAAATAATTTATATTTTTATATCAGTATCCATATTTCAAATTAGCAGATCCACTAACTCTTCAGAGAAACTGTGATTAATCATGACTCAAAAAATATAAACCATGATTTCTAACGAATCCATATTCCTGGATAGCGTCATTTTCAGAAATCCATTTTAAAGGTCTAAAATGTTTTGGAATACATTTAAATGTGCATATGGACTTACATACTTCTTTTAAAATAAGATAATTCATAATTATAAATGAACACAATTGGCATAATAAATGTTTTAAAAATTATGGGTTATACCTTAAATATGTCTATGTAATGAATAAATGCATTTTAAAATAAAATATTAAACTCATCTCAATAAAAAGTCTTTTCATTAAACTAAAGTAGAAGTGAGTATCAAAAACTCAGTTGTTCATAAACCTCCCAATTGCCTTGGTATCTGAGAAGACCAGAATTTTAGACTGAATTTTCTATAGTGATTTTTCTTGAAAAGTTCTTTACATGATTATGTTAGATTTCTTGATTCTGGAACTGGCCAGTTTCTCTTTGTTTGTATCTTGAGAAATAAAAAAACATGCTTAGCCACATAGTAGCTCAGAAACTTATTTATTCATGTATAATTTTTAGTGTATACAATTCATTCAATTATTTACACTCTATTTCCAGATTCCATCCTTTTCCCTTAAATGGCTTTTTCTTCCCAACCACATCTCTTCCTATGTTCATGTATCTTTGAGTGTGTGATTTACTGAGTTTCACATGGGTGAGTTGTAGCAGCACAGGTCCAGCCACTTTCTAGAATATGGATAATATATATCATGAATAACATAAACATATGCACATAAAATTGCTTTAATATATGAATATACATGTGGACACTCATATTAGGTGAACCACAATTAAATTACACTGGTAAATTTCATTGTTTCCAAGTAAATGTATTTTTTTATAAATGCATCCTTTAAACATCATTTAGCACACTTATTGTGACTTTTTCAGAAAATGAATATTAAATTCAGATTACAATGCTGTCTTTTGCCCCTCTGTTTCCCCCTACCCTCCCATCCAATTTTTACCATCTAGGAAGACCCACTACCATATATGAGACAATGAAAAAAGCAGAAATGTGGCTCATTCGATCCTATTGGGATTTGGAGTATCCTCGTCCAGTCTTACCAAATGTTGACTTTGTTGGTGGACTCCACTGCAAACCTGCCAAACCTTTGCCCAAGGTAAATAGAGTGCTCTGAGCTTTCTTTTGTTTCACTTCATTCAGGAAGAAACACTTCTGCATGATTCATTCACTCAGTTCTTCCAATGAAAGAGATGTAAAACGTGGGGAAAAGTATATTGCTAATTAGAAGCTCAAATTTTTAAACATTTTCACGTCTGCATTTCATCATACTTATGGAATAACATGAAAAGGCTGGGTAGTTATCAAAACTAAGTAAATAGTAAAACTAAGTCATACTATTGGGGGGTATAGACCAGTAGGCAAAGTGTTTGGTACACCAGCATATACTTCTGAGTTGAGATTTCTGGCACAGAATAAAAAGCCAGCAAAGTGCCATACATCTGTAACCTCAATGATTGGGATACAGCCATAACTATATCCCAAAGTTTTATTTAACAGTCAGTCTTGCCAAAACAGAAAGTTTCATGTTCAATGAGAGACACTTTGAAAAAAGAGCAGAGAAAAATAATAATGGTACTTAATATCCGTCTGTAGCCTCCTCCATATGTGCTTACTTAAACAAGTATCTGTACACATACACAAATGAAAAAATTAAATCTGTTAAATTTACAACTTTGAAAACTGTCACTTCAATACTAAAAAAACTATAAAATTATTGACATATGAAAAGGTTATGCTGGATATGCATAAACAAGACAAAATTATGGTTTCAGCCCAAATGAATGCACCATAAGGAACGCTTGGAAAGCTTGAGTATAAGTATTAAGAATTCACATTTTATTCTATGTTGTGTAAAACTATTTATTAATATTTAGAGAGTTCTCTGAGATGGAAATTTATGGACAGCATATTCTCTCTTATATGATATCCTTGTCGATGTATTTGGATTGGAATCACTGTAAGAATCAGAAAGTTGGAAAACGACAAATGAGTAGGAAGGTGGATAGGAATGGTTAGGGAGAAACCTTTAAAAGGGGAGATTTAGGATAAATGACAAGCAGGGTAGAGAGAGAATAATTGGGAAAAATACATAGTGGGGAATAAGGGGATGGGAGATAGGAAGTACAATGGGATATATAGAAAAAACCAAAAGAACGTCCTGTGCTAGTATGTCAAAAAAATGATTTTAGTTGATCAACATAGAATCCAGCTATAAAAATATGCTAGAATTAAAAGAATTGTGACACTTACTTCTTTAAACTTCTTTTCTGAATAAAATCTTCATTACTTCAAAGAAAATCTTAAAATATGATTAGACTTCACAACATTGTTTAGGAAACAAAATTCCCAAATCATAAACTGAAGTGCAGCATCACGAAGCTTTCCATGACCCACAAAGACAGCATTACAAAATAAGTATTGGTCATCAAAGCACACTTCATAACTTGCACACAATTTAACTTATTCATAACTGTCAAAATGACAAAATGTGGAGATAAAACTAACTTTTGAGTTACCACTTTATATTTTTAATATTAATTTATTTTTCCCCAATCATACAAGCTTAATAGGTGCCCTGGTCTCCTACCTCCCTCCGTCCCTCCCCAGTACCCCTTGCACCATCCCCCCCTTCCTTTCCTTTCACCCCTTTCCCCTTGTCCCAGCTTTCCAAGCGTTCCTTCTGGTGCATTCATTTGGGCTGAAACCATAATTTTGTCTTGTTTCTGCATATTCAGCATAACGTTTTCATATATCAATAATTTTATAGTTTTTTTTTTAGTATTGAAGTGACAAGTTTTCACATTCCGTGGAGCACCCTTTTATGATGCTCCTTCCTTTTAAGTCCTCCACTCTATTGAGGTGTAAGGACCCATCAGTATTGCCCAGAGTCCTTTCTTGGGCTTCTCTATAGTATGGGAACAATATTATGACTGTTAATCCATTGCCTCTAAGGATCCTAGTGCCTGTGATTCATGCTATACTTTGGGGGTCGTTGACATGTCAGTCATTGCACAAGTCATGCAAATTCCAATTATGGCTACTGTAGCCCTAATTTGTAATCTCACATGTCCTTAGGCTCTTACAATCTTTTTTTTTTTTGGAAATTAAAAAAAATATATTTATTTTTTTCCACTCATACAAACTTGATAGGTACCCCATTCCCTTCCCTCCCTCCACCCTTTCTTGGATCCCCTGCTCCCTCCTCCCCTTTCCCCTTTCTTCCCCCCATCCTTTCTCCCATTGTCCCCCCATCCTTAGAGCATGTTTTAGTGTTCATGTCAAACTTTCCTTTGGGTCCTACTCTCTGATGATGTATGAGGACTAAGTAGCATTGCCTAGAGTACTTTTCTGAGTTCTTTGTGCACCCTAGATAATAGAGCTCTATCAGATATGTGGTTAGTGAAGATTTTCCCCTTTAGTATGGGAACACTATTGTGGCTGATAATCCCTTGCCTCTAAGGATCCTAGTGCCTGTGATCCATGCTAGACTTTAGGGGGTCAATGGCATGTTGGTCATTGTGCAGGTCATGCAAAGTCCTATTATGATTACTTTGGCCCTAACTTGTGTGAAGTATCTTGCGTATTGTTGCTCCTCCCCATCTGTAGGCTCTTACGATCTTACTGCCCCCTCTTTTGCAAATTTCCCTGAGCTTTAGGATGGGGAGACATTAGGCTGGCCTGGTTCCAGGTGGTTGATATAGAGTCTCTGATGTTCTGAATTGTGGCTTGTTAATTTTTTTTTCAGTTTTGCTGCTCCTGCACTGCCCTTAGCTCCATCCTGATGGGTATTGGATGTCACCCCCTGGCCAGAGATAAAAGGCTGTTAAAATAGTATCTTATTATAAGAGTAGATTCAAAGGTAGGTGGAATAAGAGTAGGAGACTGTGGTGAATGTGTATGTGGGGGGTCAGTCTCCCATTTGCAAAATGGTCACTTTCTATCTGGCAGACTGTATGCTCTACCTTTCTGGTGAGAGCACTGATACCTCTTCTTCCACAGAGCTGTAGGATGGGGAGAGATGTGGCTGGTCTTGTTCCAGGTGATTAATGTAGGTCTCTGTTATTCTGAATTTAAAAGGCAAAGCACAGAATGGCAGAAAATCTTCACTAACCACATATCTGATAGAGCTCTATTATTCAGACTGCACAAAGAACTCAGAAAAATAACACCAAAGATATAAATGGCCCAATTAAAAATGGGCCTGGGAACTCAAAAGAAACTTTTTCAGAGATGAAATTGAAATGTATGACAAATATCTGAAAAAATGTTCTACATCCCTAGCCATCAGAGAAATGCAAATCAAAACTTCCCTGAGATATCAACTCACCCAGGTCAGGAATGCACAAATCCGCAATACAAACAACACCAAATGCTAGAAAGGATATGGAGAGAAGCGAACTCTCTTAAATTGTTGATGGGAATGCAGGCTTATACACCTACTCTGGCAATCAGTGTGGCGATTTTTTAAAAAGTTAAGGATTGAAATGCCATATGACCCTGCTATTCCACTTTTGGGAATAATCCCCCATAAAGCAAAAATTCACCTATATTACAAAAGCACAGTCATGTTAATAGCAGCATTATTTACAATAGCAAAGTCATGGAGTCAACCTAAATGCCCAAGAGTTGATGAATGGATAAAAAATTATATTGAGTGAAGTATCCCAGACATAAAAAACTAAACACTGTGTACTCTCTAAAAGGTGGATCCTAGTACCAAACCCAGTTAATGACATATGCAAAGATAAATCTTTGTAATACCTATAGTAATTGCAAAGATTATAAATAGGAGGGAAGCAGAAGGAGGGGCTCCAGAAATGAGGAAAGAAGGGATCATGCTTCAGTAGAGAAAATAGGTCACAATCAAGTATTGCTAGTAAGTAGTGAAACATCTGTTTAAACTCACTCTCACTTTCCTTCCTGGTCACTTGTGACTGAGGGGGTTTAATCTCACCAATAAGGGTAGGAATAGAGATTGGCAGATAGATGGTAACTATCCTGCAAATGGGAGACTGACCACCCCCCTCACCGCAGTCTCCTACTCCCATTCCATGTACCTTGGAATCTACCCTTATATTAAGATTTTATTTAAACAGCCTTTTATTTTTGGTTAGTAGGTGACCTGCAATACAAACCAGGATGGAGCCAAGGACAGTGAAGAACAGCAAAACTGAACAACACTTTCTGATAAAATGTTGGTAATAGAAGTCTCAAAGACCCCCAAACATTATAGGCTTTTGCCATTGCTCTTGGTCGCTCTCCAAAAAACTATCAGTAAGATCTTATTACTCAATATACAACACATAAGCATCACAGAAAACTGGTAAAATACATTAACTCTAACTGGTCTGAGAACTTCCTCATTCTGAATAGCTTACATAGGAGCAAATAATACTGTCAAAGACACTGGGGGAGAGAAATAATCCAGGCCTCATCAACTCATGAGATCTGCAATAAAAATAAAATAAATAAAATTGAAAATCACCATGGCAACAGGTGACCACCAGTATAATAGTGGCATCAGTGTCAAGGAAACAACCATCAGCTTTCTTTTTTTTTAACATTTTTTATTATTATTTCCGCTCATACAAACTTAATAGGTACACCGGTTCCCTCCCTCCCTCCTCCTCCCCCCAAAACCCCTGCTCCCCCTCCCGTTACCCCTCCCTCCCCATACCCCAGTGCCTCCCACCCCAATTCCCATAGAATCCTTTAATATGTATCCCTGACTCTCCTCTGGGCCCTCCTCTCCGATGACATACAAGGACCCAGTGGCATTTCCGTGAACCCTTTCCCGTGTTCCCCTTAAGCATAGGAACACTACTGTGGCTTCCAATCCCTTGCCTTCAAGGATCTTGGTGCCTTTAGCAGATGCTAGACTTTGTGAGGTCAATAGTGTGTTAGATATTGCGCAGGGCATGCAAAGTCCAATTATGATTGCTTCGGCCCTAACTTGTGTGGAGTATCTTGCAAATCATTGCTCCTCCCATCCTTTTGCTCTTACACTCTTACCGCCCTCTCTTCCACAAATGTCGCTGAGCTTCAGGATGGGGAGAGATTAGTCTGGCCTAGTTCTAGGTGGTTGATATAGAGTCTCTGAAGTTCTGGATTGTGGTTTGTTGATTTTCTTTTGCAGTTTTGCTGATCCTGCAATTCCCTTCACTCCATCCTGCTGGGCACTGTATGTCACCCCCTGGCCAGAGACAAAAAGCTGTTAAACTGGAGTCTTATTATAAGAGCACATTCAAGGGTAGATGTAATAAAAGGTGGAAACCTCAGTGAGGGAAGGGTCAATCACCCATTTGCAAAATGGTTACTTATTATCTGCCAGACTATATGCCCTCCCCTTCTGGTGAGATCATACCCCCTTAGTTGTAAATGATCAGGAACGAACGTCTGTGAACTTAACCAGGTGTCACATTACTTACTTGCAGTCCTTGATGGAGGCCTATTTTCTCTACTATAACATGGTCACTTCTCTCCTTGTTTCTGGTGTGGCCCTCCAACACCATCCCTCCTGTTCAAAATCCTTGCAATTACAGTAGGTAATACATAGATTTACCTATGAGTGTCTCAATGTGGGCTGGGTGGGTTTGGTACTAGGAATCACCTATTAGGGAGTACATATGGTGCTTAATTTTCTGGGTTTGTAGGTAATACATAGATTTACCTATGAGTGTCTCAATGTGGCCTGGGTGGGTTTGGTACTAGGAAATACCTATTAGGGAGTACATATGGTGCTTAATTTTCTGGGTTTGGGATACTTCACTTAATATAATTGTTTCTAATGAAATGCATTTCCCGGCAAATTCCAGTAATTCATCATTTTTGATGGCTGAGTAGTACTCCATTGTATAGATGTACCACCTTTTCCTTATCCACTCGTCAACTGTTGGACATTTGGGTTGATTCCATGTCTTTGCTATTGTAAACAGTGCTGCTATGAATATGGTTGTGCTTGTGCTATCGAGGTGAACCTCTGCTGTATGGGGGGTTATTCCCAAAAGTGGAATAGCAGGGTCATATGGCATTTCAATCTTTAATTTCTTTAAGAATCTCCACCGGCTCACCAGAGTGGCTGTATGAGCCTGCACTCCCACCAGCAATGTAGGAGAGTTCCCCTCTCTCCACATCTTCTCCAGCATTTGTTGTTGTTTGTATTGTGGATTTTTGCCATCCTGACCAGGGTGAGATGCTATCTCAGGGAAGTTTTGATTTGCATTTCCCTGATGGCTAAAGAAGTGGAACATTTTTTAAGATATTTATTAGACATTTTCATTTCATTCCTGGTAAAATTTCTTTTAAGTTCCAGGGCCCATTTTCTTATTGGGCCATTGTTTTCTTTGGAGTTTAGTTTTCTAAGTTCTTTGTGCACTCTGGACAGTAGAGCTCTATCAGATATGTGGTTTTCTCCCATTCTGTGGGTTGCCTTTGAGCTCCTGTTACAATCTCTTTATCAGAACAGAAACTCTTTAATTTCAAAAGATCCCAACTCTTGAGAGTTGGTAGCAGTGACTGTGCCATTGGATGTCTGTTTAGGAAATGTTGGCCTAGCCCAATCAGCTCGAGGGAGTTCCCTATCCTTTCAACTATGTTTTTTATAGTCTCTGGCCTTAAATCAAGGTCCTTGATCCATTTGGAATTAAGTTTTGTACATGGTGACAAGTACGGGTCCAGCTTTAATCTTCTGCATGTGGAGATCCAGTTTTGCCAGCACCATTTGTTGAAGATGCTGTTCTTTTTCCACTGGATTCTTTGGGCTCCTTTGTCAAAGATCAAATGGCTCTAATTGTGTGGGCTTATATCTAGATCTTAAACCCTTATCCATTGATCTGTGTGTCTATTTTGGAGTCAGTAGCAGGCTGTTTTTACAACTATGGATTTGTAGTATAGACTAAGGTTTGGTATGGTGATACCTCCAGCAGGGTTTTGGGTTACTCAGGATTGTCTTTGCTATCCTGGGTCTTTTGTGCCTCCATACGAATTTTGAGATTGTTTGGTCAACTTCTTTGAAGAATTGCTTTGGGATTTTAATTGGTACAGCATTGAATTTGTATATTGCCTTTGGTAGGATGATCATTTTTACGATGTTGATTCTGCCAATCCAGGAACATGGGAGGTCTTTCCACATTCTGGTGTCTTCTGCTATTTCTTTCTTTAGGGTTTTAAAGTTTTCATTGTAAAGGTCTTTTACCTCCTTGGTTAGGTTTATACCAAGGTATTTCATTTTTTTAGGGGCTATAGTAAATGGGATTGTTTCTCTCGAGGCTTTTTCACTTCTTTCATTCTGGGCATATAGGAAGGCCTCTGATTTTTGCACATTCACATTTTTTTTGTATCCTGCCACCCTGCTGAACTTCTCAATTAATTCCACGCGCTTCCTGGTGGAGTTTTTGGGATCACTCAGGTATAAGATCATGTCATCTGCAAATTGGGATAGCTTGACTTCTTCCTTGCCGATTTAAATCCCTCTTATGTCCCTTTCTTGTCTTATGGCTTCAGCTAAGACTTCAAGTACAATTTTGAATTGAAGTGGTGAGAGTGGACAGCCTTGCCTTGTTCCTTATTGAAGTGGGAATGCTTCCAATTGTTCCCCATTCAGCATAATCCTTGCTGTGGGCTTGTTGTATACAGCTTTTATTATATTGATAAAGGTTCATTCCATTCCTACTGTCTCTAGCGTTTTGATCATAAAAGTCTGTTGGATCTTGTCAAAAGCTTTTTCTGCATCTATCGAGAGTATCATGTGGTCTTGGACTTTGGACTGGTTTATATGATGAATTACATTTATTGATTTGCATGTAACAACCATCATCTTTCTGATTGAACTCAAGACTCCTTTGTCAGAATGGAAGACATTCCGGTTATTGTTAACTAGAACAGGAACTAAAAAAAGAAAAAGAAATAGATTAATAAGTGAACCTATATGTAGGGAGAAAGTACATCAAACTGCTCTGTAGGTTGTTGTTATTACACCCGTAGATTGGAGGAATGCTTAACACTCAATCTAGAAATCGTCTTGTACATCAGAAGTAGAGGAGCTCAACATCCTGAAAGGATGCAGCCTAGAGAAGTAGAAGGACAATGAAAGTGAACAGCAATAGCCAGCCATAATGCATAATGTAGTGTACCAGCAACCTACCAGGGCTCACCCAGAACCAGCCCAACCTAATATCTCCCCATCCTAAGACTTTGGTACCTCACAGAAGAGGGGGTGGTGAGATTGTAACAACATAAAGGTTGGAAGGTTCACCATTGGACAAAACATTCCATCCATCCTGCTGCATCTAGGATGCCACTGCAGTGAGACTTGTCCTTCCCAGAAATGCATAATGACTGACATACTAACATGACCCCATAGACTACAGAGGAACTCAAGAGAGATCAGAACATACAGTGAATATCTTAGGGACTATATTTAGATGAGTCAAGGGAAATGCTACTCTCAGTAGGGTGGCTAGAAGAGAAGCTACTTTTTATGCTACAAGAGATTTGAACCCCCATAAGAGGGGACAAAACAAAGGGAAGTCTGGGATCCATAGAAGCAGATAAGCAGGAGAGAGGGGAATGTATTGATGAAGGGCAAGAAAGAGAAATGGATGAGAAGGAAAGGGAAAAAGAGAAGCATGGATGAGAACTCAATATGCTTGTAAAACTAGAAAAATGAAATAATAATAATAAAGAATACAGAGAAAGAAAATGAGGTAGGGAGAAATATGATCAGAGTTCTTTTTAAAAAGTAAACTTTAAAATGCAGTCATTGAGCCACATCTGTACAAAGGGTGAACCTGAAGTAGGAGTTGTTAAAAACTCTGGCAGTAGATGAAAATCCTAGATCAAAATCATAAAACATGAAGTTATTCATGAAGTAATACTTAGCTGATATTGAATTTCTTCATGAAAGGAAGTTAAACAGATGAAACGTTTGAGGTCTCTTTGTGTATTAATGGTGCATTCTTTCTGTTATCGATATTTCTGCAACTAATTTTTGGACAGACTCTGACAAAATACACAAAAAACAATTTAGAAAGGAGTGACTAATGTTCATATGTGGTTTCAGTCCAAAATGGTAGGTTCTGTTGATTCTGGGTCTGTTTTATGTTTGAACCAAATGACAGCAGAAACAACTAGAAATTGTTCATTCCATGGAGGAAGGAAGTGAGGGTTAGGACTGAGAGCTCTTAAGACTTCCCACTAACTATTTTATGCAACTTTGTGAGGGGTCCCAGGGATCACAGCTCCATCCTGCAGGCTGGTCCTGCTGGTCCTGCACAGGGGGGATCAGGGAAAGGTGAGTGTGCTGTCTGCCAGCTCCCAAGCCTCCTTCCTGAGGACAATCAGAGGCCACAGGGAGGTAGTCAAGCAGGAACTCCTCTATTGCAAGTCCACAGAGATCTTATAAAGGCAGAAACAGTAAGGGGAATTCCAGGGTGGGGAAATAGGCAACCAATCATCTTAAAGGTCAATCCAGCACACAGGCTGTATGTAGCGAAATTTCTTCAGAACATCCTGAGCTACTCCCTCCTGACTTCCTTTATCCTGAGCTGTTCAACACATCCTGAGCCCCCCCCCCTGACTTTCTCTGAGCTGGTCAAAACATTCTGAGATGCCCTCCAGACTTCCTCCATCAAAACATCTTTGTCTAACCTTGCCAGATTATTGAGGTCACCTAGACTGAGGCCCCCACAACTTTGCTTTGCTATTTTCCCATTTCACACTGCATGTATCTTACTCTTTGGCAATTTCATGCATGTTAATGATACTTCTGTTATCTTTCCATTATGCCTTTTCTTATTTCTGTCCCTCCCACTAACAACCCCTCCATAAAAGCCTTTCTTCCCTACTCATGTCCTTTTTTTTTCCTATTGGGTTTAACCAAGGACTTGTGCATGGTCCTAGGTTTGGATTAGGCTCCAAAAAATAAGTCCAAAGTAGGCTTTTTAATGTTTTGAGAACCGCAAAAAATAGTGCTTATAATTGGAAAGGAAAACCTGTAACCATGAATTTTTCTATTTAAAATACAATGATTATTAAAAACAATTTATCTGATATGTGTCAGATAACATTAAACTTTTTATTTTATTTCTTATTTCCACTCCTAAAAAGTAGGAAAGTACTCCATTCCTCTCCCTCCCTTCATCCACCCTTCCCTGCATCCTTTGTTCCCTCCCCCTTCTCCCCTTCTTTCCCCCCTCCCTCCTTTTTACTCAGTGTCCCCCTCCCCTCCCATTCTGGAGCATTCTTCACAGTGCATGCCAAACTTCCCTCTGGGTCCTCCTCTCTGATGAGGTTTAAGGACTCAGTGGCATTGCCTATAGCTCTTTTTTGTGTCCCCCTTAAGTATAGGAACACTATTGTGGCTGTTAATCCCTTGCTTCTAAGGATAGTAGTGCCTGTGATCCATGCTAGACTTTGGGGCTTCAATGATACACAGGTCATGTAAAGTCCTATTGTGATTATTTCGGCCCTAACTCATATGGAGTATCTTGCATATCATTGCTCATCCCGATCTTTAAGCTCTTACAATCTTACTGCCCCTCTTCCCCAAATTTCCTTGAGCTTTAGAATGAGAAGAGATTAGGCTGGCCTGATTCCAGGTGGTTGATGTAGAGTCTCTAATATTCTGAATTATGGTTTGTTGACTTTTTTTTTCAGTTTTGCTGCTCCCGCACCACCCTTGGCACCATCCTGATGGGTATTGGATGTCACCCCCTGGCCAGAGATAAAAGGCTGTTAAAATGGTCTTATTATAAGAGTAGATTCATAGGTAGATGGAATGAATAGAAGACCACTGTGGGGGGAGGAGTCAGTCTCCCACTTGCAGGATGTTTACCTTCTATCTGCCAGACCTCATGCCCACCCATTCTGGTGAGATCATACCCCATCAGATGCAATTGACCAGTAAGGAAAGTCTGTGAGCCCAACCAGATATCTCATTACTTACTTGCAGTCCTGCTATGAACATGATCGTGCTTGTGCTATCGAGGTGAATTTTCGTGGTATGGGGGATTATTCCCAAAAGTGGAATAGCAGGGTCATATGGCATTTCAATCTTTAACTTATTTAAGAATCTTCAGATGGCTTGCCAGAGTCATTGTATGAGATTGCATTCCCACCAGTAATGTAGGAGAATTCCCTTCTCTTCACATCCTCTCTAGCATTTGGTGTTGTTTGTATTGTGGATTTTTGCCATCCCAACCAGGGAGAGATGATATCTCAGAGAGGTTTTGATTTGCATTTCTCTGATGGCTAAGGATCTGAAACATTTTTTAAGATATGTGTTAGACATCTCCATTTCTTCCCTGGTGAAGTTTTTTTTAAGTTCCAAGACCCATTTTTTAATTGGGCCATTTGTTTCCTTTGTGTTTAGTTTTCTAAGTTCTTTGTGCACTCTGGATAATAGAGCTTTATCAGATATGTGGTTAGTGAAGATTTTCTCCCATTCTATGAGTTGCCTTTGTGCTTGATTTATAATCTCTTTATCTGAACAGAAGCTCTTTAATTTCACAAGATCCCATTGTTGAGTGTTGGTTGTATTGACTATTCTAGTGGATTTCCATCTAGGAACTCTTGGCCCTTTCCAATCAGCTCGAGGGAGTTCCCTATCCTTTCAACTAAGGTTTTTATAGTCCCTGGCCTTATATTGAGGTCCTTGATCCATTTGGAATTAAATCTTGCACATGGTGAAAAGTATGGGTCCAGTTTTAATCTTCTGCATGTAGACATCCAGTTTTTCCAGCATTATTTGTTGTAGATGCTGTTCTTTTTCCATTGGACTTTTTGGGCCCCATTGTCAAAGATCAAATGGCTCTAATTGTGTGGGCTTATATCTGGGTCTTCAACCCTTATCCATTGATCTGTGTGTCTATTTTGGAGCCAGTACCAGGCTGTTTTTACAACTATGAATTTGTAGTATAGACTAAGGTTTGGTATGGTGATACCTCCAACAGTGTTTTTGTTACTCAGGATTGCTTTTGCTATACTCCATCTTTTGTGCCTCCATATGAATTTTGAGATTTTTTTTATCAACCTCTTTAAAGAAGTGCTTTGGGATTTTGATTGGTGTAGCATTGATTCTGTGTATTGCCTTTGGTAGCATGGTCATTTTTGTGATATTGATTCTGCCAATCCAGGAACATGGGAGGTCTTTCCACCTTCTAGTGTCTTCTGCAGTTTCTTTCTTCACGGTTTTATAGTTTTCACTGTAAGGGTCTCTTACTTCCTTGGTTAGATTTAAACCAAGTTATTTCATTTTTTTAGGGGCTATAGTAAATGGGATTGTTTCTTTCAGGGCTTTCTTTATCACTTCTTTCATAGGAAGGCCACTGATTTTTGCACATTTTTTTTGTAACCTGCCACACTTCTGGACTCCCTTATTAGTTCCAGAAGTTTCCTGGTAGAGTTTTTGGGATCACTCAGGTATATGATCATGTCATCTGGAAATAGAGATAACTTGACTCCTTACTTGCCGCTTTGAATCCCCTTTATCTCCCTTTCTTGTCTTATGGCTTCAGCTAAGACTTCAAGTACAATATTGAATAGAAGTGGTGAGAGTAGAAAGCCTTGTCTACTTCCTGATCAAAGTGGGAATGCTTCAAGTTTTTCTCCATGAATAAAATACTTGCTGCTGGTTTGTATACAGCTTTTATTATATTGACAAAGGCTCCTTCCATTCCAACTCTCTCTAGGGTTTTGATCATAAAGAGCTGTTGAATCTTGACAAAAGCTTTCTCTGCATCTATCGAGAGTATCATGAGGTCTTGGATTTTGGACTGGTTTATATGGTGAATTACATTTAGTGATTTGCATATGTTGAACCAACCTTGTGTACCTGGGATAAAGCCTACTTGATCCCTATGGATAATCTTTTTGATAGGTTTTTGAATATGATGTGCTAAGACTTGGTTAAGAATCTTTGCATCTGTGATCATCAAAGAGAATGACCTATAGTTTTCTTTTCTAAGTGTACCTGTATTAGATTTTGGGATTAAGATGATATTTGCTTTATAGAAAGAACTTGACAGTATTCCTTCCTTTGCTATTTGATGGAACAGTTTAATGAGTATTGGTGTTATTGCTCCTTAAATGTGTGGTAGAACTCTGTGCTGAATCCATCTAGTCCAGGACGTTTTTTGGTGGGAAGATTCGAGATTACTTCATCAATTTCCCCATATGTTATAGGACTATTTAAATAATTCACAATTTCCTCATTCAGTTTAGGTAAGTTGTGCTTACTTAGGAATTCATCCATCTCTTTTCTGTTGTCAAACTTCACAGAGTGTAAATTTTTGAAACATGGTGTTATAATTCTCCGGATTTCTTGGTTATTAGTAGTGATAACTCCATGTTCATTTCTAATTTTGTTAATTTGGGTTTTTTCTCTCTTGCTTTTGGTTAATTTAGCTAGGGTGTATTAATCTTATTGATTTTTTCAAAGAACCAGCTTTTTGACTGGTTGATTCTCTGTATCATTTTCCTAATCTCAATTTTGAATATTTCTCCCCTTATTTTGCTAATCTCCTCTCTTCTACTGTTCTTGGCATTGGATTGCTCTAGTGTCTCTAAAGTTTTATTTATTTGTGATGTTTCCTTTTTTATGTAGGCATTAAGAGCTATGAACTTATCTCTTAGGACAGCTTTCATTATGTTCCAAAGAATTTTACAAGTTGTATTTTCATTATCATTTGCTTTCAGGAAATCTTGAATTTCCTTTTTAAATTCTTCCTTTATCCAATTCTCATTCGTATTATAGTGTTAAGTTTCCAGGAGTTAGTTTATTTTCTGTTGCTTGTTGTGTTGCGGATGTCAAGCTGTAGTCCATGGTGGTCTGATAGGGTACAGACTAGAATTTCAACTTTCCTGTGTATGTGGAGACTCGTTTTGTGGCCCAATATGTGATCTATTTTGGGAAAAGTTCCATGTGCTGCTAAGAAAAATGTATATTCTTTGGTGCATGGATGAAAAGTTTGATAGAGATCTGCAAATTCCATTTCAGTAAGAGTTTGATTAAGTTCCACAGTGTCTTTGTTAAGTTTTTGAACTGTTGATCTATCCCCATGTTGAGTGGGCGGTGTTGAAATCCCCAACAATTATCATTTGGGGGTTAATTTCTCACTTTAGATGCTGTAGGGTTTGCTTAATGAATGTGGAAGGGCCCATATTAGGTGCATATATGTTCAGTATTATGAAGTCTTCCTGGTGAAATGTACCTCTGACTAAAATGTAGTATCCATCTATGTCTCTTATGATTTTTTGGGGGCTTGAAGTCCTCTTTATCCAATAGCATAATGGATACCCATGCTTGTTTCCTGGTTCCAGTAGCTTGAGGAATTTTTGACCAGCCTTTTATTTTTAGGATGTGCCTATCTTTTGTGGTGAGATGAGTTTCCTTAAGGCAGCAGATTGATGGGTTGTGATTTTTAATCCAAGTTTGTAACTTGTGTCTTTTGATTGGTGAGTTAATTCCATTGACATTTAATGTTATAAAGGAGAAATTATTTTTAATTCTGGACATTTTTTATGTTTAGTGTCTTTGGTAAGTGTATTGTTTGGCTTTTAGGTTTTGGTGGTATTATACTTCCCTTCTGTCCTCCTGGATGCGCTTTTTTTTTTTACGTCAAGCTTGAGTATCATTTCTAGCATTTTTTGAAGGCCTGGTTTGGTTGACATGCAAGCCTTCATGTTGTCTTTGTGCTGGAAAATTTTTCTTTCTCCATCATGATGGATAGTTTTGTGGGGTCTATCAGTCTGGGTTGACAGTTTTGCTCATTCAATACTTGAAGTACATCTCTCCAAGCTCTTCTTATTGAGAAGTCATTTGTTATTTTAATAGATTTACCTTTATAAGTGACTTGTTTTTTTTCCCTTAAAGCTCTCAGCACTATTTCTTTGTCTTGAATGTGGAGTGTTTGCTGTGGCAATTTTCTATATTGGTCATATCTGTTTGGGGTGTGGAATGCCTATTGTATATGGATGGGCCTATGTTTTTTTAGACGAGGAGAGTTTTCCTTGATGATAGTTTGAAAAAATTCCTCAGGTGTTGTATTTTGGGATTCTTATTCTGGTATTCCATGAATACGCATGTTAGGCTTCTTCAGGGTGTTCTATAACTCTTGAATATCTCTCTCGAGTATCTATTTGGCTTTACCAACCTCTTCCATTGAGCTTTTAATACTCCCACTTTGTCTTCAAGGTCTGAAATTCTATTTTCTGCTTTGTTTGTTCTGCTGATAAGACTGTCTGTTGAGTTCTGGGTTGAAGATAACTTGTCTTTTAATTCAGTTTTAAACTCTGCTTGAGTCTGTTTTAACTGCTCTATGCTTATTTTTGTTTCTTAAACTGTTTTTCTTAACTTCTCCAAGTATCTGTTGTGTTCCTCTTCAAAGCATTTGAAGCAGTTATTTAACTCCTCCCAGATTTCCTCTTTCATAGTATTGATCATGGTAATGGTCATGCTTTGAAAGTCGTTTGGGTCAGGTTTTCTTGGCTATTTTCCATGGGTTTGTTCTGGTTGGAGTCTATCATCATGGGGTTAATTCTTTCAGTGGAAGGTGTTTTCTTGGGTTTTGTTTCTCTTGGATTTGCACTTTGACTTGGACATTGTTGTTTTATCTCTTAAGACCTTCTTTCCATTTCTGCATGTTTTTGACTAAACTGAATTAGTTGGTATCACTACTCTCAGGCAGTTATTACTGTTTGCCTTGGTGTTGGTTAGGTTTGTTATTGTTATTTCCTAGATGAGGCTACTGCACAGTTAGTACAGAGGGTGGACCGGGGGTGGATATTAGTATGGTAGTGCACTTTTATAATTTATTACTTTGGTGATATGTGAGGGTGAGTGGTATAGTTCCCGAAGTTATATATGTTTTGGGAGTGGTAATATGGAAAAGTTACTCAACAGTAATTAATAATTGAAAGGAACATGATGGTAAAAAGGTGGGTTTACTTACCTTTGGGCTGGATGTGCAGAATCTCTCCAATGTGATAGGATGAATTTAGAGGATTTCAGATGTGTGGCCTTTGTCCCCTAGAGCCTTACTTGGGTGTTCTTTGGACTGTGTTGAATTCTGATGAGCAGTGTGTCCTCCCTGGATTGGGGCGCAGTGTGTCCTGTGCTTGGGACCCAGGTGGTGGAGGGGTGAGGGGATGATGAGCGGTGGCCCGTGCAAATAACATGTGGAGCTGGGGTGTGGCCCACGGTCCTCCCAGGCCTGGAGCAGCGCCTGCTCAACCTGGCTAGTGAGAAGATGTAGGACGGGTGGGTTACCTGGGGCTTGGAGGTGAGCAGGGGGGTGATTACCTGGGGCACAGTGTGTCCTCGCTAGACTGTGCACAACCCGGGCGGGCAGGGAAAGGGAGATATTTTAAACTTATTCATTAAGAATAGGATTCCAACACATGTAGAATATATTCTCTAGTTGTGTCATAGATAAAAGAAATCTTGCAGATTTGCCTTAAAGGGAATTGATAGGTTTAGGAGATAAGATAAAAGTAAACTTTATCATAAATATTCAGGGTCTTCACTAGCAGAACATCCTCAATATTATGAAAATAGGGTTCAATATTTGTAGTCAAGCCCAATATTTTCTTACATTCAACTTCCATTTGAAGCATTCTACGCTAAAAATCTCAGCATTTTTCAGCTTAATATACAAATGGGAGAGCTGCTTTATTCAAACATGTTTTCAAGATTCCTGCCATGATTTCAAGACAGTGGAGTTTCTTTGAGTAGCAGAATTCATTACATGCCACTTGCCTGATTAAATCAGTACAAAGAAAATATACACCACATATGAATATCTAAACCCTTCCAACTTGTTTCCAGTGTCTTTAGATACAAATTACAAAAGAATTCTGTATATCCTTGCATGTACAAGAATGAATATGCGAACAAACTTTCCCACTGAGGTATTATTAGATCTGTAAAGATTTCCTTTTCTACTTTAGTAGCAACACTATAAATCTAAAATATTTTTAAAAAGGTAAAACCCAGCAACTTTTTAATGCAAATTTTTTAGATTATGTAATACCCTTTCCAAGAAAAGAACTGATGCAGCATTAGAGAATTCCCTACAAAATATATTATTATATTTTGAGAATGTCACAATATCAAAATATGGAAACATAGCATTTTTAGTATTAAAAAGGGAGGTGGAACACAGAAGTAAACAGCACATAGTTATATAATGGCGGGAATTAATACCTGTTGCTGCTGAGATTCAAAAACGAGATTTAAATATAAGTCAGATGTTGTGAACTCAGTTTTGCTTTCTGATATTAATAAGATCTGTCTTCTGGCAATTTATTTGCTTTTGCATGGCTTGTCAAGTGCTCATGTCACTCTTTCTCTTAAAAAAGCAAGCAGAAAATTAGAAATTTCATTTTGTTATTTCACTATATTTATGCCCCCATCTCTATACAGAATATATATCTGAAACACAGAAAAATCAGGATTTTTAATCAATACATAAATATTAACGATATCTTATTCCTGACATTTGAAAATGATTATACAGCTTTATATATGTATTTCACATCTTTCTAATGTTTTGCTAAAAATTTAAATAGCTTTAGAAAAATCAAATAAGATGCTTCAATTTATAATATGTGCACATACCATAAATCAATATTCTTAATTAAAAGTAACAACATTAAATGTTATAAGAAGACTAGATTAAAAAGAAAATAATATGTTTCATGTATGCACATTGACTGAAAGGAATTTGAGGCATTCATTGCACAGTAAAGTGACTGTACATAGCACTGCTTAGCATGAAGTCACAGTATTATGAATTGAAATCTGTGCCTTCTGTGATTCGTCCCTGCTACTCTAATAATTACTAAGGATACATTATTGTTTTCTCATTATAATTTCAGTATTGTTTCCTCTGTTGATTTTTTTTATTTATTTAACAAATCTGTCTCATAGGAAATGGAAGAGTTTGTCCAGAGCTCTGGAGAACATGGTATTGTGGTATTTTCTCTGGGATCAATGATCAGCAACCTTCCTGAAGAAAGGGCCAACATAATAGCATCAGCCCTAGCACAGATTCCACAAAAGGTGAGGGAAAATGTCTGCATAGGAAACCACAGATTACTAAATCTGCTGAAGTCATTGAAGGATCTTATTGTGAGCCTTGTGGCTGCTTTCACTACATGCCACTACTATGGCTGATGTCACAGAGAAGGTATTTTTGTATGATAATAACTTTGATTCAAACACTGTGGTGACCAAGAATCATACGTAATGGGAACAGTATGAAATGTCATTGGTATTATGTCCTTATTGTTAGCAAGAGAACACAGTAATAATCAAATTCTTTCCAGTCTCTTCCTCCTTTTCTTAAGGATTGCTTGAGAGCCCTGCACACACCAATGACACTGCAAGCAGTACATTTTCTCATAGTTTCAGCACTAGCAAAATTCTACCAAGAACACAATGATGAGAGTTGAAATACAGCATGTGGAAAATTCCATGCAGTCCTTACCTTGCTATTCTAATATTTAGTTAGCTTCTTCAGAGTGAATTGAGAGAATCATGGAGACTAAGACTCATCAGCTGTCAATTCAAGTTTTTTTTCTGCCATGTTATTAGAAGAAATACAACAAAAAGCCCTCTGGACTGGAGTGTGCCAATATCCATCTCAGGAGGTCTTTGTAACAGAGTGACTGGAGACTGGTCCTGTCCTTACAGTGACCCCCATGTATTATGAACTATGGTCCACAGGATAACATACTTCTTTTTCTGTTTTTATTCTCAATAAAATGTACAAGATTTCTTTTTCTAAATAACATTCACTATGCTTATAGACAAGTACTCTAATTCTTGGCAACCTAATCTTTTTTATAAACATTTTAATGAAAAATTTTCATGTACAAACAAAATAATGAGTATATGATCTTGAACCCTCCCTGCCCCTTCAATCCACCCTCTTTGTCTCTCATCCTCCCATATTGTCACCAATTCAGCCATGCCTTACTGGGAAAAGAAAGACTAAAACATGATAATCCCAGAAAGCCACAGGTCAGTAGTGGAGATGCTATGAACAACATGCTAGAGACATGGTTTTGTCAGACTTTCACACAAGGACTGACTGGCTCTTGCACACACCCATATCCACATTAAAAAGTGCATACACATACATATACACACATGCACATATACACACACAAAGATAATAGAAAAGGAATTTCTTACCTTAGTGATAATGATAATACTATGGATTTATGGTAAAATATTATTGTCGGTTGGAAAAATATTTAAATGTATGACTAATAACCTGCAATGCAAACTAAGTTTCTCATAATTCTAAGCAAACTAGGTTCCTCAGGAAAGGTAATGAACACTGTTGAAAGAAAATGAAAGCTTACTTTGTGCAGTCACACTCATTGTGAGGCAGCCAGAGCAGCTCACATCTAGGTAGGTCATTGGACTTATGGGTGCCTTGCAAATGTTCTGCCAAGAGTCACATCTCTCACACATAAAAGTCAACTTCATTGAAAAGCTCACTGGGAAGCTTAAAGATCACTTCAGAAGCCTGTGACCTGCAAGGTTATTACCAAAAGTTACATGAGTCCATTTCCAATTGGCCAAGATGATGACATTTTCTCAAATTACTTCTGACCAGAGAAGATTATGGCTGTGGATTAAGTCATAAATAAACAAAAGAAACAAAAATATATGCCAATTTTTATTAAAGTTACTTAAAATAAGGGTTATTTAAAAATCACAATTTCATAAATGCTTTCATTTATCAGTAATTATCTCACTTTCTAATATTTCTGTGCAAAATTCTGAATGAATAGAACAATAAGCACACAAAATGTTGACATACTCTTTGTTAAGTCTTTTTGTAGTTATGATTGCTTAACCACTCATATCCTAATTCCCTAACTTGTTCTAGGAATGACATTTTATGAAATTATGTCTGTTTTAAACTGGAACACTGCAGTAAAACATTTTCTCAACTAACAGGTTATTTGGAGGTTTGAGGGAAAGAAACCAGACACCTTAGGTCACAATACCCGACTTTACAAGTGGATCCCTCAGAATGACCTTCTTGGTAAGATTCCTGAAAACGTGAGTGAAAGCCAGTATGTTAGTTAAAACAATAGGAAAAAATAACATCATTCTTGGAAAGGTTTGGGAAAAAATCATTTCTAAAAGAGATAATTTTAGAGAATATAAATTTTGTCACATTTTTATAGTTGTAAGCAATGGGCATATCAAGTTCAGCTACCTCTCAGAAAATTTTCTACAATTATCTTAGCAAATTCTCTTTCCCTTAATTTAATTACATTTGTTCCTTTTCCAACTATTCTTCCAAATACCACTGAGAAACAAAAATGAAAATTTTTATATACAAACAAAATGTTCTTCTGTCCTTCTCTCCCTCCCACTGCCTCCTCGAGCACACTACTCCTCCCTTCACACATCCTTTCCTAACCTTCCTTCCCTCATGAGTCTCAGCATGTGAGGACTAGGCTCTGTAGTAGTACAATGATAATTAACCAAAATGCTCTTTAACTGTGAATGAATTTATTTTATATAGGAAAATAATTCAAAGTTATTATCACAAAATATTACCATACCTCTGTAGGTTCTCACAATAGCACTGGCTTCGTCAGACAGTCAGCCTGAGTGGATACACTAGTACTTCCTTATGATAATGAGTTCTCACATACACACAAGGGTGGTTTTCCATTGTGTGTTCTGTGTTCAACTATCAATTTTTCATTGGTGAAGTCTTTTTTAATGTGTGTGTATGTGTGCTGCGTGTGTGTTCTTGACTATGCGTATATCTGTGCATATCAGAGAGTACTTTGTGTGCCAATGGAGGCCCATTGGTGACTTGATGAATCACCCTGGATTGTTTTATCTCTGCTTTGCTCTGGAAGTAGTGGCCACTTCCATTACCATCTGGTATTTTTACATGGGATCTGGGATCTGAACTCAGGACCTTCTGTGTGAGAGCTAAAATTTATCTACCGAACTACTTTCCAAACCCATTGGTGAAGTCTTGACACCCATATGACAGTGTCAGGCTTCATCCAATCACTTCTTTGGTATACTTAGGTTCTTATTGGTAGAAATATGAAAATGTCTTAAATATGGTTACAAGAGTATTATAATCTTTGTGTAGAAAAAACTGCCCCCATGATATTAAATTATATCAGTTAGTAAAGTAAATGAAATTTAATCTGATTTTAGGTCATCCAAAAACCAAAGCTTTTGTAACTCACGGAGGAGCAAATGGCGTCTATGAGGCCATTTATCATGGGATTCCTATGATTGGATTTCCTTTGTTTGGTGAACAGCATGATAACATTGCTAACATGGTGGCCAAAGGAGCAGCTGTTGCATTAGATATCAAAACAATTTCAAAGTCTGAGTTTCTCAATGCATTAAAAGCAGTCATTGATGATCCTTCGTAAGTATAACTTTATGATTGATTTATTCATTCAGTCATTCACTAATTCCTTTTACATTTACAAGTCTTGGGTTTGGACCCAAGGACATGCATAAACCCTCAATCACTGCCATATGCCATTAGTTAATTTTATTTATTTGCATATTTACTTACTTTTTGCTGTACACTTCTTAAATTTAAGTTCTTACTTGAAGGTTAAGGGTGTAACAACTAACGTGAAGGCTAAAATAGTGGTAAATATAGTTAAATCTGAACAAGTAGAAGTGTCTTGATGTTTCATTTTTGTGCTAGCTTTTGTTTCACTTGTAGTGGAGGCGAACTTTTATCTCAGGATAGCAGAGGGGTTCCAAATAAATAATAGAACAATAGATGCTATTTTAATACTATGTGTATGTCTATAACATGTGCATAGCTATCATATTGTTGTATATACTTGTATATACTTGCCCCTTTTGTAATGAATTTAAGTGAAAACATTGGGTTTTGAGGATGGGGAGGTAAGTCGGTGGATAATATTTCTCTACAATCATGACAACCTGAGTTTTAGGTACGCAGAATCCTATATAAGACAAATACAATAACACCACCATCTGTAAATTTGGGCAAAAAGACGAAAGTTCACAGGTTCACTTACAGACCAGTAGTAAGGTTTATACAATGGCAGAGAGACATCATTTCAAACAAACTGGAAGGATGAGGACTCACATGCAAGATTTTCCTCTGCATACACATGAAGGCTGAGGCACATGCACACTCACACTCACATATGAACAATTGTACATGGGAACACACTCATGTGCACACAAAGCATTTGTTTGCAAGTCTATTTATTGCTAACAAAGTAAATGCAACAGATAACCTAAAGCAGTACTACTTTTCCCCTGTAGATCTTTTTATCCTGATGAGCAGTTGGTGAAGCATATCTCTTTTAATAATAATATTATCATATGGTGATTTAATATCAAAACTCATCTCCCATTTGTATACCTCATCAAACCTCCTAAAATTCTGAGTAAATGTACTGCCAATACTGAGAAATCAGGACTATGTGTCAAGTAGATGGTTGTTGTGGAATGTTTCTTATGTATATTGTACTGAATATTACTGTACTACATGATTCCTTATTGTATGACTTACATATCATAAAAATATAGCAATATTAATGCATACCTCTGGGAAACTGACTTTGGACTCTGTCATAATTAGGCACATGTGACAAGTTGATGGTTGAGGGTTTGAGCTCTGGGCACATTTGTAGAGAATTAGTTCTTGAGTGAAGCTCATGGCAAACGTGCCAGAGAGCTGAGGAGGAAGGCACAGCCCATGGTGGGTGGGATTAGGCCCTGAATAAAATACAGAGAGTTGGATGAAAGAGTTGGAATCATTGAGTAAATTTGGTCAAACATGTTGGTCTGGAAAATAAGGATCGTCCCTCTCTCAGCCATTATGTAGAGATGGTGTGGCCAGTTCTCTCGGCCAGGTGTTGGTGTGTGCTTTTACATTAAGCTGAACACATTATAACCAGAGTATCAATAAGAAAATAAACCCCTTTTTCATTTAAGCCATTTGATGGTCATATATTAGCAACCATACAAGCTGATTGCAACAGACTCTGCTTTGTAATACAAAGCAATGAAGTTACCTTCTCTAATATTTCACCTGTGCTGTATTATAGCACCTTGGAATTTGTAGCTTGTTAGCCCTGTCCCCAGAGCCCCATTTCTTTATGTTCTGATCCATGATGATTTCAACAGAAGAATAAAATTATCTGAAATGTTATAGTGAGCAATGTTCAGTGCTCTGCAAATTCAAAAATCATGACATTAGAATGAAAAGTCTGAGTAACAGTAATACAAAATTTTGTTTTACAATAAAAGTAAGCCAAAGTAACAAAAATCAGTCCATTATTCCTCATTGTAACAGAAAATGATATTTCTATTATTCCTATTTAACATTTCCCAATAGAAATAGAAATGTGTAAAATGGGTAAGAAGTAACTATCAGAGCCAGAAGACAAAACAGTCACAACAATTTTGCATTCAGAATGATTACTTAGAGAAAAGAGGTGAATAAAAATCCCAATGCAATACTAAGTCCATATTAACTTTGCCCAATATGCCCCACAGTGGAGACTTGCCATGGTTTGACTTTTGTGTCAACCTTGTGACCCTCTTCAGACCATGTACACCAGCTAGATTAGTAACTGTAATGGATAACAAAAATTCCACCTCACTGACAGATCATTTTGATTTTGTTTGTTTGCTTTTGGAACCTAATTAGTTCCAACCAAACTAGTTTATCAATATTGTTCTTACATATGTTTACTCTTTAAATGGTTAAATTGTGCGTGCTCAAAAAGTTTCAGCATACATATTAAAAACTCTAAAGTAATGAATGGACAACTTATTTTTCTTACAAAGTTTGTGTGAACATCTTCACTGTCTGCACAAAAACTACACATTGAAGGATGGTGGGATAAGTCAGTTGGAAATAGTTACTGAATGCAAGTTTGACAACCTGGTTTCAATCCTCAGCTCTTAAGGAAAGATGGAAAGAGATAGCCAACTATAAAAGTTGTATTCTGGTCTCCCTGTGTGTGATGTGGCAAGCAGACACTCATATATAATTGCATCATACATAAACATATAATAATAACACATACATTTTTAAATTTCTAAAATTTTTGAAGTTAAAATTTATTCTGTAAGTCTATATGATTTTCCCTTAGCTATAAGAAGAATGCAATGTGGTTATCCACCATTCACCATGATCAGCCTATGAAACCCCTGGATAGAGCCGTCTTCTGGATAGAGTTTGTCATGCGCCACAAAGGGGCCAAGCACCTGAGGCCACTGGCCCACAAGCTCACCTGGTACCAATACTACTCTCTGGATGTGATCGGCTTCCTGCTGGCCTGTATAGCTGCCATTACTTTCCTCACTGCAAAATGTCTCTTGTTTGTTTACCGAAATTTTATGAAGATGGGAAAGACTCAAAAGAAAGAATAGACCACTTTGAGGCCAAAGGGTAAGATCTAAGATGAGACTACTCAAAAGGTTTATTTTGGATAATTCTGAATAGCATAAAGGTCTCAAGATTGAAACTGAAAAGAGAACAGAGTTTATAAAACATAGAGCAGAAAGCATTCCGCTGAAAATAATTTTTTTCTATTTTTCAGAGCATAAATTACAAAGGTGGATGGAAAGAGGATATATTAAAAGTTTTGATACACGGTGAAGATTTTTATGCCAATTTTCTATCCAAATCTACTACTAATACTAAATAAAACTAATTGTATCAGTAGTCAAAAAATAGACAATTGCTCTTTCTTTTTCTAAATTTTGAATCTGCATCACACTAAGCAATCATACAAGAGTAATACACAGAAAGTAAATGCTATTTATTAATGTCTTTTAATTTAATGAACAGGGAGAGAAAAGGCATGCATATGCTTTGCTCTAAAATAATAAGGAGTTTCTGTGTATAACATGAACTTAATTCTAGCATCTTTCCAATTTGTAAACTACTCCAGAAAATTTACTGAGAACTATCTCAAAATAAAAGTTTCTTATAATTTTAATGACATGTAAGAAGATATGTAACTCTGTGCCTACTTATATGTGACCAAAGAATAACTTCATTAGTTGTAAGATAAGACTTTAATCATGTACATGAATTCATCAATTTTTTATCACAACCCTTTTATATCAGATGTAAGCATTCTGTTCACCCTTCAAGTGCTATAAGAATTTGTCATAAAAGAGACAGTTACTGGTAGCAAAAAATAACATTGGACTCTCCCTGACCAGTGGACAGCTATGAACACGTGACCTACAAGGCACTAATAAAGATAAGCAATTATACATTCAGGAGTAGGACACAAAAATACCCAGTAAATTCTCAGTGGGAAACCTACTATGTTTCAAAAGACAGGCCCTGGCCTAAGTTAAAGTGAAGACCTTGGTCACAAAACATAAAGGACATGAATATAAGAGGAGAAATTTAGAAAAGAGAGACTGGTATCCAAGTATGAGATGGTTAAACAGCAAAATGCATCAATAAGGAAATGTCAAAGGTTTCATTTTAGGCAAAAATGTATCAAAATGAAAAAAGTGATGATGCAAAAAATGCAGTTATGTCTATACTGTTGCCTCATTTTAGAAACCACAGAGAATTGATGGACTACAGACAATATCATTGAATGTCTATTTTATTTTAATAAAATATTTAGTCCTGGTAAAAATGCATTTTATAATAGAAAGTTAATATATGCCAAAATTGGTATAAACAAAGTAATCATGGCTTACAATATATACAATTCTATTCTTCTATTATGCTGGATATTTTACAATAATATTTCCTATTTCACTATTAAAACTCAAGCAACTGTTTGGTGAAATAATCAGTTTGATTCAAGATCATACATTCTTCCTGCCCTTGAACCTCAGACCAGACTAGACCCACTCCCTGGTTTGGTAAGGCCCCTAGACTATGACACAGACCCCAAGTCACCAGCTCCTTCTAACAGCCAATGGGAACAGCAGCCAGTCTGCTCTGGCTATGGGGAAGACCTGTAGGCCAAGCTCCACGTCCCAGGTGATCTGCTTGCCACACTAGATACCCTTGCCTCACTAGATACCTTCTACTTCTGCCCCTGGATCCCAGACAAGACTGGGGGCCTTACCCTGCTCCGGTAAGGCTCCTAGACCATGCCTCAGGCCCCCAGCTCCTCCCACCAGCCAGCCAAAGCAGAGCCAGTCAGCTCTAATGATGGGAAGGCACCTAGGCCATACCCCAGGTCCCAAGTGAGTGCCACACTAGACACCTTCTCCTCCTGCTCCCAGACCGGAGCAGTGTGGACTCCCTGTTCCTCAGAATTCAACAGGGTCCAGAGAAAAATCAAGCAAAGCTCTACGGCACAAATACCATACATCTGAGGTTCCCTAAAATCATCTTGTTGCATGGGAGAGAATCTTCTCATCCAACTCAAAGATAAGTAAACCCCTTTTTAACTATCTTGTTCCCCTCAATTATTAATCACTGTAGTTTAACTTTTGCATGTAGTCACCCCAAAATGCATATAACTTCAGGGACTATACCTTTCACCCTCACATATCACTAAGGAAGTAACCTAAAAAAGTGCGCTACTATACTTATCTTTGCTCCCTGTCTACTAAACATGACTTAATGATGTACTAACAGTCTAATAGCCTCGTCTAGGAATTAACACCAACACCAGACAAGCGTACCCAATTCCAAGGCAAAATAATTGTAATAACTGCTCAAGAGTAGTAATATCATCTCGTTCAGTTCAGTGAAAAGCACACAGAAACTATAAGAAGATCTTAAGAGATTAAAACCACTATGCCAAGGTCACAGAGCAAATTCATGAGAAAAAAAAAACCAAGACAACAAATCTCCTATTGAAAGAATTAGTCCTATAATGATAAATTCCAACCACAACAAACTCACAGAAAAGAAAGCCATCCCCAAAACAATGATTTTCAAAGCCTGATCTTTACTATTATCAATACTATAAAAGAGGAAATCTTGGAGGAGTTAAATAACCACATCAACTACTTTGAACAGGAACACAACAGGCACTTGGAGGAGATGAGAAAAACAGTTGAAGAAACAAAATAGTCATACAGTGGTTAAAACAATTTGAAGCTGAGTTTAAAATTGAGCTAAAAGACAAATTATCCTAAACCCAGAACTCAACAGAGCGTCTTATCAGCAGAATTAATGAAGCAGGAAATAGAATATCAGATCTTGAAGAAAAAGTGGAAGAACTAACCAGTTCAATGGAAGAGGTTGTTAAAGCCAAAAAGATACCTGAGAGGAATATTGAAGAGCTATGGGACACCTTGAAGAATCCTAAAATGTGCATTCATGGAATACCAGAGCAAGAATCCCTAAATACCACACCTGAGGAAAATTTTCAAATTATCATTAAGGAAAACTTTACTCATCTAAAGAAAGAGAGGCCCATCCAAATATAAGAAGCATTCTGCACCCCAAACAGATATGACCAAAATAGATACTTGCTATGGCAAATAATAGTCAAAACACTCCATATTCAAGATAAAGAAAAGGTGCTGAGAGCTTCAGAGGAAAACGTCACTTTTAAAGGTAAACCTATTAAAATAACAAATGATTTTTCAATGGAAAGAATAAAAGCAAGAACTTCGAAAGATGTACTCCAACTATTGAATTAGCAAAAATGACAACCCAGGCTGATATACATGGCAGAATTATCAGTCATAACCAAAGGTGAAAGAAAAATTTTCCAGCACAAAAATATGTCTATCAAACCAGGCCTTCAAAAAATGCTAGAAAAGATATTCAAGCTTGAGGAAAAGAACAAGCATATCCTGGAGGACAGAAGGGAAGTATAATACCACCAAAATCTACAAGCCAGATAATACACTTATGAAAGCCATTAAACACAAAAAGTGTCAGGAAAAAAAAAGCAATTTCTTTATTACAACACTAAACGACATGAGTATAACTCACCAATGAAAAGACACAGATTACAAACTTGGATTAGACATCACAACCCATTCATCTGGTGCCTTCAGTAAACACATCTCACCACAAAAGATAGGCACATTCTAAAAGTAAAAGGCTGGTGAAAAATTACGCAAGCTAATGGAACCAGGAAACAAGGAGGGGTAGCAATTATACTATCTTTCAAAGTAGACTTCAAACCAAAAACAAAATCATTAGAGACACAGAAGGATACTACATTTTAGTCACAGGTACAAATCACCTGGAAGACTTCAGAATACTGACATATACGCACATAATAGAGGCGCCTCTACATTCATTAAGCAAATGCTACAATGCCTAAAGCAAAAAATCAACTCCAAAACAATAATTCTTGAGGACTTAAATACTGTCCTCTTAATGTGAGATAGATCAAAAAGTCAAAAACTTAACAGAGACACATAGGAATTTAATCAAACCCTTACTGAAGTGGACCTTACAGATCTCTATCAAACTTTTCAAGCACGCATCAAAGAATACACATTTTTCTGAGCAGCCCACGGAACTTTCTCAAAAATAGACCACATATTGGGCTACAAAATGAATCTCCACATATACAGGAAAATTGAAATTCTTATCTGTAACCTAGCAGACCACCATGGTCTAAAGCTTGACATCTGCAACATAACCAACAACAGAAAATACACTGACTCCTAGAAACGAAACACTATGATGCTAAATGAGAATTGGGTTCAGGAAGAAATCATAAAGGAAATTCAATATTTCCTAAAATGGAACAATAATGAAAATACAACTTATCAAAATCTTTGGGACACAAAGAGGTAAGTTTATAGCTCTTATTGCCTATATCAAAAAAATAGAAAGAACACAAATAAATAAATTAACAATGCAACTTAAAACTTTAGAGACACAAGAGCAATACAATCCCAAAAGCAGTAGAAGAGAGGAAATTAGCAAAATCAGGGGAGAAATATCTGAAATTGAATTAAGGAAAACAATAAAGAGAATCAACCAGTCAAAAAGATGATTCACCGAAAAAAATCAATAATGTTGATATATCCCTAGATAAATTAACCAAAAAGAAGAGAAAGAAAAACCAAATTAATGAAATTATAAATGAAATGGAGTTATCACAACTGATACCCAAGAAATTCAGAGAATTATTAGGTCATATTTCAAAAACTTATACTTCGTGAAATTTGATAACAAAAAAGAAATGGATGAATTCTAAGTAAGGACAACTTACCTAAATTGAATCAGGAAATTTTGAAATATTTAATAGTCCCATAACTAGGAAATCAATGAAATAATCTCAAATCTTCCCACCAAAAAATGTACTGGATCCGATAGAGTTACCACAGATCTATGAGGCATTTAAGGAACAACTACACCAATACTCCTTAAACTGTTCCATCAAATTGTAAAGGAAGGGACACTGCCAAATTATTTCTGTGAAGCTAATATCATAGTAATCCCAAAACCTAATAAAGATACACTTAAAAAAGAAAACTATAGACCAATTTCTTTGATAAGCACAGATGCAAAGATTGCTAACAAAATTTTAGCAAATTGGATTCAAAAACTTACCAAAAAGATCATTCACTGTGATGAAGTAAACTTTATCCCAGGCACACAAGGTTGGTTCAACATACACAAATCAATAAATGTAATTCAACATATAAACAAGTCCAAAGTCCAAGACCACATTATAATCTCAAATTGCAGAAAAAGCTTTTGACAAGATCCAAGGTACTATTATGATCAAAATCCTATGGACAGTTGGAATGGAATGAACATTTATCAAGACAATAAAAGCTGTATACAACAAGCCAACAACAAGGATTACACTTAATGGGAAAAACTTGAAGTATTCTCTCTTCCATCACAAACTAGACAAGAGAGGGAGATAAAAGGATTCATATCGGCAAGGAAGAAGTCAACATATCTCTATTTGCAAACGACATGATTGTATACCTGAGTGATCCTAAAAACTTCACTAGGAAACTCCTGGAACTAATATAGAAGTTCAGCAGGATGGCAGGTTACAAAATAAACGTGCAAAAACCAATGTTCTTCCTACACGCCAAGGATGAAAGAAGTGAAAAAGCCCTAAGAGAAATAATCCCATTTACTATAGCCCCTAAAATAATGAAATACCTTGATATAAACCTAACCAAGAAAATGAGAGACCTTTACAATGAAAATTTCAAAACCTTAAAGAAAGAAATTACAGAAGACACCAGAAGGTTGAAAGACCTCCCATGCTCCTAGGCGGAATCAAAAATCATAAAAATGACCATCCTACCAAAAGCAACATACAAATTCAATGCTATACCAATCAAAATCCCCAAGCAATTCTTAAAGAAATTAACCAAACAATCTCACAATTCATATGGAAGCACAAAAGACCCAGGATAGCAAAAACAATCCTGAGAAAGAAAAACACTGCTGGAAGTATCACCACACCAAACCTTAATCTATTACAAAATCCACAGTAATAAAAACAGCCTGGTACTGGTTCCAAAATGGGCAGATACATCAATTGAAGACCCAGATATAAGCCCACACAATTACAGCCATTTGATCTTTGACAAAGGGGCCCAAAAATCGAATGGGAAAAAAGAACCAGCATCTTCAACAAATGATGCTGACAAAACTGGATGTCCACATGCAGAAGATTAAAACTGGATCCATACTTGTCACCATGTACAAAAATTATTTCCAAATGGATCAAGGACCTCCTTATTAGACCAGAAGCATTAAAAACCCTAGCTGAAAGGGTCAAGAACTCCCTTGAGCTGATTGGGCTAGGCCAACAGTTCCTAACCAGAAATCCAATAGCACAGTCACCAGAGCCAACACTCAACAAATGGGATCTTATGAAATTAAAGAGCTTCCGTTCAGATAAAGAGATTGTAAACTGAGCAAAAAGGCACCCTAGAATGGGAAAAATATCTTCACTAACCTCATATTTGATTGAGCTCTGTCATCCAATGTGCACACCAAAATTAGAAATCTAAACATCAAGGAGATAAATGGACCAATTAAAAATGGACCTGGGAACTCAAAAGAATCTTTTCCAGGGGTGAAACAGAAATGTCATTCAAATATCTTAACATGTGCTCCATGAACTTAGCCATCAGGGAAATGCAAATCAAAACTTCCGTGAGATATCATCTCACCCTGGTTAGGTAGTAAAAATCCATAATACAAACAACTCCAAATGCTGGAGAGGATATGGAGAAAAGGGAACTCTCCTACATTGCTGGTGTGAATGCAGGCTTATGCCACTCTGGTGATCAGTCATTTGAGTTTTAAAAAATTAGTTAAAGATTGAAATACCATATGACCCTGCTATTCCACTTCTGGGAATAATCCCACATAAAGCAAAAATTCGCATCAATTATGTAAGCACAGCCCTGTTTATAACAGCACTATTTGCAACAGAAAAGTCATGGAATCAACCCAAATGCCCAACAGTTGACAAATGGATAAAGAAAATATGGTACCTTTATACAATGGACTACTACTCAGCTATCAAAAAAGATGAATTAATGAATTTCCCCAGGAAATGGAGGGAATTACAAAAAATTATATTGAGTGAAATATCCCATATACTGAAAATTTAGTGTCATATGTATTCCCTAACAGGTGGATCCTAATACCAAACCTACTTGTAAGAGTCTAAGATGGGAAGGACCAACAATATGCAAGATACTCCATACAAGTTTGGGTCACAGTAGCCATAATTGGACTTTGCTTGATCTTCGAAATGACTGACATGTCAATGACTTCCCAAAGTCTAGCATGGATTACAGGCTCTAAGATCCTTAGAAGCAAGGGGTTAACAGCCACAATAGTGTTTCTATACTAAGGGGGAACACACAAAAGAGCTCTAAGCAATGCCACTGAGTCTTTACATCTCATCAGAGAGGAGGACCCAGAGGGAAGTTTGACATGCACAATAAAGGATGCTCCAGGGATGGGGGAAAGGGGCACTGGAGAAAGGGAGGGAGGGGGGAAAGGAAGGGTAAAATGGGGGAGGAAGCAAGGGGATCCAGAGAGGGGTGGAAGGAGAGAGGAAAATGGAGTACCTATCAAATTTGTATGAGTGGAAAAAATAAAATAATAATAAAAATAATAAAATTTAATTTCTGCAAGTATGTAGTATGATTGCCCTCATAATACTGACATAACAACTTTTAGGCAAATACAACAATGCAAGATTCTTTACTGTTGTATTATATAAGCTATAGAAAGTTCTTTTTCTTCCTTATCATCAGCAACATAAAATTTCAAAGTTATTAAGATGCTGATATCCAGTAACTCTTTTGAATGAAAATAATTTAGATTATTAGAAAGAGTTAGAGTACTAGAAATTAGAAAGAGTTAATTCTTTAAACCTAAAGCTTTGTAAAAATGTGTGAAATGGTTTTGCAGCATATGTGTTAATATTGAAGAAATTTTCAGTTCCAACCAAAAGGTGGTGACATGGTTGTTAGGACTAAGAGGGAGAAAGCAAAAGTGAAAACAATGATCAGGTTTCACAGGGATAATTAATAAAAACAACGTTTGATTCACAAATTCTTTGAATTCAAATTTTAAGATTGAAAAAAATCTCTCATCTTCCAAGAATTTCCATCATTAATCCAATGCTTAAATGGCTTTCTATCCTTCTAAATAAATTGGAAATATTAGAAACTCTACCATTGGTCTTTGACATGTAACAATGCAAATGTACTTAGCATTGCCATCTATAATCTTGAAGGTGTGTGAGATAGCAATTTTTGTTTTATGTGTGTTTTACCACTGATGAACCTCCAGTTATCTCTAAAAATAGGTGTTTTACCCTAATATTTTCATATTAGTTTTTTCAATAAATTTTCTGTGCTATTGTTATTTTACGGCATGAAAACAGCACAAAAATATCTTTCCCCACAGAAAATGGAAGAATTGGTCCTGACCTCTGGAGAGCATGGTGTTGTTGTGTCTTCCTCTGGGGCCAATTGTCAGTAGCATACCACAGAAGGCAGAGGTGATGGCTTCTATCCTTGCACAGATTCCACAAAAGGTGTCTTAATTACCTCCCTGGAATATCACAAATTGCTGAATCTGTTAAAGTCTGTAAAGTGACTGCTTACAGAACTTTACTGTGTGAAAGGTGAATTATTAGGTGGTTGTAATTTGCCTAGTGAGTTTAAAAACAAAGATATTCATGGCAGCTATTACAATAGCAAGAAGGTATGTTTGGTTGACAATGGCTTTCGAACAAACATTGTGAGGACAGAGTGGCAAAGCTAAAGGCATCTTGTGAATTGTTGGCAATATGACTTCATTGCTAGCATTTAACTAAATAAATCTAATTTTTTCTGGTAGCTTGCTTTTCTAGAGTATTTGATTGATCCTAGTATTGACTAAAGACCTTGGAAGATGTTGATTTTTAGTTAATAACTGGCTAGTACTATTTTATTAAACACATTCTTCAAAAATGTTTGAAATGTAGCACACAGTCTGGATTTTCCTTGTAATTCTTTACCTCATTATGTCAATTTTTCAGCAGGCTCATTTAGAGTACAATTGGGAGATCTATTCTGAAAAGAGGAGACCAAGACACACAAGTCTCAATCCAAGAATGCATTCAAGTCATGTGAATTCAGAGAAAGAGAACAGACCTGACATCCTGACTTTGTAATAGAGTGACAATAGACAGGTCATGTCCTTATAATGAGCCCCCCACATAAAACATGGTCCACCAGACTCTATGCTTCTAACACATAATGTGACACTCTTCCCATTGAGGAAGGAAGAGCAGAGACTGCAACAGAAACAATCTGATGTGGGCAGAGGTTTAGATTCTTCACATCCAAAAGACTGCTATGTTCTAACTTTTTACATGTAAAATTTTAATATTTAGTTTGTTTACACTATTTTTATTCTTCTATGTTCCATGTTTACTGATGTCCTGAATTAAATTTTAACAGTCACATGGCAAGTAGCTATTAAACATGCATATGATGCCTGAATTTATGAAGATAGATTTCAGTTTTTTTATTGAGAGAGAGAGAGAGAGAGAGAGAGAGAGAGAGAGAGAGAGAGAGAGAATGTATGTGGTGTGTGTGTCAGAGGACACGGTGTGTCCCTGTGAAGGACTGAGGGTGAGTTCAGGAATCATCCTGGATTGCTTCTCCCTCCATTTTCCTTCACTATAGGATTTCCCAATCTCTGCCCACCAGGGGCTGAAATACAGGCCATTGTCTTTCTTTCTTGTGGCCTGGGATCCAAATTCATGACATTCTTGAAAGGCAGAGTCTTAATCCGTGAACCATCTCTCCAGATTTTAGTTTTTAAACTTAGTACTGTATAACTGAACTTGGAAATGTTTTAAAAGTTTTCGAGCATAGTAATCTCTCCAATGAATGCTTCGAATTTCATCTGAAATAGTATATGCCCCATCTTGATTTGTCTACATCTTACAACTGAGTTATGTGATGTCTCTAGCAATGGGGTCTGATCATCGAGTTCTGATGATTATTAAATAAGAATGTCAATAGACTGTATTATTTTGGGAAACCTCTGTGGTTTCTTTGAACAAAAGTACAAGAGGGGATTCCACAACCCTGACACTGCTTTTGATGTTGCTGCTTGCTTAGTAACCCTTAACTTCTAGGAGTGGATTTCTTTCTCAATCAATCATTTGATACTTTTTAGTACACAAAAATTATATTTTAATTTGATTACAAAATAATAGGGTTCTTCCATGTGATTTTTTCATACCTCCTTTGTTTGTTTGCCCTCCCTATTTTCCATTATAATCTACCTCATGTCATTTTACTGTTGCCCAATTCTATATGTCCTTCACCCATTACCAATGACCTCTTCCCAGTTTTCAAATTTTCTATGCAGCCTTCAAACTGAGCACACAAGATTATAGACTTGAAGATAGGATGGACATGAGGGAACACATGCACTGTATTTTGTCTGTTAGTTGGGTAAATGTGAAAAGAAATGGGTACTCCATTACATGGAAAAATGAAGCACTATTAAAAATGAATTTTTCCAACAGTATAGTACATACGAACAGCAAACAACCTTCAGTATCTACATTTTAGGCATTTTCAAGTTACCAATCATGATAACAGATTTACTTTGAAAATGGCATTTGCAATATTTTCTGGAGATAATTTTTAATAAGTTGCAATCTAAAACATGTTTCCTATACTTCCTAAAGAAAAAAATGAACAAAGAGATAAATGATAAATATATTTGATTTGTCTCACATTAAAAACTGTTAACTTCACTCTAGTGTCAGGGATGATTCTCATGGTGGAGGTCACAGGTACACAACATTTACAATATGCTAGAAAGTTTGCAGATCTGAGTGTATCATGTCCTGCAATCACACATCCAATAAATGGAATTATGGCGAGTATCACAAAGACAAATTCAAATTTAAACACCCATTTAAAAACTGTATATAATCCTGTTCTCCATCATGGGTGAGTTAGTTGACAACTGTCAGATTGATCAAGTCAGTGATATCATGACTAAAGATAATTGTGAATGTGGAATGTTTTTCGATGATTAGTAATGAGCTACAACTAGAAAAAAGTCAAAGTCTAATATCAACAGTGAATGAAAACATACTGTAAATTTGGCTTTTAAAAAGGCAAATAATATGACAAGTAGAGGAGAGTTAATACAGTAAACATGCACAAATATGAGCTAATAATTTATTGTTCTTCAATATTGGAATTTTGAAACTACAGCAACTTCTTCAATATTTTCACTTATTGTTTGTTATATCATTTGTCTTTATTGCTATGTGTGGAAAAACCATGATTACATTGTACCCAATTAAATACTAGAGTAAGAGAGGAAAGGCTGACAACATTATTTTAACAGTTCTCATTGTTCAATCTCTGAATTCCTCACCTGTGCTGTGGAAGTTATATAGTTTTTAATTTCTAAAATTTCTAACTTTTAAAACACCGTATTTGTTTTTTATCTTTTTTGTATTTTGGAAATGAGTATTGCAGAATACTTCAGCATACATAAAAACACAGAGAAGACACTCAGTTTCAGCATGCATCAACAATCCATGTTGAATCGGTACCCACATACCTTACACTGGCTTATCCAAATCAATTGATGGCAATATGCCACATATTTATAGCAATTTCATTAAGTGTTTTTCTTTTTTAAAGTATCATTTTATGTTTCTAGTTTTACAAGCATATTTACTGCTTATCTCTGCTTCTCTCCATCCCTCTCCTGCCCATCCCTTCATCAATCTATCACACTCCCTCCTACTCTCCTGCTTCTCTGTTTCTATGGACCCCAGGATTCCCTCTGTCTTGTTTCCTCTAGTGGTGGCCCAGGCTTCTTGTAACATACAAATTACCTCTCTTTGGCTCATCTTTCTGTTTTTTATACATTTTTTATTATTTCCGTTCCTACAAACTTAATAGGTAGACCAGTTCCCTACCTCCCTCCTCCTCCCCCTTCCCTCCCTCCCCATCCCCCAGTGCCTCCCCCCAATCCCCGGAAAATCCTTTAATGTGCATGCCAGGCTCTCCTCTGGGCCCTCCTCTCCGATGAAGTACTAGGACCAGTGGCATTTCCCTGAACCCTTTCTCGTGTTCCCCTTAAGCATAGGAACACTACTGTGGCTGTCAATCCCTTGCCTCCAAGGATCTTGGTGCCTTTACCAGATGCTAGACTTTGTGAGGTCAATAGGGCATGTAAAGTCGTATTATGATTGCTTCGTTTGGCTCATCTTTCTGATAGAGGCAATTTCCCTTCTTTCATCGAGCTTTCAAACCCAAGGTTTCCAAGGTATGTTATTATCTCTCTTGAGTTCCTCAGTAGTCTATGGGGATATGTTGATTTGTCAGTGATTATGAACATCTGGTAAGGACAGTCTCACTGCAGTGACTTCCTGGATGGAACAGTCCTGCTTTGAGTGGAATGTCTTGTCCAATGGTGAACCATCCCATCTTTAGGCTCTTATAATCTCACCACACCATTTTCCCAAATGGCGAGGTTGCCAAAGCCTTAGGATGGGGAGCAATTAGATTGGCCTGATTCTAGGTGAGCCATGCTGAGTCTTTGGTACTCTGCATTGTGGCTGCATTGATGTCCATTTCACTGCTTTTCTACTGCTCTAAGGTGCATCCTGTCAGGATGTTGACATCCTCTACCTCTGTTGTAGAAGAAGTATTCTACGCTGGTATTAAGTGTTCTTCCAATACAGGGGAATAATAACAGAGCAGTTTGATATACTGTCTCCCTACCTACTGTTCATTGCTGTAAAAGCATCACATTTCAAATTTCGATTCCAGCAATAAGGCTGGAATTCTTTTGAAATTTGAAGGCAAAACTCAGAACTTTTGGACCCAATACCTAAGTGTCCAACTAGATTCCCTAGAGTGACCAAGTTGGTAAGAATCTGGAGAACTTACACTAAAACACATGTGACAAGTGATACATTTGATAGTACAATAGAAAACAATCTGAATATTAGTTTTTGGAAAATCCAGGAAGTAAACCATTTTTGTATGCATTTTCACTACTAATGAAAACATTGTGAAGGCTTTTGGAAAGGCCCCCTTACCTCGGAATGATCAAAACCAGCACATAATATATAAAGATTTATTGTCAAGCAAACAGGAGGACAAAATAGGCAAGTAGCATGCAGCATAGCTGTAAACAGTCAGAAAAGCAGAAAGACAGAGAGACATAGAAAGAGAGAAAGTCAGAGGCAGAGAGAGATGGAGAGAAACAGACAGAGAGAGAATTATTCTGGTTTCTAGGGACTTACCAGGCTTGGGCATCAGGAGTATGTGATTATGAAGCCAGGGGCATGTAGTTGAAAAAGTTCTGGGATGAGAAGGGAGGCTCACGCCAGGGTGGGTGAGAGTCATTGGACGAATGTGCCAGTTTATTGTAGTCGCAGGTGGACTGAGGGCTCTGGAGAAATTGCAGAGATGTCCCTGGGAGGATGAAGATGTCTTAACTAAGTAAACTGGGAATTTTAAGTCTACTTTGTCTGAACAGATACATGGGGGGAGATAAGGGGAGGATCTTGAGTCATTTTGTCTGTAACATGCCTAATATCTAGCATACATTGTTTTCTTTTTAAGTATATACATTTTTAAAGTCATATTCTTTACTATAACAAACAAAGCAAATTTCTTAACCATCATTTTCTCTCACAGAGAAATGTCTACACTTACTTTGGTTAATCTCTTTCCTCTAGTTGAATTATTATGCCTTTCCCTTTTTTTAAGTAGAATTTTTCCAAATAAAGTTTCAAATCATGCATCTGTTTTTTATGCATTACTGCATTTTAATGGATAAAGTTCATAATCATTTGTTTATAAAGTGTTTGCAACTTTTTCTGATTCTCATCCTTCTCCTAGTTCCTTCAGCACCCTACAATGTCAAAATAAGTGGACACATTGCTTCTTTAAGACAAAAAGTTCCAAGACCCACATGACCTTTCTTAGAGAGTGTTATTCTTTTATACAACATATGTTCTATATTCAATCAATATTCACATTTTCATTACTCAACTCCTAAGTCAGGTGACTTATCTGATCACCACCTTTCAATTATCTATGAATTTAGGTGCTTGTCACACTGAGTCATGAAAGCAATTTAAAAACAAGTGCAAAAACGTAATAAACATTTTTTTATGGGAAGGTCACCTTAACTAGTTTGTGCTTTTGTATTGAATATACTGAAGCTCATTCAATTACAGGTCATTCAAAAACCAAAGCACTTATAACTTACAATGGAACCAACAGCATATATGAGGCAATCAACCATGGAATACATATAATCAGTATTCCTTTGTTTGGGGAACAAGTTAATAACATTGCTTATATTATGGTCCAAGGATCTGGGGTTGGATTAAATCTCTCTCTTTTTTTTTTTGAAGAACCCGCTCTTTGGCAGTAAAGTCAAGGATGGATGGAATGTGGCTAGAAAGGGAAGAAGGAAGGAAGGAAGGAAGGAAGGAAGGAAGGAAGGAAGGAAGGAAGGAAGGAAGGAAGGAAAAAGGAAGGAAGGAAGGAAGAGAACCTGCAATTGTTGGATGGAGAGAAGGGCATGGGGAAAGAGAGGAGGGAAGCTGGGAAAGGAAGGAGAAAGAAAGGAGAGTTGGCATGCCAGGAAAGTGTGGTGCCATCAAAAAAGAGCAAAAATAATGGGGCCGAGGAGGATGTGATTTAGTAGAGTGCAGCCCAGTGCGCCTTAGATGGCAGTACCGCACCAGGTGTGGTACCTGCCTACAACCCAGTGCTCAGGAAGTGGTAGTAGGAAGATCAGAAGAGTAGTAACATGAAAATTTGTTTAAAAAAAGAAGAAGAAAGAAAAACAAAATAAGAAAGGAAAAGAAGAAAGGAAGAAAGAAAATGAAAGAAAGAAGGAAAGAAGGAAAGAAAGGAAGGAAGGAAGGAAGGAAGGAAGGAAGGAAGGAAGGAAGGAAGGAAGAAAGAAAAAGGAAGGAAGGAAGGAAGAAAGGAAGAAAGAAAAAAGAAAGAAAGAAAAAGAAAGAAAGAAAGAAAGAAAAAGAAAGAAAAGAAAAAGAAAGAAAGAAAGGAACGAAGGAAGAAAGGAAGAAAGGAAGAAAGAAGGAAAAAAAGAAAGAAAGAAAAAGAAAGAAAAAAAAGAAAGAAAGAAAGAAAGAAAGAAAGAAAGAAAGAAAGAAAGAAAGAGAAAAAGAAAGAAAAAGTTTGGAATGGACAGAAAATTCAGTGTTGAATCTTCTTCTTTTTTTTTTGTCAAATTCAGATTTGATCAAGGCAAACCACTTTGAGTATATTTTATTTATTTGCTGATTTATTCATTTTTCCATTTTGAACCCAGGGCTTTGCATAAAGGAGTAAAGTAGTCTATACTGAGCTATTGTGTTATTCTCTCATTTATTCATTTATATATTTATTGAACTATTTAATATTTCATGTATTTTGAGAGATGGGTGAAAAGAGAGGGCAAGAGATTCACATGTGCCACAGCACACATGTGGATGACAGAAGTCGGTTCTTCCCTGTTACTACCATGGACTTCAGATATCCATGTCAGATGATGAAGTTAGTGTACAGGAGCTCTTTTCCACGTAGTCATTAAACTATCATATAGAGATAAAAGTTCTTTTTTATATACTTTTTAATTATTATTTCAGCTCATACAAACATAATAGGTAGACCAGTTCCCTCCCTCCCTCCCCATCCCCCAGTGCCTCCCACTCCAATTCCTAGAGAGTCCTTTCTTGTGCATCCCTGACTCTCCTCTGGGCCCTCCTCTCCAATGACGTACAAGAACCCAGGAGCGGGCTGGAGAGGTGGCTCAGGGGTTAAGCCTCCGCCTTGCAGGCAGAAGGTCCTGAGTTCGGATCCCAGATCCCACGTATAGATGCCAGGCGGAAGCGGGGGCGGCCTGCGTTTCTGGTCCTGGTAGGGCGGAGTCTGTGAATCCCGGACAGGAGGTGGAGGCGTCCAAGGTGGTTCTACACACACACACACACACACACAGACACACACGTGCGCGCACATACACACGCATATGCACACAGTTGAATAAATAATAATAATAATAAAAAAATTAAAAAAAAAACTTTAAAAAAAAAGAACCCAGGAGCATTTCCCTGAACCCTTTCCCATGTTCCCCTTAAGCATAGGAATACCACTGTGGCTGTCAATCCCTTGTCTCCAAGGATCTTAGTGCCGTTAGCAGATGCTAGACTTTGTGAGGTCAATAGTGTGTTGGACATTGCGCAGGGCATGCAAAGTCCTATTATAATTGCTTCGGCCCTAACTTGTGTGGAGTATCTTGCAAATCATTGCTCCTCCCATCCTTTTGCTCTTACACTCTTACCGCCCCCTCTTCCGCAAATGTCCCTGAGCTTCAGGATGGGGAGAGATTAGGCTGGCCTAGGTCTAGGTGGTTGATATAGAGTCTCTGAAGTTCTGCATTGTGGTTTGTTGATTTTCTTTTGCAGTTTTGCTGCTCCTGCATTGCCCATCACTCCATCCTGCTGGGCACTGTATGTCACCCCCTGGCCAGAGACAAAAAGCTGTTAAACTGGAGTCTTATTATAAGAGCACATTCAAGGGTAGATGTGATAAAAGTACGAAACCTCAGTGAGGGAGGGGTCAATCACCCATTTGCAAAATGGTTACTTTTTATCTGCCAGACTATATGCCCTCCCCTTCTGGTGAGAGCATACCCCCTTAGTTGTAAATGATCAGGAATGAACGTCTGTGAACTTAACCAGGTGTCTCATTACTTACTTGCAGTCCTTGATGGAGGTCTATTTTCTCTTCTGTAACATGGTCTCCTTATGTCTGGTGTGGCCCTCCAACCCCATCCCTCCTGTTCATAATCCTTACAATTACTGTATTACATAGGTTTACCTTTGAGTGTCTCAATGTGGGCTGGGTGAGTTTGGTACTAGGAGCCACCTATTAGGGAGTACATACGGCACTTAACTTTCTGGGTTTGGGATACTTCACTTAATATAATTGCTTCTAATGACATCCATTTCCTGACAAATTCCAGTAATTCATCATTTTTGATGGCTTCCAATTGTTCCCCATTGAGTATAATCCTTGCTGTGGGCTTGTTGTATACAGCTTTTATTATATTGATAAAGGTTCCTTCCATTCCTACTGTCTCTAGCGTTTTGATCATAAAAGGCTGTTGGATCTTGTCAAAGGCTTTTTCCGCATCTATCGAGAGTATCATGTAGTCTTGGACTTTGGACTGGTTTATATGATGAATTACATTTATTGATTTGCGTATGTTGAATGCATGTTAGGCTTCTTCAGTGTGTCCCATATCTCCTGGATATTTCTCTCAAGTATCTTTTTGGCTTTAACAATCTCTTCCATTGAGCTGGTTAATACTCCCACTTTATCTTCAAGATCTGAAATTCTGTTTTCTGCTTTGTTAGTTCTGCTGATAAGACTCTCTGTGGAGTTCTGGGTTGAAGATAACTTGTCTTTTAGCTCAGTTTTAAACTCTGCTTGAGTCTGCTTTAACTGCTCTATGCCAGTTTTTGTTTCTTGCAGTGTTTTTCTCATCTCCTCCAGGTGTCTGTTGTGTTCCTCTTCAAAGCGATTGATTTGATTATTTAATTCCTCCCGGATTTCTCTTTCATAGTATTGAACATGGTAATGATCATATTTTGAAAGTCGTTATCCTGGGTCAGGCTTTCTTGGCCATTTTCCGTGGGTTTGTTCTTGTTGGAGTCTAACATTATGGGATTAATTCCTTCAGTGGGAGATTTGTTTACTTGAGTGTTGTTTCTCATGGATTTGCACTTTGACTTTGGCATTGTCGTTTTAACTCTTAAGATCTTCTTTCAATTTCTGTGCGTTTTTCACTAAACTGAATTATTTGGCCTGGGGTTCTGGGGGTGGGCAGGGACGGCGCTTACCTAGGTCGCGGTGATGCCCGGCTGGACCACGTGCGTCCCGGGGGCAGAGTGGGGGAAGGGAGCAAGATAAAAGTTCTTATCTAATTACTAGGAGTCTAATAATAAGAGTAAGAAAAGAATAGCAAATGCAAGCTAAATTAGAGGATGAGTAAGTTTCACAGATTATTTGTTTGTTACTTTCTTATACATAGAGGGGATTGTCTAGCAAAGATGAGTACTGAGCCTATAATTGTCCTGTTTCATTCCAAGAACGGGTATATTATACCATGTTCCATTATTTTTGACTAATTTTTATTCTGTCATTTCAGTAGAAAAGAAGCAAGATTTTAAGTTTAATATAAAATTTTGAAATTGCCTCCATGTGCAATGATAGACTCAGTGAATATGGCAACAGATAAAGAAATTTTAGAAAAAACCTGAAGGAAACATATATTATAATAGGAATGTGCCATCTTTATTAGAAGTTCTTATGTTTCCATTTAAATATCAATATAGTATGTAAGCTTATAATATACAACATTATGTTGTAGGAAACTAAAGAGAGTTGAAATATTATTTTACTTACATAAATGAGCATATCCAACATGTGGTACATGGGTTTTCATTTCTTTTTCATTTTTAATTATTTTATTGTGTGTTTGTCAGTGTGTAATATGTGAGGGCACTGTGTTTTGCTATGAAGGCCCAAGAAGGACTTCAAGAATTATCCTTGATTGCTCTATATCCCTTTTGTTTGGCTCTAGGATTTCCCAGGCTCTACTGTCTAATATCATAAGTGCTGGCCACTGCCATTTCCTCCTGGCATTTTTACATAGGATCTACAATCAGAAGATGGAACCTTTTGCTTTGGAGACAGAAGCTTAACCTCTCAGTCATCTCTCTAGCCTATTTTCTTAAAATCTCAACTGTGACATTTTTAATTCATAAGACATAATCAAATTATCTCACACTTTTTATTTCTTTGAAAAAATGTATATTTTTCATATGTTGATTTAATAGATAAATACATGTACCTTACTGATGTTTGCACTTTTTTATCTTGAACACATAGATTTATGATGCTGGGATGTAAAATTGATTTCTTTGTTATCAAAACAATGATGCATCCTTATTAATCACTATACAAGTTTTCATTGTGACTTATTTTGATTAGTTTTGATTATGTGATTTTTTCACTACTTCCTTACATTAATAAATTAAAATTTGTTTCTGTCTATAAAAAAGCTTCCTCACTGTGAGTGTGCAGGCATGGGTATGTAGGAGTGTATGTGTGCACACATGTGTTTATGCTTATGCATGCATGTGTAACTGTATAGAAATTTGCCAATTCAGTCAATGGTATATTTTTTACTCCTATGATCAGGACAAATAAATATCCATTGTAATTGAGGCACCAAATAACTTCCTTAACCAGTTCTTTTTTAGTAAGTATGCATACAAAGTGAAGGGAACTAATAGGATCAACAGAAATGAATCCTTTCATGAAAATTAATTTAACCACTGCTGCAACAATAATCAAAATTTGGCAATAAGCCTCTTCTGATTGTATGTGTGCATGTCAGGTGAATGACCACCAATGTGCCTGCTGTCCCAAAGTCCATATCTAAACTAATTTTTGTCTGAATTTCTATATACTCTCTTGTACAAATACTTCACTTAAATTGAACTTAATGCCTCATGTTCTTGGTGATTTCACCATGAGATAGTACCAAGAGGAGCAACATTTGAGATGCTAAATATGAGAATTCTGAAGTATTATTACTGGCTCTACATTTTTAAAATTAATTTTCTCCCAATTCTAAAAGTTAGTTTTATTAAATATTCAATGAAGACTCTGTGTAAATGAATCTTTGTCCAGATTGATTCTGTAACCTAGAATCGTGAGCATAAATCCCTATTCCCCTTACCACTTTGGGTCACGTATTCATTGCAGCAATGAAATATAAAATTATGGCAAAGCTTCCCTTCGAAAAGGAATCTTTCCAAAAGAAAATGTATCATGTGATCTATTTTTAGGTGGAGAGAATATTGCTATCTCAACTGGATGGAATCAAGACAAATTCTTTAGTAAATATTCTGCATTTCAAAAGGGCAGTTCATTTTTAAACATTATGTTACTGATAGGTAAGCATTATATTTTGACTATGTCAGATCATCCATTCCTTTACATTGTAATTTTCCATTTATGATAGCCTTATAGTCTCCTTTTATCTGTACTTCATCTCCTCTCTTTATTTGCTCTTTATTTCTATAAGATGACAGCAATCTTAGAGCTAGTTTTCATTTATACTGAAGCATCTCTTCCCAAATTCAGTAGTTATGGTAACAACTGCATTTATGTTTTCTTTTCCAGACACACAGATAATCCATTTCACCCAGGCTATTTAAGAGATTATATCTCAGAAATGCAAAATTAAAATTTCAGGTTTCCTATTTGTCTCCAATAAACATGTTGAGGCTTCAGTAAATGTTTTAACTTTTAGTAATTCAGTTAATATTAAAATCACTGAATGAAAATGAGATTTGAATTTGCATTTTATAATGGATAACTAAGAATACAGACCAAAAATAGCCATGATGTTTTAATTCATGTAGGATAATATTGCCACACATTGATGGTCCACAGTACTGAAATTAACTGCAACAGTATCATGACCTGAGATTACTTGCTTTGATCTCAAAAAACTCTACTCATTATTTTGCTTCTTTCCCATCTTCAAAAAATTCTGATATATAAGTGTCATTCTATGTTGAGGAAAGCAATGGCTGCCATACAGGCTACCAGGAAGCCGAACACATTCAGAGAGATGACATTCAGGTGGTACTGGTACCACTGGAGGTTGTGGCCAGCAGCCTCTGGTCTTTGGCCCCTTTGTGGTTCCTGCCAAACTCTATCCAGAAGATAGCTCTGTCCAGGGACTTCATAGTTGGATGTGGTAAATGATCAATAATCTCATTGCACTGTGTTTATCGCTGAAGGATAATTAAATGTGTCAATAGTCAATGTAAGTAGAAATGAACTCTTGTGGTCATGAGGCACGACTCTGCTTTACATGCAGGCAACTTTACCAGCCAAGCCCTTTGCACAGCTACAGATTAAAAACATGTTATATTGGATTTATTTTTCCTTCCTAGCAGTACTAGTGATTGAAACCAGAACTTTTGGTTTTGAGGAAAAACTTATTATCACTTAGATGTGCCCCACCAAAAAAAAAAAAAAAAAAAAACCTGAAGTTCCAGGTATATAAGTAGGAAGTTACTTGTGGGACATCTAGTATTTAGTCACATAATGGAAAAAACTAGGAATACACAAATACTAGTAATCAAGAGGCTAGAACTTCTTAATGCCCAATGACAGCACAAAGTCAAAATGAGCTGGCCAAAAGTAAAAGCAGGAAGAAAACTGGTTGGAAAGGAGAAAGCATGAAGTGAAACTGTAATGGTGTTGGGATTGGCTTGTAAGTGTGGAGAACACAGAAAATCATTAAAAAATCTTCTATGAGACATTGAAAGTTGAGGCATCCAATGAGCAATTACTAATGGAGCTGCTGTCAGGGTTCAGAAGGGTATCACAATTTTAAAGTCACAGTTAAATCCCTGTGTAGTTTCTGCCATGTTGGTTATCTGGGAAAAGCTATTAAATATTCTCCTGTATTTCTGTTGACATGTTAAGAGTGATTAATGATTGGAACTATAAAAGTGAACTGAGTCTGACAGTTGCTTTGCACTTTTATAAATTTCTCTTTCTATTTCATAACAGATAAATGCAAATAAGAGGAACAATAACTTTCTTCTCTACTATTTTGAGAAAAAAATCATTTATTTTTTGAATACTATTCTTATTGTAAAGTCAAAAAGAAGTAAATTTTTATCAGTGCTATTCTTCTTTTCTTTCTTGTTAGCATGGTTTCCAAGAATTTGGAGAGTGCAAATTTTACACTTATTTGCATACATGCAACCATTTAGACAAAGACACACATGCACACATGCATGCATGCACAGATGTGCACACATCTGTAATATTATCAGTCTATTGTTATTCTTATTTGATAATCATAAGAACTCAGTGATCACACCCCATTGCTAGAGACATCACATAACTCACTTGTAAGATGTAGAGAAATCAAGATGGGGTGTATAATATTTCAGATGAAATTCAAAGCATTCATTGGAGAGATTCCTATGCTCTAATACTTTTAAAACATTTCAAAGTTCAGTTATAAAGTACTGAGTTTAAAAACTAAAATCTGGAGAGATAGTTCAGGGATTAAGTCTTTCCCTTTCAAGAATGTCATGAATTTGGATAGCCAGGTCACAAGAATGAAAGGCAGTGGCCTGTATTTCAGCCCCTGGTGGGAAGAGACTGGGAAATCCTACAGTGAAGCAAAATGGAGGGAGAAGCAATCCAGGATGATTCCTGAACTCACCCTCAGTCCTTCACAGAGACACATTATGTTCTGTGACACACACACCATATACACAATTCTCTCTAAATAAATAAATGAATAAATAAAAACAAATATCTTCATAAATCCAAGCATCATCTGCATGTTTAGTAGCTACTTGCCATGTGACCATTAATATTTTCTTCAGGACATCAGTAAACGTGGAACATAGAAGATTAAAAATAGTGTAAACAAACTAAATATTAAAACTTTACATGTAGAAAGAACATAGCAGTCTTCAGGATATGAAAAATCTACACCTCTTCCCACATCAGATTGTTTCTGTTGGAGTCTCCTCTCTTCCTCCCTCAATGGGAAGAGTTTCACACTATGTGTTAGAAGCATGGAGTATGTTTTATGTGTGGGGCTCATTACAAGGATAGGACCTGACTATTGTCACTCTATTACAAAGTCAGGATGTCAGGTCTGTTCTATTTCTCTGAATTCACATGACTGAATGCATTCTTGGATTGAGACTTGTGTGTCTTGGTCTCCTCTTTTCAGAATAGATCTCCCAATTGGACTCTAAATGAGCCTACTGAAAAATTAAGATAATGAGATAATCACAAGGAAAATCTAGACTGTGTGCTACATTTCAAACTTTTTTGAAAAATGTGTTTAATAAAATAGTACTAGCCAGTTATTAACTAAAAATCAACATCTTCCAAGGTCTTTAGTCAATACTAGGATCAATCAAGTACTCTAGAAAAGAAGCAAGCTACCAGAAAAAAAATTAGATTTATTTAGTTAAATGCTAGCAATGAAGTCATATTGCCAACAATTCACAAGATGCCTTTAGCTTTGCCACTCTGTCCTCACAATGTTTGTTCGAAAGCCATTGTCAACCAAACATACCTTCTTGCTATTGTAATAGCTGCCATGAATATCTTCGTTTTTAAACTCACTAGGTAAATTACAACCACCTAATAATTCACCTTTCACACAGTAAAGTTCTGTAAGCAGTCACTTCACAGACTTTAACAGACTCAGCAATTTGTGATATTCCAGGGAGGTAATTAAGACACCTTTTGTGGAATCTGCGTGAGGATGGAAGCCATCACCTCTGCCTTCTGTGATATGCTACTGACAATTGGCCCCAGAGGAAAACTCAACAACACCATGTTCTCCAGAGGTCTGGACCAATTCTTCCATTTTCTGTGGGGAAAGATATTTTTGTGCTGTTTTCATGCCATAAAATAACAGTAGCACAGAAAATCTATTGAAAAAACTAATATGAAAATATTGGGATAAAACACCTATTTTTAGAGATAACTGGAGGTTCATCAGTAGTAAAACACACATAAAGCAAAAATTGCTATCTCACACACTTTCAAGGTTATAGATGGCAGTGTTAAGTACATTTGCATTGTTACATGACAAAGACCACTGGTAGAGTTCTAAAATATCAATTTTATTTAGAAAGATTGGAAACCATTTAAGCATTGGATTTATGATGGAAATTCTTGGAAGATAAGAGGGATTTTTTTAATCTTTAAATTTGTATTCAAAGAATTTGTGAATTTATTTGTGAAACTTAATAGACATTATTTATTATCCCTGTGTAACCCTGTTCATTGTTTTCACTTTTGCTTTCTCCCTCTTAGTCCTCATAACCATGCCACCACCTTTTGGTTGGAATTGAAAATTTCTTCAATATTAATACATATGCTGCAAAACTATTTCACACATTTTTACGAAGCTTTAGGTTTAAAGAATTAACTCTGAATAGTCTAAATTATTTTCATTCAAAAGTGTTATTGGATTTCAGCATCTTAATAACTTTCAAGTTTTATGTTGCTGATAATAAGGAAGAAAAAGAGGAACTTTTATAGATTATATAATACAACAGTAAAGAATCTTGCTTTGTATATTTGCCTAAAAGGTGTGATGTCAGTTTTATGAGGGTTATCATACTACATACTTGCAGAAATTATTTTAATATTTATTATATTTACATGTTTTTCACAATCATACAAGCTTAATAGTTACCCCAGGCCCCTCCCTCGCTATACCTCTCCCCAGTCCCCCTTGCACCCTCCCCCCTTTCCCCCTTCCTTTCACCCACCACCCTCCTCTTTTCCCAGTGGCTCCCCCTTCCCCTCCTATCATTCACTGGAGCATTCTTTTGTGTGAATGCCAAACTTTCCTCTGAGTCCTCCACTCTAGTGAGGTGTAAAAACTCAGTGTCATTGCCCAGAGCCCTTTCTTGGGTTATCCTGTTATGGTAACACTATTATGACTGTTAAGTCCTTGCCTCTAAGGATCCTAGTGCCTGTGATCCATACTAGACTTTGGGGGCGGGGGTCATTAACATGTCAGTCATCTCGCAGGTCAAGCAAAGTCCAATTATGGCTATTGTGGCCCAAACTTGCATGGAGTATCTGGCATACCATTGGTCCTCCCCATCTTTAGGCTCTTGCAATCTTGCCCCTCCCCACTTCTACATGTTTCTCTGAGCTTTAGGATGGGGAGAGATTTGGCTGGTCTTGTTCCAGGTGATTAATGTAGAGTCTCTGGTGTTCTGGACTATGGTTTGTTGTTGTTTTCAGTTTTGCTGTTTCTGCCCCACCCTTGGCTCCATCCTGATTGGTATTGTAGGTCACCTCATACTCAAAGATAAAAGACTGTTTAAATGGAATCTTACTATAAGGGTAGATTGAAAAGCACATGTAATAGGAGTAGGAGACCGCAGTGAGGGAGGTCAGTCTCCCCTTTGCAGGATGGTTACCATCTATCTGCCAGTCACGTTCCCTGATTGGTGAGATCAAACCCTCTCATTTGCAAGTGACCAGGAAGGAAAGTGGGAGAGAGCTTCACCAGGTGTCTCGCTACTTACTTGCAGTACTTGATGGTGACCTATTTTTTCTACTAAAGCATGAACCCTCTCTCCTTATTTCTGGGGGATTCTCCTTCCCCTTCCTTTCTATTTATAATCTTTGTGATTACTGTAGGTATCACAAAGATTTATCCTTGCATATTCCATTAAGTGGGTTTGGTATTAGAATCCACCTATTAGGGAGTACATATGGCACTTAATTTTCAGTGTCTGTGATACTTCACTCAATATAAATTTTTGTAAGTCCATCCATTTCCTGGCATTTTAATTAATTCATCTTTTTTGATGGCTGAGTAGTATTCCATTTTTTAAATGTACCAATTTTCTTTATCCATTCATCAATTGTTGGGCATTTGGGTTGATTCCATGACTTTTTAATTTATTTTTTCCATGACTTTTTTATTATAAATACTACTGCTATGAACATGGTTGTGCTTATGTCATTGAGGTGAATTTTTGCTTTGTGGGGAATTATGCCCAGAAGTGGAATGGCAGGGTCATATGGCATTTCAATCTTTAACTTTTTTTAAAAAATCAAATGACTGATCACCAGAGTGGCTGTATAAGCCTGCATTCCCACCAGCAATGCAGGAGAATTCTCTTCTCTCCTTATCATTTCCAGCATTTGGTGTTGTTTGTATTGTGATTTTTCTAACTTGATCAGGGTCAGATGATATTTCAGGGAAGTTTTGATTTGCATTTCTCTGATGGCTAAGGACATGGAGCATTTTTAAACATATTTGTTAGACATTTCAGTTTTACCCCTGAAAAAGTTTCTTTTGAGTTCCCAGGCCCAATTTTTTTTAATTTCTTCCACTCATACAAAGTTGGTAAGTAACCCATTCTCCTTCCTTCCACCCCTTCCTGGATCCCCTTACTCCTTCCCCCCTTTTTCTTTTCCTTTCCCCCCTCGCTCCCATTCTCCCAGCACTCCCCCGCCTTGTGTCATTTATATTCTTGTTGTTTAGATTTCTAAGTTCGTTGTGCACTCTGGATAACAGAGCTCAGTCAGATATGTGGTTAGTGAAGATTTTCTCCCATTCTGTGGGTTGCATTTTTGCTCGGGTTACAATCTCTTTATCTGAACAGAAGCTCTTTAATTTCCTAAGATCCCATTTGTTGAGTGTTGTTTCTAATGACTGTACTATTGGATTTCTCTTTAGGAAATTTGGCCTAGCCCAATCAGCTCAAGGGAGTTCCTGACCTTTTCAACTAGGGTTTTTGTAGTCTCTGGTCTAATATTGAGGTCATTGATCCATTTGGAATTAATTTTTGTACATGGTAAAATGTACAGGTCCAGTTTTAATCTTCTGCATGTGGACATCCAATATGTCAGTACCATTTGTTAAAGATTTTGTTTTTTTTTTTCCCATTCAATTTTTTGGGCCCCATTGTCAAAGATTAAATGGCTGTAATTGTGTGGGCTTATATCTGAGTCTTCAACCCTTGTCCATTGTTGTACATGTCTATTTTGGGGCCAGTATTAAACTGTTTTTATTACTGTGGATTTGTAGTATAGGTTAATGTTTGGTATGGTTATACCTCCAGCAGTGTTTTTCTTACTCAGGATTGTTTTTGCTCTCCTGGGTCTTTTGTGCTTCCATATGAATTTTGAGATTGTTTGGTCAATTTCTTTAAAGAATTGCTTGGGGATTTTGATTGGTATATCTTTGAATCTGTATATTCCTTTTGGTAGAGTGGTCATTTTTATGATGTTGATTCTGCCAATCCAGGAATATGGGAGGTCTTTCAACTTTCTGGTGTCTTCTGTAATTTCATTCTTTAGGGCTTTGAAATTTTCATTGTAAAGGTCTCTCACTTTCTTGGTTAGGTTTATACCAAGATAATTCATTTTTTTAGGGGCTATAGTAAATGGGATTGTTTCTTTTAGGGCTTTTTCATTTCTGTCATCCTTGGCGTATAGGAAGTCCACTGGTTTTTGCACATTTATTTTGTAACCTGCCACCTTGCTGAACTTCTATATTAGTTCTAGGAGTTTCCTGGTGAAGATTTTAGGATCACTCAGGTATACAATCATTATCATCTGCAAAAAGAGATATGTTGATTACTTCCTTGCCAATATGGATCCTTTAATCTCCCTCTCTTGTCTTATGGCTCCAGCTAAGACATCAAGTACAATATGGAATAGAAGTGGTGAGAGTAGACAGCCTTGTCTAGTTCCTGATCAAAGAGGGCATATTCAAGTTTTTCCCAATTGAGTATAATCCTTCCTGTTTGCTTGTTTTGTACAGCTTTTATTGTGTTGATAAAGGTTCCTTCCATTCCTACTGTCTCTAAGATTTTGATCATAAAAGGCTGTTGGGAGCCGGAGCCGGGCAGGCGGTGGAAGGAGGACACCCCCTCTGCGCGGGGGCAGCCCCAGCTACCCCCAGGTTAAATAGCACCCTGCAGACGCCCCTACTCTCCCTTCCCCACTCTGCCCGCGCGGGGACATGCGCAAGGTCCAGCCGGGCCTCAATGCAACCTAGGTAAGCTCCGTCCCTGCCCACCCCCAGAACCCCAGGCCAAATAATTCAGTTTAGTGAAAAACACACAGAAATTGAAAGAAGTTCTTAAGAGTTAAAACGACAATGCCAAAGTCAAAGTGCAAATCCATGAGAAACAACACTCAAGTAAACAAGTCTCACACTGAAGGAATTAATCCCATAATGTTAGACTCCAACCAGAACAAACCCACGGAAAATGGCCAAGAAAGCCTGACCCAGGATAACGACTTTCAAAATATGATAATTACCATGTTCAATACTATGAAAGAGGAAATTACATAATCGAATCAATAGCTTTGAAGAGGAACACAACAGACACTTGGAGGAGTTGAGAAAAACAGTGCAAGAAACAAAAACTGGTATAGAGCAGTTAAAGCAGACTCAAGCAGAGTTTAAAACTGAACTACAAGACAAGTTATCTTCAACCCAGAACTCCACAGAGAGTCTTATCAGCAAAACTAATGAAGCAGAAAACAGAATTTCAACCTTGAAGATAAAGTGGGAGTATTAACCAGCTCAATGGAAGAGGTTGTTAAAGCCAAAAAGATACTTGAGAGAAATATCCAAGAGATATGGGACACCCTGAAGAAGCCTAACATGCGTATTCATGGAATACCAGAACAAGAATCTCAAAATACCACCCCTGAGGAAATTTTTCAAACGATTATCAGGAAAACTTTCCTCATATAAAAGAGAGGCCCATCCATATACAAGAGGCATTCCGCACCCCAAACAGATATGACCAAAACAGAAGCTTGCCACGGCAAATAATAGTTAAAACACTCCACATTCAAGATAAAGAACTGGTGCTGAGAGCTTCAAGGGAGAAAAAACAAGTCACTTTTAAAGGTAAACCTATTAAAATAACAAATAACTTCTCAGTCGAAACAGTAAAAGCAAGAAGAGCTTGGAGAGACATACCTCAAGTATTGAACGAGCAAAAATGTCAACCCAGGCTGATTTACCCTGCAAAACTATCTATCATGATTGATGGAGAAGAAAAATCTTCCAACACAAAGACAACTTGAAGGGATACATGTCCACCAAACCAGGCCTTCCAAAAATGCTAGAAATGATACTCAAGCTTGAAGAAAAATAACAGGCATATCCAGGAAAACAGAAGGCCAAGTATAACACCATTAAAAGCGAAGCAATATACTTATAAAAAGTACTAAACATAATAAATGTCTGGAATTAAAAATAGTTTCTCCATTATAACACTAAATGTTAATGGAATTAACTCACCAATCAAGAGACAAAGATTACAAATTTGGATTAAAAATCACAATCCATCAATCTGCTGCCTGCAGGAAACCCATCTCACCACAAAAGATAGGCGCATCCTAAGAATGAAAGGCTGGTCAACAATTCTACAAGCTAATGGAACCAGGAAACAGGCAGGGGTAGCTATTATGATATCAGACAAAATGGACTTCAAACCAAAGAAAATTATGAGAGACACGGATGAATACTACATTTTAGTCACAGGTACAATTCACCAGGAAGATTTCACAATACTGAACATATATGCACCCAATATGGGCCCCTCCACATTCATTAAGAAAACCCTACAGCGTCTAAAGCGAGAAATCAACCTCCAAACGATAATTCTTGGGGACTTCAACACCGCCCTCTCAACATGGGATAGATCAACAGGTCAAAAGCTTAAGAGACACTTTGGAACTTAATCAAACCCTTAATGAAATGGTGCTTTTTTGTTTTATCTCTTAAGACCTTCTTTTTGTTTCTGTGTGTTTTTGATTTAACTGAATTAGATGGTGTTACTACACTAGTGTTTGTCTTTGAGTTGGATATGCTTGTCTGGCATTGGTGTTATTTCCTAGAAAAGACTATTAAACTGTTAGTACATCAAGTAGGTCAGGTTTAATAGACAGGGAGTGAAGATTAGTATGGTAGTGTATCATACTTTTTCTGTTTACTTCCTTGGTGACATGTGAGGGTAAAAGTTATATGCGTATTAGGGTGGTTGTATGGAAAAGGTAAACTAGAGTGACTAACAATTAAGAGGAATAAGATGGTAAAAAAGGATTACTTATCTTTTAGCTGGATGTGAGAATTCTTTCCCATGAGATGGGATGACTTTAGAGGACTTTATATGTATGGTGTTTGTTCCCTAGAACTTTGCCTAGGTTTTCTCTGAACTCCCTTTGAATTCTGAGGAGCAGGGAGTAGGCCCTGTTCTGGGCCTGGGCAGAAGGAGAGAGTGTCTAGTGTGGTGTGAAGATCACCTGGGACCTGGGGCGTGTTTTATGGGCCTTACCTGAGGAGCAGGGAATCTTCCCTGGTCTGGGTCCTTGGCAGGAGTGACTAAAATTTATACACATATTTTTTGGTTCTCTATGCTTTGTATAATTTTGCCTATGTGTCTTTTTGAACAAAAAACTAAGAATTTTAAAATAAATTTGGGGTTTTTTATTTTGTTATCCTAGATAATAAGTACATAGAAATGAATTACTAGAAAAAATAAGGGGATATTGTATATGATCTTCTTCCCACCGCAGGGGAATATATTACATCTCAGGAAATGGAATAAACTTGTAGGAACTTATCTTTCATTTAGAACCACATAGGTAGATATATTCTTTGATTTTGTTTTTTTTTTTTTCTCCATAGGATCATTCAATGAAACAAAATAATAATACTCAAGATCCTGCAGTCCCACTGGTAACTCTCCTTTCATGAAAATGGGCTGCAAGCTAGAATCATGAGCATGAATAAGCTCTTGTTCCCCTAAATATTTTGAGTTGTTTACTTAATGCAGCAATAGAATCTGAAACTATGCCAAAACTTTACCTAGAAAAAATATTTCTAAATGATAATGTACCAGGTAATCTAGTTTTAAGGGAGAAGGTTATTACTATCTCAATTTGATGGAACAAAGAAAAATTCCATAGCTAAATACTCTGCATTTCAAAAGGGCTGTGCATAGTTATTTCTTAGGTACCTCAAAAAGAACACTTTGTTTTTACCATATCAGGTCATTTTGGCTACTAATTTTATTAAGTCATAGGCTGTGTTATAAAAGGTAAAAATCAACCACAAGACTTTTGGTCATGCTTATGTGAGTTAACAAAACTAAAAGGATATATTGTTCTCTCCTTTGCCAGTGTATATCCTTAGTACTTTTCAAGTTTCTTTTGTAATTTTCCATTTACAGATAACCCAGTAATCTCCCTTTATTTCTTTTTCATTTCTTTTTATTCATTATTTATTTCTGTAGAGAACTTTATCGAATAGAGTTGGGTTTCATTTATACTGAAATGTCTCTTCTGAGTAGTTATGATAAAAGTCACTTTTCCATTTTCTAAACAGATCATATTCTTGTTTATGAAAGACATATAGAAAGTCTATTTGGTTCCAGACTACATAAGAGAAGATACTTCTAAAAATTCACAATTAAAGCTTCAGACTTCCCATTTCTCTCCAGTAAAGGAGCTGAAGTTTTAGTGAAAGTTATAACTTTTTGTAAATCAGTAAATGATAAATTTACTGAAAAAAGATCTAGAATTTCATTTCATTGGGAATAATTATATGGGTAAATCAAGTAGCCATGGTCCTCTAATACATGGAAGATAATATTGCTATGCATTGATGATCCACAGTGCTGGAATTAACAGAGCAGTCTCATGACCTTAGAGCATATGCTTTGATCTCAAAAAACTCTACTCATTCTTTTTCTTCTTTATCATCTTCACAAAATTCTGATAGACAACCCAAGAACGTTCTGTGGCAAAGAAAGCAATGGCTGCCATACAGACCAGCAGGAAGCCAATCACAACCAGAGAGTAGTACTGGTACCAGGTGAGCTTGTGGGCCAGTGGCCTCAGGTGCTTGGCCCCTTTGTGGTGCATGACAAACTCGATCCAGAAGACGGCTCTATCCAGGGGCTTCATAGGCTGGTCATGGTGAATGGTTGATAATCTTTTGCATTGTTTTTATATCTGAATGATAATTAAATGTGTCAATATTCAATATAGATAGAAAGTACAGTGTGTATTTTTTTGTACAGACAGTAAAGATGTGAAAAATGACAAAGCTATACAGATACCAAAAATGGAAGGGAAACAAATTGCTTATCTGAGTGAGAGTGAGAGAGAGAGAGAGATAGGGAGAGAGAGTCATGAGCAAATATACAGATGTATTGAAGTAAGAGGATAACTTCAGAAAGCTAGGAAGTTGTTTTTTGTCTCTTTCTTTTCTCATTGTGGTCTCCTGGGGAATAGAATCCATGTGGTCAGGTTTATGTTCAAGCAAGTTTACCCATGAAGCCATCTATCAGCCCCAGGCAATAACACATTGTGCTAGTTTTTTTTTTTATTGAAATCAAGACCTCTTGTGTTCCAGAAATACACATTCTCACTCAGATACCACCCATCTGAAGTTTATAAATATATAGGCAGCAACTTATAGAATATTCTGGGCTTAGTCCCATAAAAGAAAAAAAGAGCAGACATATGCAAATATTATTACTCAAGAAGCAAGAACTTGTTAATCCCCAAAGGCAACACAAAACCAAAATGAGCTATTCCAAAGTGAAAGTAGGAAGGAGACTGGTTTGAAAGAATTCATGAAGTGAAGCAGGAGTGGGGATAGGATTGGGTTGTAAGGGGCAAGAACACATAAATTTATTAAAAAGTGAGCAACCCTTTGAGGGTTTGAAATTTGAGGTATCCAGTGATCAATTACTAATGGAGCTGGTTTTTAAGGTTCAGAAGAGTACCACAGTTTTGGGATAACAGACAAATCCCTGTGTAGTTTCCACCATAGTGGTTATCTGGGAAAAGCTGTTAATTGCTGCCCAGTATTTCTATTGACATGCTAGGGGTTATTAATGATTAGAACTGTAAAAGTGAATTTCCTGTTTAATTTACTGAGTGTGACAGTTAATTTTATGTATTTATTTATCATGTAAATGATAAATGGAAAGAACAGCTTTTTTCTCTACATAATTTGAGGAAAAACATTTATTCTTAGAATACTGTTAATTATTCTTATTACACAGTCAAATCTTTTTCTTGTGAGAGAGAGAGAGAGAGAGAGAGAGAGAGAGAGAGAGAGAGAATGTATATGCACATGCTTGCCATGGGACATAGGTGTAGGTTAGAAGGACAACTTGCAGAAGTCAGCTCTCCTCCTACTATGTGTATTTCTGGGGATAAAACTCAAGTTACTAGTTTTGTGAACAGATTCCATACCTGTTGTAACATATTGTATGTAGGCAAGTTTGATTTTTTAACTTCATTTATTCATGAATTTACTCTGTGTGTGTGTGTGTGTGTGTGTGTGTGTGTAAGAAGGCACATGTGTCTCTGAGGAGGATCAAGGGTGACTTAGGGAATCATCCTTCTTCTACCCACTTCTTCCTTCCCTCTGCATTTTCCAGGCTCTGTCCACCAGGGCCAAAACTGTGTCCCACCACAGGTTCTTCCTGGTATTTTTATGTGGGATCTGTGATCCAAACTCAGGACTTTCTGCTTGCTAGGCAGAATCTTAATCCCTGAGCTATCTATCTAGCACCAGTTTGGCTGTTTTTTTTTTTTTTCAAATCACATTTATATGATGAGAGAGAGAGAGAGAGAGAGAGAGAGAGAGAGAGAGAGAGAGAGAATGGGAGAATGCACAAGCATTGCATTCTATTTTTGCAAACTCAGATATAAGTAAGTTTCTGTCTGCCCTATTGTTCTTAGTTTTCTTGCTAGAATGGTTCTTAAGAACTTTGGGAGTGCAAATTTTACACTGAAGATTTTTAGGCACAGTTGATTTTTTGTGTTAAAATGATTATTGGTCAGTAGATAGGGAATAGCAGTCAGAAAAGGACATGGCTCATTAAGTCTAAATTTCTGTGTACTAGAATATAGCACAATAGTATCAGCAATGGAAGTAAACACACATACACACACACACATACACACACACACATATACACACACACATACACATACACATAAAAACACATACACATACACACACACACATACACACACACACACACACATACACATACACACACATACACACACACACATACACACACGTGTGAGGATGTTGTGTTTTGTTTTTTTTTTTTTCAGTTTATTTTTTATTTTCTTTTTTTTTTTATTAAAAATTTAATTATACATTTTAAAAATTTTTTACCAGTTCCCTCCCTCCCCCCTCTTCCCCCTCCCCTTCCCCCAGTGCCTCCCCCCCAATTCCCAGATAGTCCTTTATTGTGTGTGCCTAACTCTCCACTGTGTCCTCCTCTCCGATGACATATAAGTACCCAGTGGCATTTCCATAAGCCCTTTCTCTTGTTCCCCTTAAGCATAAGATCACTACTATGGCTGTCAATCCCTTGCCTCCAGGGGTCTCGGTGCCCTTATCAGATGCTAGACTTTATGAGGGCAACAGTGCGCTGGACATTGCGCAGGGCATGCAAAGTTCCATTATGATTGCTTTGGCCCCAACTATTGTTGAGAATCTTGCAAATCGTTGCTCCTCCCATCCTTTTGCTCTTACAATCTTACCGCCCCCTCTTCCGCAAATGTCCCTGAGCTCCAGGATGGGGAGAGATTAGGCTGTCCTAGTTCTATGTGATTGATATAGAGTCTCTGAAGTTCTGGATTGTGGTTTGTTGATTTTCTTTTGCAGTTTTGCTGCTCCTGCAATTCCCTTCACTCCATTCTGCTGGGCACTGTATGTCACCCCCTGGCCAGAGACAAAAAGCTGTTAAACTGGAGTCTTGTTGTAATAGCACATTCAAGGGTAGATGTAATAAGAGTAGGAAACCTCACTGAGAGAGGGGTCCATCACCCATTTGCAAAATGATTACTTTTTATCTGCTAGACTATATGCCCTCCCCTTCTGGTGAGATCAGGAAAGAACGTCTGTGAACTTAACCAGGTTTCTCATTACTTACTTGCAGACCTTCATGGAGGCCTATTTTCTCTGCTGTAACATGGTCTCCTCTCTCTTTGTTTCTGGTGTGGCCCTCCTAACCCATCTCTCTTGTTCATAATCCTTGCAATTACTGTGTTACATAGGTTTACTTTTGAGTGTCCCAATGTGGGCTGGGTGAGTTTGGTACTAGGAGCCACCTATTAGGGAGTACATACGGCGCTTAATTTTCTGGGTTTGGGATACTTCACTTAATATAATTCTTTCTAATGACATCCATTTCCCAGCAAATTCCAGTAATTCATCATTTTTGATGGCTGAGTAGTACTCCATTGTATAGATGTACCACAGTTTCCTTATCCACTCGTCAACTGTTGGACATTTAGGTTGATTCCATGACTTTGCTATTGTAAACAGTGCTGCTATGAACATGGTCGAGCTTGTGCTATCGAGGCGAACCTTTGCTGCTTGGGGGGTTATTCCCAAAAGTGGGATAGCAGGGTCATATGGCATTTCAATCTTTAATTTCTTTAAGAATCTCCAGACGGCTCGCCAGAGTGGCTGTATGAGCCTGCATTCCCACCAACAATGTAGGAGAGTTCCCCTCTCTCCACATCCTCTCCAGCATTTGTCGTTGTTTGTATTGTGGATTTTTGCCATCCTGACCGGGGTGAGATGATATCTCAGGGAAGTTTTGATTTGCATTTCCCTGATGGCGAAGGAAGTGGAGCATTTTTTAAGATAATTGTTAGACATTTTAATTTCATCCCTGGTAAAGTTTCTTTGAAGTTCCAGGGCCCATTTTTTAATTGGGCCAGTGTTTTCCTTGGAGTTTAATTTTCTAAGTTCTTTGTGCACTCTGGACAGTAGAGCTCTGTCAGATATGTGGTTAGTGAAGATTTTCTCCCATTCTGTGGGTTGCCTTTGAGCTCGTGTTACAATCTCTTTATCTGAACAGAAGCTCTTTAATTTCACAAGATCCCAACTGTTGAGAGTTGGTAGCAGTGACTGTGCCATTGGATGTCTGTTTAGGAACTGTTGGCCTAGCCCAACCAGCTCGAGGGAGTTCCCTATCTTTTCAACTATGGTTTTTAAAGTCTCTGGCCTGATATCAAGGTCCTTGATCCATTTGGAATTAAGTCTTGTACATGGTGACAAGTACGGGTCCAGCTTTAATCTTCTGCATGTGGAGATCCAGTTTTGCCAGCACCATTTGTTGAAGATGCTGTTCTTTTTCCATTGGATTCTTTGGGCCCCTTTGTCAAAGACCAAATGGCTGTAACTTTGTGGGCTTATATCTGGGTCTTCAATCCTTATCCATTGATCTGTGTGTCTATTTTGGAGCCAGTACCAGGCTGTCTTTATAACTATGGATTTGTAGTATAGACTTAGGTTTGGTATGGTAATACCTCCAGCTGTGTTTTTGTTACTCAGGATTGTTTTGGCTATCCTGGGTCTTTTGTGCCTCCAAATGAACTTTGAGATTGTTTGGTCAACTTCTTTGAAGAATTGCTTTGGGATTTTGATTGGTATAGCATTGAATCTGTATATTGCCTTTGGTAGGATGGTCATTTTTACAATGTTGATTCTGCCAATCCAGGAACAAGGGAGGTCTTTCCACCTTCTGGTGTCTTCTGCAATTTCTTTCTTTAGGGTTTTAAAGTTTTCATTGTAAAGGTCTTTTACCTCCTTAGTTAGGTTTATACCAAGGTATTTCATTTTTTTAGGGGTTATAGTAAATGGCATGGTTTCTCTCAAGGCTTTTTCACTTCTTTCATTCTGGGCATATAGGAAGGCCTCTGATTTTTGCACATTTATTTTGTATCCTGCCACCCTGCTGAACTTCTCAATTAGTTCCAGGAGCTTCCTGGTGGAGTTTTTGGGATCACTCAGGTATAAGATCATGTCATCTGCAAATAGAGATAGCTTGACTTCTTCCTTGCCAATTTGAATCCCTCTTATGTCCCTTTCTTGTCTTATGGCTTCGGCTAAGACTTCAAGTACAATATTGAATAGAAGTGGTGAGAGTGGACAGCCTTGTCTTGTTCCTGATCGAAGTGGGAATGCTTCCAATTGTTCCCCATTGAGCATAATCCTTGCTGTGGGCTTGTTGTATACAGCTTTTATTATATTGATAAAGGTTCCTTCCATTCCTACTGTCTCTAGCGTTTTGATCATAAAAGGCTGTTGGATCTTGTCAAAAGCTTTTTCTGCATCTATCGAGAGTATCATGTGGTCTTGGACTTTGGACTGGTTTACATGATGAATTACATTTATTGATTTGCGTATGTTGAACCAACCTTGTGTGCCGGGGATGAAGCCTACTTGGTCCCCATGAATGATCTTTTTAATATGTTTTTGAATCCGATTTGCTAAGACTTTGTTGAGAATCTTTGCGTCTGTGTTCATCAGGGAGATCGGCCTATAGTTTTCTTTTTTAAGTGAATCTTTATTAGGTTTTGGGATTAAAACGATATTAGCTTCATAGAAGGAATTTGGTAGTGTTCCTTCCTTTGCTATTTGATGGAACAGTTTAAGGAGTATTGGTGTTATTAACTCCTTAAATGTCTTGTAGAACTCTGTGCTGAATCCATCTGGTCCAGGACATTTTTTGGTGGGAAGATTCGAGATTACTTCCTCAATTTCCTTATATGTTATAGGACTATTTAAATAATTCACAACTTCCTGATTCAATTTAGGTAAGTTGTGTTTACTTAGAAATTCATCCATCTCTTTTGTGTTGTCAAACTTCACAGAGTATAAGTTTTTGAAATATGATGTTATAATTCTCTGGATTTCTTGGGTATCCGTAGTGATAACTCCATGTTCATTTCTAATTTTGTTAATTTGGGTTTTCTCTCTCTTGCTTTTGGTTAGTTTAGCTAGGGGTGTATCAATCTTGTTGATTTTTTCAAAGAACCAGCTTTTTGATTGGTTGATTTTTTCTATCGTTTTCTTAGTCTCGATTTCAGATATTTCTCCCCTTATTTTGCTAATCTCTTCTCTTCTACTGCTTTTAGGATCAGATTGCTCTAGTTTCTCTAAAGCTTTAAGCTGCATTGTTAAGTTGTTTATTTCTGATGTTTCCATTTTTTTGACGTGGGCATTAAGAGCTATGAACTTACCTCTTAGAACAGCTTTCATTGTGTCCCAGAGATTTTGGTAAGTTGTATTTTCGTTATCATTCACTTTCAGGAAATCTTGAATTTCCTTTTTAATTTCTTCCTGAATCCAGTTCTCATTCAGCATCATAGTGTTAAGTTTCCAGGAGTTAGTGCATTTTCTCTTGTTTGATGTGTTGTGGATGTCCAGCTTTAGGCCGTGGTGGTCTGATAGGGCACAGGTTAGAATTTCAACTTTCTTGTATATGTGTAGATTCATTTTGTGGCCCAATATGTGATCTATTTTGGAGAAAGTTCCATGTGCTGCTGAGAAAAATGTGTATTCTTTGGTGCGTGGGTGAAAAGTTCGATAGAGATCTGTGAGGTCCATTTCTTTCAGGGTTTGATTAAGTTCCAAAGTGTCTCTGTTAAGCTTTTGACCTGTTGATCTATCCCATGTAGAGAGGGCGGTGTTGAAGTCCCCAAGAATTATCGTTTGGGGGTTGATTTCTTGCTTTAGACGCTGTAGGGTTTTCTTAATGAATGTGGGGGGGCCCGTATTGGGTGCATATATGTTCAGTATTGTGAAATCTTCCTGGTGAATTGTACCTCTGACTAAAATGTAGTATCCATCCGTGTCTCTTATAATTTTTTTTGGTTTGAAATCCACTTTGTCTGATAGCATAATGGCTACCCCTGCCTGTTTTCTGCTTCCATTTGCTTGTAGAATTGTTGACCAGCCTTTTATTTTTAGAGCGTGCCTATCTTTTGTGGTGAGATGGGTTTCCTGCAGGCAACAGATTGATGGATTGTGATTTTTAATCCAAGTTTGTAATCTGTGTCTCTTGATCGGTGAATTAAGTCCATTAACATTTAGTGTTATAATGGAGAAACTATTGTTAATTCCAGACATTTATTATGTTTAGTAGCTTTTATAAGTATATTGCTTCGCTTTTAATGGTGTTATATTTGCCTTCTGTTCTCCTGGATATGCCTGTTTTTTTCTTCACGCTTGAGTATCATTTCTAGCAGTTTTTGAAGGCCTGGTTTGGTGGCCATGTATCCCTTAAAGTTGTCTTTGTGCTGGAAAATTTTTCTTTCTCCCTCGATCATGACTGATAGTTTTGCAGGGTAAATCAGCCTGGGTTGACATTTTTGCTCATTCAATACTTGAAGTATGTCTCTCCAAGCTCTTCTTGCTTTTACTGTTTCGACTGAGAAGTCATTAGTTATTTTAATAGGTTTGCCTTTAAAAGTGACTTGTTTTTTCTCCCTTGAAGCTCTCATCACCAGTTCTTTATCTTGAATGTGGAGTGTTTTAACTATTATTTGCCGCGGTGTGCTTCTATTTTGGTCGTATCTGTTTGGGGTGCGGAATGCCTCTTGTATATGAATGGGCCTCTCTTTTTTTAGATGAGGAAAGTTTTCCTTGATGATCGTTTGAAAAATTTCCTCAGGGGTGGTATTTTGAGATTCTTGCTCCGGTATTCCATGAATACGCATGTTAGGCTTCTTCAGGGTGTCCCATATCTCTTGGATATTTCTCTCAAGTATCTTTTTGGCTTTAACAACCTCTTCCATTGAGCTGGTTAGTACTCCCACTTTATCTTCAAGGTCTGAAATTCTGTTTTCTGCTTCATTAGTTCTGTTGATAAGACTCTCTGTGGCGTTCTGGGTTGAAGATAACTTGTCTTTTAGCTCAGTTTTAAACTCTGCTTGAGTTTGTTTTAACTGTTCTATGCCACTTTTTGTTTCTTGCACTGTTTTTCTCAACTCCTCCAGATGTCTGTTGTGTTGCTCTTCAAAGCGATTGATTCGATTATGTAATTCCTCCCGGATTTCCTCTTTCATAGTATTGAACATGGTAATGATCATATTTTGAAAGTCTTTATCCTGGGTGGGGCTTTCTTGGCCTTTTTCCGCGGGTTTGTTCTTGTTGGAGTCTAACATTATGGGATTAATTTCTTCAGTGGGAAATTTGTTTACTTGAGTGTTGCTTCTCATGGATTTGCACTTTGACTTTGGCATTGTCATTTTAACTCTTAAGATCTCTCAATTTCACTAAACTGAATTATTTGGCCTGGGGTACTGGTGGGCAGGGCCTGAACGGGGACTTACCTAGGGCGCGGGGTGAGGCCCGGGTGGACCGCGCGCGTGTCCTGACCGGGGGAGCGGGGTGGGGCGAAAAGGGAGGATGGGCGCGTCGGCGTGGGGCTATTTAACCCGAGGGCAGCTGGGGCGGGGCCCGGGCGCAGGGGGAGGTGCTCCTCGTCCCTCGGCCCCCCGCGCGGCTCCGGCTGGATGGTGGGAGTCGGAGCCGGGTCCCTGTGGGCTGACCTGGGGGTCCTAGAGCGCGCGTTGAGGCCCGGCTGGATCTCGCGCAGGCGTCCCGACCGGCGGAGCGGGGGCGGGGCGAAGAAGGGAAGGATGGGCGCGTCGGCGTGGAGCTATTTAACCCGAGGGCAGCTGGGGCGGGGCCCGGGCGCAGGGGGAGGTGCTCCTCGTCCCTAGGCCCCCCGCGCGGCTCTGGCTGGATGGTGGGAGTCGGAGCCGGGTCCCCGTGGGCTGACCTGGGGGTCCTAGAGCGCGCGTTGAGGCCCGGCTGGATCTCGCGCAGGCGTCCCGACCCAGGATGTTGTGTTTTTAAAGGAGACAAAAACTCTAATTTAGTGTTGTAATCAACTAGTCAAAAAAATCACATAACAATGAAAACTAGTACATTGTGTTATAAGCTTGCATCATGTATCAGCTAATTAAGAAATAATCTTCATTTCCGTGTATCATCTATCTGTTCAAAATAAATATATGAAAACATCAATACAAGGGATATATATGCATTTATTCATTAAATGGGCATTTGAAAAATTGTATTTTTCAAACAACAAAAACCTGTGAGAAATCAAGTTTGATTATGTCTTATTAGGTAACAGAATCATTGTTGAGATTTTAAAAAGCAAAGAATACCAAGTAACACATTATGGGTATAGTCATTTGTACCACTAAAATGATTTCAATTATATTTCAATTATATAAAATTATTTTTTAATTTTTAATAATTTTTCCTAGTTTTACAAGCATATTGAATAATTTTCCCTGTCCCTTCCTTCTCCCTTCATCCCTACCCTTTTTCCTTCTCTCTCTTTACTCTCTCTACTCTCTCACACATTGATTGATTTGTAAATGAACACTTAATAAGTTCTAATAAAGACGATACATAGATGTTTGAAAATATGTGCTTTTTGATTCAATGTTTTCTAATGTTAGAGGCCAGAGTCACTAAAAGGCCAAAAGGAACTCATAAAACTTGTTTAACATATGCCCCCGGGGCCCAGTGTACCAGGACATTCCAGAAGGACCATAAAAACGTCCTGGGTCCGGATGACAGATATCGCAACTGCGCCACCACCAGGCGCTTCGACCACCAGGCGCCTCCACCGATGCTTATCTCTTTTCCCTTGCCCCTCTTCCCCCTCCAGCCTGAGCATATAAGCTGTACCCTAACCCTAAATAAATGAGACCTTGACAACTCTTTGCTTGGTCTCCCTCTTTCTTTCTCGCCCATCGTTCCCTGCAGGCTCGATCCTCCTCGGACCCACGAATAACTGGTCCTGCTGGACAGGACAAGTGGCGCCCAAACGTGGGGCTCGAGGCACAGACCCTGAGTCGGACGAAATCCCAGCCGCGCGGATCAGAGGCTCGTAGAGGAGATCGCCCTTGTCACGCATGAGGGAAAGTCATCTTCAGTACAACTCGTAGAGGAGACCGCCCTTGCCGTTCACAAGGGAAAGCCGTCTCCAGTGGAACTCGTAGAGGAGATTACCCTTGCCGCTCACAAGGGAGTCATCTCCAGTAAGTGATTAGTCTTTGTCTCATTATTTTCAGCGATGGGCCAAAATGTTTCTAAAGAGGCTGTCTTTATTAAGGACATTAAGTCCTCTCTCAGAGAAAGGGGAGTTAGAGTTAAAAAAGAGTTAAAAGAAAAGATTTAGTAGGATTTTTTCTTTCATTCCTGAAGCTTGTCCTTGGATTGTTATTACGGGTCCGGAGATTCACCCCCGGACTTGGACTAAAGTAGGTCATGATTTAAATCGGCTCCTTTTGGAACAAGGGCCTGAGGTGGTTCCCATTCAAACTTTTAGTTACTGGAACTTAATCAATGATATAATTCAGGAATGTAATGGCGGCTCACAGCGGTGGTGCCGGCTGTAGTGCACCTGCGCAAAACAAAATGTTTGGGGGCGAAGCTGTCCGCTCGTCCCAGCGTGGAAAAAAGTTTGTGGGCAGAGTTGCTGGCTTTGAAGGCTGGGGAGAGATCCCGGCGTGGGGAAAAATGGCTGCTGGGAGAGAAAATGCCTCATGGTTCTCTTCATAGAGGAGAAAGAGGATGGAAACGGTTAACAAAAAAAAAAAAAAACAACAACAAAAAAAAAAAAACAAAAAAAACCGCTTCCTATGCATCTTCACAGAAACCTGTCCCGGGGCAGTCTAGAGTGGGGAGCTCAGGGGGGGCTGACATACAAAGTTACTTTTAAAAGGTTCTAACTTGTTTGGCTATTTGAATTCCCTATGAATATGTGTATTTTATATCTCATAATAAAAAAAAAGGTGGCCACTTTAGGTTATTGCGCACTTGTAATCACATTTTTGGTTTTGACTTTGTTCATTATTTGGCATGCCCAATTTAAATGCACGTGCACACTTAAAAATTACCATCAAAAGGCCTGAGTACGTACTGATTAAAATATCTTTTTATGAAGCTTCACAAAGAAATAATGTGTTTTTACCTAAGAAAGTTTGTTTTCACATGTGTAATGTTAACATATTTAACAGCCAAAAAATAAAACTGGTTTCTGAGAAATTATGAGCTCCCTTCCTTGGGAAAAAATCTGGTTCCTAATTCCAAGTATACTCCTATGTTCTGTTATAATCTTACAAATTTAATTCAAGTACAGTGATTTTTAAGACAGGGTCTGCTGTTAATGCCTTTATTAAAGAACTTTTCTTACAGGATATCTAATATTAAAACAACAAAAAAATCAAAAAGATAAAAAAGGTATAAATAAACAAGGTATGGTACTTAAATGTATAAAAGGTTTTAAATAAGGTTTATAAGATAAAAAATCTCGCTTAAAAATTAAATGTGTACAGGAGTTTTGAGTTGATTGATTAAAAAGATGTTAAAGTGTGCTATAAAGGTTTATGAAATTTTGGGTTTATAAACAGATTAAGAACTAGAGATGGTAAAAAAAAAAGTTATACATTGTGCTTCTTTTCTGCTATAGAGGACATTGAGCCTCGGGGGTTAGAGATTAAGATTAAGCTTCACGTATTTAAATGTATTTTAATTGTCTGTTTTGATTAAGCAAGAATTTGGTTACTCATAAAATCCCAACTTCTCAAGGGCAACAGGAAGCTTATTCTGGGGTCATAAGTAAAAACTAGAGAGGTCTGAGAACGTTGGCTTAGAGTTGGAAATTGTTTACAGCATTACTATAGGACCTTTGGCCCTGAAAAGGTTCCGGTCCAAACCTTCGCGTATTAAAATCTTATTAATGATATTATACAGGTTTATACTAGATCTCCTGATATTCAAAAGGTTATTTTAGAGGGAGAAGAAGTTTTACAACGTTGCTCCAGGCCCCCTTCGGCTTGCGTGGGAGTCAGTTGCTATTGATATGCCCGCTCCTCCTTCAGATCCCCCTCCCTCGGACAATTCCCCTCACTTAGAGTCCCCTCCCAGCCGTCTCTACCCCTCTTTAGACATTCCAGAGATCCTTAACCCAGTCTCTGATGATAATGCCCTACCCCCTGATGAGAAAACTTCCTCAGACAATGAGGCTACTAACTGTAAAACACCCAACTGCCATCCTCAAAAAACCTTCCATTCTTACCCACCCCCCCATGCTTCAGCTCCTCTCCTTTGCGCCCCTGTTCTTCCTTCAGACAACTCCTTAGATCTTATCACTCGAGCCAAAGCTGAGCTCTCTCAGCAATCAGCCTCCTTAAAACAACTCCTCCAACAAAAGAGGGAACATCTCACTCTGATAAAAGAGCTTTGTGCCCTAGATTTAGAATTAATTCAAACTTCTCAGTCTCCCCCTATAAGTTCAAACCCTAAAAAACGCCAGACAGCCTCTAAAAGCCTTCAACTTTTCCCAGTCACCTGGAGCAAAGCTTCCACAATTCCCAAGAACCTTCCTCTTTCCAAGAGGAAGAAATCACTGAGACTGGGGATGAATCTAATAATCAGAGAGATGGAGAAAGTCCCTCGGAGGAATCAGACTCCGAGGACACCCCACAGGTGGTCCAGAATCAACAATACCACCGCCTAAGTTTAAAACATTTAAAAGACTTGAAAGCGGCAATTTCTAATTACGGCCCTACAGTGCCATTTACGGTAGCTTTACTAGAAAACCTGAGTGAGCACTGGCTTGTCCCAAATGACTGGCATCATCTGGCCCATGCCTGTCTAGCTGGTGGTGATTTTGTTCTTTAGAGAACTGAGTTTGCAGAAAATTGCAGAGAGATTGCCCAGCATAATTCTCAAACGCCTAAGACTAAAAAATGGACCAGAGATAGACTTATGGGCCGCCCTCCATATGAAACTAATGAAATTCAAACATGTTTCCCTCCTGGCCTCTTGTCTCAGATTCAAAATGCAGGTCTCAAGGCATGGAAACGGTTTCCCTCTAAAGAGTCCGCTACCACCTCCTTGGCTAAACTTCATCAGGGACCCGATAAGCCTTATAGTAATTTCATCAGCCGCCTAACAGACGCGGCTGAGCGGCTATTTGGTGGGGGTGAAAACGAGAGTGCTTTGTAAAACACTTAGCATTTGAGAACGCCAATCCTGCTTGTCAGGATGCTATCCACCCTCACTGGTCCTGTGACATCTCTGACTATATAAAACTGTGTTCAGACATTGGCTCGGCTCATGCTATGGGCATCGCCATAGGAGTTGCCTTAAAAGATTTTACCAAAGACAAAAATTGCTTTAATTGTAAACAACCTGGCCATTTTTTCAAAAACTCTACGGCGCCTAAGGCCTCCCACCCACCGCCTACAACACCCTGTCCTCGATTCAAAAGAGGAAAACACTGGTCCTCTGATTGTTGCTCAAAAGCTGATGCCCAGGGAAACCCATTACCACCAAAAAAAAAAAAAAAAAACTTCCAGAGGGGCCAGCCTCTTGCCCCAGCTCAGACAACTCAGGGACTCAACCCCGGAGCTATCAGGTTTGTCCCTCAAACCAAAACATCCCAGCCAATAAAATTTCCACTTTCCACAGAACAACCTCAAACAACACAGGATTGGACCTCAGTCCCTCCACTGACTCAATATTAACCCCTGATATGGGAGTTCAAGTCCTACTCATGGGCATATATGGCCCTTTACCCATTCTACCCTAAAAGGCCTCCATGTTTATCCAGATATTATAGATTCTAATTATACAGGTTAAATAAAAATCCTTGCCTACTCTAACAATGGACCCCTATGTCAGGGGAATGACCTTGTCGACCAGGCCACACAGCAACCTTCCCTGACTTCCTCCCTAACAGCGCTTGCCTTTAAACAACAAACATTTACTACAGGGCTCACCCCTCTTCAACAGGCACAATAGGCTCATAACCTCCATCATCTCAATTCCCGCAACCTTCGCGTAAGATACAAAATATCTAAAGAACAGGCCAGAGAAATTGTCTGTAATTGCAAAGCCTGCCTGTTCTTTCTCCCTGAACCCCATATGGGAGTTAATCCTAGGGGACTTGTGCCAGGCGAACTTTGGCAAATGGATGTCACCCATTTTAAAACATTCGGAAAAAACGAATATATTCATGTCACCATTGACACCTTTAGCGGTTTTATTTATGCAACTCCACAAACGGGAGAGGCCACAAAACATGTTATTAACCACCTTATAGCCTGTTTTTCAGTCATGAATTGTCCTAAAGTCATCAAATATGACAATGGCCCAGGATACTCTAGTACTCAATTTAGAGCCTTCTGTGCTCAATTTAACATTAAACACATCACGGACATCCCATACAACCCCCAAGGCCAAGGCAAAGTTGAAAGAGCCAATCAAACTTTAAAAAATACGCTTCAAAAACTACTATCTAACGGGGGAATTCTTTACTCCCCCCTAAACCACAGAACCCTGCTAAATCATGCATTATTTGTTTTAAACTTCCTTACCCTTGATGAACAACAACAATCTGCAGCTGAAAGGCTCTGGCAACCTTCCACGGCTGATGACTATGCTCAGGCAATATGGAAGGACCCCATTGATAACAATTGGCATGGGCCTGATCCTGTGCTCATATGGGGAAAGGCCACGCCTGTATATATAACAGACAGGCCAATAGCGCTCGATGGCTTCCAGAACGCTTTATCAAACCTTATACCCCTAACAAGCCCCCTCAATCTTTCAAAATCATCACAACACCTATTAATCAATCCCAGGGTGGCGCCTGAGAAGACTCTCTTCTTTTGTCTCCACAGAAAAAATGAACACCTATCTTCAGCCACCTTGGACCCTGTTCGCCGTTCTGCTTATCCTACCTGTCGGAGAATCTGGCCCCTATCAACTATGGAACTATACATGGGTAATAACCAACCAAGCAGGTGACGTAGCTAGCTCCTATTCTCAGATTGCATCCTCCCCACCTTGGCCCAATCTTGAAGTAGATCTTTGCAAGTTAGCTTTAGGAGCTGACCCCTCCTGGGGAACTCCAGACCACTACCTAACTCAACCAAAGCCCGTCAATACTCAAACCCGCTACAGTACGGTTCCTGGTGTTATAACCTCTGGGCTCGGTCTTTTCTAACCATGGCCCCCTTCTATGTCTGCCCAGGCACCCACCGAGATCGCTCCTGGGATACTCGGTGCGGTTATTCCACTGATTATTACTGTACTTCCTGGTCCTGTGAAACCACTGGAGATACTTACTGGAATCCTAGTTCCTCTTGGGACTATATAACTGTTAAAAGAAAAAAACTCTTCTCCCTACAAATTAAATTCTGGGCCAGTTCCCGTTAACTTTGCTTGTCAACAATGGTGTAACACCCTCCTCATTACCTTCACCCCCTCTGGCAAAAAACAATTATGGACTGACAGAGGATTCAAGTGGGGCCTCCGTCTATATATTTCTGACAGAAACCCTGGCCTAACTTTTAGAATCAAACTATTACAAGAGCTCCCTAATCAACACAAGGCATCCATTGGACCAAATGCCCAACTACACCAACACCCCCCACGAACTCCACCCAATAGATACACCCCTACTCCCAACACCCTTTCCCTTACACATTCCTACTTCCAACCTACCATTCCTAATGGTCCTATGTCCTCCACAAACCTCATCCTGTCTGTTCTTAATGCTTCGGCCACTGCCTTGATGCATCACAATGATTCCACCTATAAAGAATGTTGGATGTGCCTCTCAGCAAACCCTCTTTTTATGAAGGAATAGCCTTTTTTTGGCGATCTCACTTATACAAATGACAGCAACCAATTATCCTGGACATTGTCGAACTCACTGTCACTGATGTCTCTGGAATAGGAACCTGTCTCCTGGGCAAAAATATGATTCCCCCCGTTCAATTGACAGACATATGTAATGACACCTTGGTTGTCAATTCTCAGTTCATATACTTACAAGCCCCTGCTCATAGTTACTTGGCCTGCTCTACAGGCTTAACCATTTATGTTGAGACTTCCAGATTTCTACAGGTACGTGACTATTGTGTGTTGGTGCGACTATTTCCCAAACTAACTATTCATGACCCTGACGAGTTCCTTACATTCTGGCAAAGGGGTACAGACCCCCATTCTCGCCATAAGAGAGAGCCTATATCTGCTGTAACTCTAGCTGTCCTTATCGGTCTTGGCCTTACTGGAGCAGGCACTGGTATAGCATCCCTCGCTACCTCCCAACATCAATATAACCAACTTAGCATGGCCATTGATAATGACATTAGAGAAATAAGAGACAGTCTCCGAAATCTCAAAGACTCACTGGCATCCCTCTCTGAAGTAGTTTTACAAAATCGAAGAGGATTAGATCTAGTATTCCTTCAACAAGGAGGCCTCTGTGCAGCCTTAAAAGAACAATGCTGTGTCTATATAGACAAAACCGGTCTTGTAGAAGATAGTTTACAAAAAATCACTGAGAGCCTAGAAAAAAGAAAAAGAGAAAGAGAAAAACAAGAATCTTGGTATCAAAATTGGTTTTCCACCTCCCCTTGGCTATCTACCCTCCTCCCTAGTATTTTAGGACCTCTTATTGGATTACTTTTGCTTCTTTCTTTCGGCCCATGAGCTTTTCAAAAATCAACTCGTTTTATAAAATCTCAAGTTGACTCTGCCCTCTCTCCACCCTCCATTACGGTCCAATATCACCGGGTCTGTACAGAAAATACTGATGACAATGAAACATCCCTAGATATAACTACTGAGAGGCTTAATTTCTCTGCCCTTACTACTGATAAAACCTCATGGTGGAAATGTTATTAATCATCCTTCTCTTGAGATTACTTCATGATATAGGTCCTGCCCACCGCCTCTTCAACACGCTGGTCCCGTCGACAGTCAGCAGCAGCTTCAACCCCACATGTGACCTCTGAGACCTTGTCCAGCTACAGCTATATCACCATTGGGTCTTTAAGAGGAGGTTTTGAGCCCAGGTGGCCGCTCCAAAGACGGGCAACTTCCTCAGCTCCTAGACCAACCTAAGACAGGGACTCTGAGGGTGACAGAGCCACCCCATGACGGGTGAGGCTAGGAGCAGTGAGGTCGGACCTAAGACAGGAACGGCCACAAAAACGGCTCCAGGACACACAGACAATATTCTTCCCAAGCCTACCTCGGCCCAATAGCTGCCTAGCTGCCCCCCACCTTTACTATATAGAAAAGGGGGATATGTTAGAGGCCAGAGTCACTAAAAGGCCAAAAGGAACTCATAAAACTTGTTTAACATATGCCCCCGGGGCCCAGTGTACCAGGACATTCCAGAAGGACCATAAAAACGTCCTGGGTCCGGATGACAGATATCGCAACTGCGCCACCACCAGGCGCCTCGACCACCAGGCGCCTCCACCGATGCTTATCTCTTTTCCCTTGCCCCTCTTCCCCCTCCAGCCTGAGCATATAAGCTGTACCCTAACCCTAAATAAATGAGACCTTGAAAACTCTTTGCTTGGTCTCCCTCTTTCTTTCTCGCCCATTGTTCCCTGCAGGCTCGATCCTCCTCGGACCCATGAATAACTGGTCCTGCTGGACAGGACATTCTAATATTTCTTTGTAACACATCTTTTACTGTATTTACTGAGTCTATCAAGTGCACACATAGGCAATTTCAAAATTTTCTATTAAACTTAAAAACTTGCCATTTTTTTCCTAGTGAAATGACAGGAAATTATTGGTCAGAGATGATGGAGTATCCTATAATATATCCACTGTGGAAGATGAAACAAGACAATTATAGGCTTAATACCGATCTAGGCTAGACAACCATTTCTATTCATAAAAAGACAACAAACAAATGGAGTGTGAAACTTATTCATACTCTAATTCAGCTCTGTATTTGTCATTCATTTCTTACTCTTACTGCTAGACTCCTGATAATTAGATAAGAGCTTTTATCTCTACAGGCTGATCAATGACTCAGTGGATAAAGGCCCCTGTACACTAACACAATGATCTGAGTTAAATATCTGAAGTCCATGGAGTACCAGGAAAGAACCGAAAGTTCTGTTGTGATATCTATATCTTTGCTGAACCATATGTGAATCTCTCACTCTCTTTCCACGTTTCTTGCAAAATATGAAAAATATTAAATAAGCTATGTTTTAAAAATTATACAATGAATAAATGATCTAATGGCACACACACATATCTTAGTATAGAGTACTTGACTCTTATGTGCAAAACCCTGGGTTCAAACATGGAAGAATGTATAAATAAGCTAATAAAACACAAAGGGTTGTTAATGACTGCTGTTATGGCATTGAACAAATCTGAACTTGACATTCTTTTGAGATTCACTCCAATCTCAGCTCCTTTGGCTGCAATGTGACCAATGTTATTACTTTGGTCTCCAAACGGAGGAATGCCGACCATGGGGATCCCATGGTAGATTGCCTTGTAGGTGCTGTTGGTTCCACTGTGACTTATAAATGCTTCAGTTTTTGGATGACTTAGAATTAAATGACCTTCAATACATTGAACAAGAAAGGACAACTACTTAAAATGACATTTTTTCTCAAAAAATATTTATTATGCTTTGTATTTGTTTTTAAATTGCTTTCATGACTCAGTGTGACAAGCACCCAAATTCATAGATAAAGTAATTGAAAGGTGAAGAGCAGATAAGGCACCTGACTTAGGAGTTGAGCAATGAAAATGTGAATATTGATTGAACACAGAGCACATGTTGCATAAAAGAAAAACACTGTCAAAGAAAGGTCATGTGCGTGTTGGAACTTCTTATCTTTAAGAAGCAGTGCATCCACTTATTCTGACATGAAGAGCTGAAAGTGTTAGGACAAGGGCGAGAATCAGAAAACGTTGTAACCTCCTCTCAAAAAGATTATTAATCTTCCCCGTTAAAATGCAGCCATCCACAATAAAACAGCTGTAGAGTTTCTTAACCATATTTGGAACAATACTACCTTACAAAATGAGAAAGGCATAATAAAAAATTAGAGAAAAGAGATTAACCAAGATAACCATACAAATTTCTCTGTGAGAGGCAGTGACTAAGAAATCTCCTTTGTTTATTATAGTAAAGAATATAACTTTAAGAAATAAAATTCATATTTTCATTAACTTTAAAAATACATACTAAAGTTGGTTTGCTTCCTGGCATTTCCAAAAAACTAGTGGTCTGTTTTCTACTGTTTTATCAAATGTAATGTTTACCACATGTGTTTTCATGTAAGTGTTTCAGATTCTTACCAAGAAGGTCATTTAGGATCAGTGGGTCCTAAATTTTTTTTTTTTTTTGCTGTCAAATTTCTAAAGAACCTGTTGTGTGTAAGATAATACCTTATTGCATGAATCAAAATTTGAAATATGGTGTTTTAAAAGTTAGGGACTTTAGGCCCACCTGCCCACCGGGGACAGGATTTGCTCATAGTCCTCCATCCCAAGTAAGTTCCACCAGCACCCAGGTTGCCACTTGTGCAAGCTCCTCCCACCAGCCAGCCTGAGCAACACTCAGGCTGCCTTGGGTTTGCCTGGGCCACACCCCAGGTCCCAGCCCCTCTGTCCCTCGCACCCACATAGGACAGGACTTGTCTGCAGCACTCCTTCCCAGGTAAGTTCCACCAGCCCCCAGGTATCTGCTTATCCCAGCTTCTCCCAAGAGCCAGCCTGAACAACACCCAGGCTACCCCGAGCTTGAGTGGGCCACTAAGCCAAGTCCCAAGTCCCAGGTGAAGAGCTCTGCCATCTCCATCAGCACCTCTGCTCTTCCGGCCAGCAGGGACCCCTGGCTCACGGTCCAGGGAGGACAAACTGCTACTCAGAATTCAACAGAGTCCCAAGGCCATATATCAGAAGTCCTCTAAGGTCATCCTATCACTTGGGAGAGATTCTTCACATTCAGCCTAAAGATAAGAAACCCCCTTTTTAACATCCTGGTCCTTTCAATTATTAATCATTGTAGATTAACTTTTCCATATAGCCACCCCCAAAACATATAGAACTTCAGGGATTTATACCACATACTCTCACATATCACCAAGGTACTAAATTGGAAAAGTGTACTACCATACTAATATTCACCCCCTGTCTACTAAACCTGACTTAACTGATGTACTAACAGCCTAGTAGCCTCATCTAGAAAATAACAATAACAACAGACGAATGTACCTAACTCCAAGGCAAACACTAGTAATAACTGTCTAAGAGTAGTACTACCAACTAAATCAGTTTAGTCAAAAGGACACAGAACCTGAAAGGTCTTAAGAGACAAAGCCAAGAAAGCCAGACCCAAGATAATGACTTTCAAAGCATGATCACTACTATATCAATACTATGAAAGAGGAACTCTGGGAGGAGCTAAACAACCGCATCAACCACTTTGAACAGGAACACAACAGACACTTGGAGGAGTTGAGAAAAACAGTTCAAGAAACAAAAATAGGCATAGAGTAGTTAAAACAGTCTCAGGCAGAGTTTAAAACTGAAATAAAAGACATGCTATCTTCAACCCAGAACTCAACAGTGTCTTTTTTTTATTTATTTCCACTCATACAAACTTAACAGGTACACCAGTCCCCACACTCTCTCCACCCCCTACCCCCCTGTTCTCCCCTCCCCTTCCCCTTCCCTCCCCATCTCCCAGTGCCTCTCCCTCCCATGCCCGGAGAATCCTTTAATGTGCATGCCAAACACTCCTCTGGGTCATCCTCTCCAATGAGGTGCAAGGACCCAGAGGCATTACCTAGAACCCTTTCCTGTGTTCCCTTAAGCATAGGGACACTACTGTGGTTGTCATTCCCTAACTTCCAAGGATCCTAATGCCTTTAGTCCATGCTAGACTTTGTGGGGTCAATAATGTATTGGACATTGTGGAGAGCATACAAAGTCCTATTATGATTACTTCAGCCCTAACTTGTGTGGAGTATCTTGTACATCATTATTCTTCCCATCCTTGTACTCTTACAATCTTACCGCCCCCTCTTCTGCAGGTTTCCTTGAGCTTCAGGATGGGGAGAGATTAGGCTGGCTTAGTTCCAAGTAGTTGATATAGAGTCTCTGATGTTCTGAATTATGGGTTGTTGATTTTTTTTCAGTTTTGCTGCTCCTGCAATGCCCGTGGGCCCATCCTGATGGGTATTGGATGTCACACCCTGGCCAGAGATAAAAACCAGGTAAATTAGAGTCTTGTTATATGCAGGACTAAGGGGCCACTGCAGGTAGTGTGGCTAGGGACAACCGGACCAGCTGGGCAACCTGTGGAGCTGAGCAGGTGATAAGTGTTGTGGCCCAATGAACACAATGGAGCTGGGAGGTCTGTCAAAGCAGGAACTCAACTTTATTAAACGGAGGGGTGAATTATATAGATTGAGCAGCAGAGGGAAGGGTGAAGGGTGGTGTGACTATGGGGTAACCAATAGGAAATGAATAAGTGACCAGAAGGTGATTGAATAGATGTGACATCATCCTAGGTAAACGAAAGAGATGAGATTTGAAACCTAAAGTAGGTCCGGAAACACCAGCCAGGCTCAGGAAGTTCCAGCAGGCCCCGGCCTGGTAAAGAGGCCCAACAGTTATAAGAGTATATTCAAAGATAGATGTAATAAAAGTAGGAGATCCCAGTGAGGGAGGGGTCAATCACCCATTTGCAAAATGTTTACTTTCTATCTGCCAGACTATATGCCCTCCCCTTCTGGTGAGATCATACTCCATCACTTGCAATTGATCAGGAAGGAAAGTCTGTGAACTTAGCCCGATGACTCATTACTTACTTGCAGTCTTTGATGGTGGCCTATTTTCTCTGCTGTAACATGGTCCCCTCTCTCCTTGTTTCTGGTGGGGCCCTCCTTCCCCATCCCTCCTGTTTATAATCTTTGCAATTACTATAGGTATTACAGAGATTTACCCTTGAGTGTCTCTAAGTGAGTTTGGTGCTAGGATCCACCTATTAGGGAGTACATACAGCGTTTAATTTTCTGTGTCTGGGATACTTTACTCAATATAATTTTTTCTAATTCCATCCATTTCCTGACAAATGGTATTAATTCATCATTTTGGATGGCTATGTAGTATTCCATTGCATGAATGTACCACATTTTCTTTATCCACTTGTCAACTGTTGGACATTTGGGCTGATTCCATGACTTTGCTATTGTAAACAGTGCTGCTATGAACATGGTCGTGCTTGTGCTATCAAGGTGAATTTTTGCTGTATGGGGGGTATTCCCAAAAGTGGAATAGCAGGGTCATATGGCATTTCAATCTTTAATTTCTTTAAGAATCTCCAAACGGCTCACCAGAGTGTTGTATGAGCCTGCATTCCCACCAGCAACGTAGGAGAGTTCCCCTCTCTCAACATCATCTCCAGCATTTGGTGTTGGTTGTATTGTGGATTTTTACCATCCTGACTGGCATGAGATATCTCAGTGAGGTTTTGATTTGCATTTCCCTGATGGCTAAGGATGTGGAGCATTTTTTAAGATACTCATTAGACATTTTAATTTTGTCCCTGGTAAAGTTTCTTTTAAGTTCCAAGGCCCATTTTTTAATTGGCCCATCTGTTTCCTTGGTGTTCAGTTTTCTAAGTTCTTTGTGCACTCTGGATAATAGAGCTCTATCAGATATGTGGTTAGTGAAGATTTTATCCCATTCTGTGGGTTACCTTTATGCTTGAATTACAATCTCTTTATCTGGACAGAAGCTCTTTATTTTCACAAGATCCCATTTGTTAAGTGTTGGTTGCAGTGACTGTGCCATTGGATTTCTGTTTAGGAACTGTTGGCCTAGCCCAATCAGCTCGAGGGAGTTCCCTACACTTTCAAATATCGTTTTTATAGTCTCTGGACTTATATTGAGCTCCTTGATCCATTTGGATTTAATTCTTGTACATGGTGATAAGTCTTAATCTTCTGCATGTGGAGATCCAGTTTTGCCAGCACCATTTGTTGAAGATGCTGTTCTTTTTCCATTGGAATTTTTGGACCACTTTGTCAAAAATCAAGTGGCTGTAGTTTTGTGGGCTTATATCTGGGTCTTCAACCCTTATCCATTGATCTGTGTGTCTATTTTGGAGTCAATACTAGGCTGTTTTTACAACTATGGATTTGTAGTATAGACTAAGGTTTTATATGTGATACCTCCAGCAGTGTTTTTGTTACTCAGGGTTGTTTTTGCTATCCTGGGTCTTTGGTGCCTCCATACGGATTGAGATTTTCACTTCTTTCATTCTGGGCATATAGGAAGGCCACTGATTTTTGTACATTTATTTTGTATCCTGCTAATCTGCTGAACTTCTGTGTTAGTTCCAGGAGCTTCCTGATGGAGTTTTTGGGATCATTCAGGTATAAGAACATGTCATCTGTAAATAGAGATAACTTGACTACTTCCTTGCTGATATGAATCCCTTTTATGTCCTTGTCTTGTCTTATAGCTTCAGCGAAGACTTCAAGTACAATATTGAATAGAACTGCTGAGAGTGGAGAGCCTTGTCTAGTTCCTGATTGAAGTGGGAATGCTTCAAGTCTTTCCCCATTGAGTATAATCCTTGCTGTTGGCTTGTTGTATACAGTTTTTATTATATTGCTAAAGGTTCCTTCCATTCCTACTGTCTCTAGGGTTTTGATCATAAAGGCTGTTGGACTTGTCAAAAGCTTTTTCTGCATCTCTGAGAATATCATGTGGTCTTCTTGTACTTTGGACTGGTTTATATGGTGAATTACATTTATTTATTTGTGTATGTTGAACCAACCTTGTGGGCCTGGGATAAAGCCTACTTGGCCCATGAATGATCTTCTTGATATGTTTTTTAATCCAATTTGCTAAGACTTTGTTGAGAATCTTTGCATCTGTTCATCAGAGAGACTGGCCTATAGTTTTCTTTTTTAAGTATATCTTTATTAGGTTTTGGTTTTAAGATGAGATTAGCTTCATGGAAGGAATTTGGTAGTGTTCATTCCTTTGCTATTTGATGGAACAGTTTAAGGATTAGTGATGTTATTAGCTCTTTAAATGTCTGGTAGAACTCTGTGCTGGATCCATCTGGTCCAGGACATTTTTTGGTGGGAAGATTCAAGACTACTTCATCAATTTCCTCATATGTTGTAGGACTACTTAAATAATTCACAACTTCCTGATTCAATTTAGGTAAGTTGTGTTTACTTAGGAATTCATCCATCTTTTTTATGTTATCAAATTTCATAGAGTATAAGTTTTTGAAATATGAGGTTATAATTCTCTGGATTTCTTAGGTATCAATAGTGATAACTCCATTCTCATTTCTAATTTTGTTAATTTGGGTTTTCTCCTTGCTTTTGGTTAATTTAGCCAGGGGTATATCAATCCTATTGATTTTTTTCAAAAACCAGCTTTTTGACTGGTTGATTTTCTGTATCGTTTTCCTAATCTGAATGTCGGATATTTCTCCCCTTATTTTGGTAATCTCCTCTCTTCTACTGCTTTTGGGATTGGATTGCTCTAGCGTTTCTAAAGATTTAAGCTGTATTGTTAAGCTATTTATTTATGATGTTTCCAATTTTTTTGATGTAGGCATTAAGAGCTATGAACTTACCTGTTAGGACAGCTTTCATTTTGTCCCAGAGATTTTGGTAAGTTGTATTTTCATTATTGTTCACTTTCAGGAAATCTTGAATTTCCTTTTTAATTTCTTCCTGAATCCAATTCTCCTTCAGTATCATAGAGTTAAGTTTCCAGGAGTTAGTGTATTTTCTCTTGTTTGTTGTGTTGTGGATGTCAAGGTTTAGGCCATGGTGGTCTGATAAGTACAGGGTAGAATTTCAACTTTCCTGTATATGTAGAGAATCGTTTGGTGGCCTCACTATGTGATCTATTTTGGAGAAAGTTCTGTGTGCTGCTGAGAGCAACGTGTATTTTTTGGTGCATGGATGAAAAGTTCGATAGAGATCTGTAAGGTCCATTTCATTTAGGGTTTGATTAAGTTCCAAAGTGTCTCTGTTAAGCTTTTGACCTGTTGATCTATCCCATGTTGAGAGGACAGTCTTCAAATCCCCAAGAATTATCATTTGGATGTTGATTTCTTGCTTTAGACACTGTAGGGTTTGCTTAATGAATGTGGGGGGGCCCTTATTAGTTGCATACATGTTCGGTATTGTGAAGTGTCCTGGTGAATTGTACCTGTGACTAAAATGTAGTATCCATCTGTGTGTCTTATGATTTTTTTTGGTTTGAAGTCCACTTTGTCCCATAGCATAATGGCTACTCCTGCCTGTTTCCTGGTTCCAGTTGCTTGCAGAATTTTGGACCAGCCTTTTATTTTTAGGATGTGCCTTACTTTTGTCGTGAAATGAGTTTCCTGAAGGCAGCAGATTGATGGGTTGTGGTTTTTAAATCAAGTTTGTAATCTATGTCTCTTGACTGGTGAGTTAATACCATTGACACTTAATGTTATAATGGAGAAATTATTTTTAATTCTGGACATTTTTATGTTTAGTGGTTTTTGTAAGTGTATTGTTTGACACTTAGGTTTTGGTGGTATTATACTTCCCTTCTGTGCTCCTGGATATGCTTGTTTTTTTCTTCAAGCTTGAGTATCATTTCTAGCATTTTTTGAAGGCCTGGTTTGGTAGACATGTAAATCTTCAAGTTGTCTTTGTGATGGAAAACTTTTCTTTCTCTCTCGTTCATAACAGAAAGTTTTGCCGGGTATATCAGTCTGGGTTGACATTTTTTATTTGCTGTGGCGAGTTTCTATTTTGGTCATATCTGTTTGGGATGCACAATAACTCTTGTATTTGGATGGGCCTCTCATTCTTTAGTTGAGGGAAGTTTCATTTATGACAATTTGAAAAATTTCCTTAGGTGTGGTATTTTGGGATTTTTGTTCTAGTAGTCCATGAATGTGCATGTTAGGCTTCTTCAGGATATCCCATATCTCTTGAATATTCCTCTCAAGTATCTTTTTGGCTTTAAGAACCTCTTCCATTGAGCTGATTAACTCTCCCACTTTGTCTTCAAGATCTGAAATTCTATTTTCTGCTTCATTAGTTCTGCTGATAAGAATCTCTGTTGAGTTTCGGGTTGAAGATAAGTTGTCTTTTAGCTCGATTTTAAACTCTGCCTGAGTCTGTTTTAACTGCTCTATGCCTATTTTTGTTTTTTGAACTGTTTTCCTCCAAATGCCTGTTACATTCCTCTTCAAAGTGTTTGATGCAGTTGTTTAACTCTCCCGGATTTCCTCTTTCATAATATTAATCATGGTAATAATCATACTTTGAAAATTATTATCTTCGGTCTGGCTTTCTAGGCTATTATCTGTGAATTTGTTCTGGTTGGAATCCACCATTATGTGGTTAATTCTTTCAGTGGGAGATTGGTCTTCTTGGGTTTTGTTTCTCATGGATCTGCACTTTGACTTGGGCATTGTTGTTTTGTCTCTTAAGACCTTTCAGTTTCTGTGTGTTTTTGACTGAACTGATTTAATTGGTATTACTACTGTTGGGCAGTTATTACTAGTGTTTCCCTTGGAGTTGTGTATGTTTGTCTGTTGTTATTGTTATTTCCTAAATGAGGCTATTAGGATGTTAGTACATCAGTTAGATCAGGTTAAGTAGACAGGGTGTGAATATTAGTATGGTAGTGTGCTTTTACCATTTAGTATCTTGGTGATATATGAGGATGAGTGGTATAATCCCTGGAGTTGTATATGTTTTTGCGGTGGCTGTATGGAAAGGTTAATCTACAGTGATTAATACTAGAAAGGAGCAGTATAGTAAAAAAAGTGATAGATTTACTTATCTTTGGGCTGGATGTGAAGAATCTCTCCCATGTGATAGGATGATTTTAGAGGACTTCAGATGTATGGCCTTTGACCCTTAGAGGTATGCTTGAATTTCCTTTGGACTCTATTGAATTTGAATAGCACTGTGTCCTCCATGGACCATGGTGGGCCGAAGGGGCAGAGGGGCTGATGGTGATGGCAGAATCCATCATCTGGGACCTGAGACTTGGCTTAATGGCCCACCCAAGCTCCAGGGATGGAGGAATGTGAGCGAGTCCTGTCCAGGTCAAGTGGGCAGGCTGGGGCCCGGGGCATAACCCAGGCAAACGAGAGGCAGCCTGGGTATTGCCTTGGCTGGCTGGTGGGAGATGCTGGGAAAGGGGCCACCTGGAGGCAGAGAGACTCAGCTGAGATGGAGGACCAAGAGTGAGTCCTGTCCTAGTCGGTGGGCATGCAGGCGGGAGGAAGAAAGGGGCTGGGGCCCAGGGCATGGCTCAGGCAAATGGGAGGCAGCCTTGGTGTTGCCCGGGCTCGCCGGTGTGAGGAGTTGGGTAAAGGGCCACCTGGGGTCTGGAGGACCAGCTGCCTTCAGGAAACTCGTTTCACCCCAAAAGATAGGCACATCCTAAAAATAAAAGGCTGGTCCAAAATTCTGCAAGCTAATGGAACCAGGAAACAGGCAGGGGTAGCCATTATGCTATGGGACAAAGTAGACTTCAAACCAAGAAAATCATAAGACACACAGATGGATACTACATTTTAGTCACAGGTACAATTCACCAGGAAGACTTCACAATACAGAACATATATGCACCTAATAAGGGCTCCTCCACATTCATTAAGCAAACCTTGCAGCGTCTAAACTGAGAAATCAACCTCCAAATGATAATTCTTAGGGATTTCAACATCGCCCTCTCAATATGGGATAGATCAACAGGTCAAAAGCTTAACAGAGACACTTTGGAATTTAATCAAACCCTTAATGAAATGGACCTTGCAGATCTCTATCAAACTTTTCATCCATGCACCAAAGAATACACATTTTTCTCAGTGGCACACGGAACTTTCTCCAAAATAGATCACATATTGGGCCACAAAACAATTCTCCACATAAACAGAAAAGTTGAAATTATAGCCTGTATCATATCAGACCACCATGACCTAAATCTTGATATCTACAACACAACAAACAACAGAAAATACACTAACTCCTGGAAACTATACACTATGATGCTGAAGGAGAGTTGGATTCAGGAAGAAATTAAAAAGGAAATTCAAGATTTCCTGAAAGTGAAATATAATGAAAATACAACTTATCAAAATCTTTGGGACCCAAGGAAAGCTGTTCGAAGAGGTAAGTTCATAGCTCTTAATGCCTACATAAAAAAATGGAAACATCACAAATAAATAACTTAACAATGCACCTTAAAGCCTTAGAGACACTACAGCAATCCAATCCCAAAAGCAGTAGAAGAGAGGAGATTAGCAAAATAAGGGGAGGAATATCTGAAATTGAGATTAGGAAAACGATACAGAGAATCAACCAGTCCTAAACCTGGTGTTTTGAAAAAAATCAATAGGATTGATACACCCCTAGCTAAATTAACCAAAAGCAAGAGAAAGAAAATACAAATTAAACAAATTAGAAATGAAAATGGAGTTGTCACTACTGATACCCAAGAAAATCAGAGTATTTTAATGCTATATTTCAAAAACTTATACTCTGTGAAGTTTGACAACACAAAAGAGATGGATGAATTCCTAAGTAAACACAACTTACCTAAATTTAATAAGGAAGTTGTGAATTATTTAAATAGTCCTTTACCATATGAGGAAATTGATGAAATAATCTCAAATATTCCCACCAAAAAATGTCCTGGACTACATAGATTCAGCACAGAGTTCTACACAGACATTTAAGAAGCAAATAAGATCAATAATCCTTAAACTGTTCCATCAAATAGCAAAGGAATGAACACCAGATTCTTTCTATGAAGCTAATATCGTCTTAATCCCAAAACCAAATAAAGATACATTTGAAAAAGAAAATTATAGACCAATCTCTTTGATGAACACAGATGCGAAGATTCTCAACAAAGTCTTAGCAAATTGGATTAAAAAACATATCAAAAAATCATTCATGGGGAACAGGTAGGCTTTATCCCAGGCACACACGTTTTGTTCAGCATACGCAGATCAATAAACGTAATTCACCGTATAAACCAGTCTAAATTTCAAGACCACATGATACTCTCGATAGATGCAGAAAAAGCTTTTGACAAGATCCAACAGCTCTTTATGATCAAAACCCTAGAGACAATTGGAATGGAAGGAAACTTTATCAGTATAATAAAAGATGTATACAACAAGCCAACAGCAAGGATTATACTCAATGGATAAAAACTTGAAGCATTCCCTCTTCGATCAGGAATTAGACAAACCTATTCACTCTCACCACTTCTATTTAATATTGCACTGGATGTCTTAGCTGAAGCCATAAGACAAGAAAGGGATATAAAAGAGATTCATATTGACAAGGAAGAAGTCAAGTTATCTCTATTTGCAAATAACCTGATTATATATACCTGAGTGATCCTAAAAACTACACCAGGAAACTCCTAGAACTAATACAAGAATTCAGCAGGATGGCAAGATACGAAATAAATGTACAAAAATCAGTGGTCTTCCTATATGCCCAGAGTGAAAGAAGTGAAAAAGCCTTGAGAGAAACAATCCCATTTACTATAGCCCCTAAAAAATGAAATACCTTGGTATAAACCTAATCAAGGAAATAAGAGACCTTTACAATGAAAACTTTAAAACCCTAAAGAAAGAAATTGCAGAAGGTACCAGAAGATGGAAAGACCTCCCATGTTCTTGGATTGGCAGAATCAATATCATAAAAATTATCATCCTACCAAAGGCTGTTGGAACTGAAGTTCCCACGGACTGTGGGACCATACCCAAAAGAACTAGGAGACCCAGAAATCGATGCAAAAGCAAGAGGTATTTATTATCCAGCACGCTGGGTTCGCCCCATACAGGAGAAGGAGGGACGACCCGAGCCCAAGAAGCATACACCTTTTATACCCTCCTCGCAGGGAGGTTACATAATGTTTACAGAATTATTGGCTATCATATTAGTTACAATAATAATACAAAGGCTTTGGTGGTGTTTGGCATAGCTGCACGTATTAAACCTTGAGAGGGGGAGCATTTCCCAGAGTTCTGTGTGGGGAGGGGGCAAGCGGGCTTAGGCGGCATCTGCACGTACTGAAAACATTTCTCTGAGACCTTGAAGGGGGAAGATTCCTGGAACCAACTTTGGGGGGGAGGTCTGGGTGGTTTGGCATCTGGCCTTCTCACAGGGACCTTGAGAGTGGAGATGTTTTCAGTATCTAGCCGCCCATATTAGCCTTTTGTTTTTAGAACTCTGAAAACTGCTGACCACCAAGCTGTTAGTCATAACCTCATTATTTGTCACAATTTCTTTTTATTTTTATTTCAGCTCATACAAACTTATTAGGTACCCCAGTTCCCTCCCTCGCTCCTCCTCCACCCGTACCCCCTGCCCCCCCTCCCCACCCCTCTCCCTCCCCATCCCCCAGTGACTCCCACCCCAATTCCCAGAGAGTCCTTTCTTGTGCATGTCTGATTTTCCTCTGGGCCCTCCTCTCCGAAGACGTACAAGGACCCAGTGGCCTTTCCCGAACCCTTTCCCATGTTCCCCTTAGGTATAGGAAGACTGCTGTGGCTGCCAATCCCTTGCCTCCAAGGCTCTTGGTGCCTTTAGCAGATGCCAGACTTTGTGAGGTCCACAGTGGGTTGGAAAATGCGCAGGGCATGCAAAGTCCAATTATGATTGCTTCAGCCCTAACTAGTATAGAGTATCTTACATATCATTGCTCCTCCCATCCTTTTGCTCTTACACTCTTACCGCCCCCCTCTTCCGCAAATTTCCCTGAGCTTCAAGATGGGGAGAGACTAAGCTGGCCTAGTTCTAGGTGGTTGATATAGAGTCTCTGAAGTTCTGGATTGTGGTTTGTTGATTTTCTTTTGCAGTTTTGCTGCTCCTGCAATGCCCTTCACTCCATCCTGGTGGGCATTGTATGTTACCCCCTGGCCAGAGACAAAAAGCTGTTAGAGTCTTGTGATAAAAGCACATTCAAAGATAGATGTAATAAAAGTGGGAAACCACAGTAAGGGAGGGGTCTATCCCTCATTTGCACAATGGTAACTTTTTATCTGCCAGACTATATGCCCTCCTCTTCTGGTGAGATCACACCCCCTCAGTTGTAAATGATCAGGAATAAAAGTCTGTGAACTTAATCAGATGTCTCATTACTTATTTGGGTCCTTGGTGGAGGCCTATTTTCCCTGCTGTAACATGGTCCCTTCTCTCCTTGTTTCTGGTGTGGCCCTCCTACCCCATCCCACCTGTTCATAATCCTTGGAATTACTGTCTCTAGGTGGGCTGGGTGGGTTTGGTACTAGGAGCCACCTATTAGGGAGTACATACGGCGCTTAATTTTCTGGGTCTGGGATACTTCACTTAATATAATTGTTTCTAATGACATCCATTTCCCGGCAAATTCCAGTAATTCATCATTTTTGATGGCTGAGTAGTACTCCATTGTATAGATGTACCACAGTTTCCTTATCCACTCGTCAACTGTTGGACATTTGGGCTGATTCCATGACTTTGCTATTGTAAACAGTGCTGCTATGAACATGGTCGTGCTTGTGCTATCGAGGTGAACCTCTGCTGCATGGGGGGTTATTCCCAAAAGTGGAATAGCAGGGTCATATGGCATTTCAATCTTTAATTTCTTTAAGAATCTCCAGACGGCTCGCCAGAGTGGCTGTATGAACCTGCATTCCCACCAGCAATGTAGGAGAGTTCCCCTCTCTCCACATCCTCTCCAGCATTTGTCGTTGTTAGTATTGTGGATTTTTGCCATCCTGACCGGCGTGAGATGATATCTCAGGGAAGTTTTGATTTGCATTTCCTTGATGGCTAAAGAAGTGGAGCATTTTTTAAGATATTTGTTAGACATTTTAATTTCATCCCTGGTAAAGTTTCTTTTAAGTTCCAGGGCCAATTTTCTTATTGGGCCATTGGTTTCCTTGGTGTTTAGTTTTCTAAGTTCTTTGTGCACTCTGGACAATAGAGCACTATCAGATATGTGGTTAGTGAAGATTTTCTCCCATTCTGTGGGTTGCCTTTGAGCTCGTGTTATAATCTCTTTATTTGAACAGAAGCTCTTTAATTTCACAAGATCCCAACTGTTGAGAGTTGGTAGCAGTGACTGTGCCATTGGATGTCTGTTTAGGAAATGTTGGCCTAGCCCAATCAGCTCGAGGGAGTTCCCTATCCTTTCAACTATGGTTTTTACAGTCTCTGGCCTGATATCAAGGTCCTTGATCCATTTGGAATTAAGTCTTGTACATGGTGACAAGTACGGGTCCAGTTTTAATCTTCTGCATGTGAAGATCCAGTCTTGCCAGCACCATTTGTTGAAGATGCTGTTCTTTTTCCATTGGATTCTTTGGGCCCCTTTGTCAAAGACCAAATGGCTGTAACTTTGTGGGCTTATATCTGGGTCTTCAATCCTTATCCATTGATCTGTGTGTCTATTTTGGAGCCAGTACCAGGCTGTCTTTACAACTATGGATTTGTAGTATAGACTAAGGTTTGGTATGGCAATACCTCCAGCTATGTTTTTGTTACTCAGGATTGTTTTTGCTATCCTGGGTCTTTTGTGCCTCCATATGAACTTTGAGATTGCTTGGTCAACTTCTTTGAAGAATTGCTTTGGGATTTTGATTGGTATAGCATTGAATCTGTATATTGCCTTTGGTAGGATGGTCATTTTTATGATGTTGATTCTGCCAATCCAGGAAGAAGGGAGGTCTTTCCACCTTCTAGTGTCTTCTGCTATTTCTTTCTTTAGGGTTTTAAAGTTTTCATTGTAAAGGTCTTTTACCTCCTTGGTTAGGTTTATACCAAGGTATTTCATTTTTTCAGGGGCTATAGTAAATGGGATTGTTTCTCTCAAGGCTTTTTCACTTCTTTCATTCTGGGCATATAGGAAGGCCTCTGATTTTTGCACATTGATTTTGTATACTGCCACCCTGCTGAACTTCTCAATTAGTTCCACGAACTTCCTGGTGGAGTTTTTGGGATCACTCAGGTATAAGATCATGTCGTCTGCAAATAGGGATAGCTTGACTTCTTCCTTGCTGATTTGAATCCCTCTTATGTCCCTTTCTTGTCTTATGGCTTCAGCTAAGACTTCAAGTACAATATTGAATAGAAGTGGTGAGAGTGGACAGCCTTGTCTAGTTCCTGATGGAAGTGGAAATGCTTCCAATTGTTCCCCATTGAGCAGAATCCTTGCTGTGGGCTTGTTGTATATAGCTTTTATTATATTGATAAAGGTTCCTTCCATTCCTACTGTCTCTAGCGTTTTGATCATAAAAGGCTGTTGGATCTTGTCAAAAGCTTTCTCTGCATCTATCGAGAGTATCATGTGGTCTTGGACTTTGGACTGGTTTACATGATGAATTTACATTTATTGATTTGCGTATGGTGAACCAACCTTGTGTGCCGGGGATGAAGCCTACTTGGTCCCCGTGAATGATCTTTTTAATATGTTTTTGAATCTGATTTGCTAAGACTTTGTTGAGAATCTTTGCGTCTGTGTTCATCAGAGAGATCGGCCTATAGTTTTCTTTTTTAAGTGAATCTTTATTAGGTTTTGGGATTAAAACGATATTAGCTTCATAGAAGGAATTTGGTAGTGTTCCTTCCTTTGCTATTTGATGGAACAGTTTAAGGAGTATTGGTGTTATTAACTCCTTAAATGTCTGGTAGAATTCTGTGCTGAATCCATCTGGTCCAGGACATTTTTTGGTGGGAAGATTCGAGATTACTTCCTCAATTTCCTTATATGTTATAGGACTATTTAAATAATTCGCAACTTCCTGATTCAATTTAGGTAAGTTGTGTTTACTTAGAAATTCATCCATCTCTTTTGTGTTGTCAAACTTCACAGAGTATAAGTTTTTGAAATATGATGTTATAATTCTCTGGATTTCTTGGGTATCAGTAGTGATAACTCCATGTTCATTTCTAATTTTGTTAATTTGGGTTTTCTCTCTCTTGCTTTTGGTTAATTTAGCTAGGGGTGTATCAATCTTATTGATTTTTTCAAAGAACCAGCTTTTTGACTGATTGATTTTTTCTATCATTTTCTTAATCTCGATTTCAGATATTTCTCCCCTTATTTTGCTAATCTCCTCTCTTCTACTATTTTTGGGATCAGATTGCTCTAGTTTCTCTAAAGCTTTAAGCTGCATTGTTAAGTTGTTTATTTCTGATGTTTCCATTTTTTTTGATGTAGGCATTAAGAGCTATGAACTTACCTCTTAGAACAGCTTTTATTGTGTCCCAGAGATTTTGGTAAGTTGTATTTTCGTTATCATTCACTTTCAGGAAATCTTGAAATTCCTTTGTAATATCTTCCTGAATCCAGTTCTCATTCAGCATCATAGTGTTAAGTTTCCAGGAGTTAGTGTATTTTCTCTTGTTTGATGTGTTGTGGATGTCCAGCTTTAGGCCGTGGTGGTCTGATAGGCACAGGTTAGAATTTCAACTTTCTTGTATATGTGTAGATTCATTTTGTGGCCCAATATGTGATCTATTTTGGAGAAAGTTCCGTGTGCTGCTGAGAAAAATGTGTATTCTTTGGTGCATGGGTGAAAAGTTCGATAGAGATTTGTAAGGTCCATTTCTTTCAGGGTTTGATTAAGTTCCGAAGTGTCTCTGTTAAGCTTTTGACCTGTTGATCTATCCCATGTTGAGAGGGCGGTGTTGTAGTCCCCAAGAATTATCGTTTGGGGGTTGATTTCTTGCTTTAGACGCTGTAGGGTTTTCTTAATGAATGTGGAGGGGCCCGTATTGGGTGCATATATGTTTAGTATTGTGAAGTCTTCCTGGTGAATTGTACCTGTGACTAAAATGTAGTAGCCATCCGTGTCTCTTATAATTTTCTTTGGTTTGAAGTCCACTTTGTCTGATAGCATAATGGCTACCCCTGCCTGTTTTCTGCTTCCATTTGCTTGTAGAATTGTTGACCAGCCTTTTATTTTTACAGCGTCAGCCTTTTATTTTTACAGCATGCCTATCTTTTGTGGTGAGATGGGTTTCCTGCAGGCAGCAAATTGATGGATTGTGATTTTTAATCCAAGTTTGTAATCTGTGTCTCTTGAGCGGTGAATTAAGTCCATTAACATTTAGTGTCATAATGGAGAAACTATTGTTAATTCCAGACATTTATTATGTTTAGTAGCTTTTATAAGTATATTGCTTCTTTTTTAATGATGTTATACTTGCCTTCTGTTCTCCTGGATATGCCTGTTTTTTTCTTCACGCTTGAGTATCATTTCTAGCAGGTTTTGAAGGCCTGGTTTGGTGGCCATGTATCCCTTAAAGTTGTCTTCGTGCTGGAAAATTTTTCTTTCTCCCTAGATCATGACTGATAGTTTTGCAGGGTAAATCAGCCTGGGTTGACATTTTTGCTCATTCAATACTTGAAGTATGTCTCTCCAAGCTCTTCTTGCTTTTACTGTTTCAACTGAGAAGTCATTTGTTATTTTAATAGGTTTACCTTTAAAAGTGACTTTTTTTTCTCCCTTGAAGCTCTCAGCACCAGTTCTTTATCTTGAATGTGGAGTGTTTTAACTATTATTTGCCGTGGGGTGCTTCTATTTTGGTCATATCTGTTTGGGGTGCAGAATGCCTCTTGTATATGGATTGGCCTCTCTTTTTTTAGATGAGGAAAATTTTCCTTGATGATCGTTTGAAAAATTTCCTCAGGGGTGGTATTTTGAGATTCTTGCTCTGGTATTCCATGAATACGCATGTTAGGCTTCTTCAGGGTGTCCCATATCTCTTGGATATTTCTCTCAAGAATCTTTTTGGCTTTAACAACCTCTTCCATTGAGCTGGTTAGTACTCCCACTTTATCTTCAAGGTCTGAAATTCTGTTTTCTGCTTCGTTAGTTCTGTTGATAAGACTCTCTGTGGCATTCTGGGTTGAAGATAACTTGTCTTGTAGCTCAGTTTTAAACTCTGCTTGAGTTTGTTTTAACTGCTCTATGCCTCTTTTTGTTCTTGCACTGTTTTTCTCAACTCCTCCAGATGTCTGTTGTGTTCCTCTTCAAAGCGATTGATTCGATTATGTAATTCCTCCCTGATTTCCTCTTTCATAGTATTGAACATGGTAATGATCATATTTTGAAAGTCTTTATCCTGGGTGGGGCTTTCTTGGCCTTTTTCCGTGGGTTTGTTCTTGTTGGAGTCTAACATTATGGGATTAATTTCTTCAGTGGGAAATTTGTTTACTTGATTGTTGCTTCTCATGGATTTGCACGTTGACTTTCACATTGTCATTTTAACTCTTAAGGTCTCTCATTTTCACTAAAGTGAATTATTTGGCCTGGGGTCCTGGTGGGCGGGCGCGGGCGGAGACTTACCTAGGTTGTGGGGTGGGGCCTGGCTGGACCATGTGGGTCCTGACCGGTGGAGCAGGGTGGGGTGCAAAGTGCGGATGGGGGCGATGGCGTGGAGCTATTTAACCCGAGGGCAGCTGGGGCGGGGCCCGGGCACAGGGGGAGGTCCTCCTCGTCCCTCGGCCCCGGGCGCGCGGCTCCTATTTGTCAAAATTTCTGTAAAAATTTCTTTTCTCCACATTCCCCCCTTTTTGTTTTGGTGAAATTTTAATTTTAAAATTCAGAGGATGTTTTCTGGTCTACTTGGGGCATGGGTTGGATACTGTTGTTTTAATATCATTACTTGTACTGTGTTAATGTGTTTTTTAATAAAAGCAAGCACGTGATTTAAAATGCAGGGCCCAAAAGTAAGAAGCAATAGAAGTATAATGAGGGGCCCCAGGAGAGTAGAAATTAGGGTAGTTAGCCATGGATAGGAATTGAACCAGCTTTTAAATCATTTTTGGCTTGATTTTTATTTGCGTTTTTACTTTTTTAGCAGGAGTGTTTTTTTAATGGTGATTTTAGCAGTAGTGGATGGCCTTTAGACTTTTAAAGAACTTTAAAGACCTTGAGAGACCCATCCCAGCATGGCTACTTTATTTCTGTCTTATTGTCCCCATAAACCTATTTGAGGACTTAGATGGCTCTGGGGATAAAGGGCGATGATTTGATCTGGCTGCTTTTTGCTGACTCAGGGCAAAGGAAATAAGTGCAGTCTGATATTCTTTTTTATGAAGTGCTGGGATGGTCTAGAGGTCTTTTATAGATGGCCCTATTACTTTAAGGTTCATTTAAAAGAGACAAAACACAGGTTAAACTTTTAAGATTTACACAGGATTAGACCATTGTAACTGGGAAGGCATATGGGATAAACCAAAGAAGTTTAGCTTATTTGTGGGTACAAGCAAGAGTTAGTGTGGAACAGTATGTTTGTAGGGTGTAAAAGCCAAGAGCTATAAAACCTGTTACAAGTCCTTTTAGGGGACATTATTTTTTGACATGGAAAGTTTTATAGGTTTGTAAGCATTATTTTATTTTTAGGGCAAGTCCATTTTTTGTTAGAACTAGTTTGCCTAACACCTGGAGTTTTGCTATTTTTTTTTGGTTTAACTTTTTAAGTTTGTTATTGTATTTTACTTTGTAACTGGTGAACCTGTCATTTTTTTGATTATTAACATTTTAGTAAAATTAAAAGTTGACAAAAGCCTAGGAAGGAAGTTGAGCACTAGAATTTTGTGCTTCCTAGTCCATTAACATAGAAATAAAGAGGCTTTTTATTTGCATGTTAAACCCAAGGTTTTTATGAGATGCTTAACCTGGCACTTTGGGCTTTTTTTTTTTTTGCTGGGTATTAGAGGCAAACTTTTTTTTCATTGGAGGGAAGCTATGAGCTTTAGGCCATTATATTGATTTTTATTGGGGTGCTCGACCCCTGGGCCCTGGGGTTTAGGGGGCAATTTTTTTTCAGTGGAAATTCCCATGTTTGGGACATAGGCCATATGAAAGCTTTTTGTGCTTACAACCGTTTTAAAGCACCCAGTTTAGTTATATTTAAAGCATTTTTTTTTACCTTTTTTTTTTGTTGGGAGGGGTCCTGAGTTGGTCTGCTTGGGATGCCTGTTTAATTTATTTTTTAAGGCAAATGTTATTTTCTGATTTTTTTGCTTTTTGTTTTTTTTTTATATTGAGTTTTATTTTAAAACTTATTTTACTGCCTTATTTTAAAGTTTTAGGACAAATAGAAACAAAGGATTTTACCTTTAAGACAGAAATGAAAGCTTTCTGATGGTGCCAACCTTTTCCTTAGATTGGAGTTTTGTCGACATGGAAGCTAAATGAAATTTTTGTTTTACCTTAGTTTTTCAAGGGCATTTTTATTGTGAGACAAAGCTTTTTTTGAGCTATTAGCTGGTATTTTTGGTATAAATGTTTATAGCCTTTTAACTTTTTAGTTGGATGGTATTATAATTTAAAGATTTTTGGGGGGTAATTTTTTGTTTAAGATGTATACAGGACATGTCCTAGAATACAAGTTGACTTTTTCAGCACTTTACCCGATGCCACTTATGGTCAGGGGAGCCAGAGTCACACACAACAACACTAAAAGGGAAGAGTCCGTGGTTCACGCATGTCTGAAGCTTTTTTTATTTTTCATGTTATTTAAACTGTATGGTTATTGTTTTAGACATGAAGCATTTTTTTTTACAGGGCAAACATTTTTAGGAATTTTTTTTTTATTAATTAACAAGGGCTAAAGTCACATTGATCCCCACCACACGGCGCAGACAGACAAAGGATGGGAATTTCTCCAGGAGAGATCACTCAAGTGTCAGCCTGGCCACACTCTTTGCAGAGTCATGGGTGATAACTTAGCCATAGTGGGTTCAGCTATTTCGTGACTTGCGACTGGATTTTAATCCGATTTCACCCTAGACCATATGTTATTACCATGGAAACGCAGAACTGGCCCAATTGAATCCCATGGCTTTAAGAGATCTTAGGGATCTTGCTGTGAGACTACGAACTTGAGCACAGAGGTGTTACAGGTTTTCCACCTTAGGCCGACACTTACTTACACATTTATACAGAGGTTAAAATATTTCCTCCCCCATTTTGTAGGTGCCCTTTTCCTTCCCCTTCAGGAGAGGCCTGCTCCAAAAGGTGAGTAAAGGTTGGTTTAACAGTTGGCCTTGAGTCCACTTTAAGCTGCAGCTGAGGTGGCATCATCGGGCGGGGCCTCGGTTCCTCCTGTTGGTCTGATGCTGAGCAGAGCCCTGCTCTTTGGGAACCCACCTTCCAGGGAGCAGATGAGGGCCCTGCCCGGGCTGTTACAGGTTTTAGTAACCAAATTTTTATTTAATGAAAACAAACAATTGAAATACATTTAAATACATGAAGCTTAATTTTTAATTTTTGAGGCTTAATGCTTTTTTTATAATATGGAAGAAGCATAATGTATGACTTTTTAATTATTATTTTTAATTTTTAGTTTTTTTATAAATTTAATATTATATAACCATAATATTTTATAAACCTTTATAATATATTTTAACATTTTTTAAGTAACCAATTTATAAATTTTTTGCATATATTTTAATTTTTTAAGTAAGATAGCTTATTTATAAACCCGTTTTTTTAAAAAAAATTGTTTTTAAACCTTTTGTACATTTAACTACCATATATATATTTTTTTATACTTGATGGTTTTTTGTTGTTTACCCATAACAGTAGACCTTATTTTAAAAATTATTATATTTTAATTAAGTTAGCAAGATTGTAACAGAACACAGGAGTACACCTGGAAACAGGGAATTAGAAAGCAGATTTGTTCTTAAAAAAGGGAGCTCATACATACCAGGAGAATGAAGAAATTCCAATGAATTTCTCAGAAATCAGTTTTCCTTTTTGGCTGTTAGATGTGTTGGTATTACACATGGGAAAACAAACTTTTAAAGGAATTACAAAAGTGATGTTATTAGAGCCTAGGTAAAAACACAATATCATCTTTTGTGAAGCTTCATAAAAATCAAGATAAAACAAGATGTTTTAGTCAGTACGTTCTCAGGCCTTTTATGTTGTGCATGTGCATTTAAATTGAGCATGCCAAATAATAAAGAGTCAAAAAAAAACCAAGATGTAATTATAAGCGCGCAATAATTTGAAGTGGCCATAGCTGTGTTATTTTGAAACATAAAACATATAATATAGGAAATGTAGGAAACCAAGCAAGTTAGAACTTTTTAGAATAACCCTTTATTATCATAGGCAAAGTACAAAGAACAATAAACGGTTTTTATGGTCCCCCAGTGCAGGGGGCAGAGGCTTAAATCAAGCTTCCTTAAAACAAACATTTGCCGCCCTAGAAAGTGGGCCATTCATCAGAACAGAGGGTGGTAAACTTCATCCCCCAGGAGGCCGACTGGTCTGGAAGGCCGGCCACTTTGAGTGGCAGAAAACCTGCCAGGCAATTGAGACAGTCGATCGGTGAAGAGAAAGTGAAAGAGGATTTTAGGAGAGGGGTAGAGGAGTCAGCGGGGTTAGTTCTTTTTCTGAACAATTGGACCATGAATCAACCAGTATTGGCACTTGAAATGCCCCGGCCGCCCCCACTTACTGGTCCCGAACCCTGGATCGGTCAGTATCAGCACCCGAAATGCCCCGGCCGCCCCCACTTACAGGTTCTATTGTTCACTCTGTCCCTGGGCTTGGAGCGTCCTCCTTGCCCCTCGAGGTGTCCCTGGCATGTCTTCCCACCTCTCGGAGGGTACAGAGCCTACCCAAGCCAGTCTCAGCACCCGCAGTGCCCCGGCTACCAGATGCTGGTCTTGGCACCCACAGTGCCCCAGTCGCCAAAATTCAGAGCCCAGGAAGAACAAGATTAGACAACCAGAGCTAGGCAGACAAGACAGACAGCAAACACTCACAGTGAGCTCACGTTTTCCTCTGACCTGGTGTCCTGTATTCCTTCGGGGGAGGTCCCAAATTCCCAGCCAACGCACCAAGATGTTGGAACTGAAGTTCCCACGGGCTGTGGGACCATACCCAAAAGAACTAGGAGACCCAGAAATCGATGCAAAAGCAAGAGGTATTTATTATCCAGCGCGCTAGGTTCGCCCCATACAGGAGAAGGAGGGACGACCCCGAGCCCAAGAAGCATACACCTTTTATACCCTCCTCACAGGGAGGTTACATAATGTTTACAGAATTATTGGCTATCATATTAGTTACAATAATAATACAAAGGCTTTGGTGGTGTTTGGCATAGCTGCACGTATTAAACCTTGAGAGGGGGAGCATTTCCCAGAGTTCTGTATGGGGAGGGGGCAAGCGGGCTTAGGCGGCATCTGCACGTACTGAAAACATTTCTCCGAGACCTTGAAGGGGGAAGATTCCTGGAACCAACTTTGGGGGGGGAGGTCTGGGTGGTTTGGCATCTGGCCTTCTCACAGGGACCTTGAGAGTGGAGATGTTTTCAGTATCTAGCCGCCCATATTAGCCTTTTGTTTTTAGAACTCTGAAAACTGCTGACCACCAAGCTGTTAGTCATAACCTCATTATTTGTCACAATTTCTGTAAAAATTTCTTTTCTTCCACAAGGCAATATAAAGATTCAATGCTAAACCAATCAAAATCCCAAAGCAATTCTTTAAAGAGGTTGATCAAACAATTTCAAAATTCATATGGAGGCACAAAAGACCCAGGATAGCAAAAAAAAAATCCTGAGTACCAAAAAGACTGCTGGAGGTATCACCATACCAAACCTAAGTCTATACTACAAATCTATAGTAATAAAAACAGCCTAGTACTGGCTCCAAAATATACACACAAATCAATGGATAAGGGTTGAAGACCCAGATATAAACCCACACAATTACAGCCATTTGCTCTTTGACAAAGGGGCCCAAAAAATCCAATGGAAAAAGAACCGCATCTTCAACAAATGGTGCTGGCAAAACTGGATATCCACATGCAGAAGATTAACACTTGACTCGTATTTTTCACCCTGTACAAGACATTAATTCTAAATGGATCAAGGACCTCAATATAAGGCCAGAGACTATAAAAACCTTAGTTGAAAGTGTAGGGAATTCCCTCTTGCCGACTGGACTAGGCCAAGAGTTCCTAATCAGAAATCCAATAGCACAGTCAATACATCCAACACTCAACAGATGGGATCTTATGAAATTAAAGAGCTTCTACTCAGATAAAGAGATTGTAACTGGAGCACAAAGGCAACCCACAGAATGGGAGAACATCTTCACTAACCACATATCTGATAGAGCTCTATTATCCAGAGTACACAAAGAACTTAGAAAACAAAACTCCAAGGAAAAAATGGGCCAATTAAAAAATGGGCCCTGGAACTTAAAAGAAACTTTACCAGGGATGAAATTAAAAGGTCTAACCAATATCTTAAAAAATGCTCCACCTCCTTAGCCATCAGGGTAATGCAAATCAAAACCTCCTTGAGATATCGTCTCATCCAGGTCAGGATGGCCAAAATCTACAATACAAACAACATGGAAGGCTGGAGGGGATGTGGAGAGACGGGAACTTTCCTACATTGTTGGTGGGAATGCAGACTTATACAACCACTCTGGCAAGCCATCTGGCGATTCTTTAAAAAGCTAAAGATTTAAATGGCACATGACCCTGCTATTCCACTTTTGGGAATAATCCCCTATACAGCAAAAAGTCACCTCAATGGCACAAGCATGACCATGTTCATAGCAGCACTGTTTACCATAGCAAAGTCATGGAATAAACCCAAATGCCCAATAATTGATGAGTGGATAAAGAAAATATGGTACATTTATACAATGGAATACTACTCAGCCATCAAAAATGATGAATTAATGAAATTTGCCAGGAAATGGATGGAATTAGAAAAAATTATATTGAGTGAAGTAATCCCAGACACAGAAAATTAAGCGCCGTATGTACTCCCTAACAGGTGGATCCTAGTACCAAACCCACTTAGCGACACACTCAAAGATAAATTTCTGTAATACCTATAGTAAATGTAAAGATTATAAGCAGGGAGGGAAGGGGAAGAAGGGCTCCGCTATGAACAAGGAGAGAGGGGATCATGCAACAGCAGAGAAAATAGGCCACCATCATGGACTGTAACTACGTAATGAGACATCTGGTTGGGCTTATAGACTTTCCTTACTGGTTACTGGAATCTGATAGGGTATGATCTCACCAGAAAGGGAGGGCATAGAGTCTGGCAAATAGAATGTAATCATCCTGCAAATGGTCTCCTACTCTTATTTCATCTACCTTTGAATCTACTCTTATAATAAGACTCTATTTTAACAGCCTTTTATCTCTGGCCAGGGGATAACATCCAATACCCTTCAGGATGGTGCCAAGGGCAGTGCAGGAGCAGCAAAATTGAAAAAAAAACCAACAAACCATAATTCGGAAAATCAGAGACTACATCAACCACCTGGATCCAGGCCAGCCTAATCTCTCCCCATCCTAAAGCTCAGGGAAATTTGTAGAAGTGTGGGGGTTGCTATGCCCAGAAGCCTGCACTCTGGATGATACATTAGCAACTGAACAGGCCATTGAGTGACTCCTCCCTTGGGTGGTTGAGTTTGCCTCTTGTCTACAAGACAATGATAGGTCCAGCTCCCTCCTTGGAAGTTGAGAAAACTCCCAGGTTGTTTGGAAAGCTTTTGTTTCTCTAAGAAACTGGCTGGGCGTTCTCCCTCCCTATCAGTTCTTTCCTGCCTATCAAAAGAGATGTTAATACAGGGACCATTGTCCATTCCCTTCTAGCAACAAGGTGGCATGCATGTTTAGCATACCTGGCAAATTGTCTGCCCCAAGGGAATTGGGTGTCACTCCTGTCTTCCTTTTGTTAACCAAAATGTATGCATTTTACATAGTCTTGTAAAGAATTTGGCCCTGCTTCTTGATTATAAAAACTCTGTACTTTTACAATAAAGTTGGCTTGGATGATGGTGGACATCCAAGACCCCCTCTGACCCAAGCCTGAAACTTTCAATTCCTTCCGCTCCCACTTCAGATTCCCACGTTTGTAGGTTCGGGTTCGTGCTGGTTCGTGGGCCCGGACATAGAAGGAGCGATAAGATTGTAACAGCCTACAGATGGGGAGGAGCAATAATATGCAAGATACTCCATACAAGTTTAGGGCTGACGCAATCATAATAGGACTTTGCATGACTGCACAATTACCAACATATCATTGAACCCCCAAGTCTAGCATGGATCACTGGCACTAGGATCCTGAGAGGCAAGGGATTAACAGTCACAATAGTGTTCCTATACTAAAGGGGAACACACACACAAATAGAGCTCTAGGCAATGCCACTGAGTTCTTACACCTCATCAGAGAGGAGGACCCAGAGGGAAGTTTGACATCCACACTAAAAGATGCTCCAGGAATGCGGGGAGGGGGCACTGGGAGAAAGGGAGGGAGGGGGAAAGGAAATGGAAAAGGTGGGGAGGGAGCAAGGGGATTCAGGGAGGGGTGGAGGGAGGGAGGGAAATAGGGTACTTATCAACTTTGTATGAGTGGAGGAAATAAAAAATAAAATTAATAAAATAAAAATTATGCATTTTGGTAATAGAATTTCCATGCTAACGGGGAGCCCAAGAAGGGGCTTCAGGATATGCCACTGAGTCCTGAATACCAGGGTAGAGGACTCACAGGGAGGTTTTCCATGCTCCAGAGAATGGGAGGGAGGAAGTGGAGAGGCACTAGAGAGGGGAAGGGAGGGAGGGAGGGGGTGAAAGGAAAGGGATAAGTGGGAATAGTGCAATAAGAGATTACTGGAGAGGGCAGAAGGGAGAGAGAAGATGGGGTGCCTATTGAGTTTATATGATTAGGAAAAATTAAATGTGGAAGAAAAAAGAATTATGCATTTTGGCATTCCAATGAATAATTATTTAATTTAGGCAAATCCTGAGCAGAGTTGTGGATTACCTAATTAATGTGGGAAGAAGTTAATTTGACCAAGTCATTTTTGTATCCAGTATTCATTCAGCATTGTGGAGATAAAATTAACAAACCACTGTAGGTGCCACCTAGTGGAATGTGTTGTTTATGATATCATCATGACAAAGGAAAAACGTCTGAGGATAAGCGAATGAATGCCTGAGGACAGTTAAAATTATGACTTCTCTGTAGAAATTAAAGTACACACATGTGGTCTAACCCACTTACACTTTTAGAGTCCATTCTGATCTAAGACCAAAGCCTTTGCATCAATGATTTTTCTATGGATATGACAGATTCTTGTAAAGCTATCTCTCAGAAATGGAAGCCTCAGGAATGCTGGTTCTCTGGAAGATGTCACAGACTGGTTTTCAGACTATGTATTGGAAGCAAGGAGGATTCTCTTCTTTTTCCTATCTCTCCTTCAACCTGGTCTCCAGTACTTATTTATTCCTGTATGAAAATAAAATTTGGGAAAATGGGTGGTGGAAGACTGTGGTCTTCGCCCTGCTCTACTCAGCCCACATTGTTCTCCTTATATTGTGTCCTATGTGATTCTTTTCCCTCTTGCATTTCTTCACCTGGAAGGAAGATCTAACTTAATCATGCTGTACATGGTTTTATTTTGACAGTGAGTAAGAAAGGAAAGGATCTCTTTTCTAAAATTATTGACATCCAAATAAACTGTTGATCAGGGAGTTCCCATAAGTCCCAAAGCAATACAGGTTATTGTCATTGCTCATGGTGGTCCACTAAACCTGAAGATAGTGTCACCCTTGCAGGTGACAACACAAATTTCTGTCAGACAATATGAAAAAACCAAATTGCCCATGACCTGGAAATTTTTTTCTGCTGTGTAGGTTATATAGTGCCAGATAGCAATTGTCATGGTTTGAAATGTGGGTTGTCCCCAGACAACTGTCTGCTACCATGATATCAGCAGTGACTTACCCTGTGTCACAGTCTGTCTGCATGGTTGCTGATAAATGACCATCAAATGGCTTAAGGGAACAAGGGCTTTATTCTCTTATGATTTCTGGTTACAGTTCTTAGTCCAGCTTGACAGGGGAGCACGCACCAACACCAGGGCTGAGGGACTGGCCATACCATCACTACATAACGGCTGAGAGATGGACAAGCCTTACTTGCCAACATGTGTGGCCAAGCGAACAGAAGGATGCCCACTCTCTCAAACAGCTCTCTGTGATTTATCCAGGGCCTAATCCCACCCACCATGGGCTGGGTCTTCCCCAGCAGCTAGACAATCTCCTTCAGGTTTGCTCTGGGCTTAACTCAACCATCAACTCTCTACAACTGTGCCCAGAGCTCAAACCTTCAACAGTCAAGTTGACACCTGTGCCTAACCATGACACTCCACCCCTTGTCAACTTGACACAAAAACAATAGCACTTATAAACTGTAACCTTTCCCTGTCCCTACAGAGGTTAAAAGTTATCTTAAAAATATAAATACATTTCTGGGCTGGAGAGATGGCTCAAGGGTTAAGACTCTTGTCTCACAAGCAGAAGGTCCTGAGTTCCGATCCCAGGTCTCACATAAAAACACCAGGTGGAAACAGCAGCAGCCTGCACTTCTGGCCCTGATGAGCAGAGCCTGGGAAATCTCAGAGCGAAGCAAGAAGGAGGTAGAAGCAATCCAGGATAATTCCAGAAGTCACCCTTGGTCCTCCACAGGGACGCAGTGCACTCTGATACACACACACACACACACACACACACACACACACACACACACTAAATAAATAAATAAATAAATAAAATATAAATACATTTCATAAACGAATTTAAAATGTTCTCATTAAAATTTCAGTTATTAAAATGTTGGAACTAAAAGTCTTTCTTTCAATATGCCAAATTAAATCTTTAAATATTCCAAATTGAATCATTGTAACAAGGAGAATAGTTAAGACCAAACTCCAGCAAATTACCACATCCTGTACTTCAATGTCCATCTTCTGTTGCTCATCATGTTATCATGGTGGCCCAAAGATTTCAGAATTCCCAGTCCTGTTTGCAGCTTGAAATTGTAAAAGCAGAGTTCCTCTGAACCAAGATGAATCTCCACTCGCAGCAGTCCTCAGCATACATCCCATGGTTCTGGCATCTCCAATACTCAGGGTTCGCTTCTGCAGCTATAAGCTTCACCTTCTCTTGCAGGATTCTACGCCTGCCACTCAGTGCCAAGCTTTTGCTGCTTTCCATGAATGCCTCAAATCGTTCACTAAAACCATTACCACCTGGTGGATGCTGCCAGACTCCGAAGCAAGTTTGGAACGTAGCTTAGTCCACATGAGCCACAGCTATACCAAGTTTTATGGGCTGATGCTGGAAAAACCTCTTTTAGGCAGCCAAACATCCAAAGGGCAAGAAACGGCTTTAACTTGGGCTTTTGGCCCCTGAAGGAATTTGAGTTTTCAAACCATGAACTTGCCATACGGTGGTTTTCACATCTTCCACCATCCCAGTGCAAGTCGCTAGATTTTCCTTCACTGATACTCATTTCTTCAACAGCAGCAGATATTCTGCTGCCTGCCCTTTGCACATCCAAACCTTTAAGGCTGCTAATACAGCTCTCCTCTGTCAAGCAAACCAGTCCATCGTCTTTAAATTCAGCTTTACCGAAGTCCTTGTTCCCCTCATCATAAATTGGGCCCAAACAATCTCTCTCAGCAATTGGCCCACTAAACTCTGAAGAATGGTATTTGTAAATCCACAAAATGAAACTTCTCAAGCATTTCCAACTTTGTTCAGCAGAACCATTCAAAAGCCACAAAACCCACATAATCAGATTTATCAGCAACACCCCACTTCCTGGATACCAAATTCTGTCGCAGTCCGTCTGCATGGTTGCTGATATATGACCATCAAACGACTTAAAGGAACAAGGGGTTGATTCTCTTATGATTTCTGATTATAGTTCTTTGTCCAGCTTGACAGGAGAACACGCACCAACACCAGGACAGAGGGAACTAGTCACACCATCACTACATAACAGCTGAGAGATGGACAATCATTACTTGCCAGGCCAGCATATCTGACCAAGTGAACAGAAGGATGCCCACTCTCTCAAACAGCTCTCTGTGATTTATCCAGGGCCTAATCCCACCCACCATAGGCTGGGTCTTCCCCAGCAGCTGGACAATCTCCTTCAGGTTTGCTCTGGGCTTAACTCAACATCAACTCTCTACAACTGTGCCCAGAGCTCAAATCCTCAACAGTCAAGTTGACACCTGTGCCTAACCATGACAGTAATAAACAAATAAATAATACTGCACTGTGCATCACAATTGTAAAAGTTACATTTTCTACATAAATTCACATTTTTATCAGTTATGCCTTTATTTGGAATAAAATAATTAGATTTTTTCTACTTTTATAAGGACATTGGGTATTCATCCCATTTTCCCTCTCTCTTCCCTTCCTTAATTTTCTCCCTTCCCTTTACCATTCTCTCGCACCACTCTGCCTTTGTGCTTCTATGGACCCCAGTGTTCACTCTGACTTGTCTACTCCTATAGGTTTTCAGGCCTTCGTAGTTTATCAAGTTACCTCTCTTCAGGCCACTCCACTGAAATGAGAAATTCACATTTTTTGCATTATTGACCACAAACTATCCTGGTAATTTTCAGAAAATGCTTATCATATCCCAAAGACAATCCTGTCTTTTCTCTCTGTCCCTCTACTTATCTTCATTTAGGAAGATAACCCACTACCTTAGTATAGATGATGAGGATTGGGCTCATCCAATCCTACTGGGATTTGGAGTTTCCATATCCAACTTTACCAATGTGGAATATGTGGGGGGACTTCACTGCAAACCTGCCAAATACTTGCATAAGATAAATGTCTCACATTTCATTTTTGTATTGTTTAATTTAATTTTTAATATTTTATTTATTCATTTTGTGTGTGTTTGTGTGTGTGTGTGTGCATGCATGCATGTGTGTGCGTGTATATGCATGTGGGCATTGTGTGTTCCTGTGGAGACACAAGGGTGAATTTGAGAATCATCCTGGATTGCTTCTATCTCTTTCTTGCTTAGCTCTGGGATTTTCCAGGCTCAGCCCACTAGGGTCAGAAGTGTAGACCACAACCCTTTCCACCTGGCATTTTTACATGGAACCAGAGATCTGAAATCAGGACTGTCTGCTTGCCGAGACAGAGTCTTGACCTCTGAGCCATCTATCCAGCCCTGTTTAATTTAATTTTTAATGAAAATGCTTCTGTACTATTTATTCAGTTTTTCTTTCAGTGAGAGAGATGAGGGCTGGGAAAAAATTTCTATTAATTAGAAGCTCTCATTTTTCAGGAGTCACACATTATTGATTTTGATTGTTTTCTACATACAGAATAGCATTAGAGTTCTTAGATACATTAAAAATAGACAGATCAATTAACCCAGTTAATTAACAACACCAGAATGTATCTGTCTTTTAAAAAAATAATTAGTTTAATTAAGGAGTTAACAATCCATATCTAATAAACCAGCAGTTAAAGCTCTGCTCCCCCAACACTACATAGAATAGTTTGGAGCAGCTTAACCACTTAATGAATATTTCATGAAAATAATAACTTTTGCTTATTTACTTGGGCAATTTCATGCAATTTTTGTCATTTTCTGACTATGATATCTTCATTTATCTGGACTCCTTTTCCCCACTGAGAATCATTTTCTCTCCAGTAAAGTCTCCCTATTGTCCTTATGTCCTCTCTGTTTATGAAACCAATTGAGTCAATTAAGGGCTGACTGTGCAAGCATGTGACTGGGTAGCAGTGTACAATAAATGACATACTGTTAGTCCCACTTCTTCATCAAGTGGTTTCTTTTCCTCAAGCCAGCTTTAGTCATCAAAATTCACTCAAAGAAGGATGGACTGCATGAGCTCTTCCCTCGTTCATGGTACAATGTTGATGGGTCCAATCTGTTATCTGTCTTGTACCTGTGAATACAGCTGTACAGTCTTACATTACTTCTAACACTTCTATAATATTCCCTAGTCCTTGGGGAAGAGGAATCTTCTTAGGGTCCTTTACTTCATAATCACTTATTTGCTGTACTATGATGAGTTATGAGTCTATATTCAATTACCTTCCATTAAGGAAATGTTCAGTGGATGAAGATCAAGATCTCTTGGACTTATAGATGAGTGCTTAGAAGGTAGTTCATGTCCACTCAGTAGACAATAGTGAAAACTCTCCAATAGGACTTAAAGAAAGGATGACTGGCTGGCAGAATCTGGAGTAAGAGTGTCACGGTTAGCCACAGGTGTCAACTTGACTGTTTAGGTTTTGAGCTCTAGGCACAGTTGTAGAGAGTTGATGTTGAGTTAAGCCCAGAGCAAACCTGAAGGAGATTGTCTAGTTGCTGGGGAAGACCCAGCCCATGGTGGGTGGGACTAGGCCCTGGATAAATCACAGAGAGCTGTTTGAGAGAGTGGGCATCCTTCTGTTCACTTGGTCAGATATTGTGGTCTGGCAAGTAACCATTGTCCATCTCTCAGCCGTTATGCAGTAATGGTGTGGCCAGTGTGGTGTTGGTGCATGCTCTCCTGTCAAGCTGGACTAAGAACTGTAACCAGAAATTGTAAGAGAATAAACCCCTTTTAAGCAGTTTCATGGTCATTTATCAGCAACCATGCAGGCTGACTGCAACAATTACATATGTGTGTGTGCTGTTTAAAAGCAATTTGAGAAGAAACTCTATCTTTAATAATGCCTTCAGCAAATTGATAATTATAAATAGTCATTACAATAAGCCATGATACAATTTACCATGTGTTTATTATCTTTCTAAAAATTTGAAAGTATTAGATGAAACATGAACAAATGTTAAAGCTCAACAGTCAAATAATCCTATCATAATAATAGACACACCCCTCCCCTGAGTGTACTGATTCTAATGTCTGAAATATAGCAAACTGGTCTTTGTTCCATGGTTTTCTAAGCAAATTATGAGACTGATCATTGGAAGAATTTATAAAATTTGCTTCTACTCTTGGTTCATTTTAAGAACTCAATCATCCTTTACCCCACCCCGCTCCACCGGTCGGGACGCGCCTCACCCTGCGACTTGGTAAGTCTCCGCCCGCCCCCGCCCACCAGGACCCCAGGTCAGCCCAAAGGGACCCGGCTCCAATTCCCACCATCCAGCCGGAGCCGCACGCAGGCCCGAGAGAAAAGGAGGACCTCCCCCTGCAACCGGACCCCACCCCAGCTGCTCTCGGGTTAAATAGCTCCATGCCGTCGCCCCCATCCTCCCATTCACCACCCCACTCCGCTGGTAGGGACGTGCGCGGTCCAGCCAGGCCTCACCCGCCACCTAAGTAAGCTCCATCCCTGCCCACCCCCAGAACCCCAGGCAAAATAATTCAGTTTAGTGAAATTGAGAGATCTTAAGAGTTAAAACGACAATGCCAAAGTCAAAGTACAAATCCATGAGAAGCAACACTCAAGTAAACAAATTTCCCACTGAAGAAATTAATCCCATAATGTTAGACTCCAACCAGAACAAACCCGCGGAAAAAGGCCAAGAAAGCCTGACCCAGGATAACGACTTTCAAAATATGATCATTACCATGTTCAATATTATGAAAGAGGAAATCAGGGAGGAATTACATAATCGAATCAATCGCTTTGAAGAGGAACAAAGCAGACATTTGGAGGAGTTGAGAAAAACAGTACAAGAAACAAAAACTGGCATAGAGCAGTTAAAACAGACTCAAGCAGAGTTTAAAACTGAGCTACAAGACAAGTTATCTTCAACCCAGAACGCCACAGAGAGTCTTATCAACAGAACTAACGAAGCAGAAAACAGAATTTCAGACCTTGAAGATAAAGTGGGAGTACTAACCAGCTCAATGGAAGAGGTTGTTAAAGCAAAAAAGATACTTGAGAGAAATATCCAAGAGATATGGGACACCCTGAAGAAGCCTAACATGGTTATTCATGGAATACCAGAGCAAGAATCTCAAAATACCACCCCTGAGGAAATTTTTCAAACGATCATCAAGGACAACGTTCCTCATCTAAAAAAAGAGAGGCCCATCCATATACAAGAGGCATTCTGCACCCCAAACAGATACGACCAAAACAGAAGCACCCCACAGAAAATAATAGTTAAAACACTCCACATTCAAGATAAAGAACTGGTGCTGAGAGCTTCAAGGAGAAAAAACAAGTCACTTTTAAAGGTAAACCTATTAAAATAACAAATGACTTCTCAGTTGAAACAGTAAAAGCAAGAAGAGCTTGGAGAGACATACTTCAAGTATTGAATGAGCAAAAATGTCAACCCAGGCTGATTTACCCTGCAAAACTATCCATAGTGATCGAGGGAGAAAGAAAAATCTTCCAGCACAAAGACAACTTGAAGGGATACATGTCCACCAAACCAGGCCTTCAAAAAATGCCAGAAATGATACTCAAACTTGAAGAAAAAAACAGGCATATCCAGGAGAACAGAAGGCAAATATACACCATTAAAAGCGAAGCAATATACTTATAAAGAGTACTAAACATAATAAATGTCTGGAATTAAAAATAGTTTCTCCATTATAACACTAAATGTTAATGGACATAATTCACCGATCAAGAGACACAGATTACAAACTTGGATTAAAAATCACAATCCATCAATCTGCTGCCTGCAGGAAACCCATCTCACCACAAAAGATAGGCACGCTGTAAAAATAAAAGGCTAGTCAACAATTCTACAAGCAAATGGAAGCAGAAAACAGGCAGCGGTAGCCATTATGCTATCAGACAAAGTGGACTTCAAACCAAAGAAAATTATAAGAGACACAGATGGATACTACATTTTAGTCACAGGTACAATTCACCAGGAAGACTTCACAATACTGAATATATATGCACCCAATACGGGCCCCTCCACATTCATTAAGAAAACCCTACAGCGTCTAAAACAAGAAATCAACCCCCAAACGATAATTCTTGGGGACTTCAACACCGCCCTCTCAACATGGGATAGATCACCAGGTCAAAAGCTTAACAGAGACACTTTGGAACTTAATCAAACCCTGAAAGAAATGGACCTATCGAACTTTTCACCCATGCACCAAAGAATACACATTCTTCTCAGCAGAACACGGAGCTTTCTCCAAAATAGATCACATATTGGACCACAAAACAAATCTACAAATATACAAAAAAGTTGTAATTCTAACCTGTGCCCTATCAGACCATCACAGCCTAAAGCTGGACATCTACAACACATCAAACAAGAGAAAATACACTAACTCCTGGAAACTTAACACTATGATGCTGAATGAGAACTGGATTCAGGAAGAAATTAAAAAGGAAATTCAAGATTTCCTGAAAGCAAATGATAACGAAAATACAACTTACCAAAATCTCTGGGACACAATGAAAGCTGTCCTAAGAGGTAAGTTCATAGCTCTTAATGCCTACATCAAAAAAATGGAAATATCAAAAATAAACGATGTAACAATTCAGCTTAAAGCTTTAGAGAAACTAGAGCAATCTGATCCCAAAAGTAGTAGAAGAGAGGAGATTAGCAAAATAAGGGAGAAATATCTGAAATCGAGATTAAGAAAACGATAGAAAAAATCAACCAGTCAAAAAGCTGGTTCTTTGAAAAAATCAATAAGATTGATACACCCCTAGCTAAATTAACCAAATGCAAGAGAGAGAAAACCCAAATTAACAAAATTAGAAATGAACATGGAGTTATCACTGCTGATACCCAAGAAATCCAGAGAATTATAACATCATATTTCAAAAACTTATACTCTGTGAAGTTTGACAACACACAAGAGATGGATGAATTTCTAAGTAAACACAGCTTACCTAAATTGAATCAGGAAGTTGTGAATTATTTAAATAGCCCTATAACATATAAGAAAATTGAGGAAGTAATCTCAAATCTTCCCACCAGAAAATGCCCTGGACCAGATGGATTCAGCACAGTGTTCTACCAGATATTTAAGGAGTTAATAACACCAATACTTCTTAAATTGTTCCATCAAATAGCAAAGGAAGGAACACTACCAAATTCCTTCTATGAAGCTAATATCGTTTTAATCCCAAAACCTAATAAAGACTCACTTAAAAAAGAAAACTATAGGCCGATCTCTCTGATGAACACAGATGCAAAGATTCTCAACAAAGTCTTAGCAAATCGGATTCAAAAACATATTAAAAAGATCATTCACGGGGACCAAGTAGGCTTCATCCCTGGCACACAAGGTTGGTTCAACATACGCAAATCAATAAATGTAATTCATCATATAAACCAGTCCAAAGTCCAAGACCACATGATACTCTCGATAGATGCAGAAAAAGCTTTTGACAAGATCCAACAGCCTTTTATGGTCAAAACACTAGAGACAGTAGGAATGGAAGGAACCTTTATCAATATAATAAAAGCTATAATACAACAAGCCCACAGCAAGGATTATGCTCAATGGGGAACAATTGGAAGCATTCCCACTTCGATCAGGAACTAGACAAGGCTGTCCACTCTCACCACTTCTATTCAATATTGTACTTGAAGTCTTAGCTGAAGCCATAAGACAAGAAAGGGATATAAGAGGGATTCAAATCAGCAAGGAGAAGTCAAGCTATCCCTATTTGCAGATGACACGATCTTATACCTGAGGGATCCCAAAAACTCCACCAGGAAGCTCCTCGAACTAATTGAGAAGTTCAGCAGGGTAGCAGGATACATAATAAATGTGCAAAAATCAGAGGCCTTCCTATATGCCCAGAATGAAAGAAGTGAAAAAGCCTTGAGAGAAACAATCCCATTTACTATAGCCCCTGAAAAAATGAAATACCTTGGTATAAACCTAACCAAGTAGGTAAAAGACCTTTACAATGAAAACTTTAATACACTAAAGAAAGAAATTGCAGAAGGCACCAGAAGGTGGAAAGACCTCCCATGTTCCTGGATTGGCAGAATCAACATCGAAAAATGACCATCCTATGAAAGGCAATATACAAATTCAATGCTATACCAATTAAAATCCCAAAGCAATTCTTCAAATAAGTTGACCAAACAATCTCAAAATTCATATGCAGGCACAAAAGACCCAGGATAGCAAAGACAATCCTGAGTAACAAAAACACAGCTGGAGGTATTACCATACCGAACCTTAGTCTATATTACAAATCCATAGTTATAAAGAGAGCCTGGTACTGGCTCCAAAATAGACACAAAGATCAATGGATAAGGAATGAAGACCCAGATATAAGCCCACAAAATTACAGCCATTTGGTCTTTGACAAAGGGGCCCAAAGAATCCAATGGAAAAAGAACAGCATCTTCAACAAATGGTGCTGGCAAAACTGGATCTCCACATGCAGAAGATTAAAGCTGGACCCATACTTGTCACCATGTACAAGACTTAATTCCAAATGGGTCAAGGACCTTGATATAAGGCCAGAGACTATGAAAACCATAGTTAAAAGGATAGGGAACCCCCTCGAGCTGATTTGGCTAGGCCAACATTTCCTAAACATACATCCAATGGCACAGTCAGTGCTACCAACTCTCAACAGTTGGGATCTTGTGAAATTAAAGAGCTTCTGTTCAGATAAAGAGATTGTAACACAAGCTCAAAGGCAACCCATAGAATGGGAGAAAATCTTCACTAACCACATATCTGATAGAGCTCTACTGTCCAGAGTGCTCTACTGTCCAGAGTGCACAAAGAACTTAGAAAACTAAACACCAAGGAAACCAATGGCCCAATTAAAAAATGGGCCCTGGAACTTAAAAGAAATTTTACCAGGGATGAAATTAAAATGTCTAACAAATATCTGAAAAAATGCTCCACTTCCTTAGCCATCAGGGAAATGCAAATCAAAACGTCCCTGAGATACCATCTCACCCCGGTCAGGATGGCAAAAATCCACAATACAAACAACAACAAATGCTGGAGAGGATGTGGAGAGAGGGGAACTCTCTTACATTGCTGGTGGGAGTGCTGGCTCATACAGCCACTCTGGTGAGCCGGTGGAGATTCTTAAAGAAATTAAAGATTGAAATGCCATATGACCCTGCTATTCCACTTTTGGGAATAACTCCCCATACAGCAGAGGTTCATCTTGATAGCACAAGCACGGCCATGTTCATAGCAGCACTGTTTACAATAGCAAAGACATGGAATCAACCCAAATGTCCAACAGTTGACGAGTGGATAAGGAAAAGGTGGTACATCTATACAATGGAGTACTACTCAGCCATCAAAAATGATGAATTACTGGAATTTGCTGGGAAATGGATGTCATTAGAAATAATTGTATTAAGTGAAGTATCCCAAACTCAGAAAATTAAGCGCCGTATGTGCTCCCTAATAGGTGGCTCCTAGTACCAAACCCACCCAGCCCATCTTGAGACACTCATAGGTAAATCTATGTATTAACTACAGTAATTGCAAGGATTATGAACAGTAGGGATGGGGTTGGAGGGCCACACCAGACACAAGGAGAGAAATGACCATGTTACAGTAGAGAAAATAGGCCTCCATCAAGGACTGCAAGAAAGTAATGTCACACCTAGTTAAGTTCACAGACATTCATTCCTGATCATTTACAACTAAGGGGGTATGAACTCACCAGAAGCGGAGGGCATATAGTTCGGCAGATTAAAAAGTAACCATTTTGCAAATGGGTGATTGACCCCTCCCATTGCCAAATGCCATATGACCCTGTGATTCCACTTTTGGGTATAAGTATTACATCTACCCTTGAATGTGCTCTTATAATAAAACTCCAGTTTAACAGCTTTCTGTCTTTGGCCAAGGGGTGACATACAGTGCCAATCACAATGGAGTGAAGGGCATTGCAGGAGCAACAAAACTGCAAAATCGACAAATCACTATCCAGAACTTCAGAGACTCTATATCAACCACCTAGAACTAGGCCAGACTAATCTCTCCCCATCCTGAAGCTCAGGGACATTTGTGGAAGAGGGGGCGGTAAGAGTGTAAGAGCAAAAGGATGGGAGGAGCAATGATTTGCAAGATACTCCACACAAGTTAGGGCCAAAGCAATCATAATTGGACATTGCATGCCCAGCGCAATGTCCAACACACTATTGACCTCACAAAGTCTAGCATCTGCTAAAGGCACCAAGATCCTTGGAGGCAAGGGATTGACAGCCACAGTAGTGTTCCTATACTTAAAGGGAACACAGGAAAGGGTTCAGGGAAATGCCACTAGGTCCTTGTACGTCATCGGAGAGGAGGGCCCAGAAGAGAGTCAGGCATGCACAAGTAAGGACTCTGGGAATTGGGGCGGGAGGCACGGGGGGATGGGGCGGGACGGGTGAGGGGAGGGAGAGCAGGGGGTTTGCGGGGAGAAGGAGGGAGGGAGGGAACTGGTGTATCTATTAAGTTTGTATGAGCTGAAATAATAATAAAAATGTAATAAAAATCTTGGACGTATCATCTTGAATCAAACTATTTCTCCAAACAATTGCTTGAGTTTTACCAGTAAAATAGGAAATATTACTGTAAAAATATCCAGCATGATAGAAGTTTATAGAATAGGAGTTGAATTTGTATACATTGTAAAGCCATGGTTACTTTGTGTTTATACAAATTTTGGCATATATTAACTTTCTATGATGAAATTCATTCTCACCAGCACTAAATATTTTCTTATTAAAATAAAATATTTTCTGTAGTCCATCAGTACTCTGTGATTTCTGAAATGAGGCAAATACATTTTTTCACAGTATAGACATAACTGCATTTTTTGCACCATAGACTTTTTTCATTTTGATGCATATGTTGTCTAAAAAGAAACTTTGACATTTCTTTATCGATGCATTTTGATGTTTAACCATTTCATACATGGATACCAGTTCTCTTTTCTCTAAATGTCTCCTTCCATATTTATGCTCTTTATGTTTTTGTGACTTGGTGGGTTCAACCAGGGAGTTCACTTCAACTTAGACCAGAGCCTACATTATGAAACATAGTAGGTTTGCCACTGAGAGCTTAACTAGGTATTTTTGTGTCCTACTCCTGAATGTATACATGCTCATCTTTATCAGTGCCTTGTAGGTCATGTGTTCATAGCTGCCCACTGATCAGGGAGAGTCCATTGTTATTTTACTATCAGTAACTGTCTCTCAGTATGACAAACTCTTACATACTACACTTCCAGGGTTTATATAAAAGGGTTTTGATGAAAAAGAACTTGATGAATTCATGTGCATAATTAAAGTCTTATTCTTACATCAAATGAAGTTATTCTTTGGTCACATATGAATAGGCACAGAGTTACATATCTTCTTACATGGCATCAAAAATACAAGAAAGGTTTATTTTGAGATAATTATCAGTAAATTTTCAGGAAGTAGTTTAAAAATTAGTAAAATGATAGAATTTAGTTCATGGTATACACGCAGAAACTCCTTATTGTTTTAGAGCAAAACAGATGCATACCTTTTCTCTCTCAATTCATTCAATCAAAAGGCACTAATAAATAGCATTTACTTTCTGTGCATTACTGTTGTATGATTACTTAGTGTGATGCAGATTCAAAATTTAGAAATAAAAAATAGAAGCAATCATCTATTTTCTGAATATTGGGATAATTAGTTTTATGTAGTAGTATTATTAGATTTTGCATAGAAAAGCGGTATAAAATCTTCACTCTGTATCAAAACTTTTAAATATATCTTGTTTCCATCCACTTTTATGATTCATGCTCTGAGAAACAGAAAAAAATTATTTTCATCTGGATGGTTCCTGCTCTATATTTTATACATTCTGTTCTCTTTCCAGATTCCATCTTGAGAACTTTTTGCTATTCAGAATTCTCTATTCAAAATAAACTTTTTGAGGATTAGTCTTACCTTAGATATTACCCTCTGGACTCAAAGTGGTCTATTCTTTCTTTTGTTTCTTTCCCATCTTCATAAAGATTTGGTAAACAAACAAGAGACATTTTGCAGTGAGGAAAGTAATGGCTGCCACACAGGCCAACAGGAAGCCGACCACATCCAGAGAGTAGTACTGGTACCAGGTGAGTTTGTGGGCCAGTGGCCTCAGGTGCTTGGCCCCTTTGTGGTGCATGACAAACTCAATCCAGAAGACGGCTCTATCCAGGGGCTTCACAGGCTGGTCATGGTGAATGGTGGATAACCACATTGCATTTTTCTTATAGCTAAGGGAAGATCAAATAGACTTATGGAATAAATTTGAAATATATATATCTCTTTAGAACTACAAAAATTTTAGAACTTTAAAAAGTGTTTGTGTTATTATTATGTGTGTATGTATGATGCAACTGTATATGAATGTGTGCTTTCCACATAACATACAGGGAGACCAGAAGACAACTTGTATAGTTGGCTGTATCTTTGTACCTTTCCTTGACATCTGGGGCTTGAAACCAGGTTGTCAAGCTTGCATTCAGGAACTATTTCTAACTGAGTTATCCCACCCTCCTTCAATGTGTAGTTTTTGTGCAAATTGTGAAGATGATTACACAAACTTTATAAGAAAAATAAGTCAAGTTGTTCGCTCATGACTTTAGAGTTTTTAATACATATGCTGAGACATCTTGAGAATGGTGAATTTAACCATTTAAAGAGAAAACCTATGTAAGTACAATATTGCTAAAGTACTTTGGTTTGGTTATTTATCCATAACAGTTGCTGATGTAGCTGGTGTATATGGTCTGAAAAGGGTCACGAGGTTGACACAGAAGGCAAATCCATGGCAAGTCTCCACTATGGGGCATATTGGGTCAAATTAATATGGACTTAGTATTGCATAGGGATTTTTATTCACCTCTTTTCTGTAAATAATCATTCTGAATCCAAAAGTGTTGTGACTGCTTTGTTTTCTTGCTCTGACAGTTACTTCTTACCCATTTCTATTGTGAAATATTAAATAGGAATAATAGAAATATCATTTTTCTGTTACAATGAGCAATAATGTTATTGTGAAATATTAAATTTCTATTGTGAAATATTAAATAGGAATAATAGAAATATCATTTTTCTGTTACAATGAACAATAATGTTACTTTGTTACTTTGGCTTAATTTTATTTTAAAACAAATTTTTGTACTATTGTTACTGAGGCTTTTCATGCTAACATGATTTTTGAATATGTAGTGCACTGAACATTGCTCACTATAACATTTCAGATAATTTTATTCTTCTGTCAAAATGATCTTGGATCAGAACATAAAGAAATGGGATTTGGGGGAACAGGGATCATAAAGTACAAATTCCAAGGTACTATACTACAGAGCACAGGTGAAATATTAGAGAAGATAACTTCATTGTCTTGTATTACAAAGCAGAGTCTATTGCAATCAGCCTGTATGGTTGCTGACAAATGACCATCAAATGGCTTAAGGGAATAAGGGGTTTATTTTCTTACTGATAGACTGGTTATAGTCTGTCCAGCTTAATGGGAGATCATGCACCAACATCAGGCTAAGGGACCTGGCCACACCATCTCTACATAATGGCTGAGAGAGGGACCATCCTTACTTTCCAGACCAACATGTTTGACCAAGTATACCCAAGTATTCTGACTCTTTCAATCAGCTCTCTGTATTTTATTCAGGGCCTAATCCCACGCACCATGGGCTAGGCCTTCCCTGTCAACTAGACAATTTCCTGAAGGTCAGCTCTGAGCTTAATTCATCAACTAATTCTCTACAAATGTGCCCAGAGCTCAAACCCTCAACAGTCAAGTTGACACTTGTGCCTAACTATGACAGAGTCCAAAGTCAGTTTCCCAGAGGAATGCACTAATATTGCTATATTTTTATGATATGTAAATCATATAATAAGGATTCATGTAGTACAGTAAAATTCAGTACTATATGTAAAAAATATTCTACAAAAACCATCTAATTAACGAATAGTCCTGATTTCTCAGTATCATCATTACATTTACTCAAAATTTTAGGTTTGATGAGATATATAAATAGGAGATTAGTTTTTATATTAGATCACCATATGAAAATATTATTATTAAAAGAGATATACTTCACCAATTGCTTGTTAGGATCAAAAGATCTATATGGGGAGCTGGAGAGGTGGCTCAGGGGTTAAGCCTCTGCCTTGCAGGTAGAAAGTCCTGAGTTCAGATCCTAGACCCCAAGTATAAACGCCTGGGGTGGCCTGCGTTTCTGGTCTTGGTAGGGTGAAGCCTGTGAATCCCAGGCAGAGTAAAAACAAGGAGGGGTGGAGGCAGTCCATGGTGCTTCCCAAATTCGCCCGTGGTTCTACACACACACACACACACACACACACACACACATGCACACACACACACACACACGCACACACACACACACACACGCACAAACACACACACACACACACACACACATACACACACGCATAAACACACACACACACACATACACACACACACACACACACACGGACATGCACAATTGAGTAAATAAAAAAATAATAACAAAAAGATCCACAGGGAAAAAGTAGTACTGCTTTAGTGTATCAGTTGCATTTACATTGCAGTAATACACTTGCAAACAAATGGTTTGTGGGTACCTGGGTGTGTTCCTGTGTACAATTGTTCATACATGAGTGTGAGTGTGCATGTGCCTCAGTTTTCACGTGTATGCAGAGGAAAATCTTGCAAATGTGTCCACATCTTTCCAGTTTATTTGAAATGATGTCTATTTGCCATTGTGTAAACCTGCCAAAGAACTTTCTTCTCTTTGTCCAAATTACAGATGATGGTGCTACTGCTTTTCTTTTATATGTGGGTTCTGAATACTTGAATACCTCAGATTGACATGCTTGTAGAGAAATATTTTAACCAATGACCTACCTCCCCACCCTCCAAAACCCAATGTTTTCACTTAAATTCATTACAAAAGGGGCAAGTATATGCACTGTATTTATAATGACAGCAACAATATGATCCTATGTATATGTTATAGATGTTCATACACTTTTAAAGTAACATCTATTGTTCTATTATTTCTTTTGAACCTGTCTGCTATCCTGAGTTACAAAGTTCAGTCCCTTTACAACAAAAACAAAAGCTAGCACAAAAACAAAACATCAAGACAATTATACTTGTTCTGATCTTACTATATTTACCACTATTTTAGCCTTCACACTAGTCATTACTCACTTAACCTTCAAGTAAGAACTTTAAATTGAAGAAGTGTACAATAAAAAGTAAATAAATATGCAAGTAAATAAAATTAACCAATGGCATATGTCAGTGATTGAGGGTTTATGCATGACCTTGAATCCAACCCAAGACTTGCAAATGTACAAGGAATTGGCGAGTAACTAAATGAATAAATCAATCATTGTAAAGTTATACTTACGAAGGATCATCAATGACTGCTTTTAATGCATTGAGAAACTCAGACTTTGAAACTGTTTTGATATCTAATGCAACAGCTGCTCCTTTGACCACCATGTTAGCAGTGTTATCATGCTGTTCACCAAACAAAGGAAATCCAATCATAGGAATCCCATGATAAATGGCCTCATAGATTCCATTGGCTCCTCCATGAGTTACAAAAGCTTTGGTTTTTGGATGACCTAAAATCAGATAAAATTTAATTAAGTTTATTAATTGATATAATTTAACATATAATATCAAGCATCAAGTGGCAGTTTTTTCTATACAAAGATAATACTCTTGCAACCATATTTAAGTCATTTTCGTATTTCTACCAATAAGAACTTAAATACACGGAAGAAGTGAGTGAATGAAGCCTGACAGGTGTCATGTGGGTGTCAAGACTTCACCAATGGATTTGGAATGTAGTTACGTAGTTAAGTCTTAGCTTTCAAGCAGAGGGTCCTGATTCAGATCCCAGATGCCATGTAAAAATACCAGCTGGAAGTGGAAATGTCCTATACTTCCAGAGCAAAGCAAAGGAGAGATAGCACAATTCAAGGTGATTCTCCATTCTCATTGGCACACAAATGCTCTCTGATATGCACAGACATACACACATTATCAATAACACACACACATTAAAAAGACTTCAGCAATGAAAAATTGATTGATAGTTGAACACAGAACACACAATGTAAAACCACCATCATGTGCATGGGAGAATTCATTATAACAAGGAAATTCTGTATCCACTCAGGCTGACCTGAAGACTGTCTAAGGAAACAAGGGCATCTGTGGGAACCAAAAGAGATATGGTAACATTTTGTGATAATAACTTTGAATTTTTTTCTATAGAAAATAGATTCATTCACAGTTAAAGAGCATTTTGGCTAATTATCATTTTACTGCTACAGAGGATTGTCCTCACATGCTGAATAAAATGAGGGAAGGAGGGCTAGGGAAGGATGTGTGAAAGGGTTGAGTAGGCAGTGGGAGGGGAGAGAACAGACAAGGACAGAAGCACATTTTGTTTGTATATAAAAAATGTCATGCCCTTTCTGCCTAGGATGCACAGTCCAGGAAGGACACACTGCTCCTCAAATAAACTCCCTAGCCCACCACCAGGCCCCAGGGCACCCTCTCATCCCAGCTCCTCCCAGCAGCCAGCCTGAGCAGCTCCCAGTCTCTTCTCTAGCCCACACCCCAGGACCCAGGTGAGTGAACAATAACTAGAAGCTCTGCCCTTGCCACCCTCGATGCCCGCAGTCCAGGGAGGACACATGCTCCTCAGAATTCAACAGAGTCCAAAGAAAACTCAAGCAAAGCTCTAGGACAAATGGCATACAACTGAAGTCCTCTAAGATTATCCAGTTACATGGGAGAGATTTTTCACATCCAGCTCAATGATAAGTAAACCCCCTTTTTACAATCCTGTTCCTTTCAATCTTTAGTCACTGTAGATTAACTTTTCCATATAGCCACTCCCAAAACACGTACAACTTCAGGGACTATACCATTCATCCTCACATATCACCAAAGTACTAAATTGTGAAAGTGCACTACCATACTAATCTTCAATCCCTGACCATAAAACCTGAGTTAATTGATGTAGTAAAAGTCTATAACAATAACAACAGACAAGCGTACCCAACTCCAAGGCAAACACTAGTAATAACTGCTCAAGAGTAGTAATACCAACTAACTCAGTTCAGTCAAAAACACACAGAAACTGAAAGGTCTTAAGAGATAAAACAGCAATGCCCAAGTCACAGTGCAAATCCATGAGAAACAAAACCCAAGAAAACAAATCTCCCACTGAAAGAATTAACCCCATAATGATAGATCCCAACTAGAAAAAATTCACAGAAAATAACCAAGAAAGCCTGACCCAAGAGAATGACTTTCAAAGCATAATCATTACCATGATCAATACTATGAAATAGGAAATCCAGGAGGAATTAAATGACCACAGAAACCACTTTGAACAGGAACACAACAAACACTTGGAGATGAGAAAAACAGGTGAAGAAACAAAAATAAGCATAGAGAAGTTAAAACAGTCTCAAGCAGAGTTTAAAATTGAACTAAAAGACAAGCTATCTTCAACCCAAAGCTCAACAGAGAGTGTTAGCAGCAGAACTAATGAAGCATAAAATAGAATTTCAGATCTTGAAGACAAAGTGGGAGAATTAACCAGCTCAATGGAAGAGGTTGTTAAAGCCAAAAAGATACTTGAGAGAAATATTTAAGAGTTATGGGATACCTTGAAGAAGTCTAACATGCACATTCATGAAACACCAGAACAAGTATCCTAAAATACCACACCTGAGGAAATTTTATGAATGATCATCAAGGAAAATTTTCCTCATCTAAAGAAAGAGAGGCCCATCCAAATACAAGAGGCATTCTGCACCCCAAACAGATATGACCAAAACAGAAACTCGCCAGGGCAAATAATAGTCAAAACAATCCACATTCAAGACAAAGAAAAGGTGCTGAGAATTTCAAGGGAAAAAATGTCACTTTTAAGGTAAATCTATTAAAATAAAAAATGACTTTTCAATGGAAACAGTAAAAGCAAGAAGAGATTGGAGAGACATGCTTCAAGCATTGAATGAGCAAAAATGTCAACCCAGGCTGATATACCTGGAAAAACTATCTGTCATGATCAAGGGGGAAAGAAAAAATTTCCACCACAAAGACAAATTGAAGGCTTACATATCTACCAAACAAGGCTTTCAAAAAATTGCTAGAAAAGATACTCAAGCTTGAAGAAAAGAACAAGTATATTCAGGAGAACAGAAGGGAAGTATAATATCACCAAAACTAAAAGCCAAGTAATACACTTATGAAAACCACTAAATATAAAAAGTGTCCCAAATTAAAAGTAATTTCTCCATTATTACACTAAATGTCAATGGAATAAACTCACCAAAAGACATAGATTACAAACTTGGGTTAAAAATCACAACCCATCCATCCGCTGCCTTCAGGAAACTCATCTCACCACAAAAGATAGACATAGCCTAAAAGATAAAAGGCTGGTCCAATATTCTGCAAGCTAATAGAACAAGGAAAGAGGCAGTGGTAGCTATTATGCTATCAAACAAAGTAAACTTGAAACCAAAAAAAAATCATAAGAGATACAGATGGAAACTATATTTTAGTCACAGGTACAATTCACCAGGAATATTTCACAATACTGAACATATATGTACATAATATGGGCTCCTCCACATTCATTAAACAAATGCTACAGCATCAAAAGCAGGAAATCAACCCCAAAACAATAATCCTTGGGGATTTCAATAGTACCCTCTCAACATTGGCAGATCAACAGGTCAAAAACTTAACAGAGACACATTGGAACTTAATCAAACACTTACTGAAATGAACCTTACAGATCTCAATTGAACTTTTCATCCATGCACCAAAGAATACACATCTTTCTCAGCAGCACACAGAATACTCTCCAAATTAGACCACATATTAGGCTACAAAATGAATCTCCACATATGCAGAAACATTGAAATTCTAGCCTGTACCCTCTCAGACCACCATAGTCTAAAGTCGATAACTGCAACACAACAAACAGCAGAAAATACACTAAATCTCATGGAAACCAAACACTATGATGCTGAATGAGAATTGGGTTCAGGAAGAAATCATAAAGGAAATTCAAGACGTCCTGAAAGTGAATGATAATCAAAATACAACTTATCAAAATCTTTGGGACACAATGAAAGCTGTCTTATTTGCTACTTTCATCTACTGTCCTAAAATTCATAGCTCTCAATGCCTACATAAAAAAATAGAAATATCACAAATAAATAACAATACAGCTTAAAGCTTTAGAGACACAATAGCAATCTGATCCCAAAAGCCGTAGATGAGAGGAGATTAGCAAAATTAGGGGAGAATTATCTGAGTATTATCTCACAATTTGAGATAAGGAAAACAATACACAGAATCAACCAGTCAAAAAGATGGTTCTTTCACATAGAACTAGGCCAGCCTAATCTCCCCCCATCCTGAAGCTCAGGGACATTTGCAGAAGAGGGAGCGGTAAGATTGTAAGAGCAAAAGGATGGGAGGAGCAATGATTTGCAAAATTCTCCACGCTAGTTAGGGTCGAAGCAATCATAATAGGACTTTGCATGCCCTGCACAATGTCCAACACACTATTGAGCTCACAAAGTCTTGCATCAGCTAAAGGCACCAAGATCTTTGGAGGCAAGGGATTGACAGCCACAGTAGTGTTCCTATGCTTAAGGGGAACACGAGAAAGGGTTCAGGGAAATGCCACTGGGTCCTTGTACGTCATCGGAGAGGAGGACCCAGAGGAGAGTTAGACATACACAATAAAGGACTCTCTGGGAATTGGGGGGAGGCACTGGGGGATGGGGAGGGAGGGAGGGAGGGAGAGCACGGGGTTCTGGGGGAGGAGGAGGGAGGGAGGGAACTGGTCTACCTATTAAGTTTGTATGAGCGGAAATAATAAAAAATGTATTAAAAAAAGATGGTTCTTTGAAAAAAATCAATAAGATTGATACAACCCTAGCTAAATTAACCAAAAACAAGAGACACAAAACCAAAATTAACAAAATTATTAATGAAAATGGAGTTATCACTAGTGACACCCAAGAAATTCAGAGACTTATAAGGTCATATTTCAAAAACTGATGCTCTGTGAAGTTTGATAACACAAAAAAAATGCATGAATTCCTAAGTAAGCACAACTCATCTACATTGAATCAGGAAGTTTTGAATTATTTAAATAGTCCTGTACATATGAGGAAATCGATGAAGTAATCTCAAATTTTCACACCAAAAAAATGTCCTGGACCAAATGGATTCAGCACAGAGTTGACATTTAAGGAACAACTAACACCAATACTCCTTAAACTGTTCCATTAAATAGCGAATGAAGAAACACTACCACATTCTTTCTATGAAGCTAATATCATCTTAATCCCAAAACCTAATAAAGATACACTTAAAAAAGAAAACTATAGGCCAATCTCTTTGATGAACACAGATGCAAAAGTTCTCAACAAAGTCTTAGCAAATCGGATTCAAAAACAAATCAAAAAGATCACTCATGGTGATCAAGTAGGCTTTATCCCACGTATACAAGGTTGGTTCAACATATGAATCTGTCTAAAATACAAGATCACATGATACTCTTGATAGATGTAGAAAAAGCTTTTGACAAGATCCAACAGCCTTTTTGTGATCAAAATCCTAGAGACAGCTGGAATGGAAGGAACTTTTATCAACATAATAAAAACTCTATACAACAAGCTAACAGCAAGGATTATACTCAAAGGAGAAAAACTTGTATTCTCGCTTCGATCAGGAACTAGACAAAGCTGTCCACTCTCACCAATTCTATTCAATATTGTACTTGAAGTCTTAGCTGAAGCCATAAGACAAGAAAGGGAGATAAAAGGAATTCAAATCAGCAAGGAAGAAGTCAAGTTATCTCTATTTGCAGATGACATGATCTTAATGATCCCAAAAATTCCTCCAGGAAACTCCTGGTACTAATACAGAAGTTCAGCAGGGTGGCAGGATACAAATAAATGTATAAAAATCAGTAGTCTTCCTATACGCCCAGGATGAAATAAGTGAAAAAGACCTAAGAGAAACAATCACATTTAATATAGCCCCTAAAAAAAGAAATACCTTGTTATAAACCTAACTAAGGAAGTGAGAGTCCTTTCTAATTAAAACTTTAAAACCCTAAAGAAAGAAATTACAGAAGACACCAGAAGGTGGAAAGACCTCCCATGTTCCTGGATTGGTAGAATCAATATCATAATGACCGGATCTCCACATGCAGAAGATTAAAACTGGACCAGTACTTGTCACCATGTGCAAAAAAGAATTCCAAATGGATCAAGGACCTCAATATAAGGCCAGAGACTAGTTGAATGGGTAGGGAACTCTGTTGAGCTGATTGGACTAGGCCAACAGTGTCTGAACAGAAATCCAATAGCACAGTCACTAGAATCAACACTCAACAAACTGGATCTTATCCAATTAAAGAATTTCTGTTCAGATAAAGAGATTTTAACTCCAGCATATAGGCAACCCACATAATGGGAAAGATTCTTCACTAACCACATATCTGATAGAGATCTATTATTAAGAGTTCACAAAGAACTTCAAAAACTAAACAGCACGAAAATAAATGACCCAATTAAAAAGTGGGCCTTGGAACTCAAAAGAAACTTTACCAGATGCGAAATTGAAATGTCTAATAAATATCTTAAAAAATGCTCCATATCCTGAGCCATCAGGGAAATGCAAATCAAAACTCCCTGAGGTATCATTTCACCTTTCACCCTGGTCAGGATGGCAAAAATCCAAAATACAAACAACAACAAATGCTGGAGAGGATGTTGTGAGAAGGGTACTCTCCTACATTGCTGGTGGGAATGGAGGCTTATACAATCACTCTGGCAATCAGTCTGGCTATTTTCAAAAAAAATAAAAATTGATATTTTTTAATTTATTTCTTCCACTCATATAAAGTTGATAGATATCCCTTTCCCCTCCCTCCCTTCAACTCTCCCTGCATCCCCTTACTCCCTCTCCATCTTTTCCTTTCCCTTCCCCCCCTCCCTTCCCTTCTCCAAGTTTCTCCTTCCCCCCATTCCTGGAGCATCCTTTAGTGTACATGTCAAACTTCCCTCTGGGTCCTCCTCTCTGATGAGGTGTAAGGTCTCAGAAGATTTGCCTAGAGCTCTTTTTTGTGTTCCCCTTTAGTATAAGAACACTGTTGTGGCTGTTAATCAGTTGCCTCTAAGGATCGTAGTGCCTGTGATCCATGCAAGACTTTGGGGATTCAATGATATGTTGGTCATTGCACAGGTAATGCAAAGTCCTGTTGTGATTACTTCAGCCCTAACTTGCCATATGACCTTGCTATTCCACTTTTGGGACTAATCCCCCATAAAGCAGAAATTCACTCCAATGGCACAAGTACAACCATGCTCATAGCAGCAAATCAAAGTCAGATGCCCAACAGTTGATGAGTGGATAAGGAAAATGTGGTACATTTATACAGTGGGATATTACTGAGCCATCAAAGAAGATATGAAATTTGCCGGGAAATGGATAGAAGTATAAAAAATTATCTTGAGTGAAGTATCCCAGACAGAAAATTAAGCATTATATATATTCTCTAATAGGTAGATCCCAGTACTAAATCCACTAGTGACATATTCAAAGATAAATATGTATAATACCTACAGAATTGCAAAGATTATAAACAGGAGAGAAGGAGAAGGAGGGTCCCCCAGAAACAGGAGAGAGGGAATCATGCTACAGCAGAATAAAGGGTCACCATCAAGTACTGCAAATAGTAGTGAGACATCTAGCTAAGCTCACTCACTTTCCTTCTTGGTCACTTGCAACTGAGGGGGTTCGATTTCACCAGTCAGGGAGGGCATAGAGTCTGGCAGATAGATGGCAACCTTCCTGCAAATGGGATACTGACCCCCCCTCACTGAGGTCTCCTACTCTTATTCCATCTACCTTTGAATCTACTCTTATAGTAAGACTCTATTTTAACAGCCTTTTATCTCTGGCTAAGAGGTGACATCCAATACCAATCAGGAAGGAGCCAAGGGAGGTGCAGGAAGAGCAAAATGAAAAAAACAACAAGCCATAATTCAGAACAACAGAGACCCTACATTAATCACCTGGAACCAGACCAGCCAAATATCTCCCCATCCTAAATCTCAGGTAAATTTGCAGAAGAGGGGGCAGGAGGATTTTAAGAGCCTAAAGATGGGGAGAAGCAACGATACGCAAGATACTCCACACAAGTTAGGGCTGAAGTAACCTAATAAGACTTTGCATGACCTATGCAATGACTGATATATCAATGACTGCTCCAAAGTCTACAATGGATCACAGGCACTAGGATCCTTACAGGCAACAGATTAATAGTCACAATAGTGTTCCCATACTAAAGGGGAGCACAAGAAAGTGCTCTATGCAATGTTACTGAGCCCTTACACCTCATTAGAATGGAGGATCTTGAGGGAAATTTGACATTCACACTAAATGATGCTCTAGGGACTGGGAGGAAGGGAGTAGAGGAATACTGGGAGAAAGGGAGTGAGGGGAGTCAAAGAAAGGGGAAAATGGGGGAGGGAGCATGGAAGTCTGGGAAGGGTGGAAAAAGGGAGGGGACCGGGATACCTATTAAGTGGGAAAAAAATAAACAAAAAAAATTCTTTTTTTTTCAGTGGTATTTGGAAGAATAGTTGGAAAAGGAAACGATGTAATTAAATTAAGGGAAAGAGAATTCACTAAGATAATGTAGAAAATTTTCTGAGAGGTAGCTGAACTTGAAATATCCTCATTGCTTACAACTATAAAAATGTGACAAACAAGTTAATATTTCTTAAAATTATCTCTTAGAAATGAGTTTTTCCACAAACCTTTCCAAGAATAATGTTATCTTTTCCTGTTGTTTTAACTAACATACAGACTTTCACTCACATTTTCAGGAATCTTACCAAAAAGGTCATTCTTGAGGGATCCACTTGTAAAGTCGGGTATTGTGACCTAAGGTGTCTGGTTTCTTGCCTTGAAACCTCCAAATAACCTGTTAGTTGAGAAAATATTTTATTGCAGTGCTCCAGTTTAAAACAGATATAATTTCCTAATGTTTTTCCTAGAACAAGTTAGGGAATCAGGATATGAGTGGCTAAGCAATCAGAACTACGAAAAGACTTAACAAAGAGTATGTCAACTTTTTGTGCTCTTGTTGTTATATTCAGTCAGAATTTCACACAGGAATATTAAAAAAATGAGAAAATTAACGAAGATGAAAGTATTTACAAAATTGTGATTTTTAAATAACCCTTATTGTAAGTATCTTTAACAAGATTTGGCATATATTTTGGTTCCTCATTATTTATTTATGACTTAATCCACATCCATATTCTTCTCTGTTCAGAAGTAGTTTGAGAAAATATCATCTTGGTTAATTGGAAATGGACTCATGTGACTTCTGGGAATAACCTTGTAGATCACAGGCTTCTGAAGTCATCTTTAAGCCTGCCAGTGAGCTTTTAAGTGGAGTTTACATTTATCTGTCAGAGGTGTACTTCTTGGCAGAACATTTGCAAGGCACACACAGGTCCAATGACCTACCTACATGAGCTGTTGTGGCTGCCTCACAATGAGTGTAGTGTGACTGCACAAAGAATGACATGAGCATTTGCAAAGTGATGCAAAGCAAATAAATTGCAAAGAAGACAGATCTTATTAACATCAGAAAACAAAATGAGTTCATAACATCTGACTTATATTTAAATCTAAGTTTTGAATGTCAGCAACAGCAGCTATAACCTCTATTCCCTCCATTATATTACTATGTACTGTTTTCTTTTGTATGTTCCACTTCTCTTCTTTTTTTTAACACTAGTAATACTATGTTTCCTAATTTTGGTATTGTAACATTCTCAAAATATAATAATACATTTTGTAGGACATTCTGTAATGCTGCATCAGTTCTTAACATGGAAAGGGTATTATATAATCTCTAAATAATTTGCATTTAAAAAGTTGCTGGATTTTACCTCTTTGAAAATATTTTAGATTTATACTGCTGCTACTAAAGTAGAAAAGGAAATCTTTAGAGATCAAAAAAGCCTCAGTATAGAAAGTTTGTAGTCATATTCATAACTGATGTTCTTGTATATGCAAGAATATACAGTATTCTTTTGTAATTTGAATCTCATGACACTGGAAACAAATTGCAGGGGTTTGGATATTCATATGCAGTGTATATTTTCTCTGTAGTGAAGTAATCAGGCAATTTTCATGTAATGAATTGTGCCACGCAAAGAAACTTTACTATCTTGAAATCATGAAATAAGTCTTGAAAACATGTTCCAATAAAGCAGTTCTCCCACTTATATATTAAGCTGAAAAATGTTGAGATTTCAAATGAAGAATGTTTCAAATGGAAAGTAATGTAAAAAATATTATCTTTTTTAAAAAATATTGAGCCATTTTTTTCACAGTATTATGGATGTTGTACTAGTGAAGACCCTGAATATTTATGATAAAGTTTAGTTTTTGTTTTTTTAAAGTTAAGAGCTTTTTACAACTTTAATGTCACAAAAGCATAACCCAAAACAATGTTTTTTATTAAATAATCTAAACTAATGGTTTTCTTGAAAAATTCAAATGTGTGCTCTTTTTCTTGAGTTCTTTCATCTTAGACTACCTTTTCTTTTTTACATTTTTTATTATTATTTCCACTCACACAAACTTGGTAGGTGCACCAGTTCCCTCCCTCCCTCCTCACCCCCCCATCCCCCTGCTCCCTTTCCCTCACCCCTCCCCCCTCATCCCCCAGTGTCTACCCCCCAAACCCGGAGAATCCTTTAATGTGCATGCCAGGCTCTCTCCTCTGGGCCCTCCTCTCCTATGACGAACAAGGACCCAGTGGCATTTCCCTGAACCCTTTCCTGTGTTCCCCTTAAGCATAGGAACACTACTGTGGCTGTCAATCCCTTGCCTCCAAGGATCTTGGTGACTGTAGCAAATGCTAGACTTTGTGGGGTCAATAGTGTGTTGGACATTGCGTGGGGCATGCAAAGTCCAATTATGATTGCTTCGGCCCTAACTTGTGTGTAGTATCTTGCATATCATTACTCCTCCCATCCTTGTTCTCTTACAATCTTACCGCCCCCTCATCCACATATTTCCCTGAGCTTCAGGATGAGGAGAGATTAGTCTGGTCTAGTTCTAGGTGGTCGATACAGAGTCTCTGAAGTTCTGGATTATGGTTTGTTGATTTTCTTTTGTGGTTTTGCAGATCCTGCAATGCCCTTCACTCCATCATGATGGGCATTGCATGTCACCCCCCTGGCCAGAGACAAAAAGTTGTTAAACTGGAGTCTTGTTATAAGAGCACATTCAAAGGTAGATGCAATGAAAGTAGGAAACCACAGTGAGGGAGGGGTCAATCACCCATTCGCAAAATGATTACTTTTTATCTGCCAGACTATATGCCCTCCCCTTCTGATGAGATCATACCCCCTCCGTTGTAAATGATCAGGAACGAAAGTCTGTGAACTTAACCAGGTGTCTCATTACTTACTTGAAATCCTTGATGGAAGCCTATTTTCTCTACTGTAATATGGTCCCCTCTCTCCTTGTTTCTGGTGTGGACCTCCTACCCCATCCCTCCTGTTCATAATCCTTGCAATTACTGTAGGTATTACAGAAATTTATCTTTGAGTGTCTCTAGTCAGGCTGGGTGGGTTTGGTACAAGGAGGCACCTATTAGTGAGTACATACGGCGCTTAATTTTCTGGGTCTGGTATACTTCACTTACTATAATTGCTTCTAATGACATCCATTTCCCGGCAAATTCCAGTAATTCATCATTTTTGATGGCTGAGTAGTACTCCATTGTATAAATGTACCACATTTTCCTTATCCACTCGTCAACTATTGGACATTTGGGTTGATTCCATGTCTTTGCTATTGTAAACAGGGATGCTATGAACATGGTTGTGCTTTGCTATTGAGGTGAACCTCTGCTATATGGGGGGTTATACTCAAAAGTGGAATAGCAGGGTCATATGGCATTTCAATCTTTAATTTCTTTAAGAATCTCCAGACGGCTCGCCAGAGTGGCTGTATGAGCCTGCATTCCCACCAGCAATGTAGGAGAGTTCCCCTCTCTCCACATCCTCTCCAGCATTTGTTGTTGTTTGTATTGTGGATTTTTGCCATCGTGACCGGGGTGAGATGATATCTCAGGGAAGTTTTGATTTGCATTTCCCTGATGGCTAAGGAAGTGGAGCATTTTTTAAGATATTTGTTAGACATTTTAATTTCATCCCTGGTAAAATTTCTTTTAAGTTCCAGGGCCCATTTTTTAATTGGGCCATTGGTTTCCTTGGTGTTTAATTTTCTAAGTTCTTTGTACACTCTGGACAGTAGAGCTCTATCAGATATGTGGTTAGTGAAGATTTTCTCCCATTCTGTGGGTTGCCTTTGAGCTTGTGTTATAATCTCTTTATCTGAACAGAAGCTCTTTAATTTCACAAGATCCCAACTGTTGAGAGTTGGTAGCAGTGACTGTGCCATTGGATGTCTGTTTAGGAAATGTTGGCCTAGCCCAATCAGCTCGAGGGAGTTCCCTATCCTTTCAACTATGGTTTTTAGAGTCTCTGGCCTTATATCAAGGTCCTTGATCCATTTGGAATTAAGTCTTGTACATGGTGACAAGTATGGGTCCAGCTTTAATCTTCTGCATGTGGAGATCCAGTTTTGCCAGCACCATTTTTTGAAGATGCTGTTCGTTTTCCATTGGATTCTTTGGGCCCCTTTGCCAAAGAGCAAATGGCTGTAGTTTTGTCTGGGTCTTCAATCCTTATCCATTGATCTGTGTGTCTATTTTGGAGCCAGTACCAGGCAGTTTTTATAACTATGAATTTGTACTATAGACTAAGGTTTGGTATGGTGATACCTCTAGCAGTGTTTTTGTTACTCAGGATTGTTTTTGCTATCCTGGGTCTTTTGTGCCTCCATATGAATTTTGAGATTGTTTGGTCAGCTTCTTTGAAGACTTGCTTTGGGATTTTAATTGGTATAGCATTGAATTTGTATATTGCCTTTGGTAGGATAGTCATTTTTACGATGTTGATTCTGCCAATCCAGGAACATGGGAGGTCTTTCCACCTTCTGGTGTCTTCTGCAATTTCTTTCTTTAGGGTTTTAAAGTTTTTATTGTAAAGGTCTTTTACCTCCTTGGTTAGGTTTATACCAAGGTATTTCATTTTTTTAGGGGCTATAGTAAATGGGATTGTTTCTCTCAAGGCTTTTTCACTTCTTTCATTCTGGGCATATAGGGAGGCCTCTGATTTTTGCACATTTATTTTGTATACTGCCACCCTGCTGAACTTCTCAATTAGTTCCACGAGCTTCCTGGTGGAGTTTTTGGGATCACTTAGGTATAAGATCATGTCATCTGCAAATAGGAATAGCTTGACTTCTTCCTGCCGATTTGAATCCCTCTTATATCCCTTTCTTGTCTTATGGCTTCAGCTAAGACTTAAAGTACAATATTGAATAGAAGTGGGGGCTGGAGCGGTGGCCCAGGGGTTAAGCTTCTGCCTTGCAGGGAAGGTCCTGAGTTCGGATCCCAGATCCCACGTCAGGCAGAAGCGGGGGCGGCCTGCATTTCTGGCCCTGGTAGGGCAGAGCCTGTGAATCATAGGGCGGAGAATGTGGAGGCGTCCATAGTGGTTCCTGAATTTGTCCGTGGTTCTACACACACACAGACACACGCGCATGCACACATACATAGGCACACACGCACAATTGAATAAATAAATGAATAAAATAAAAAAAAAGAAATGGTGAGAGTGGACAGCCTTGTCAAGTTTCTGATTGAAGTGGGAATGTTTCCAGTTTTTCCTCATTGAGCATAATTCTTACTGTGGGCTTGTTGTATACAGCTTTTATTATATTGATAAAGGTTCCTTCCATTCCTACTGTTTCTAGCGTTTTGATCATAAAAGGCTGTTGGATCTTGTCAAAAGCTTTTTCTGTTAAACTGGAGTCTTGTTATAATAGCACATTCAAGGCCAAAGCAATCATAATGGGACTTTGCATGCCCTGTGCAATGTCCAGCGCACTGTTGCCCTCATAAAGTCTAGCATCTGTTAAGGGCACCGAGATCCCTGGAGGCAAGGGATTGACAGCCATAGTAGTGCTCCTATGCTTAAGGGGAACAAGAGAAAGGGCTTATGGAAATGCCACTGGGTCCTTATATGTCATCGGAGAGGAGGACCCAGTGGAGAGTCAGGCGTACACAATAAAGGACTCTCTGGGAATTGGGGGGGAGGTACTGGGGGATGGGGAGGGAGAGGAGGGGGAGGAGGGAGTTCAGGGGGACGAGGAGGGAGGGAGGGAACTGGTAAAAAAATTTTAAAATGTATAATTACACTTTTAATAAAAAAAAGAAATAACTCCAAAAAAAAAAAAAAAGAATTCTTTGATAGCAACTTTTAGAGCAAAAAAGAAGAACAAGGAAGGAAAGCTTAAGAAAGGAGACAGGAGAATCAACGGGTCTCTCTTTTATTTGACAACAAGCAAGTGCAAGAAAGTTCATTTGTAATTTGTTCAATTGTCTGTCTTTTGTCCACCTGCATTCTAACCAGAGGGGACTTTGAGGTTTTTCTGAAGCACATGAGTATCTGCAGGTTCTATCCTCTTATAGTAGCTCTTCTTATCTCAATAATCTCAAAACCAAAGTTCCTGTGGAGGTCAATTGCTGACTCATTGCTGATATGGACATGCAGATACATATTGTCAAATGTGCCATCTTTCTCACAGATGTTTAGAACATGATTTAACATTTTAGTTCCTATTCCTAGTCTTTGAAAAGGTGCAAGACAACCCAATTTCATAAGTCTCTTCTGGTTCTGTGAATGACCCACCCTGCAGCACACTGCACCCACAGCTATGTGGTTGAAATAAACAAGTGTTGCAAGCTCACCATCCTCCAGCACATCCTTGTAGAACTTATTGTTATAGCTGACTGGAAAGATGACCTGGTTCAGTCTCTTCAACTGTTTAATATTGTGTGGTATCACATCTTCCAACTCGATCCTGCTACCTTTCCTCTTCACCTTCTGCTGAGGCCATGATCCCTCTGTCACCAACGCCATCCTCCTCTCTGCCTGGACCCCTCTGGGCCCTGAGCTCAGGCCACTGGACCCCACAAGCCAGCCTCCTCGCTGAGGGAAGCTCACTGGGAAGGCAACTGGACCCGCGAAAGCCAAGCTTGGCCCTGGGGTTTCAGACAGGACGGGAGAAATCTCCTGCTGCCCCGTGGGTGCTGCCACTTCACAGACCCGCTGCTGTGCTCTGATAAATTCTTTTAGAGAATATATTCTTCACGTATTGGGATCCTGTTCTTAATAAACAAGATTGAAGTATCTGAGACATAGCATATAATCACTAACATTCTTGATCCTTGTACCTTAAATAAAATGTCCCAATATATTTATAGTTACAGGTTTTCTTTTACATTTGTAAACACTATTTTGGAGGTTCTGGAAACATTAACAGGTAAAGTCTATTTTGTCTTGGAATTATCTCTTGGAGCATAGGCCAGACCCAGGACCACACAAAAAAGCCCTGGGAAAGTCCGGTAGGAACAAACAAACAAGCAAGCAAGCAAACAAACAAACAAACAACAACATAGGACATGAGCATGGGGGGATGGCTTATATGAATGTGTGTTGCTAGGGAGAGGGACAGAAATAAGAAGAGGCATTGGGGAAAGATAACAGAATATATTTATACATTCATGAAATTGCCAAAGAACAAGATTCATCCAGTATGAAAAGTGAGGAGAAAAAAAAAAAAAAAAAAGAGCAAAGCACAGTTTCACAAAATGGTTAGTGGGCCTGTCTTGGTGCTCTCAACCCTAACCTTCACTTCCTTCCTCCATGGAATGAAAAGCTTCTTCCATTTGCTGCTGCTGCCATTTGGTTCAACCTTAACACAGACCCAGAATCAACAGAACCTCAGACTGGATTAAAATCTCTGAGACCATAACTCAGCACCAGTCACCCACCCCAACCCCGTTAAATTATTCTGCATGTATTTTATCAGAGTATGACTAAAACCAATAGCAGGAATGTCAATAAAGGAAATAACACACCATTAACTCTGAATAATTGGCTACACAAAGATACCTCAAAAGTTTCTTTCATTTAAACTCCTTTCATCAAGAAACACAGTATTGGCTAGGTATTATTATTATATGGATAATTTCATTTTATCTGAATTTGATCTAGGTCTTTCATCTGGTGCCTGAGCTCTTACAACAGCCTGTTTCAATTTCACCCTTTCTAAAGATGTACCTTTCTACAGTCTAGATCACTGCATTTTGAAAGCTTATTTTAACAAAAGGAACTCTGATCATATTTCTTTCACCTCATTCACATTATCTTTATTTTCGGTGCTCTTGTGTATGTATGGATGGATATGTACATGTGTCAAAGTATGTTTACATGCATGGGGTGCAATGAATGTATGTGCATATGTTCTCATGTACATGATTGTGGAAGGTTGAAGTTGACATTCTTCTTCAATTGCTCTTCAATTTTATTATTAAGGCAGAGTCTCTCAATTGAACTCAAAAGTCACTTATGTTAGACAGATTGTCCAGCGGATTCCTTGTTTTTACCTCCCAAGTGCTGAGATTATTGGCAGTCACCATGCTTGCCAAGTTTTTTGTGTGGTTTCTGGATTTTGCAAATCTTGGATTTTCACATTGTGGGACAAGTGTCTCTTCCACTGAGCCATCTCCTCAGCACCATTATTAATATTTTAAACAATTTCATGTCATAGGTTTTGATTACCTTTCTAGCAAGACTGACCTCCTGTTGAAATAGATGTCACAGTTAGGCACAAGTGTCAACTTGATTGTTGAGGGTTTGAGCTCTGGGCACATTTGTGGAGAATTAGTGGCTGGGTTAATCCTAGAGCAAACCTGCAGGAGATCGTCTAGCTCTTGAGGAAGGCCCAGACTGTGGTAGGTGGGACTAGGCCCTGAATGGATGAATAAAATGCTGAGAGCTGGTTGAGGAAGTTGGCATTCTTGTTCACACTTGGCCAGAACTGCTTGTCTGACAAATAAGGACTGTCCCTCTCTCAGCCATTACATAGAGGTGGTGTGGCCAATTCCCTCAGCCCGTCTCCCGTCAAGCTGGACTAAGAACTGTAACCAGTAGTCATAAGAGAAAATAAACCCCTTGTTCCCTTAAGCTGTTTGATGGTCATTTATTAGCAATCATGCAGGTGAACTTCAACAGCATTTAGTACCCAGGAAGCGAGGTGTTGCTGATAAACATGTGGATTTTGTGGCTTTTGAATAGTTTTGCAGGACAAAGTTTGAAAAGACTTTGACTTTGTGGATTACAAATACCATTCTACAGAGTTTAATGGGCCATTTGGATAATGAAAATGCTGAGAGTGTTATGGATTGTTTGGGCCGTTTGTGAAGAAGGGAACAAGAACTTTGGTAAAGCTGTTTGCTTGATAGAGGAGAGCTGTGTTGGCAGCTTGAAGATTTGCATGAGGAAAGGGCAGGCAGCTGAACAGCTTCTGTTGTTGGAGACATGAACATCAATGAAGGAAAACTAGTGTACTTGTACTGGGATGGTGTAAGATATGAACACCACCATATGGCAATTTTGTGATTTGAAAACCCAAGTTCCTTCATGTGCTGAAAGCCCAAATTTAAGCTGTTTCTTTCCCTTTGCAAGTTTGGCTGCCTAGAAAAGAGGCTTTTCCAGAATCAGCTCGCTGAAGTTGGTACAGTTGTAACTTGAGTGAAACAAACTGTGTTTCAGCCTCACTTTGGAATCTGCCAGCAGCCCCCTGGAGATACTGGTTTTGGTAAATGACTGAAGGGTTCATGGAGAGCAGTAAAAGCTTGTCACCAAGTGGAAGGCATGGAGTTCCTGCAAGAGAAGATGAAGCTTATAGGTGTAGAGGCGAATACAGAATGCTGTTTGAAATGCCAGAACCACAAAATGTATTCTGAGGACAGCTTCAAGTAGAGATTCAGCTGGTCCAGAAGAAGTCTGCTTTTACAAGTAAAACTGCAAAGCTAGAATAAGCATGTTACAAATAGTTGGAAATATATGAGTCAATAATGTTAGGCAAAAGTGCACTAGAAGGATGAATTTAAGCTAATAATGAAGACTTCTAGAAATCATTAAAATCATTTATTGTTTACATGTAATGCAATTAAGTATGTAAAATAAAATGAAAGATAGTGAGTGAATTAAGGAATAAATGCAATCAATAGTTGAGAGAATGAGAGAATTCCCTGCTCTCTCCTGAGTGAACATTAACTGATAGTGTTAGAAATAGGAATGTCTGAAAGACTCCAGAAACTGCCAGAAACATGAAAAACAGTATTATTTATTTACATTAATGGCCTCTTCATCTCCAGATTAAATATAAATCCCTCTTCTGAATACTTATGTTCTTGATAACAGCCATCTATTTTGTGCTTTCTTGAGTGTGTGTGAGCTTATTCACGTGTTTGACTCAACCTTTCTCTCATTCTGTTCTAATTTCCATCCTACTTCTCATTAAGATTGATAGATTATTTCCAAATCTCATTGGATTGATAATTTCCTGTTTTTACAAGTTTATTTAACATTGACTTATCTAATTTTTCCCAATGATTCTGAACCACTGTCATCATGAGTCATAATTTCTGTTTAAGTATATTAGCAATGGAAAGGAACATCAATAGAAAAACTCCAAAAGGAAAGACAAATGCATATAATCGTATATTAAAACTTAACCTGTTTTAAGTTTTGAAAGATAGCCAAGGAAGTTATTATCTATTAAAGATTTGGCAGTTCAATCAATGATGTATTTCCTTATACCCTGGATCAGGCAAGTAAATATCCATTGTAATTGAGGCTCCAAATAACTTCCTTCACTAGTCCTTGTTTAGTAGGTTTTTGTGCACAAGAATGATATTTGAAGGGCACTAACAGGATTGAGTTCTTTTGTGAAAGTGGATCTAACCACTGCTACAACAATAATCTACTTTTGGTAATAAATTATTTGTGATTTCATGTGTGGACATTGGGTGAATGACCACAAGTATGGGTGCTTACCCAATGTGTAAATCTAAGCTACCTTATAAAAAAAAAAAAACTAGTTTAAATATTTCACTCACAACAACCTCCTTGCCTCTTGCTCTTGGTGATTTTACCATGAGGTAATACTGAGAACAACAACATTTGGGATGCTAAAATTGAGAATTCTTAAATTGCACTATTGGCCCTTCATTTTTTAAAATTATATCTTCTCAGTTCCAAAAGTTTGATTTACTAAATATTCAGTGACAATTCTGTGAAAATGTATTTTGTCCAGATTGATGAATTTTGTTCTTTATTAGCGGATGATAGTGGAAATGCCCAACAGTTGACGAGTGGATAAGAAAAATGTGGTACATTTATATAATGGAATACTACTCAGCCATCAAAAATGATAAATTAATGAAATTTGCCAGGAAATGGATGAAATTAGAAAAAATATATTGAGTGAAGTATCCCAGACACAGAAAATTAAGCGCCATATGCACTCCCTAAAAGGTGGATCATAGTTCCAAACCCACGTAGTGACACACTCAAAGATAAATCACTGTTAATACCTATAACAATTGCAAAGATTATAAACAGGAGGGAAGGGGAAGGAGGGCACTGCCAGAAACAAGGAAAGAGAGGATCATGCTACAGCAGAGAATACAGGCCACCATCAAGTACTGCAAGTAAGTAATGAGACATCTGGTTAAGCTCACAGACTTTCCTTCCTGGTCACTTGCAACTGATGGGGTTTGATCTCAACAGAAAGGGAGGGCATAGAGTCTGGTAGATAGAAGGTAATCATCCTGCAAATGGGAGACTGACCCCCCCTCAGTGCGATCTCCTACTCTTATTCCATCTACCTTTGAATCTACTCTTTTTTTTTCTTTTCCTTGAATTTATTTTTTGATGTTTATGAACATTTTTAGCAAAGTTGAACCAGTAATACAAAATAATTCAGAATGTATTGGCTTTTTTTGTTGTTTTTGTTTTATTTTTTATTTTTTTATTAATACATTTTCATTATTATTTCAGCTCATACAATCTTAATAGGTACACCAGTTCCCTCCCTCCCTCCTCCTCCCCCGTACCTCCTGCTCCCCCTCCCCTCCCCCCTCCCTCCCCATCCCCCAGTGCCTCCTGCCCCACTTCCCAGAACAGCCTTTTATTTCTGGCTAGAAATCCAATACCAATCAAGATGGAGCCAAGGGTGGTACAGGAACAGCAAAACGAAGAAGAAGAAAAAAAAGAATAACCATAATTCAGAATATCAGAGACCCTACATTAATCACCAGGAAAAAGCTGAGCCTAATCTCTCCCTAACCCAAAGCTCAGGGAAATTTGCGGAAGAGGGGGCAGTAAGATTGTAAGAGCCTAAAGATGGAGAGGAGCAACGATATGCAAGATACTCCACACACATTAGGGCTGAAGTAATCATAATAGGACTTTGCACGACCTGTCATTGACCCCCCAAAGTCTAGCATGGATCCCAGGCTCTAAGATCCTTAGAGACAAGGGATTAAGAGCCATAATAGTGTTCCTATACTAAAGGGAAACACAAAAAAGAGCTCTAGGCAATATTACTGAGTCCTTATACCTCATCAGAGAGGAGCACCCAGAGGGAAGTTTGACATGCACACTAAAGGATGCTCCAGGGATTGGGGGAGGGATGGGAGAAAGGGAGGAGGGGAGGAAAGGAAAGGGAAAAGGGGGGAGGGAGCAAGGGGACCCAGAGAGGGATGGAGGGAGAGAGGGGAATGGGGTACCTATCAAGTTTGTATGAGTGGAAAAAATAAATTTAAAAAAAAGAAAGAGAAAACATCATTTTCTACTCTTGGACTTTAATACTATAACAAGTTTTTTCATTTTATTTTTTACTTAGTTATACAAGCTCAATAGATACAGCCATCCTTGCCCCTTGCCCCTCCCTTACCTCTATTATTCTACCATTTCACTTCCCCCTTTCCTCTCTCTCACCTCAGTTTCCTTCCTATTCCTTTCATGGTGTTCCCTGCCTGCTCCCTCCCATCCTCCAGAACATCTGATTACATGGGTGCTGAATTTCTCTCTGAGTCATCTACACTAGTGAGGATTTGGGACTTAGTGGCATACCTTGGGGTTCCTTCTTGGGGCATTCACTAATATGGGAACTCTGTTATGTCTGTTTAACCCCTTGTTTCTAAGAGGTTAGGATCTAAGGATCCTACTGCCTGAAGCCTACTCCCCTGAGATCCATGCTAGTCTTTGAGTGCTTGTTGGGATGTCAGCCATTGTGCAGGTCAGAGAAGGTCAAATTACATTATAATAATATCCTGGCTATCCAGTCGAGACTTAAGTGGATTTTCTTACCTGCTGGTGGTCCTCCCTATCTTTAGGCTCTTATCTTGCTGCCCCTTCTTCCCCAAGGTTCTCTGAGCTTTAGGATGGGGAGAGATTTGGCTGATCTGGTTCCAGGTGAATATGAGTCTTTGATGTTCTGAATTATGGTTGGTTACTGTTTTTGGTTTTGTTTTTCCTGTGCTGCCCTTGGCTGCATCCTGATTGGGTATTGAGGTCATCTCCTAACCAAAGATAAAGACCTTTATTTAAACAAAGGTCTTAATATAAGAAGAGGCTTAAAGTAGAGGGAAGAATAGGAGAAGGACACAGTAATGAATGGGGTCGGCCTCCTGGTTGCTGGTTGATTACCATTTAACTGCCAGCTTCTATGCCCTTCCTTACTGGGGATAGGTAAAGACTAAAGATAAAGACCTTTATTTAAACAAAGGTCTTAATATAAGAAGAGGCTTAAAGTAGAGGGAAGAATAGGAGAAGGACACAGTAATGAATGGGGTTGGCCTCCTGGTTGCTGGTTGATTACCATTTAACTGCCAGCTTCTACACCCGTCCTTACTGGGGAGATCAAATCTGTCTCATCCCAAGTGAATAAGAAGGGAAATGAGAGTCAGCTGCATCGGATATCTGGCTACTTACAGGCAGTTCATGCCTAATTTCTCTATTAAGGTGTTTTCTTTTATCTCCTTTCTTTTGAGGTTTCCTTTCTCCTTTCCTCCTAGTTATAATCCTTTGTGGTTATAGTGGGTGTTGCAGAGATTTACCTTTGAGTTTGTCATTAAGTGGGTTTGGAACTAGGATCACTTATAAAGGAGAACATATAGCACCTAACTTTCTGTGCCTGGGATATTTTCCTCAGTGTAATTTCTTCAATTCAATTCATTTACTGGAAAATTTCATTAATTCATTTTTTTGATGGCTAAGTAGTACTCCATTGTATAAATGTACCACATTTTCATTATCCATTCATCAACTGTTGGGCATTTGGGTTGATTCCATGATTTTGGTATTGTAAATAGTGCTACAATGAACATGGATGTACTCATGTCACTGCAGTGCATTTTTACGAGAGTATTCCGAGTATAGCAGGGTCATATGGCATTTCAATTCTTAACTTTTTTTGAAATTGCCATCCTGATCTTCAAAGTGGTTGTACAAGCCTGCATTCCCACCAGCAATGTATGAATGTTCCCTTCTCCCCACATCTGCTCCACCATTTGGTGTTGTTTTTATTGTGGATATTTACCAATCTGACCTGGGTGAGAGGATATCTCAGCGTAATTTTGATTTGGATTTCCTTGATGGCTAGGGTTGTGGAGCATTTTTTAAGGTATTTATTTTAAATCAGTATTGAACTTTGTTTAGAAAAGTGTTGTGAAAGTCTTTCCCATTTGTCAAAGGAGAAAAGTATCATTTTTTTATCTATGTTTTAAAAACATTTTTTAATTTGATTAAGTATATTAGAATTGTTTAAAAGTGGATGTTTTTGCTGTGTGCTCTGCAGGCTGTGTTCTGAGTATGAAGACTGTGACTCCCGACATTTAGAAGATGGACTTGAGGCAGTTTTGCTATTTATAATTCTCTTTGACATAGACTTAAAATTTATACAAATATTATTTGGTTCTTTATGCTTTGTATAATTCTGCCTATGTGTCTTATTGGATAACAACTAAGAATTTTAATATAAATTTAGGCTTTTATATTTTGTTATCCTAGGTAATAAGTAGATAGAAATCAATTACTAGACAAAGTAAGGAGAGGTTGTGTGTGATCTTCTTCCCACAGGAGGGGAATATATTATAATCTCAGGAAATGGAATAAACTTGCAGAACCTCATCTTTCATTTGGAACCACATAGGTAGTTTTGAGTGTTGGTTTTTTTTTTCCATAGGATCATTCAAAATAGTAATACTCAAGATTTGTGGCAGTTAGTTTCATGTATCAATCTGATATTAAATGCATATTAAATTAAGACAAGCCTAGGACAAACATGTAGAAGATTACCTAAATGATGTGGAAAAAAACCATTTAGGAAATTGGTACCAGCATTCCCTAAGCAAATGAATAGGATAGAGAGATAACTGGTTGTTAGACAAGCAAACTTGAAGGTAAGCTTTGGTCCTTGCCCCTGGTTCAGCGATTCCTGTGGGAATGGTAAGACAAGTTCCCTCAGTCCCGCCAGTAACTCTCCCTTCATGATAATGGGCTGCAAGCTAGAATCACGACCATGAATAAGCTCTTGTTCCCCTAAACATTTTGGATCATTTATTTAATGCAGCAATAGAATCTGAAACTATGCCAAAAGCGTCACATAGAAAATAAATATTTCGAAATGATAATGTACCAGGTGGTCTAGTTTTAAGTGGAAAGATTATTGCTATCTCAATTGGGTGGAACCAAGAAAAATTCCATAGTTAAATACTCTGCACTTCAAAAGGGCTGTGCACAGTTATTTCTATGATAGGTGAATACTTTGTTTTAACTATATCAGGTCATCCTGGCTACTAGTTTTATTAAGTCATAGTCTGTGTTATCAAAGGTAAAATAACCACAAGGCTTTTGGTCACGTATATGTGAGTTTACAAAACTTCAAAGTGTATATTACCTATCCCCTTTGCCAGTGTATATCGTCAGTATTTTTCAATTTTCTTTTGTAATTTTCTATTTGCAGATAACCCAGTAATCTTCCTTTATTTCTACTTTTTCATTTCCTTTTATTCCCTATTTATTTCTGTAGAAAACTTTATCTAATAGAGGTGGGTTTCATTTATACTGAAATGTCTCTTCTGAACTTCAGTTGTTATGATAAAAGTCACTTTTCTATTTCCAAACAGATCATATTCTTGTTTTTGAGTCCATTTGGTTCCAGACTACTTAAGAGAAGATATTTCTAAAAATTCACAGTTAAAGCTCCAGACTTCCCATTTCTCTCCAGTAAAGGAGCTGAAGTTTTGGTGAATGTTATCACTTTTCAAAAGTCAGTACATAATAAATTTACTGAAAAAAATCTAGATCTAGAATTTCATTTCATTGGGAATAATTATATGGGTAAATCAAGTAGCCATGGTCCTCTAATACATGGAGGATAATATTGCTATGCATTGATGATCCACAGTGCTGGAATTAACAGAGCATTCTCATGATCTTAGAGCATATGTTTTGATCTCAAAAAACTCTACTCATTCTTTTTCTTCTTTATCATCTTCACAAAATTCTGATAGATAACTGAACAACATCCTATGGCAAGGAAAGTACTGGCTGCCATACAGGCCAGCAGGAAGCCGATCACATCCAGAGAGTAGTACTGGTACCAGGTGAGCTTGTGGGCCAGTGGCCTCAGGTGCTTGGCTCCTTTGTGGCGCATGACAAACTCGATCCAGAAGACAACTCTATCCAGGGGCTTCATAGGCTGGTCATGGTGAATGGTTGATAATCTCATTGCATTGTTTTTATAGCTGAATGATAAATGCGTTAATATTCAATATAAATAGAAAGTACAGTGTGTATTTTTTGTACAGAGAGTAAAAATGCAAAAAATGACAAAGTTGTACAGATACTAAAAGTGGAAGGGAAATAAATTGCTTATCTGACAGTGAGTGAGAGAGAAAGAGAAGGTGAGAAAGAGAGAGATACTCATGAACAAATACACGGATGTATTGAAGTAAGACGACAACTTCTGAAAGTTAAGAAGTTGTTTTTTGTCTCTTTCTTTTTTCATTGTGGTCTTCTGGGGAATGGAACTTATGTGGTCAGGTTTACCTGCAGGCAACTTTACCCATCAAACCCTCTACCAGCCCCACATAAAAATGTGTTATTCTAGGTTTTGTTTACTTGGCGGTACTACAGATTGAAATTAGGACCTCTTGTGTTCCAGAAATATACCCTATCACTCAGATATCACCCCAACTAATGTTTACAGATATATAGGCAGAAACTTGTAGAATGCCCTGGACTTAGTCACATAAAAGAAAAAAAAAAGCAGAAATATACAGGTATTATTGCTCAAGAAGTAAGAATTTCTTACCCTCCAAAGACAACACAAAACCAAATGAGCTATTCCAAAGTGAAAGTAGGAAGGAGACTAGTTTAAAGAATTTATAAAGCAGAACAGGAGTGGGGATGGGATTGGGTTGTAAGGGGCAAGAGCACATAAATTCATTAAAAAGTGTGCAATTCTTTGAGGGATTGAAACTTGAGGCACACAATAATCAATTACTAATGGAGCTGGTTTTCGGAATTCAGAAGAGTTCCACAGTTTTGGGAAAGCAGACAAATCCCCATGTAGTTTCCACCATAATAGTTATCTGGGAAAAGCTGATAATTGTTGCCTAGTATTTCTATTGACATGCTAAGAGTTATTAATGATTAGATAAAAGTGAATTGCCTGCTTAATTTAATGAGTGTGACAGTTAATTTGAACTTTTGTGTATTTATCTATTCTGTAACTAATAATTGGAAAGAAGAACAGCCTTTTTCTCCATTATTTTAAGAAAAAAAGCATTTATTTTTTGAATAGTGTTAATTATTCTTATTGCAAAGTCAAATCTTTTTTCATGTGAGAAAGAGAGAGGGAAAAAGAGAGAGAGAGAAAGTATATACACATGCATTCCAGAGATATAGATGTAGGTTTGAAAGACAACTTTCAGAAGTCAGCTCTCCTCCTACTATGTGTATTTCTGGGAATAAAACTCAAGTTACTAGCTTTGGGAACAGCTTCCATACCTATTGTAACATATTGTATGTAGACAAGTTTGATCTTTTTAAACTTTATTTATTCTTTCATTTTCTGTGTGTGTGTGGTGGTGGGGGGTCTGTCAGAGGGCACATGTGTCCCTGAGGAGGATCTTTCTTTTACCCACTTCTTGCTTTGCTCTGCATTTCTCAGGTTCTTCCCAGCAGGGCCAGAAGTGTTTGCCATCACCAGTTCTCCCTGGCATTTTTATGTGGGAACTGGGATCCAAAGTCAGGACTTTCTGCTTTCCAGGCAGAATCTTAACACCTGAGTCATTTCTCCAGCCACATTTTGGCTTTCCTTTTAAAATTGCATTTACATGATGAGAGAGAGAGAGAAAGAGAAAGAGAGAGAAAGAAAGAGAGAGAGAATGTGAGAATGCACAGTCATTGCACTCTATTTTTGCAAACTCAGATCTAAGTAAGTTTCTTTCTGCCCTATTATTCTTAGTTTTCTTACTAACATGATTCTTACGAATTTTGATAGTGCAAATTTTACACTGAAGATTTTTAGGTCCATTTGATTTTTATGCTAAAATGATTATTGGCCAGTGTATAGGGGATAGTGGTCATAAAAAGACATGGCTCATTAAGACTAAATGTCTGTGTACTAGAGTATAGCACAATAGTATCAGCAAAAGAAGTGAATACACACACACACACACATGAGTATGCTGTATTTTTAAAGCAGACAAAAATTCTAACAGTATTTTAATCAACTAGTCAAAAGAAGTCACGTAACAGTGAAAACTAGTACATTGTGTTATAAGCATGCATCATGTATCAACTAATTAAGAAATAATCTTCATTTCCCTGTATCATTGTTCTATCTGTTCAAAATAAATATATGTAAACATCAATACAAGGGAAATATATACATTTATCCATTAACAAAAACCTGTGAGAAATCGAGTTTGATTATGTCTTATTAATTAACAAAATCATTGTTGAGATTTTAAAAAGCAAAGAATATCAAGAAACACATGATGGATATAATCATTTGTACCACTAAAAAGGTTTCAATTATCTGTTAGTTTCCTACAATATAAAATTATTTTTCAATTTTTAATAACTTTTCCTAGTTTTACAAGCATATTGAATAATTTTTCCTGTCCCTTCCTTCTCCCTTCCTCCCTACCATTTTTCCTTCTTTCCCTCTATTCCCTCACACATATTATATTGACTTTTAAATGAACACTTAAGTTCTAAAAAGATGATACATAGATGTTTTAAAATATATGCTTCTTTGATTCAATGTTTTCTAATGTTTCTTTGTAACACATCTATTACTGTATTCACTGAGTCTGTCAATTGCACATGTAAGCAATTTCAAAATTTATACTAAAATTTAAGTTTAGTATATTAACTTTAATTGTCATCTTTTTCTAGTGAAATAAGAGGAAAATATTGGTCGGAGATGATGGAGTATCCTGTAATATATCCACTGTGGGGGATGAAACAAGACAATTATAGGCTCAATACCAATCTAGGCTGGATGACCATTTCTATTTATAAAAAGACCTAACAAACAAATGAAGTGTGAAACTCACTCATACTCTAATTTAACTCTGTATTTGAAATTCATTGCTATGTTCCTGGTAATTAGATGAGAACTTTTATCTCTACAGGCTGATCAATGACTCAGTGGATAAAGGCCCCTGTTAGTGTAATGATCTGAGTTAAATGTCTGAAGTCCATGGAATACCAGGAAAAACTGAAAGTTCTATTGTGATATCTATATCTGTGCTGTACCACATGTGAATCTCTTGCCCTCTCTTTCACCCTTCTCTCAAAATATATAAAATATTAAATAAACTAAGTTTTAAAAAATTATACAATGAATAAGTGATCTAATGGCACACATATCTTAGTACAGAGTACTTGATTCTTATGTGCAAAACCCTGGGTTCAAACATGGAAGAATGTATAAATAAGTCAATAAATAAATTATACTCACACAGGGTTGTTAATGACTGCTGTTATTGCATTGAACAAATCTGAACTTGACATTCTTTTGAGACTCAATCCAATCCCAGCTCCTCTGGCTGCAATGTGAGCAATGTTATCACTTTGGTCCCCAAACAGAGGAATGCCGACCATGGGGATCCCATGGTAGATTGCTTCATAGATGCTATTGGTTCCACCATGAGTTATAAATGCTTTGGTTTTTGGATGACCTATAATTGAATTAACTTCAATACATTGAACAAGAAAGTACAAACTACTTAAATGACATTTTTTTCTCAAAAAATGTTTATTATGCTTTGTATTTGTTTTTAAATTGCTTTCATGACTCAGTGTGACAAGCACCCAAATTCATAGATAAAGTAACTGAAAGGTGAAGAGCAGATAAGGCACCTGACTTAGGAGTTGAGCAATGAAAATGTGAATATTGATTGAACACAGAGCACATGTTGCATAAAAGAAAAACACTGTCAAAGAAAGGTCATGTGCATGTTGGAACTTATTATCTTTTTTTTTATTTCCACTCATACAAACTTAACAGGTATACTGGTCTCCCTTCCCTTCAACCCCCTATCCCCTTGTGCCCCCTCCCCTCCACCTTCTCTCCCCATTCCCCTTGTGCCTCCCCCTTCCATCCCCGGAACATCCTTTAATGTACATGCCAAACTCTCTTCTGGGTCCACCTCTCCGATGAGGCGCAAGGACCCAGTGGCATTTCCCAGAACCCTTTCCTGTGTTCCGGTTAAGCATAGGAACACTACTGTGGTTGTCAATCCCTTGCCTCCCAGGATCCTAGTGCCTTTAGCAAATGGTAGACTTTGTGAGATCAATAGTGTGTTGGACATTGTGCAGGGCATGTAAAGTCCAAATATGATTGCTTTGGCCCTAACTTGTGTGGAGTATCTTGCATATCATCATTATTATCTTAAAGAAGCAGTGTGTCCGCTTATTCTGACATGAAGAGTGCTGAAGATGCTAGGAGAATGAGAATCGGAAAAGGTTGCAACTTCTTTTCAAAAAGATTATTAATCTTCCCTGTTAAAATGCAGTCATGCACAGTAAAAAGCTGTATGGTTTCTTAACCATATTTGGAACATTCCTACCTTAGAAAAAGAGAAAGGCATAGTGAATAAATTAGAGGGAAGAGATTAACCAAGGTAACTATATAAATTTCTCTATGAGAGGCAGTGACTGCTAAGAAATTTCTTTTGTTTATTATAGTAAAGAATATACTTTAAAAAATAAAATTCAAATTTTCATTACTAAAATTGGTTTACTTCCTGGATTTTCCAAAAATGAATGCTTTGATTGTTTTCTACTATATTATCAAATGTAATGCTTTTCACCTGTGTTTTAATGTAAATTTTCCAGATTCTTACCAAGAAGGTCATTCTGAGGAATCCAATGGTACATCTGGGTGTTGGGTCCTAAATTGTCGGGTTTTTTGCCCTCAAATTTCCAAAGAACCTGTTGCATGTAAGATAATACATGAATCAAAATTTGAAATATCGTGTTTTCAAAATTAGGGACTTTAGAAGTTAAAAATTAAATAACTTTCACAGCACAGGTGAGAAATTTAGGACATGAGAGATTAAGCAATGAGAATTGCTAAAAAACCAAGACAAAGAATATGTCACCTTTTCCTGTCTTACTCTGGTATTTAATTGGGTTGAATATAATCATGATTTTCCATACACAATTACATAGGCAAATGAGAAAATAAAACAGTAAGCGAAATATTTAAGAAATGGTTGTAGCCTCATAATTCTTACAAAGAATGCTGACAAATTATTGACTCACATTTTATACTTATTTACTATAGTAACTGTCATCTACTAGTTAATTTTACACATTTTTAGTGCAATAGCTCTCACTTACTAGTATGCTAATATTCATTGCTTTATATTAGACTTTGGCTAGTTTCTGTTTGTACTTCACTATTAATAAATGAAATATAGTCTGTATTCACAATTATTTTTGGTGATGATACAACCTCAATGATCAACCTGAGGATTGTCAACTAGCTCACCCATGCTGGAAAACAGGTTTTTATGTAGTTTTTAAACTGGTTGTTAAACATGAAGTCGTCTTTGCCAGGCTTCCCATATTCCAAATTTTGGATGTGTAGTCTCTGGGAAGTAACAACATGGAGTCTATAGACTTACCAGCAAGCTATATATACACTTTGTGTACCTACTGCCTCCACCATGAATTATCATCTCCAACCCTAGAGTGAATTTGGCATTTCTTGATGTGAAAAAGAAATCAAATTTATTTGTCTTTTCTTTTGAGAAATCAATTTTTAGGAAATATAGAGAACATGCATTGATTACAATTTATTAAACATGGTATGCAGAAAAATTACAAATCCTCTTTACAAAATAAATTCACATTATTAGTAATTTGGAAATTCCTAAAAAATACTAATAGAAGTATGTTTGTTATTCATGTGTAATATAGTTTTTGGGAAAAAATCCATATTTTTATAGGGCTAAATGTTTTCCCTGCTGATAAGAGTATATATTTCTGGGCTGGAGAGGTGGCTCAGGGGTTAAGCCTCCGCCTTGCAGGCGGAAGGTCCTGAGTTCGGATCCCAGATCCCACGTATAGACGCCAGGCGGAAGCGGGGGTGGCCTGAGCTTCTGGTCCTGGTAGGGCGGAGCCTGTGAATCCCAGGGCAGAAGGAGGTGGAGGCGTCCATGGTGGTTCGCGAATTCGTCCGTGGTTCTACACACACACACACACACACACACACACACACACACACAGACACACACACACACACATACATACGTACACATGCACAATTGAATAAATAATAAAAAAAAACTAAAAAAAAAAAGAGTATATATTTCTTTTTCCATCAATGTACAGACAAAATATAGTGCATATGACCCCTCATGCACTGTAAAAGCATCCTAGCTTCAAGTCTATAATCTTGCATGCTCAACTTGGAGGTTCCATATAAACTAAGAAACCAGGAAGAGGTCATTGGAGAAACAGATGGAAGGACAGGTAGAATTTCTATGTATTAAAGAAAGATTGAAAGGAGATACCTTGCATGGCTGGGAAAGAAAGCCACTCCTAGAAGCTATGGGTTACTAAGGAAGCAGCAACAAGAGCAGTGTCAACATTATGGTAACCTCCTCATGAATTTCTGGTCAAGGAAAGAACAGAGGTGCCCAAAACAATCTATTGCCAATTTTCTTGGATGGTCATCAGAACTAGATGATCAGAACCCATTGCTAGAGACACCATACAACTCTTGCTGTAAGATATAGAGAAATCAAGATGTGGTGTGCACTACTTCAGATGAAATGCAGAGTATTCATTGCAGATGAATGATTGCTATGCTCTGATACATACAAAACATTTCCAATTCCAGGTTCAAAGTATTGATTTTATAAATTGATATCTATTGTCATAAACTAGAGCATCATCTACATGTTTAATAACTATTTCCCTTGTAACTGTTAAAGTTATTTCCAGACCTCAGTGAAAATGCAGCATAGGTGAATAGAGTAATATTTATCCTATAGATGGCTAAAGGAGTAGATCAAATAAACTAAATATTAAAATTTGGCAGGTATAAAGTTAAGACATAGAAGTCGTTAGGATGTTAAAAATCTAAACTTCTTCCCACATCAAATTGTTTTTGTTTGAGTCTCCTTTTCTTTTTTCCTCAATGGGAAGAGTATCACTCTATGTGTTAGAAGTATGGAGTCTGGTGCACTGTGTTTTATGATGTGTGGGGCTCATTGTAAGGACAGGACTGACTTATGGCTATTGGTATGGCACAGTTCAGAAGTGATTTGTTTTGTATTCTCTTTCACTCAATTCACATGCCAGAAAGCATTCTTGGTTTGAGACTGTATGTCTTAGTCTCCCCTTTTTTGAATAAACTTCCTAGTTATACACTAAACGAGCCTGAAAGATTTTCAAGGAAATGAAGCAAAGATTTACAAGGCAAGTATAGACCGCATGCTGTATTTTAAAATTTTTTCAAAATGTGTTTAATAAAATAGTACTAACACAGGTATTAACTAAAAATGAAATTCTTCCAATGTTTTTATTGTAACATGGATTAATGGAAGTTCTAGAAAAGAAGCAAGAGACTGGACAAAATTTGATTTTTATCCTATTGCTACCAATAAGGTTATATTGCCAACATTTCATAGGATGCCTTTAGCTTTGTCTCTTGGTCCTCACAATGTTTGTATGAAAGTCATTGTGAATCAAATATCTTTGTTGCTATTGTTATATTTGCCATAAGTTTCTTTGCTATTAAACTGGCTAAGGTAAATTACAACTGTTAAAATTAATCTTCACACAGTAAAGTTCTGTAACCAGACCTTTCAGACACTTTTACAAACTCAGTAATTTGTGATTTTCCATGGAGGCATTTAACGTACCTTTTGTGGAATCTGTGCAAGGGCTGAAGTAATCACTTCAATCTTCTCTGTTATGTTACTGACAATTGTCCCCAGAGAAAATACCACAACACCATGTTCTCCAGAGCTCTGGACAAACTCTTCCATTTCCTATGGGGAAAGATATTTTTGTGTTGTTTTCACATCACAAAATAACAATAATAGAGAAAATCTATTGAAAAGATTGTTATGAACATATTGGGGTAAAACATTTATTTTTAATGATAACTGGAGGTTCATCAGTGGTAAAACACATATAAAGTAAAAATTACTCCGATACTTTTAAAGATTATGGATAACAGTGCTTTCATATTGTTATATAGCAAATCTATGAATATTTTCTCCTGGAAAACTAAAACTTTAGAGTCAATATGTATTATATGAGATGCTCTTAAAATGAATCTTCACTTACATTTATATTTATTCTACAGATGAGTGATTTTATTCCAAATTCTTTTCTTATATCTAAACTTTATCTGATGGTTGACTTAAGGTGATTAAGCACTTTCTAGTATGACAGTTATGCAGGGCCAATATACACATGTTTAAATCATATAATCCTTTTTTAACTCAGGTATGACTGAGGAATTTTCAGTGTTTATGAATAACTGCTCTACATTATGGTTATTTACATTTTGATTATTTTGTTTTACATGACATCAAGTGAATATGCTATGTAGGGATAAGTTATAAACCCTGGTAAGACAACTGGCATGATTTCTAAATTTTCAATTTCTTTTAAAAGGAAAGTAAATCTCTCTTAGAGGAAGAGAGAGACTTTTTGTTGGAATAGAGATTCAGCATGTCTGTGAATCAACCTTGCTTGAAAAACATAATAGACATTATTTTTAATCATCACTGTGAAAATGCTATATTGTTTTCACTTTTGTTTTCTTCTTCTTAGTCTTAATTCCTTTTGATTGGAATTGAGAAATTCTTCAATAATAAAACATAATCTGCAAAGCCATTTCACATATTATATCACATTTTAGGCTTAGTAATTTTGAAGTTTTATGTTGTTGCTAATGAAGTAAAAAAGGAACTATTTACAGATTATACAATATAACAGTAAAGAAACTTGCTTCCTACATTTGTCTTAAAATTGTGATATTACTTTCATGATGATGATCATATGATATGGTTGGAGAATTCTTTTGTAATGAAAATCTAATGATGGTTTGCAGGCAAGTATTAGGAATAATTAGGTATTATATACAGCATACATTTTTCTATGGGGCTAGTCTGTCAGGCACTATTATAAGGAAGGTAGCCTGAAGTAAGCCAGCATGATGAAGCCTGATAGAAATCAACTATTTTATTATCCTACTGAAAAATGCAATTGAAAACCAGAAAAGTCATGAATTTGAAGTGGTACCCTACATTGGAATACATAGACAGGGGAAGAACAAGGAAAATCCCTAGAAAATAGGGATGAAAATTTCTTGAATAGGATTTGGATACCTCCTGTAACAGACAGAAGAGTCAAATCAGGTTTTAAGAATTATGCATTTGGGCATGAGTAATTATTTAATTAAGCAAATTCTGAGCAAAGCTGTTGATTATCTAAGTAATGTGAGAAGATCCAGTCCTTGGTAGGTGGGATTATTCCCTGGATAGGGGGAAAGATATAGTGTAAACTGGTTGTAAATTGAAATTTGGCCATAATGAGATATCACAAAATACATTCCTCTCTTACATCTTTGGATATGGTGTAGTCAAACCCTTGATTCCTGATGTTGGTATGAACTTTCATGCCATTCTGATGAGCTGTAATCGAATCCTAAACTGGAATAATTCCCTGGTTCTTCTAAATAATTTGTGTCCTGTATTCATTTATTATTGAGGAGATGAGATGAACATACCACGGTGGAGTGCCACCAAGTTGTATGAGGTGTTTAGGATACCACATTGACAAGAAAATCTTAATATCTGAGGAAAAGTGCATGAATGTCTGAGGATATTTAAAATTGTGAGTTCTTCATAGAAACAAAAGTATAAATGTGTTGGTCTACTCTACTGACACTTTTAAAGGCCATTCTTATCTAAGACCAAAGCCTTGAGGTCAATAAGTTTTCATGCATATAAGAGATTCATTTGAAGCTTTTATTCAGGTCAGAAATGGAGCCTCAGAAAAGCTGATTCTCTGGAAAATGTCACAGACTGGTTTTCAGAGTAAGTATTGTAAGCACTGTCATCATTTTTCCTACCTCGCCTTGTGACAAATCAGATATCCCACAACCTGATCATCAGCCCTTTACTCTTCCCTGTATGAAAATATAATTTTAGGAAATGGGTGGTGGGAGGTTTTACTGTTCTCCCAGCAGGAGACTGTGGTCTTTGTTGTCATCTACTTAGCTTCTTTGTTCTTATCTAGTATTCTGGATGATTCTTCTTCCTACTGGTGCCTTCATTTCTTCCCCTGGAAGGCAGATCTGAGTCATATTGTACATTGTTTTATTTTGATAGTGAGTAAAAAAGGAAATAATCTCTGTCATCGTTTGAAATGTGTCCCCCACAATCTCATGTGTTTGGCAAGGTCATATCACCTTGAGAGGCAGAGGCTTGCTGGAGGAAGGTAGTCACAAGGGGTGGGCCTTGAGGTGGATTAGTCCCATCCTACCTCCAGGAGAAGTCAGCCTTTTGCAGCAAGTAGTCTGCAGCTCTCAGCTTCCAAGATGTCTGCAGTGACTTAACCTCCTCCAGCTTTGGTCGGCCAGCCATGAGAGACTATACCTTCCCTCTGAAACCATAAGCTAAATAAACCTCCCTTTCTTCCTTAAGTTGATTGACTTTGAGAGAACTCTCTCACAGTGATAGTTAAGAGTAACCGTTACAATCTCTTTTCTAAAGTTATTCATATCCAGACAAGACATTAATCAGGGAGAACCCAGAGGCCTCAAAACAATGCGGGTTATTTCCATTGTTCATGACAACCCATCAGAACTGATGTTAAGTTCTTCTTGCTGATGACACCACATATTTCTGTCAGAGAACATGAAGAAACAATCCTGGGAATGACCTAGACATTTCCTTCTTGCTGTGTGGTTTTCATAATACCAGAAAGTAATATATAAGATGCCAAGGAAGAAATGCCATTAACAGTCTTTCAAACTTCAAATGTTATAAACTATAAGATGTATATTAGTGTAATAATGGTATGAATGTATAAGGGTGAAGAAATGCATTATAAATGGATTTAAAGTCTGCTCAAAAGAAGGGGTCATTCCTGGTTCCATAAATCTGGCTAAGAGTCCAAGGATGGGGACTTCTAAGCTTGGAGGAGAGCTTTTTGCTATTGCCTTATTAAGTGGACAAGAACTACCCTTTAAACACTTATCTACAAATCCATAGATTAGTGCAGATCTCAGCCTTCATTCAAGAAACTTCTTTCTTTAATGGAACATAGTCAAAATATAGACTCATAACTAGTCCAAGTGCATAAGTGATTATGAAGTAGTTGACTCTAGCAGGATTTCTCCACCCTAACAATCAGGGATCATCACAGAAGTGTCAGAAGAAAAGTTAAGATTCAGAGGAGGGGAAGAATATTATCAAATAGGGCCACCTGGACATAAGGCCACTACATCAATGGACTCACTTCAGCTGCATTCACATGTGCAGATAACAGATTGGACCCATCAACATTATATCATGGATGATGGAAGAGCTTATATAGCCCAATCTCTCTCTGAATGAATATTGATGACTAATGTTGTCTTGAGTAAGGGAAACCATTTGGCGCAGGAGTGGGGCTAACAGTATATCACTTATGGTGTATCAGGTACCAGGAACATGCTTGTGTAGTCATCCCCTAATGTACTCATTTGGTCTTATAAACAAGAGAGGACATAAGAGTAAGAGGGAGGGGCTGGAGAAATGGCTTAGGGGTTAAACCTCTGTCTTTTAGGCAGGATCCTAGACCCCACGTATGGACAATAGGCAGAAGAAGCAGGGGATGGCCTGTATTTCTGGTTCTGGTAGGATGGAGCCTGTGAATCCCAGGGCAGAGTAAATAAGGAGGAGGTGAAGGTGGTCCATGGTGGTTCCCAAATTTGTCTGTCGTTCTACACACACACACACACACACACACACACACACACACACAATTGAATAAATAATAAAAAAAGAATAAGAGGGAAATCCTATTGTGGAGAAGAGGAAGCTTCTCAGTGAGAAAAGGAATGCAGATAAAGAGGGATACTAAAGGCAGAAAATGACAAAAATTCATAGTATGGAACTGTTCATAGAATGAAATAAATAAACAAAAGTAAATATTTTCATATAATATTCATTAAGTGATTAAACTATTTTATGTAGTGTTGTGGGACAGAAACTGGATATGTTATTAGTTCCTAGATTATGCTAATTATTTTATAGTTTTTTTGAAAGAACAATACATTCTCATACTCTAAATTAACTGTTTAGTTGATCTAACCATTTTGAATATATCTAAGAACTCTCATGTTATTCCGTAAGCATAGGAAAATTCAGAAATTTATGAATCTGAAAAATGAGAGCTTCTAATTGACAGGGTAATTTTTTAGCTGAGAGAAAAACTGAATAAATAGTGCAGAAGCATATGCATTGAAAATTAAACAATACAAAAATGAGATGAGAAATATTTACCTTAGGCAAGGGTTTGGCAGGTTTGCAATGGAGCCCGCCAACATACTCAACATTGGGTAAAGTTGGGTGTGGAAACTCCAAATCCCAGTAGGATCGGATAAGCCACATTTCTGCTTTCCTCATTGTCTCTGCTAAGGTAGTGGGTCTTCCTAAATAAAGAGAAATAGAGAGACAGAAGAAAAGATTATGATAGGATTGTCTTTGTGATATAATATGCATTTTCTGAAAAGTGTCAGGATAATTTGTGATCAATGATGTATGAAATGTGAATTTATATAGAAAATATACTTATTTATCTACAATGCATATTACAATGTAATTTATTTGTTGTTTACATATGTGTGTTAAAGACAAATGAAGAAGAAATTCTATCTTTAGTAATGTTCTCAATTTGATAATCATAAATAACCATTAAAATAAGCCATGATACATATGTCTCATTAGATTTTAGACTTTTAAAATGATGCTTAAAAGGGGAATAATCCAGGGATTGGAGTCATCAGAAACCTCAATTTATAGTATTTTGGAGTCTGTCAATAACATAATATGTTTCATAAGTAAAGAAATCCTTAAAGATATATAGATAATTTTAATTTTAAATATGGAAATCAGTATATATAGCAGACAATAGTTGAAATGCTATTATACAATACTAAAACTATAGTTTTGTCATTCTTCAGTTGATTTTCATCATGATGTTAGGGAGGTGCCAACTGATTTTTTCAAAAGAAAGAAAAACGCAGTGAAATGGGCTTGTAATTGTTTAGAGAAAAGCAATATGCTTCACTGGATAATGGTATGACATCCTAATATATTCTGTGTTAGTGATGTGCAAATTTTCAAAAGCTGTAAACTTTAATATAATCTCTGTGAACTTAACAGAAAATACAATTTTTCATTTAACCAGTTCACCTATACAAGACAAACTAGCCTTACTTTACATACAAATAAGAATACACTTTTCAGAGGAAGTGAAAAAATGGACTTACCTAAAATTTCAGTGTAAAACTTATTCCATTTCTTCTCATTAAATGTCTGGAACCAAAAGTCAAAATAAAGCATGCATATCATATTCTTCACCCTCTCCATGAAGGTCATTTCACCACTTAACCCCGACATAATCACGGGTATGTAGGAGGGAGGGAACAGAAGTCCTCCACTATACTTTTCTATTGTGTAGCCAGGAGTGAAGCGAAGACTGTACATAAAAGGTATTTTAAGTAATTCAGCTATCAGCTCACCACAGGGACCAATTGCATCTGCAAGAAGGATATCAAACTTCAAGTTTTTCATTTTTTCCATGAGCTGTTTGTTCAAAACTACTTGTTTGCAGATGTTTTCGCAAGAATCAGAATAATCCATAAACATTTTCTCTAGTATTGGAAAATATGACAAACACGAATCTGTTGGGAATTCATATTTCCAAAAGTTGGCCCAGTTTTTGACTGACTTTTCCTTCTCATTTTTATTGATAGACACAGGAAAAGTTTCAAACTGAAAACCAGATAGTTTGTTGTCAACAAAAATAGATGAAGAAGGTCTCATGACAGTCACTTCATGGCCCCTCTGTGCAAGTTCGTCTAGTATTACCTTTAAATTCAGCCAGTGACTGTAGTCCACTGGCCATACCAAAACCTTGCCACAAGTACCAGATCTGAAGTAACAATTTATCTGTAGCAGCAACAGCAGAACAGAAATCCATTTTGTAGGCATCCTGGTAGATTTCAATGTTTCTTTTCCTGATGTGCTCCCTTTGCCCCTATTTGAACTTACCTCTAAGAGAAAATTAGCCAAGAAGTTAAAATGTCACTTGGTTGGTCAAAGTCTTGTATTAGAGAGTTGGAAAAGGCAATATTTACTTCTTTGACATTTATATGATGAAGAGTCCTCCCTATATCCCCTTCCTTCAACAATCCATTCCACTCCCTCCCACCCTCTGCTTCTATGGGTCCAATGGTTTCTTCTAGATCATCTGCTCCAGTGGGATTTAAGGTCTTTGTGGTAGATCCCCTCTTGACAGGGAATTTCCCCCCTCACCTGTCTAGCTGTAGCCACTAAAGTTACCAATGCTTGTAATTATTTTTCCTGAGATCCTTGCTAGTCTGTGGGAACATGCTGGTATGTCATTCATTGTGCAGGTCTAGTGAGGACAAGTCTTTCTGCTGTGAGTTCTTGGAAGCAGCAGCTTTGCCTTGAGTGGAATGTATTTGAAAATAACTAACAGAAAATTTTCACAAATTAACATAGAAATACAACCATCTTCAATTTGGTTCATAGCTTCATTGATAGAAATACATAGTTCCTAAAAGTATAGACTAATAAAATGCTTATTCACTGAACTTTAATGCATAAAGCATATTATTCACATGCAATTATTTCAGAAACATGATATATAAGAAACCTTTTTTTCTCCCACATTTAATTTTTTATCCCAATCGTACAAGCTCAATAGGTACCCTCGTCTTCTCCTTCCCTCCTCCCTTCCCCAGTCCCTCCTTGCACTGTCCCCCCACTTTTCCCCTTCCTTTCACCCCTTCTCTCCCCTTTGCTCAGTGCCTCCCCCTTCCTCCATCCCATCCCCTAGATCATCCTTTTTGTGTGAATGACAAATCTCCTTCTGAGTCCTCCACCCTAACAAGGGGTAAGGACTCAGTGGCATAGCCAGGAGTCGTTTCTTGGGCTCCCAGTTAGTATGGGAACTATGTAATGTCTGTTAATCCCTTGCCTGTAAGGATCCTACTGCCTTGAGCCTTCTCCCGTTTTCCATGTTACCCTTTGGGGGGTTGTTGACACGTCAGCCATTGTGCAGGTCATGCCAAGTCTGATTATGAATATTGCAGCCCTAACTTGTGTGGAGTATCTTGCATATCGTTGGTCCTCCTCATTTTCAGGCTCTTATGATCTTGCTGCCCGCCTCTTCCTCAAGGTTCCCTGAGCTTTAGGATGGGGAGAGATTCGGCTGGTCTGGTTCCAGGTGAATAATGTAGGGTCTTTGGTGTTTTGAATTATAGTTTGTTGTTGTTTTCAGTTTTGCTTTTCCTACACTGCCCTTGGCTCCATCCTGATTGGTTTCAAAGATCACCTCCTAATCAAAGATAAAAGAAAAAAAAACCCTTAATATATAGACTTCTGCATCTATTTTAGAGATACTATTATTAAATCAACTTTGATGGACCCTCTTAGTAATATGGATACAACTTTTAATGTTTAATAAGGAAATCAGAAAATAACTAGGAAATTATAAAGGAAGATAATTTCCTCCATGCTACATGCATAATTGTGCCAGTATTTCATGTATTAGTACCTATCGCACATATATACAATAAACAATCTATTTAGTGAGATTGACAAACTCTTTTTTAGAAGATGCAAGAAAATATAATAAAATGCTTTTAAAATTGTTCAGAAAAATCCACAATGGTTCAATTTACAGTGTTATTATTTTCTCAAATATTCTGTAACAAGTGATAGCCCACAGGACTCTAGCTGACTTTACAATGAAAGTCTTTTCAGTCTTTGTGAGGTTGATAGTCATCATATAGGTTAATTTCATGTCTTACAAAACAGATTCTTCACATCTGGCATGAACCAGAAAAGGTAGGATTTCACAGTGCCAGTGAAAGACACAATTTACCCAGAAATTTGTTGTAAAACTGATTCCACCTCTTCTCATTAAATGTTTGTAAGCAAAAATACAAAATAAAGCACATGAATCATATTTTTACCGTATTCATGAATTTTATTTGATTGCTTAATTCTGATAGTGTAACAGGTACACAAGAAGAGCAGGGGAAGTCCTCCACTATTCTTTCCCACCATGTGGCTGGGTGAGAAGCAAAAAGTTTGAACAATGAGTACTTTAGGGAATTCAGTGAGCAGCTTACCACAAGGCATCTACAAGGACATTTATTCCTAATCCTTGAAGTTTAGCCATAAATTTCTTTTTCATAATATATCTTCACAGAACATTCCCATGATCAGAACATGTCTACAAACTTTGCATCCATGAAAAAAATGACAAAAATGTGTTTTCTTCAAAAACATTTGCCCAATTTGATTGACCAGTCTTTGAAAAAAATCTTGAAAATCATCCTTACCTAAATATGAAAAATAAATCTCACATTTGATAAGGGATGTTTCACCAACACCAATAAAAATAGAAACTGAATATCTCAAAACAGTTACTTCGTGTCCTCTCTGGACAAGTTCACTCAGAATTATTTTAAAATTGATCTAATGGTTGTATTCTGTGGGTTACCCCAGTACCTTTCCTGTCTGCAGAGCTAAAGTAGCAACTCATAGAAGAAAAAGGTACATTTCGTAGACATCTTGGTGATATTCATTTTTTCTTCTCAAAAACTATTCTCTGAGACATTAGCCAAGTTTTCAGGAAAGGAAAAAATTAACAAAGAAGTTAAAATGTAACTATTATAAATGAAAGTAAATATATTGTGGAAATAGTCTGGACATGTCAATAGCAGACTGACAAACAAATAACAAAAAAAAACCACATCATTGTGAGTTTAAATTACATCTTGTTTCCAGTCATTTGTCAATGGATATATGGGTTGTCTTTATGTTTTAGGTATGGTGAATGATGTCACTGTGAATACTGGAAACCCCTGTTTTTCTGTTGATGTTTTCTCTACTTTCAGTTTTTCTGGATGAATAGCTGGAAAGGAGATTAATGCTTTTTAGGAATTTCTAAACTACTTTTCAAAATATCTATATATAAGTGTATATAATGTCTCTTTATAACTGCCATCCAGCTAATATTGAATTAACCTTGCAACATTTATGTAACATACTTTAGATATTGGATAGGATATTTAACAAGTGATAAATTTCTGGTACGGGTACCTGGATTGAGTGGACTGCCTTTAAACTTTGTTGATATAAAGTTTATATAACTTGTAACTCACCAATTTAACATGTATATTCAAATGTTTTATACTATATTCACAGAACTATAGAATTAAAACACAAATTTCAGAATGGCCAACTTTCGTTGACCAAGAAAAAATACTTTATCTTTTCATCATGAATTCAACCCTACCAATTTTTTTTTTTTTTTTTGCCTTTAGCTTTCTAGTTGGGAACTCACCTTCTATCTTCACATATTTTCCTATTTTTCATATTTCATACAAATGGAATGCTATCATACATAATATTTTGCAGTAGATTTGTATTTTTCAAATCACTTTATAGATTCACAGTGTATTTTTCAAATCACTTTATACACACACACACACACACACACACACATACACGCTTGGTTTAATCTAGTGCTGATTTTTTAAAGGACTTCTATACCTTCACTTGTATTTTTTTAAACCTACTCTCAATTGGAGCTTCATTAAAATATTTTACCATTATATTTTTGAATCTGCTGTTGTTTGAGGTTTTAAAGAGAATTTTTATAATGTGTTCATTTAACAGCATCAACAGCTGTCAGAAACAGTTGTGGTAGATCCACAAAACATACAATTTATGTATCAGAACTTTATTTTATTAATAATGGTTTATAATGCAAATGTTCTATATTTCATTTATTAGCTCATTGGTAAAATTTTGAGGTTTTCACTATTTTAAGTTATGATGATCTTGATTAATTTGAGTGTACAAATTTAATGCAAACATGCTTCTATTGTTTTTGAATATTATCTGTAAAGATGGAATTTCTGGGTAACTTATGTTTATATTTTGAGAAATTTCCAAAGAACTATTTTCTGAAGAGGGTCCACAATTTAATCCCAGTAATATGAATATGACTGTTCATATGAATGTGATTCCTCTAGGTATCTTATGCAGATAAAAATCATTATTATGAGTATTTTGTTATTGAATTATTTTTCTTAGGAATTATGACATAAAGATTTCTTTGTGGTTTAGCATATATCAGAATTTCTTTCTTTGTCACATGATTGTGTGTTTTAAGTACATTTTGTTTCTAGTCACTTGTCAATTGTCTTTATGTTTTAGTTGTGGTGAATGATGCCACTGTGAACACTGGAAAACCCTGCTTGTCTGTTCTTCTAGCCTCTACTTTCTGTTTTTTTAGATGAATAACTGGAAAGGAGATTAATGAGTCATAGTTGGTTTTTAGGAATTTCCTAACAATTTTTCACAATGTCTATGCTATTTTTAATTCCCACAGCAATGCAGTAATTTTCAGTTTCTTCATGTCCTCTCAAACAGTTGTTATCGCCCATTGTTGTAAACAATAATGATCCTAATGTCGTGGAATTATATTTCATTGTAGTTCAGAATTGCTTTCTTCTAATGGGTAGTCATCTTCTCATGTGTTCCCTAGACATTTGGGTAGTTGTATATACTTGAGGACATGCCTTTTAAGTATGGTTCCCCCAGTTTTGAATTAGGTTATTTGTTGCAACTGTTTTTGCTGTTCTTCAATGTAAGATCTTCTTAGGTATTGTACAAAAAATGTGATTTTTAAATATTCTCTTCCTATATGTACATTTTATTTTCTTTCTTTATAGTTAGTGCTCTTTGGTTCACAGAAGTCATTGATTTGATACAGCTCTACTTTGATGTCATATCTTTGAAGTCATTTCCAAATCCAATGTGGTGAAGTTCTTCTTAAATATGCTTTATTTTCAGAGCACTTCATGGTTTTGACTTTATATTCATTGCTCAATTTTGAGAAAGTTTTAATGAGAAATAAAGTACATATAATATCACGAAATAATATATGTGAATAATACATATAAATAATATATATGTTCAGTTTCTGACTTGCACATCTTTAAACAATTTCTAGAGCTGTCAGGGCGATAAAAATGTTCTTTGTTACATAATCTTTGGTCTTTTGTCTTGTTGTTTCAGAACAGTTCAAAGGATAAAGTCAATGAAATGTTCCTACAAAATCATGACAACTGACCAAAGTGCAAAATAAAGAAACTGTAGACAACTTAGCTTCAGACAAGTTGTCTAAATCACCCCATTTCAGGGATCAGGGAGCCTGGTAAGGCCATAAGAGTGTAAAAGCCTACAGATGGGGAGAAGTACTATGAGACCATAATTCCTGACCATTTTAGTGCTGGTTGTTATTCCCAAAAGCACAATGAAGTGACATATACTTCCACTAGTCTTCTACAATAGCAGGTCAATCAATATTTCACCTTGGTTAAAGACAATCCCAGAACACATGGTTTTACCCCGAGAAATGGAGCTGGAGAGGAGGAAAGACTTTATTTAATGTGTAATAACATTGGAGTCTGATACTCAAGCTAGATACCCATCATATAAAATTACAACCATGTTGTGGTTTAAGAATAATCAATTGACTTTATAATTTGAATGTGACCCAACTGCCAAAGAGTTGGAAATCATACCAGGAAATTCAGGGTTGCAATAAAGTGTAACCTACTGATATGAAATGCAAGATGCCTTTTAGGCTCAGAAGGTGATTTGACCATTGAGTGAATAGAAACCCTTCTGTCCAACAACAGAATAGAAGAAAATGAAGAAAAAAATGAGAAAATAGAAAAATACAATTAAAAGTAAATACAATATGCAAATAAATACAAATAAAGGCAATAAGAGGAGAAATACAGCAAACTGGATTCAAAAAATAAAAACATTCTGAAAAGAACTTTAAAAACAAACTGTAAAAGCTCTTCCCTGGGTCCTCTGATATTGATACCTCTTAAGTCTGATAGTGGGTCACAGTTAGCATCTGTTGTTTATCCAAATTGTTCATGCATGTGGACTGAGCAACGTTCAACCCAGAGCATTATCAGTTAGTCTTTCCCTAGATCTTAGCCAGTGTTCCAATATCACTAAAAAACAATCAAACAAACAACTGGTCATGTAGCCAACACAAACAGCTCTTTTCAAACTATAGTCAACTGCTAAAACTTATAGCAATTTATTCATATTTTCAGTAATGTACATGTTCAAGAAGAAACATGTGTCCTGCTATGTAGCTACTGTTTGTAACTGAGGTAGTTTCAACACATAAGAATTCAAAATTATATTGAGTGAAGTATCACAGACACAGAAAACTAAGTGCCGTATGTACTCCCTAATAGGTGGATGCTAATACCAAAGCCACTTAGTGACACACTCAAAGATAAATGTCTGTAATACCTATAATAATTACAAAGATTATAAGCAGGGATGGAAGGAGAAGGAGGGCCCTGCCAGAAACAAAGAGAGAGGGGATCATGCTACAGCAGAGAAAATCGGCCACCATCAATGAGTGCGAGTAAGTAATGAGATATCTGGTTGGGCTTGCAGACTTTCCTAACTGGTCGCTTGCATCTGATGGGGTATGATCTCACCAGAAAGGGAGGGCATAGAGTCTGGTAGATAGAAGGTAACCATCTTGCAAACGGGAGACTGACTCCCCCCCTCACCGCGGTCTTCTACTCTTATTCCATCTACCTTTGAATCTACTCTTATAACGACTCTATAACAGCCTTTTATCTCGGGCCAGGAGGTGTCATCCAATACCCACAGGATGGAGCCAAGAGCGGTGCAGGAGCAGCAAAACTGAAAAATAAAAAATCAACAAACTATAATTCAGAAAATCAGAGACTCTATATCAACAACCTGGAATCAGGCCAGCCTAATCTCTCCCCATCCTAAAGCTCAGGGAAATTTGCAGAAGAGGGGGCAGTAAGATTGTAAGAGCACAAGGATGGGGAAGAGCAATGATAGGCAAGATATTCTATACAAGTTAGGGCTGAAGTAATCATAATAAGACTTTGCATGACCTGTGCAATGACCGGCATATCATTGAACCCCCAAAGTCTAGCATGGATCACAGGCACTAGGATCCTTAGAGGCAAGGGATTTACAGCCACAATAGTGTTCCCATACTTAAGGGGAACACAAAAAAGAGCTCTAGGCAATGCCACTGAGTCCTTATAGCTCATCAGAGAGGAGGACTCAGAGGGAAGTTTAACATGCACAGTGAAGGATGCTCCAAAATGAGGGGGTGGGAGGGGGCACTGGGAGAAAGAGAGGGAGGAGGGGAAAGGAAGGGGAAAAGGGGGAGGGAACAAGAGGGACCAGGGAAGGGAGGAGGGAGGGAAGGAGGGGAATGGGGTACTTATCAACTTTGTATGAGTGGAAAAAAGAAATAAAAAAATATGGAAAACTTAAAAAAAAAAAAGAATTCGAAAATGTTGTCTGGCTGGCTTGATGCAGGCCTTCAGCAGGAGGTTGAAGTAGGAGACTTCTGAATGTCAGAAATGCCTGTCTATACAGCATGGTCAAGACCTACTGTCCTGCATAGTAAGATTAGCCTTGCTTCAAAAACAAAAACAAATAAAAAAGTATACTAAGCCAATTGATGTCATGTATATCCTCAGTTTTATATATTAAATAATGAAATCATTGCTCCTGGATTTTTGGCTAAGATCAAGTACAAATACTGAAATGAATGAGAAAAGTCATTAGGTTTATTAAAATATAATTTTAAGTCAATGTAAAGTTGATTAAAATATGAGCACTTTCCTTTAATTATAGGATAACATTCTTTTCTGTATTTATCACTTCTTGACATTTTTCTTCACAGTGGGACAAATCTAATCCAAAGCCTTGTGCCTGCTCTCCCACTCTACCACACTTCAGAAGTATAGCATCTTCTTGGTCAAATTAATAGCTTGACTTGATCTTAACTGTTAAGCACAGAAGATGGAGAATGGAAAATAATACAGTGATCTTAAACTTTCTATATAGGACCCCAGGTCAGCCCACAGGGACCCAGCTCCGACTCCCACCATCCAGCCGGAGCTGCACGCGGGGACCGAGGGACGAGGAGGACCTCCCCCTGCGCCCGGGCCCCGCCCCAGCTGCCCTCGGGTTAAATAGCTCCACGCCCATGCCCCCATCCTCCCTTTACACCCCACACCGCTCCGCCGGTCCGGAAGTGCGCTACAGCCGGGCCTGACCCCGCGCCCTAGGTAAGTCTCCGCCCCCCGTCCGCCCACCAGGACACCAGGCCAAATAATTCAGTTTAGTGAAATTGAGAGATCTTAAGAGTTAAAATGACAATGCCAAAGTCAAAGTGCAAATCCATGAGAAGCAACACACAAGTAAACAAATTTCCCACTGAAGAAATTAATCCCATAATGTTAGATTCCAACAAGAACAAACCCGTGGAAAAAGGCCAAGAAAGCCTCACCCAGGATAAAGTCTTTCAAAATATGATCATTACCATGTTCAATACTATGAAAGAGGAAATCCGGGAGGAATTACATAATCGAATCAATCGCTTTGAAGAGGAACACAACAGACATCTGGAGGAGTTGAGAAAAACAGTACAAGAAACAAAAAGTGGCATAGAGCAGTTAAAACAAACTCAAGCAGAGTTTAAAACTGAGCTAAAAGACAAGTTATCTTCAACCCAGAACACCACAGAGAGTCTTATCAGCAGAACTAAGGAAGCAGAAAACAGAATTTCAGACCTTGAAGATAAAGTGGGAGTACTAACCAGCTCAATGGAAGAGGTTGTTAAAGCCAAAAAGATACTTGAGAGAAATGTCCAGGAGATATGGGACACCCTGAAGAAGTCTAACATGCGTATTCATGGAATACCAGAGCAAGAATCTCAAAATACCACCCCTGAGGAAATTTTTCAAACGATCATCAAGGACAACTTTCCTCATCTAAAAAAAGAGAGGCCCATCCATATACAAGAGGCATTCCACACCCCAAACAGATATGACCAAAATAGAAGCACGCCAAGGCAAATAATAGTTAAAAGACTCCACATTCATGATAAGAACTGGTGCTGAGAGCTTCAAGGGAGAAAAATCAAGTCACTTTTAAAGGTAAACCTATTAAAATAACAAATGACTTCTCAGTCGAAACAGTAAAAGCAAGAAGAGCTTGGAGAGACATATTTCAAGTATTGAATGAGCAAAAATGTCAACCCAGGCTGACTTACCCTGCAAAACTATCGGTTATGATCGAGGGAGAAAGAAAAATTTTTCAGCACAAAGACAACTGGAAGAGATACATGTCCACCAAACCAGGCCTTCAAAAAATGCTAGAAATGATATTCAAGCATGAAGAAAAAAACAGGCATATCCAGGAGAACAGAAGGCAAATATAACACCATTAAAAGCGAAGCAATATACTTATAAAAGCTACTAACCATAATAAATGTCTGAAATTAATAGTTTCTCCATTATAACACTAAATGTTAATGGACTTAATTCACCGATCAAGAGACACAGATTACAAACTTGGATTAAAAATCACAATCCATCAATCTGCTGCCTGCAGGAAACCCATCTCACCACAAAAGATAGGCACGCTCTAAAAATGAAAGGCTGGTCAACAATTCTACAAGCAAATGGAAGCAAAAAACAGGCAGGGGGAGCCATTATGATATCAGACAAAGTGCACTTCAAACCAAAGAAAATTATAAGAGACACGGATGGATACTACATTTTAGTCACAGGTACAATTCACCAGGAAGACTTCACAATACTGAACATATATGCACCCAATACGGGCCCCTCCGCATTCATTAAGAAAACCCTACAGCGTCAACAGCAAGAAATCAACCCCCAAACGATAATTCTTGGAGACTTCAACACCGCCCTCTCAACATGGGATAGATCAACAGGTCAAAAGCTTAACAGAGACACTTTGGAACTTAATCAAACCCTGAAAGAAATGGACCTCACAGATCTCTATCGAACTTTTCACCCACGCACCAAAGAATACACATTTTTCTCTGCAGCACACGGAGCTTTCTCCAAAATAGATCACATATTGGGCCACAAAATGAATCTACACATATACAAGAAAGTTGTAATTCTAACCTGTGCCCTATCAGACCACCACGGCCTAAAGCTGGACATCCACAACTCATCAAACGAAAGAAAATACACTAACTCCTGGAAACTTAACACTATGATGCTGAATGAGAACTGGATTCAGGAAGAAATTAAAAAGGAAATTCAAGATTTCCTGAAAGTGAATGATAACGAAAATACAACTTACCAAAATCTCTGGGACACAATAAAAGCTGTTCTAAGAGGTAAGTTCATAGATCTTAATGCCTACGTCAAAAAAATGGAAACATCAGAAATAAACAACTTAACAATGCAGCTTAAAGCTTTAGAGAAACTAGAGCAATCTGATCCCAAAAGCAGTAGAAGAGAAGAGATTAGCAAAATAAGGGGAGAAATATGTAAAATCGAGATTAAGAAAACGATAGAAAAAATCAACCAGTCAAAAAGCTGGTTCTTTGAAAAAATCAATAAGATTGATACACCCCTAGCTAAACTAACCAAAAGCAAGAGAGAGAAAACCCAAATCAACAAAATTAGAAATGAACATGGAGTTATCAGTACTGACACTCAAGAAATGCAGAGAATTATAACATCATATTTCAAAAACTTACACTCTGTGAAGTTTGACAACACAAAAGAGATGGATGAATTTCTAAGTAAACACAACTTACCTAAATTGAATCAGGAAGTTGTGAATTATTTAAATAGTCCTATAACATATAAGGAAATTGAGGAAGTAATCTCAAATCTTCCCACCAAAAAATGTCCTGGACTAGATGGACTCAGCACAGAGTTCTACCAGACATTTAAGGAGTTAATAACACCAATACTCCTTAAACTGTTCCATCAAATAAAAAAGGAAAGAACACTGCCAAATTCCTTCTATGAAGCTAATATCGTTTTAATCCCAAAACCTAATAAAGATTCACTTAAAAAGGAAAACTATAGGCCGATCTCTCTGATGAACACAGACGCAAAGATTCTCAACAAAGTCTTAGCAAATCGGATTCAAAAACATATTAAAAAGATCATTCATGGGGACCAAGTAGGCTTCATCCCCAGCACACAAGGTTGGTTCAACATACGCAAATCAATAAACGTAATTCATCATGTAAACCAGTCCAAAGTCCAAGACCACATGATACTCTCGATAGATGCAGAAAAAGCTTTTGACAAGATTCAACAGCCTTTTATGATCAAAACGATAGAGACAGTGGGAATGGAAGGAACCTTTATCAATATAATAAAAGCTATATACAACAAGCCCACAGCAAGGATTAGGCTCAATGGGGAACAATTGGAAGCATTCCCACTTTAATCAGGAACTAGACAAGGCTGTCCACTCTCACCACTTCTATTCAATATTGTACTTGAAGTCTTAGCTGAAGCCATAAGACAAGAAAGGGACATAAGAGGGATTCAAATTGGCAAGGAAGAAGTCAAGCTATCCCTATTTGCAGATGACATGATCTTATACCTGGGTAATCCCAAAAACTCCACCAGGAAGCTCCTGGAACTACTTGAGAAGTTCAGCAGGGTGGCAGGATACAAAATAAATGTGCAAAAATCAGAGGCCTTCCTTTATGCCCAGAATGAAAGAAGAGAAAAAGCCTTGAGAGAAACAATCCCATTTACTATAGCCCCTAAAAAAATGAAATACCTTGGTATAAACCTAACCAAGGAGGTAAAAGACCTTTACAATGAAAACTTTAAAACCCTAAAGAAAGAAATAGCAGAAGACACCAGAAGGTGGAAAGACCTCCCGTGTTCCTGGATTGGCAGAATCAACATCGTAAAAATGACCATCCTACCAAAGGCAATATACAGATTCAATGCTATACCAATCAAAATCCCAAAGCAATTCTTCAAAGAAGTTGACCAAACAATCTCAAAGTTCATATGGAGGCACAAAAGACCCAGGATAGCAAAAACAATCCTGAGTAACAAAAACACAGCTGGAGGTATTGCCCTACCAAACCTTAGTCTATACTACAAATCCATAGTTATAAAGACAGCCTGGTACTGGCTGCAAAATAGACACACAGATCAATGGATAAGGATTGAAGACCCAGATATAAGCCCACAAAGTTACAGGCATTTGGTCTTTGACAATGGGGCCCAAAGAATCCAATGGAAAAAGAACAGCATCTTCAACAAATGGTGCTGGCAAAACTGGATCTCCACATGCAGAAGATTAAAGCTGGACCCATACTTGTCACCATGTACAAGACTTAATTCCAAATGGGTCAAGGACCTTGATATCAGGCCAGAGACTATAAAAACCATAGTTGAAAGGATAGGGAACTCCCTCGAGCTGATTGGGCTAGGCCAACAGTTCCTAAACAGACATCCAATGGCACAATCACTGCTATCAACTCTCAACAGTTGGGATCTTGTGAAATTAAAGAGCTTCTGTTCAGATAAAAAGATTATAACACAAGCTCAAAGGCAACCCACAGAATGGGAGAAAATCTTCACTAACCACACATCTGATAGAACTCTGCTGTCCGGAGTGCACAAAGAACTTAGAAAACTAAACACCAAGGAAACCAATGGCCCAATTAAAAAATGGACCCTGGAACTTAAAAGAAACTTTACCAGGGATGAAATTAAAATGTTTAACAAATATCTTAAAAAATGCTCCACTTCCTTAGCCATCAGGGAAATGCAAATCAAAACTTCCCTGAGATATCATCTCACCCCGGTCAGGATGGCAAAAATCCACAATACAAACAACAACAAATGTTGGAGAGAATGTGGATAGAGGGGAACTCTCCTACATTGCTGGTGGGAATGCAGGCTCATACAGCCACTCTGGTGAGCCGTCTGGAGATTCTTAAAGAAATTAAAGATTGAAATGCCATATGACCCTGCTATTCCACTTTTGGGAATAACCCCCCATACAGCAGAGGTTCACCTCGATCGCACAAGCACGACCATGTTCATAGCAGCACTGTTTACAATAGCAAAGTCATGGAATCAGCCCAAATGTCCAACAGTTGATGAGTGGATAAGGAAAAGGTGGTACATCTATACAATGGAGTACTACTCAGCCATCAAAAATGATGAATTACTGGAATTTGCCGGGAAATGGATGTCATTAGAAACAATTATATTAAGTGAAGTATCCCAGACCCAGAAAATTAAGCGCCGTATGTACTCCCTAATAGATGGCTCCTAGTACCAAACCTACCCAGCCCACCTAGAGACAGTAATTGCAAGGATTATGAACAGGAGGGATGGGGTAGGAGGGCCACACCAGAAACAAGGAGAGAAGGGACCATGTTACAGCAGGGAACATAGGCCTCCACCAAGGACCCAAATAAGTAATGAGACATCTGATTAAGTTCACAGACTTTTTTTTTTTTTAATTTATTCAGTTGTGCATGTGTGCGTATGTATGTGTGCGTGCGCATGTGTCTGTGTGTGTGTAGAACCACGGACGTATTTGGGAACCACCATGGACGCCTCCACTTCCTCCGCCCTTGGATTCACAGGCTTTGCCCTACCAGGATCAGAAATGCAGGCCGCCCCCCCCCCCCCCCCCCCCGCTTCCACCTGGCATCTATACATGGGATCTGGGATCCGAACTCCGGACCCTCTTCCTGCAAGGCAGGGGCTTAACCCCTGAGCCACCTCTCCAGCCCAAGTTCACAGACTTTTGTTCCTGATCATTTACTACTGAGGGGGTGTGATCTCACCAGAAGAGGAGGGCATATAGTCTGGCAGATAAAAAGTAACCATTTTGCAAATGGGTGATAGACCCCTCCCTTAGTATGGTTTCCCACTTTTATTACATCTACCTTTGAATGTGTTTTTATCACAAGACTCTAACAGCTTTTTGTCTCTGACCAGGGGGTAACATACAATGCCCACCAGGATGGAGTGAAGGGCATTGCAGGAGCAGCAAAACTGCAAAAGAAAATCAACAAACCACAATCCAGAACTTCAGAGACTCTATATCAACCACCTAGAACTAGGCCAGACTAATCTCTCCCCATCCTGAAGCTCAGGGAAATTTGCGGAAGAGGGGGCGGTAAGAGTGTAAGAGCAAAAGGATGGGAGGAGCAATGATATATAAGATGCTCTATACTAGTTAGGGCTGAAGCAATCATAATTGGACTTTGCATGCCCTGCGCATTGTCCAACCCACTGTGGACCTCACAAAGTCTAGCATCTGCTAAAGGCACCAACAGCCTTGGAGGCAAAGGATTGGCAGCCACTGCAGTGTACCTATACCTAAGGGGAACACGGGAAAGGGTTCAGGGAAAGGCCACTGGGTCCTTGTACGTCATCGGTGAGGAGGGCCCAGAGGAAAATCAGACATGCACAAGAAAGGACTCTCTGGGAATTGGGGCGGGAGGCACTGGGGGATGGGGAGGGAGAGGGGTGGGGAGGGGGAGTAGGGGATACGGGGGGAGGAGGAGGAAGGGAGGGAACTGGTGTACCTAATAAGTTTGTATGAGCTGAAATAAAAAAAAATATTGGAACTGAAGTTTTAATGAGAAAACATGTATTTATATATTTATTTATAAATATATAAACATGTATTTATATATAAAAAATTCTTTCTATATATTTATTTTTTCTAAGAATATAAAACTTTTGTTTATAATTAGTATATATCCACTAGAAACAATAGTGACCTTCAATTATAATGAATTAACATGAAGTTATCAATAGTATTGCCATGTAGAACTTCCATAAAATTGCTCCGTAATTCTATATGTTATTAATACTATTTATAAAGATCAACTGTTACCCTTTAACATATTTGTAGCTTTTTGAGGGAAGAGATGGTTAATCAACCCATCTCTTCATTTTTTGGAAACAGCATTCAAAAGTTTCTTTGAAGGATGCTCCCAAGAACAATAGAGGAGCAGTAAAGTGGAGAGCGATGGCCAACCATAAGGCAAAGTATCAGTGACTCAGTGGGGCTCACCCAGTCTCATGCCAACTTAATCTCTTCCCATCCCAAGGCTTTGGGGGCCTCACAGGGATGGGGGTGGTGAGATTGTAAGAACATAATGGTGGAAAGATTCACTGTTAGACAGGACTCAGGACAGGACTGCTGCATCTGGGAATTCAGTGGGACTTGTCCTTCCCAGGCCTGCATAATAACTGACACACAAACATGCCCCCATGACTAGGAACTCAAGAAAGATGGGAACTTACAGTGGAAATCTTAGCTGGATGAGTGAAGAGAAATGTTTACATCAGTGGAGTGGCCTAAGAGAGATAACTTGATATATCATGGAGGCCTGAACACCCACAGGAGTAGAAAAGCCAGAGTGAATGCTGGGATCCATAGAAGCATATGGGTGAAGATGAGAGGGAGTGAGAGGGATTGGTGAAGGGATGGGAGGAGATGGGAGGGAGGGAGAGGGAAGAAGCATTTTACAATATGAGTGTAAAAGTAGAAAAGTAAAAAAGTTTCTATCAAAAGATAGGAATATTTGAGTGAAAAGACTGAGAAACATAATTATCTTAATGTACTCAATGAAAATCTTATAGATGTTTACTATTGTGATATGAATTTATGTTTCTATCCTTCTCTGAAGCATTGAAAAAACAGAAAAGTTCATTTTTACTGAAAAAAAAATCACAGGTCTTCTCATAATTCATAATCACCTATGGTGGTGGTTCTTCCATTGTGTTATCTATTTGCCTTGTAAATTTTGAACCTTGAAAATTCCCTACATACACTGGTTCAATTTATATTGTGTACCCTTCTAAGGATTTATCACACTGTTGTACTGTTGGTGGATATATCATTTATGGTTGTGTGTGTGTGTGTGTGTGTGTATGTGTGTGTGTGTGTGTTCATGAATGGAAGTTAGAGGAAAATCTCAGGTATCTGTCTTCACCTTCTATATTGTTTTATTTAGGGTTTTTGTTGTTTGCTCCATGTTAGCTGGACATGAGCTTTCAGAGATTCTCTTGACTCTGCCTCCCATATTCTCATGGGATCACTGAATTAGAGATGTATGATGTGACATACAGTTTTATGTGACTTCTGGGGATCCATGCTATCTATGGTTCACAAACTTGCATGTCAATCACTTTATCCACTGAGAATCTCACTAGTTCAAGCTTAATTAATTTTAATGCTATCATGTATAGAACATATTTAATAAAGTTAATAGTACTCCTGTGTCAGGAACATAAGATGAAATGACAACGGGAGAAGGAAAGACAATGGTGATTGATTATATCAAAATCTAGTATTTATTTCCCAGGTAAAAATTTGAAAACATGGGCTGGAGAGGTGGCTCAGGGGTTAAGCCTCCGCCTTGCAGGCGGAAGGTCCTGAGTTCGGATCCCAGATCCCACATATAGAGACCAGGCGGAAGCGGGGACAGCCTGCCCTTCTGGTCCTGGTAGGGCGGAGCCTGTGAATCCCGGGGCAGAAGGAGGTGGAGGCTTCCATGGTGGTTCGCGAATTCGTCCATGGTTCTACACATACACAGACACACACACACGCACATGCACACAGTTGAATAAATAATAATCATAATAATAATAATAAAAATTTAAAAAAATTTGAAAACATGCATTTGGTAAGTTCTTTATATCTGCAGTTAATAAGACTAATACTTTGGCAAATGTAGAAAGACGTGTTCTTTATTTTTTTTTCTGACCTAGGCCCTTTTTTTCTTCTTTTCTGTCTTACCAAATTTTTGACAAGGATATAAACAACATTTTGCAACCAAGAATACAGGAGCTGCAACACAGGCCAGGAGGAAGCCAATCACATCCAGAGAGTGGTACTGGAACCAGCTGAGGTTGTGGGCTGCCACCCGAAGGTGCTTGGCTCCTTTGTGGCGCATGACAAACTCGATCCAGAAGACTGCTCGGTCCAGGGGCTTTATGGGCTGTTCATGGTGGATTCTTGATAGTTTCATGGCATTTTCTTTATAACTACAAGAGACAGAAAGAGTTTTTTTCTTACCGAAGTAGGTATGCAACACATTATATATTATATAGTCCAAATATCATACATTTATTGAGAAAGTCTGGTTCATGGGTTGAACGTACCAGTTACATAGGGTTTTGAATGTTATAAAAGGAAAGATAAGGAAGAAATATGTTCTTACCATTATGTGCAAAGGCACATACAGAAAAAAATTGAAATTCATAGCATTAATTGTATAACATAGTCTTTGAATGAACTTTGATGCTATATGAGTCAATTTTTCAAAACTGTTCCAAGACCATGATGGCAGATAAGTCAATTTAATAGAACATTCATATTTATAATCAAAAACATAAGATTGCTTCATGTTGAAAACACAGGGAATAGAAGTGAGCATCATCTTAGCATTTGTTATGTTTGTTTTGGGACAATTTTTTGTCCACATTTATAAACTTTTAATGAAAAAGACAGTATCTCTACTAGTAATGTTAGAAATGAGTTACATACATAAAAGACATATATTAAGTCAGTGCATTTAGACTTTTCTATGGGAAATAAAATGTTTCTCTCGAAGTAGAGGCCCTAATCAAAACTTCATGTTATACTCTCAAAAAATGAAACTTTTAAACATCTGAAAAAATCACTAAGTAGAAATATAGGTATTTAATAGGCAAGGTATGCATTTCCTTTAGATTGCTAGTAACTGAGCCAGCATTATTAAATTGCACTTTGGTTGCTGCCATAAGTAAAAATTCTACAATGCTGGATTGGAGAGAGATAGCTCAGGTTAAGCTTCTGCCTCATAAGCAAAAAGATCTGAACTCAGACTCCAGATCCCATATAAAAATAAGAGGCAGAAAGGGTGTTATACCAGACCTGGAAGGAGGAGCCTGGGAAATCCCAGAACACAACAAGAAAAGGAGATACAACAATCCACACACAGTAAGTACCTTCTGAGACACACACACACACACACACACACACACACACACAAATTAAATAATTACAAAGAGTGGATTAAACACCTGACTCAGCATTTATGAAGAATAATGGGTTATTAGCAAAAATTAAATATACTCATAACCACCAATCATGCTTTGGAAATGCTATTTCTATAACAACTTGAAATTATGGCCCACCAAAAATAATTGTTAATCAATAATAATGCTCAATAATGAGTTTTCATGTTATTTCTAAATGGTTAGTTAGCATTGGCCATATTATCATTTCCATTTTGTACTTACTGAATGGTGTCTAATTCATAAGTACTCTATTTTATATAAGTACTCTATATTATATTTTATCACATATAGACAGAATGTTAGAAGGCAGGAAATAAATTAAATATTTGGGAACTTCATAAAAATTCCCCAGTAGTTCATGTTATACTGTTTGAGGTATAAACAAACCAAAATTACAAAGATATGAAACTTTCCAGACTGATGGACAATCTTATCAATGGCAGGATGGGCTTCACAAAGTACAGTACTTACAAAGGTTCATTGATAACTGTCTTCAAGGCCTTCAGCATGTCCGCACTTGTCACTGTATGTATGTTCACTCGTACAGCTGCTCCTTTGGCCTTCATATGATTGATGTTGTCAGGCTGATCCGCAAACAAAGGTATTCCCACGATAGGGACGCCATGGTATATGGCCTCATAGAGCCCATTCGTTCCACCATGTGTGATAAAAGCTCTGGTTTTGGGGTGTCCTGTTTGGAAACAGAGTGAGAAAGGGACATGGATGTGAAGCTTATACATTGGCAGTCTCAGAGGCAGTGGAGACAAACAGTTATCATGTAAGACAGTCACAAAAGCAAAATCGTCTGTAGCCGTTCAACATATGAGGCATTGCTATCTTAGAAAACTACAATCTCAGAGAGAGCAGACATTGACTCCTCTTCATGGTTCAGTGCACAGATGACTGGAAAGGAAGGGATGGAACTCTAACTCATGCTTGTCTCTCACAAGTGATGACGTTGGTGCATCAGAGGAAGCACAAGCCTATGAAATTAATGGCTATTTATTTAAGCATATCTATCATAAAACAAGTGATTTTTGAATATTTAAATTAGTCAGTATTTTCAATTCATTGGATACTGCACAATTACATCAGTTGTCCATGGGCTGATGTCCAGGCTTTCCTTGCCACTTGTCTTACCAAGAAGATCATTCTGGGGAATCCAATCGAAAAGTCGAGTATTGGATCCTAGTGTGTCTGGTTTCTTGCCTTTGTATCTCCATAAGACCTGTGGAAGACAATGCTGTAATTTTCAGGTAATAGCACAGAGGTGGATTGTGTTGAGGTTGCAAAATTATTTATAATCAATTGTCTGTATACTTCAGTTGGTAGTTGACAAATAAGCCACAAACATGACAGTTTGCTAACATTGAGATACAGAGCATGGCTGTTCCTATCTACCTGCACATTAAGAATTGTAATGATAGCCTATCAAATATAACATAATTACTTTGATATCTATTACTTAGAAGCTGCTAGTCATATGAATTATACTCAACAAAATATCCATGAACTAGTTTGATAACATATATCTTGGGGTGCAAAACCTTGAAAATAAGAGTGATATGTACACTTGATTTCACTTGATTTAATAATACTATGACTACTCTTAGTTTTGTGGCCAGTTCATTGATTTATTTGTTTTCATTTGAAGGCTATCTTTTTCTCTTTCTCACTTCCCTCATTACTTTCTTCCTCATCTCTTTTATCTCTGCTTTTTCCTCTTTTTTTCTGCTTATATTCTCTTTCTCTCTCACTGATGTGTGAGATGATGTATTTCAATTTTCCATTTTTCAATAGAGTGTATTGCTAAAATATTGACAATTTTTGTATATTATTTCACTTTGTAGATAAAAGAAAATACTGTTAAAAAGGGGCGAACAAGCAGAAATTGAAGATATAAAAATTCAAGATTTTTAGCTGTGATCAGTACATATAACATTACATGTCAATATAATCTAATACATAAATGTAAAAGTTTGATCACATTTCATAAATAATATTTATATTATTTTTATTATTATATTTTACTTATTATTCATATTATTATATTTTATTTACTTATATTTATATTATATTGAATAGAACAACAAATTTCATAAATTATTAAATTCACATTGCAAATATTAGATTTCATGTGTCTTTAAATGCAAAACTTTTAATGTTATATTATTAATATTCTAATATTATTTAGAAAAAGTGACTCCAGTGATCTTTTAAACAAAATCTACTTTAGTAAAATCTAATGAAACCAATGAATTTAGAAGATGATTGCGGATGAATTCTCTGTGTACTAGGAATAACCACTCCTTTTCCTAAATCATATCTCTGAATCCACTGACTGTCGGAGCTTTTGCTAATAGTCAGTGCAGGTCACAGAGTCTCACAGAATCCAATGTTTTCCTCTCTAGCTTGTCAAAAGTGAAGGACTACAAAAGCCTATGCTTATAGTCATGCCAAGAGTCAGATGGCAAATGCTGGAAGCTGCTTAAACAGTACATTTATGTGTGCTCTCAGTACTAGTTTACAGCTGGTATGAGCTGTGTTCAGTGAACGATGTGTCCTGGCCTTCTTCTGCAAAGGTCATTGACAGTTGCACTCTCTTCCAATCAGTCAAAAGTTGGTCTGTTCTCCAAGATTACAGGTTGTACTGACCTTCTGAGGAATTTGAGCAAGGGCCGAGGCAAAGATATTGGCTTTTTCTGCTGTGAGGTTTTTGACCATTGACCCCAGGGAAAACACCACAATACCATGTTCACCTGAGCTCTGGATGAATTCTTCCATTTCCTGCAGACATAACCATCTTTCTATTAAACATATATACCATCAACAAGATTAACAATAACGTGTTTACTTAAGCTCTGGACAGAAATACTGAAAGGCTATATCAGAGAAATTCCAAGCTTATATCATGTGACATGGAACAGGCTAATGATATCGAAAAGAAACACATCCCTGCATAATGCATAAAATTATTCTGGAATACACATGGTACTAAATCAGTGCAGAAAGGAGCAGGTCAAAGTGGGTAACTCCTCCTGTGAGTAGAACTGTTATTGTCAAAGTCTAGTTTTCCCAACTAATACAGAGGTGACAAATTTGGAAAAGTGTTCCATGAAAGAAAGCCAAAGAAAAGATGAAGAGTAAGCATTTTTAGATTATTATTCCATGAATATAAAACATATTAACAGATTGCTTTAGCTTCCTCTGATAGACACAGGTGTCGACTTGAAGTTTTGAACTTTGAGCATATATTTAAACAATTAACAGTTGAGTAAAGTCTTGAGAAAGCCTGTAGGAGATTGTGTAATTGATGGTCCTTGTCTGGTATGTGGGACTAGTCCCTGGAATGGTGAATAAGATCTTGGAGAGAGCTGACTAAGGAAGTTGAATTCCTTGGTATACTTGGCTAGACATGATGGTCTGGTAAGAGGATTGTCCTCTTCTCTCGCAATTATGTGCATATGGGGTAACCAGTTCCCTTGGCCCCTGGTATGTTAGCATGAGCTCTCCTGCCAAGCTGGATTTAGAGTCATGACCAGACAATCGTAAGCAAGAATAAAATTCCTTATCCCCTCTCTTCCCAAACCATTTTGTTATGAATTTATCAGCCACATACAGGCAAACAGTGACACTTTCCCATTTGACAATAATTTGAGATTATTTTCCAATATCCTACCTTCCTTCTTAGTACTCAGAAGAAAATTGTTGGGAGTGTAATACTTTTTAGTAGAAGGCATCAATTAAACTTCTTCTATAATTGTGCTGGCATGTATAACCTATTGCTACTTAACTTCCTGATTCATACAACTTCATATGATGCTGATACTAATTGCATGTACTTAGTTTCAACTTTACATCAGAAATAAAACAAAAAGCCCTTCACAAATAAAATTTCTGAGTTCTCACAGATTTCAAATAATAAAACTGGGTCACTTAACACAGCGGTTTATGTGAATGTACTTTCTGGAGACATGCTCTGTACTCTTGTGGCCACTATGTAATTATAATGCTGACATATTTTTTATTTAATTTTAAAAATATTTTACTTATTTATTTCATGGGTGTGTGTATCAGAGGGCATTGTGTGTCCTTGTGAAGGACCAAGGATGATTTTGGGACTCATCCTGGATTGCTTCTACCTCCTTCTTGCTTTGCTCTGGGATTTCCCAGGCTCTGCCCACCAGGATCAGAAGTGCAGGCTACACAGGTTCTGCCTGGTGTTTTCACATGGGACCTGGGATCCAAACTCTGGACATTCTATATTTTTAAAATCAAGTTTAAAATCAAGTTTTTTTCCCAAAACATTCTCACTATGTAGTTCATGTTAGCCTCAAACACTTCTTTCTGACAAGCTCCCCTCCACTCACGTATCCTTGTCACAGGAATCTTATTGAGGCTGATATAGACTACCTGTTTTGATGGTGTCCAACTTCTCAACAGTTGAACATGTGTTCCTCTCAGGCTCATGAGGCAGATTGAGCAGCTAGTCTTCGGTGATTTCAGAGACTTTGGCCCATCCTACACTTTAGCATCCCCGTTATGGATATAAGTATTTTGTTTCTGGGATGAGTACCTAACTTTTTCTTTTTAACTATTTTGGTGTTTCATACATGAATACAGTAAATTCATGATATCTTAACTCCTTTATCCCCAATCCCATCCCCTCTCCTTTTCTCATTAAAACTCTTCTTATTTCCTGTAAGTCTTCCTTCTGTTTTCTTATCTTTTCACATGAGTGGACTTCTGGTTTGCTTTTGATGGCTTGTGCCTAAGCACTTGCTGAGACATGATTCATTTCTCAGTAGGTATGTCACTAAGGACATCCTCTTCCATTTCCTCTCCATTAGTATTAACTCTCGTCTTTCAAGTAGGAGATGGGTGTCCTGAGATCTTTCCCTTTCTGTGGTGAAATGATATTATGATGAATCCCATGCGTGAATTGCAGACCTAGATATTTATAACACACCATTAGACTATTTTATTATTCAACATAAATTCTTGAGTAAAATCCAAAATACACCATATAATTTTAAAAGACTCAGAAGTAAATAAATTTGTTCTAAGAGAATAACGATATCTAGTAATATATCTCTGTAACTGAAAGGACAAATATTGATGGTAATTGAGTCATTTTATTATTAAGTATCTAAGATCTTCACCAGCATAGACCTACCTTAGGTAAAGGTTTAGCAGGTTTGCAGTGCAATCCTCCCACGAACTCAAAATTAGGCAAATATGGACGAGGAAATTCAAAATCCCAAAATGTTCGGATTAGCCAAATGTCAGCTTTACCAATAATTTCACAAAATGTAGTGGGTCTTCCTGGAGAATGTACAGAAAGTGGGGTGTAAGAAATTATCACTCAGGTTTTTATCTAGAAACTCGATGAGTTTTCTTGCAAGCAGTTAGGGAAAAATACTTAACCTATATCTATGCCAAAAGTAATACTTATCAAGAAGGGAGGATGGAGAGTAGGAAAAGAAAATGATGCATAAGTATTTTGTCACAAAAATAAAGAAATGAACAGTAAGTACAGCTGCAACTAGTGATAAATTTGGCACTCATTTTTTTCTCTAATTACATAGTAAAAGCAGATTATCTCTGCCACATATGTGATTTGTCACCTCCAAGTGATTTTCATATCTGTCAAAGAATATATGTGTTTTGTACTTTGTTATATTCTCTTCTTCAAGAATAAGTGTCGTGATCCTATCAAACTCACTCATCTTTTCTTCTTGAATCTAGCTAATCTCACCCAATATATTGATTTGTTTTTATTTTCTAAGCAAAGAATTCCAGATTTATTCATACCCAATGCAACCTCCTTTTGTATGAAATATGCAAATATAAGCTTCACCAATATCATATATTTACATATATATTTAAACAATATTTTTGAAATAAATAAATATTAATAATGTGATAAAGCCCCAGCAACACCAAGACACATGTCACCCTCAGTGGATGCAGTACTGAATAGAAGATATCTCTTTCTACTGCTTTCCTAGATATCTTTTCTGTTCTGTTTCTGGATCCTTGAGTACTTCCCAAAGGCTTCACTTGTGACTAGCAAACAAATGGTCTCCAATTAAGTGTTTACAGTTCTTTCTCTTCCATTTGTTTGTTTAGGAGGTAGAGCTGAAATTACGGTACTGATTGTAATATTTAAATACAAATTATTAACACATTGGTGGCTTTGCACACAGCAGAATATTTACTATGGGGGCTAGGTAGATGGTTCAATGTATTGAAGCTCTTGCTCTACAGGCATTATGAGCTAAGTAAAAAGCCAGGCATAAATACTGATACCTGCAACCACAGTATTGGAGGACAGACAGGCAGATTCTGTGAGCTCATTGGACAGTCCCACTAGCCCAATTCATGAGCATCTGAATTCAAGGCAATATCATGGAGAGTGACAGAAAGACATCTGCTGTCTGCTCTGGTCTCTAGAATCACAGACGGGTTGGCATACTAGCATACTCATGTGCATGTGCTGCACATATACAAACACATACACACACAGAATGAAAGTTTATTGTGAAATCAATGTACTGCAGAATTAAAACCGTATTTAGATCTGAAGATTATCAGGGATTCTTTACATTCTTTATAATATAAATAATGCAAATATTAGAAATATTAGAAATCACTTTTATGAAATACATTGTTTTCCCTCAACCCCATGTTAAAGGAGAGTGTATTTTTAGGAAGGGTCATTATGAGTGAATAAGGTTGAATGACAAAAAGGGCAGGACCCCAATATAGTAATAGTAAAGCAGAAGTCTCTCTGAAAGGAGGCAGCATACAAAGAATATGTAGCAAGGTGAGGACAACAAAGTTATTTACAAGACCATGAAATAAACCCCAGGCCAGCCAAATCTCTCCCCACCCTGAAGCTCAGGGAAATTTGCAGAAGAGGGGGTGGTAAAATTGTAAGAGCACAAGGATGGGAAGAGTAATGATATGCAAGATACTTCACACAAGTTAGGGCCAAAGCAATCATAATAGGACTTTGCATGACCTGTGCAATGACCAACACATTATTGACACCCCCCCAAAATCTAGCATGGACTAAAGGCACTAGGATCCTTAGAAGCTAGGGATTAACAGCCACAATAGTGTTCATATACTTAAGAGGAACACAAAAAAGAGTTCTAGGAAATGCCACTGAGTCCTTGCAACTCATCAGAGAGGAAGACCCAGAGGAAAGTATGACATACACATTAAAGGATGCTCCAGGGATGGGGGTGGGGGGGGAGACACTGGGAAATAGGGAGGGAGGGGGGAAGGAAGGGGAAAAGGGCAGAGAGAGCAAGGAGGTCCAAGGTGGGGTGGAGGAAAGGAGGAGACCGGTGTACTTATTAAGTTTGTACGAGTGGAAATAAATAAATAAATAAATAAATAAATAAATAATAGATTTTTTTAAAAAAGAAATAAACCCTCAAAAAAACTTGCTTTACAACCCTTGACATGGAACTTTAACTTTTTCTTTTTCTTTCTTTTCTTTCTTTCTTTCTTTCTTTTTCTCTTTCGTTCCTTTCCTTTCTCTCTCTCCTCCTCCCTCCCTCCCCCTCCTTCCTTTCCTTCCTTCTCTCTCTCTCTAATGTGTATGTGTGTGTGTGTGTGTGTGTGTGTGTGTGTGTGTGTGTGTCAGAGGGCACTCGATGTCCCTATGGAGGACCAAGGGTGACTTATGGAATCATCCTGGATTGCTTCCATCTCCTTTTTGCTTCATACTGGAATTTCCTAAGCTCCTCTCACCAGGACCCGAAGTGTAAGCAGCTGTGGTTTCCATCTGGCATTTTTAAGTGGGACCTCCATCCCAACTCAGGACCTTATGTTTGTGAGTCAGAGTCTTAACCCTGATCCATCTCTCCAGCCTGACTTCAACTTTCTTAAGATTGAGCTGGTATGTACTAACTTAGCTATAGCAGCACAAGCAAAGTAACACAATCAGCAAATTCAATTAGTTGATATTTTTCAATACTTAGTGTGGTCTTGATAATTCATGTTTCTTTATGATTGTAATTATTGGTTAGAGAGGAGGAAGCCTGATGTCTTCAGATAAAAATCTGCATATCAAATTGCAAAGTGAAATTCTTCATTAGAGAAAAGGCAATCCAGAAGAGATAGAAAAAATCATGCCAGTGAAGTAAAAACTGTTATCATAAAATTTGTTTTGAGTAAATCACTTTGCTAAATCTTAGATGTGATATGAGGGAAGAGAAGTATTTTTAACTTTTGTAGTTGTTGACTAGGGTAGTTGTTGACAAACAAATCTCCTTTGTATTACACTTTTCTCAGTCCTCTCTCTTGTGGTTCTTCACATGGAAATGATACCCATATATTTCCTTAATACTAGGAGGCATTATGCAGGAGAATTTATTCTACTAATTGCTTGCTTTCTTCCTTGTGATGTAATGGTACAGATAAGTTCTTTCATAATGGGAAAGTGAAAGTTACTCAGAGTTACCATTAGAGTTAATTCCTATTGATCTATGTCATATTCCTCTTCTGATTTCCCATCCCTTCTCCCATCAACCATACTAAAAATAGCATTGTGATCCAGTATTTATTCTATTGTGTGATTAGGTTTTTGGTGTACTTAGTCTAGTGGAGTCAGGATTGCACTGGATATTCAAAATTTTAGCCTGAAAAAAACAGGTATCACAGTTTCCCTGAATATGTCATTGGACAGGTTGGCAAGGTCTGTTTTATAATCGGATTGTAATTTTCTATGCTCTATTTAGTAGAAATTGCTTAAAATAATCAAGAGACTTAAATATGAAGCATTTGAAATTTTTGAAAATCAGTTTCATAAAGTACATATTACATTATTTATAGTAATTTGTAACTAGCAATTTTCACTTTCTAACCATTTTCATTTCTATTTCTCACTTAAAGTGCCTATCTAGCACTGTATACTAAGGACAATGTCAAACACTAGGAACTACCATCTTTAAAAAAGTGCTGCATCCTCTTAAATACACTGTTGTTGTGGACAAAACAATGAAGTCTGTTACTTTTTTCATGTAGTCTTTTACTTTTTTTTCTTGGATCCATTCAAGTAGTTCTTTTTGTAGCTACTCCTATAAGCTCTATTTGGTTCCAGTTCTGATTTTTTTTATTTGCAGTGATATTTTATGATAGTCAACAAAGATAAACTTACCCAATCATGACTTATTTTCTAGATAATATTTAAAATGTAAGAGTGGTCACCCAGTTGTAACATTATGTAATCTGTGCATAGAATTTAAATTGAGATTTTATCAAAACATGTTTGGAAACACATTAATGTCCCATTTTGAAAATATGAAATACTGGAAATATTGAACTGGGATGGCAGTATTCTTATCTAATTTTATTCAGCTGGTTCATGGTCATTTCTGATCTGTTAGATGTTTAAACAATGATGCCTTTGTTTAGCTATAGTCTATATGCTAGAAATGTTAATGTATTGTAGTTTTTGCCACCAAATTTTCACCACTTAATTTTGCAGGAAACTATTCAAGAAGGCTGGATTTTGTGCTTAAATCTGAGTTTTAAAAGTAATGTCAGAAAATGTTAAGCATGTCCTGTGTAAGAAAACATAAAGTTTCTAATTGTCTAATTACCATGGTAATTCAAGTGAATTAGAAGTATTTAACTGTAATCTTGAATTATAAAGTTGGAACTTATATATTAGAATCTCAACTTGATGTAAAATAAATGAGTAGTTATCTGGCAGGGTTTTTTTGTATCTGGTTTATTCTGTAATCCTATAATATAAACTCACTTTAATATTTATGTCATATATCCATTCAGCAATTCTCCAGTAAGAAAGTGATAGGAAATAGTTTAATTATTAAATATTTGTATTTATTTTGTATTAATTAGAAAAATAATTTTCTAGGGTCTTTAGTGCTGAATTTTTTTTGTCTTTCCCACCGATGGCAGCTAAAAAACAAAAAAATCATTCAAAATATTCGGGTTTACATGTTAAGCTTTCTCACAAGGAGCTATTATACCTCACAATTCACAGTGTATTCTATAAATCAATAACATTAATTTACTATGCAGCAAAAATAATTAAAGAAGAAAAATAACATACAGTGTCTACTTACTTTTGTACAGACAATTGCTTACATTATACTGCTCTTAATATTTGTATTTGGATAAAACGCTGTGTATGTAGAGGAATGTCACAGTGTAAGATACTGCAAGCTCAGGCACAGAATATTAAAATTATTTTCTGAAGATTGGTATTGTATTAAAACTGTTGTGCTTTTATACCTCAAAGAAATTTCTCTTTTTAGATTCAAGAAATGATCTTCTAGGGTTTGATATTTGACTTTACAACTCTTGTATGATACCCCCTGAAGTATAAACCATGCTAAGAATCTTTCAACTAAAAGTAGCTTTGATGAAACCCTTCACACGTGACACACTAAGCTTCTTTTCTTACTTAACAGACACAAAATTACAGGTATTCTGGACTCAGGAAAACTAGAAGTTCTAAGTTTGTAGAACAAAACTCAGAAAAAAAAAATGTTACAGAAACATCAGGACAAATTTCAGTTTACCACTGAAATTAACAACAGGTTTTATTCTGTTATAACAAATATTACACAATTTTCTAATAAGAGACTGGTTATTATAGAAAAGAAAACTTCAAAATACTGTTAGCATCTGCCATTGTGGCCTGGAGAGATAGCTCAGGCGATAATATTCTGCCTCATAAGCAGAAGGTCTTGAGTTCAGATCCTAGGTCCCACATAAAAAAAATGCCAGGCAGAAACCGCAGCAGCCTGCACTTCTGGTCCTGGTGAGCAGAGCCTGAGAAATCCCAGAATAAAGCAAAGGGCAGTAGAAGCAATCCAGTATGAGCCCTGAAGTCACCTTTGGTCCTTCACAGGAATACATACTGCCCTGTAATACTCTCTCTCTCTCTTCTCTCTCTCTCTCTCTCTCTCACTCATGCACACAAATAAAATAAACAAAGGTCATCAAGGAAAAGGGAACTCCCTCTGTGAGTGAGCTAGTTCTTCCTTAAAAAAGATCTGCCATCATGTATATGACTAAAACTTATATTTTTCATTAGATTGATACTTAATTTTGTCAAATTTTTCTTCATTTGATAGCAATATATTCAAATTTCAAAATTTTTTAAATTTCAAGGTGTCTTAGAATAGTTTAAAATAGACTGTAATCATGGAAATATTTCTAATCATCTTTCCCTGCATGGAAGAATTCATTGCTGTTCCTTCCAGAATTTATGTGGAAATCAGTGGATTATGAATGCATTCCTTTTATGTATTCTTATCATTTCTTGAATTCCAAGTGTCTTTTAATAAATAATACAGTATGAAAAGTGGATTGTCTTACCCAATACTTCACTGTAAAACTGGTTCCAAAACTGGAAGTCGTACTGCTGGAGATAATACTCAAAGAAAAGAGAAAGTAGCATGTTTTTCACCCTTTCTGTAAATGTCATTCTGTCTGTCAGTTCTCCCATGACCACAGGAACATAGGACGGTGGGACTGGAAGCTGGCCACAATTCTTCTCTATGCTGCTGCCCATGCTGAACCTCAGCGTGTTCACGAAAGGGATCTGAAGCAATTCAGCAACCAACTCACCACAAGGCATAACTGGGTCTATAACCATTACATCGTATTTTGCTTCCTGTAGTCTCGTCATTAATGTCTGATTGTAGACTACATGCCTACAGATATTTTCAAAATCTTTTGTTACTTGAAGGAAGAAATCTTGCAGTTTTCTTGCTGATTGCCACATTGATAAAGTTGGCATGACATTCACAGCCAGTTCTAAGAAATCGTTGAGCACATTCTCAGAGTGTTCATTCTCAGTTGGCATAGTAATCCTCTCAAAATTCACTGCAGAAGGTTTGTTGCTATCCAGTAAGAAGTTGTCAAAAGTCAGAACTGTCACCTCATGCCCTCTATTCGTGAGCTCTTCAAGAATAATCTTGAGGTTGAGCCAATGGCTCATATCACAGGGCCACACCAGCACCTTGCCACATAGTCCGCACCCAACACAGCAGAACTGTAGCAGAAAAATTGTCACGACCCACTTCTCAGATGCCATGATGCGTCTCTCTGCACTGCTCTTCAGAGTTATGAATGATCGCTGCATTGAGTAACATTTAACACATTAAAGACATCAAATATTAACCTCAATAGTTATGAAATCCCACAGGTGAGAGAACTCTGCATCATTGTCTAAACAACTATAGGACATCTAATCAGTAGATAAGAACCTTTTAACACATATGAGGAAATAGACTAAATTGTCTAATAATTCTACTTTGAATATGTTAAATAGTCAAAATTGATTCCTTTCAAATTATTACTTTCTAGATACTATATAAGAACTTATTTAAGTTGGTCCAGTAAATAATATGATATATTGTATGGATATTAAGGTTGATAATATGGAAGAAATAGTATTTACTCTCTCCTTAAAATTGATTACATACTAATATACAAATGACACTTTTTTGAAAAATTTTGAATGTTTTATTAAAATTACTCTTTTTTCAAAACTGAGAGAAAGGAATAAAGAAAACGCTTCCACAATAGAAGCATATCCCCTGAACATAAGAAGTAAAGTTGGCAGGAGACAACTTCTTCTAAGTAGAAGGCAGGACATAAGATGGAAGCTGATGGTGTGGAAACCATGGTAACCCATGAGGATGGCTGTGGGTCACTAAGTATGGAGCAGAAAGGATGTGGAATCTTTATCAGCTTCAGTTTGTGAAAATATGCCAGGGGAAAATAATCTCGACTTGAGGATGGAACCATAGGATCAGAGTTCTTTGGAGGGATAAGAAGTGAGAGGCAACCAGCATTTTAAAAGGTGAATCTTGGACTGGCAAGATGGCTCAGGGGTTATGGCTCTGTCTTACAAGCAGAAAGAAGGTCCTGAATTTGGATTCCAGGTCCCATGTAAAACACCAGGCAGAAATGGTGGCAGTGTCCTGCACTTCTGGTCCTATTGAATGGAGCCTCAGAAATCCCAGAGCAAAGCTAAAAGGAGGTATAAGCAATCCAGGATGATTCTTGAAGTCACCCTTGGTCCCCCACAGGGACATACAGTGCACTCTGATACACACACAAACACACAACACACACACAATAAGTAAATAAAGTTTAAAAAAATGAAACAGTATAGTAATATATAATCAAAATATTTGTGGTACAATTTAAGTTATATCAAAGATCAATTCAACTACATTGTTTAGTGAAAGAGACAGAAAGTCCAGAATCCTTTTATTTAAAGATAAACTGGACTATATTTTATTTTTTATATATTTTTTATTTTATTTTTATTTATATTTATTTTTATATTTGGAGGACTCTATTGTGTTACATAAGATTTTCATAGTATTACCTACTGACCCCATGTAGAAAGCAGGCTAGGAAAAGTGAGACACTGGAAGAAAGGTTGGGCAGGGCAAACCAGTTCACTAAGAAAACATTAACATTGTTATCTAAAAGGGTAAAGTCTTTAAAACAGGATAAAAAAATCAGAAGCAATAATTAAAAAGTAAACTATATATTGCAGCAAGGTTCATGATATACTACAAGCATTTGTAGCAAAGAAAGGAAGCACAACAGATTCTAATATCGCTCAGAAATTTTTGAAACTAGCTCTCAAATTATAGATGCACTTAAAGAATACCTTGAGAAAAGCACTTCCAACTGTGGTTATGCAGCAGGGTTTATTTAAATAAATCTAAAGAAACATTACCTTTATAGCAAGCCAAAATGCTTAAAGCCCATGTAAAATATAAAATTATTTTAAATAATTTTTACATTTTTAGTGTTGCATACATGAATACAGTGAATTTATGACACTTTCATTCTTTAATTCCTAATCACATCCCCGTACATCCCCTTTACAACCCTTCTTCTCCTCTGCCAGACTTATTTTTAAATTCATTTTCATTTTTCATGAGAATGAGAAATGAATTTCCTTGTAAAAGAAAAATAGAACTATCAGACTCAAATTGCACCAAACCTGAGCTGTTCCTTCCGAAGTGCCACATCTATTACAGGAGAGGTAAGTATGACTTTGACTCAAGGTTGACTTTTATTTGTACAAGGAATTTCACGCATGAGTTTATAGCAGGGAGAATTACTTCACCTGACTTGGCAGAGCTTGGAAGAGAAAAACAACTTCTCCCAGAAAATTATTAACTCACAGTATATATACAGATTTTCAGTACAAGTTCAAGGTAGAATAAAATTTTGGCAAAAGTCTGAACTCGCCTGCATAGAGGCAACAAAACTCAGACAAAAGTTTAAATTTGGAGAGCAACCAAGAGCAGCATGTTGAAGTATATTTCCATCTAAACACCTCTCATTTTATCTTTAGATATGAAAAGATCTCAAAACCCAAACAAGAGGCAGTCTAGTGCAATAGAAGAGCAGTGAAATAAACAGATGCAGAGTACCAGCAACCCTGAAACCCTCAGCTGGAATCAGGCCAATCAAATCTCTTCCCACTCTAAGGTTCAGGGAATCTTGCTGAAGAGGGGGCAGTAATGTTGCAGAGAAACCTACCGTCCCAACGGTACTGACCTTCCCAATGTTGTGGGATTCTTGTGTTCCAGTGTCAAAGATTGAAACCAGAATACGGTGTGGAGGATTAAGGTAGAGTTTATTAGAGGAGAGAGAGGTTGGAACTCATGGATTCCAGACGTGGAGTGCCATGAGGGGCTAGGGCGCTGGAGAATTCATGAGAAACAGGCAGTTGGAAATGGACTCATGGCACTAGTAGGGCCATGAGGGGCTAGATTGCCAAAGATGGCTGCTCATGGCCAGGCATATTTATACACCTAGACAAGCCCGGGAAACTGGCTTTTTCCCATTGGTTAATTCCCATTAGGGCCCAACTCAGTTGCTCTTGGGCCCATGTAGGCTAGAAGTCAAGATGGTTGATATGGAGAGCTCATTTCCCTAATCCTTTCATAAGGAAGTTGGCCATCATGTTATCTCTGGGAGGAGTCAGCTCCTCAGCAGGAGTGTTCCTTCAGGGTGATTCCAGGAGTGGGGGATGACCTTCAGGACCTTCAAAGACCTTGAGAGACCCATCCCAGCATGGCTGCTCTAATCCTGCCTTAGTAAGATTGTAAAAGCCTAAAGATGGGGAGGTCCATCACCAAACAAGAAATTCTACTTCTGGCAGGGTTGCGCCATCCAGAATCCCAATGCAATGAGACTTATCCTCACCAGACCTGCACAATGGCTGATAACATCCCCCAAAGACTAATAATGATCTCACAGAAATAATTACTTGCAATGGAAACCTTAGGGGCTAGGGATAGATAGGTGAAGGGGAGTGCCCCTATCAGATGGAGGGTGGGAGGGGGTGGAATGGATTGATTAAGGGAGGAGAGGTGGGAGAGAAAAGTGGGAGAGAAGGGAAAAGAGAGAGCTATTTCTTATGTTTGTAAAACTAGAAAACTAAAAATTAACAAATTAAATTTAATGAGTGTTTCTTGCTTACTGTGAAATGTTGCTTTTATGTCAGAATCACCAACCACAAGAAAAAGAAATACCTTAATTATTAAAATCCTAATTTGGAGAGGATCAATTGATATCGCCTAACTGGGTGTATATCTACAGTTGATTCTCTTTGCTTCCTGGTCTTCTGAGAACCTCACAGTCTTGAAGTTCCTTCTGTTACCTACCTTCCCTTCAAATTGACAGCCAAGCCAATCCTTTGTCACTTAAGCTGCTCTGCCAGATATTTTTTTTACAGTCAGAAAAAAAATGAATACAGACCACCCACACTCTAATTGTGAGAGAATGTGAGAAATACAAATTCAATAACCTTTTCTAAAAGAAATAATTGACCATAGCTGTTCATGGAGAATACTAGGTTATATACTAAATAGAAAGAAGAAAATACATTAGTAGCATATTTGGCAACACAGTAACATGTTCGGTTTATAATTCTATTATGAATATATATAAATATATATTATATAAATATATAATATATTAATATATAATATATTAAATGAAGATAGGTCAGTTTTGATCTTTATTTTTATTTTTTCCAAATTAATTTACTTTGTTAATTTAAGCACGATTATTTATGCAATTAGCTATTGACATAGACTGGATTAGTGGCATTTAGGCAATTACTTGAAGATTGAGAGACATTTGTGAATAATTATTAAGTTAAGCCAGCTCTTCCTTGAGCAATCCTGTGGGAAATTAAATAATTTAGCAAGATCCTTCCTATATTGGGTGGGGCCATTCCTTGGGCAGATAAATGAAACAAAGAGCTGATTGAGTACTTTGATCTGTAAGCATAGGAGCTTTATGTCCCTTTTATTTTTATATGTGTTGCAAGTTTTCTTGGCTATTGATGTTGGCATGAATTCTTTTATCATGCTGATGAAATACAATCAAACAGCTTAAAGTAAAGTAAATAAAATGAATTCCTTATTACTCTAAGCTGCTTGGATTCTGTATTTGTTCAGTACTAGGAAAATAGAACTAACACAGGATTTTTGTTTTACATATTATATTCAATTAACATAACTGCTCATTTTGTTGCTCAGATTTGCCTTGCTTTTTTTTTTAAGTTATGAAACTGGGAAGTCATTTGTCATGACTCAATTGTTTTTGAACCCATAAAGAAAAAAAACCACATATTTTAACATGCTGACTCACACACATGAGCACATCACTTCTCTCCTAACAGCTCAATCTTCCCTTCAACAACAGGAAACCTACATAAGTATAACAGATGTGAATTTAATCAATCTTACTAAATATCAAAAATAATTTCAAAATTACTTGTTGTAAGATGCCAATTTACATAGTGGAGTATGATATCTGTCTTTAATTTTTTTTCTCAGAACATTTTGAAAACTTCTTTACAAAATTAAGTTCCAGATCAGTATCCTTATATACATATGCTTACATAAGTATATTCTAACAAAAACTCAAGTAATAAATCTTGCTTTCAATGCACAGGCTAGAGGAAAAGAAAGCAACAAGTGTTAATAAGGGCATCAGTTAAAAGAATGAAGGCAGAATCATGTGCAGGTTATAATAACATGAATGTAAAAATATTATCTCTATCAAAGGATGAATAAAGACGCTTGGTGACTAAGAAAATATCAAATACAATATCTCATTGAAGCCAACTCAAAGGGAGGAATTATAAATTGGTAGATGATTCTAAATGTCATATGACAATATTAGCGGGTTAAAATAAAAACAAGGACGAGTCCGGAAGTGACGCGTGGCGCCCGGGCAGGTCGGAGGGAGGCCAGCGGGCCGGGCCGGCGTCCTTGGCCGCTATGAGCTGCACCATCGAGAAGATCCTGACGGACGCCAAGACACTGCTGGACAGGCTGCGGGAGCACGTTGCGGCCTCCGAGTCGCTGGTGGACCAGTCGGCCGCTCTGCACCGCCTGGTGGCCGCGATGCGGGAGGCGGGGTCGGTGCTGCCCGACCAGTATCAAAAGGATGCATCCGATATGAAGGACTTGTCCAAATATAAACCTCACATTCTGCTGTCTCAAGAGAATACACAGATCAGAGACTTGCAGCAAGAAAACAGAGAGCTGTGGGTTTCCTTAGAGGAACACCAGGATGCTTTGGAACGCATCATGAGCAAATACCGGAAACAGATGTTACAGTTAATGGTTGCTAAAAAAGCGGTGGACGCTGAGCCAGTTCTGAAAGCTCACCAGTCTCACTCTGTGGAAATTGAAAGTCAGATTGACAGGATCTGTGAAATGGGAGAAGTGATGAGGAAAGCAGTTCAGGTGGATGATAACCAGTTCTGCAAAGTGCAGGAAAAACTTGCTCAACTAGAGCTTGAAAATAAGGAACTTCGAGAATTATTGTCCATCAGCAGTGAGTCTCTTCATGTCAGAAAGGAAAATTCTGTGGATACTGCTTCCCAGCCCATCAAATAACGGAATTTGTGAATGAAAGTTGAAGATTGTCTGTGAAGGAGAGAAGTGATAATCTTTCCATTCAAGTATTTCCCATTCAGTGTCTTGCCTCAAACTTGATTTAGTGTTGTTTACAGGTATGAGGTGACAGTTTAGAATTCCCAGTCAATATTGACTGCTCACAAAAATAGTTCTGGGATGTATTAGTGAAAATATACAAGTCTTATCATTCCTTTGCCTAAGAGACTACTTTCAGTTTTCATTTCTGAGGCCTCAATTTATATAAACTGTTCTCCATTCAAAAAATAAATAAATAAAATAAAATAAAATAAAAACAAAATGCCACTGAGTCCTTACACCTCATCAGAGAGGAGGACCCAGAGGAAAGTTTGATATACACATTAAAGGATGCTTCAGAGATGGGGGAGGGGGCACTGGAAGAATGGGAGGGAGGGGGGAAAGGAAGGGGAAAAAGGAGAGAGAGTAGGGAGGTACAAGGAGGGGTGGATGGAGGGAAGGGACAGAGGTACCTATTATGTTTGTATGAGCAGAAAAATAAATTAAATAAAGTAAAATAAAAAATAAAAGCAAAAGAAACCATATCTTATATATTAATGGTTCAAGCTTAATTTAATAAAATTCACTTCCTTTTTGTAAATTACTTTTTAGAAGTATTGATTACATAGGAAAAGATGCTCATATGTCAACCTTGTGACATTGGATCCGTGAATCTTCACATTCATCTATGCCTTTATTATTATGGTTATTAATATCATTTTTCTAATGATATAAGAAAATATTTGATGAATCATCTTAGTAAAATTTTAAACATTTTAAACATCATGATAAAGTGTTTTGCTATGTTATGTAGAAGATTTTATATATGATTAAACTGATATATTTTGATTAATACCATCCATTTTATGCCTTCCCTTACTTCCAGAAATAATTCTGTAATTTTAACTATTTCAGATTTATACTGTACCAGCATAATTTATACTGTAACTTTCCCTACTCCCAGAAATAATGCCTTTGTAATTTTAACTATTTCAGATTTATACTCTAAGTTGCACCACATAACACAGCATTACTTTTGGTGTGACTTATCTTACTTTCTACAACACGTTACATGTTCATTCATATTTATGGTTAACATTTTCCATTGTAAAAGATGGATAGTATTCCATTTGATGCACATGCCAGGTTTTCCATATTAATATGCCTATTATAATACATTTAAATTACTTCCATGTCTTGTCTATTTCAAATAATATTAAGATTAATGTGAATGTATAGGTATCTCTTCAAGCACCTGCATTTAAATTGTTTGAACAAGACTGGAGGGATAGTGCAAGGGTTAAGACTCTGTCTTGCAAATATTAGGTCCTGAGTTCAGATCCCAGTTCCCACGTAAAAAACGCCAGTCAGCAACCACAGTGGATTGCACTTCTGACCCTGTTGGACAGACCTGGGAAAGCCTAGAGAGAAGTAAGAGGGAGGTAAAAGTAATCCAGTGATTCCCGAAATCACCCTTGGTCCTCTACAGAGACACGCAATGCCTTCACACACACACACACACACACACACACACACACACACACACACACTAATAAATAAAGCTTAAAAAATAAAATGAAAGAGTATAGTAATATATACTCAAAATAGGTGTGGTACAACTTAAGCTACAATTGATCAAGGATCAATTCAACAACATTGTTTAGCGAAAGAGACAAATTACTAATTTTTCAAATGTCTTTAGAGTCTCTGTTTTGCAAACAAGAATGCCCAGAATCCTTTTATTCAAAGTCAAAGTGGCAATAAAGTTTAGAGGATCACATTGTGTTACCTGAATATGATTTTCATAATACCTTTTGACCCCGAAAAGAAAGCAGGCTATTAAAAATCAGAAACAGAAGAAAAGTTTGATAGGGTAAACCAGTGCACTAAGAAAACATTAACACTCTTATCTAAGAGGGCAAAGTCTTTTAAAACAGGATAAATGAACCAGAAGCAGTAAGTAAAAAATAAGCTATTGTTGCCGAATGCCCCGCCTAGCCAGCCGGGGAGAAGAGGGGAAACGGCGGGGCCTCATGGGTGTGAGGCGAGGCGAATGGGCGAGCTGGGGACGGGGTCACCACCCAGACCCCGGGAGTCAGGCGATAGTGCCACAAGCTATCTATATATTGGAGCAAGGTTCATGATATTCTATAAGCATTTGTAGCAAGTCAACCGTGCCACATAAACGAGAGGGTCACAGTTCAGATCCTCAGATCTTATGTAAAATGCTAGGTGGCCTTGGTATTACATGCAGGATACTTGGAAAAGAGTGACTGGCGTCCCTAAAACTAGTTGGCTTAATGGTAAGACTTGCTCTGATTACAGACTCTTTCTCAAAAAGAATAAGGTGAAAGGGTGATTTGAGGATATTTCCCATGATCAATCTCAGCCCTCCATAAGACATTGCATGTATGTGTATACATGCCTTCACATGTGTGCCTGCATACATGAGAACATGTGTACACATATGTATGTACCCCACTCACATAAAACACTTGAAAATGATAAAAAGGTGATTAAGATATAAATATGTATTTAAAATGATGAGCTTACATTAAAACAGGCATAGTGAAGGCTCCAGATGAAAAACTCTAATCTATATGCTTCCTTGCTAGTTGATGACGCTTAGTAGATTGTATGAAATGACAAGTTCTGAGTTGCCCAATATCTTTAAATAGCATTCTTGAACACATAAGTTCAAGGTGTTAACTTGAGAATTGAGAGCTGAGTTTTTAGGCATACCTTTGAAGACTTATTTAATCAATGGAAGCTTCTGGGTAAGACAGTAGGAAATTATCAAATGGAAGCTTCTGGGTAAGACAGTAGGAAATTATCAAATTGATATGGGTCATAATAGGTAGGACCATTTTCCAATCAGGCAGAAAAGATGGAGAGAGAATTGGTTGATTTTGCAGACTGGCAAATTAGACAGCTTACTCTAGTCAGCTCTTCATCTGGGAATACTTATCCAGTTCCTCTGGCATGGGATGCTACCATGATGATCAATTGTACCCTAGAATCATGAGCATGAATAAAAACCCCTTCTGCTAAATTATTTAGGTCATGTATTTATAAGAACAGAAGACATACTAATACATTTGGTACCAGAAGTGGCTCTTGTTGCTCATGAAATTAAGGATGTGGTTATGTGGAGATGTTTGTGCAGGTATTGTGTAAATGTTTGCGGGCTTGTGAAAATATCTGAAGACTGTGAAACTTTGGTCCAGATAAGCAATGGAGCAGAGCTTGATGTTCCTTTACAGTAAGAGTCTAGAGTACTATAATGGTGAGAGAGATGATAACAGTGAAGGTCCAGTTTGTGATAATTTGGTGAAGATGAATTTAAAAATAATAGACTGATTTGTTTGAAGGAAGAGAGCTGCACTGTATTTGAAGTTTCAGAACAGTAGAGAGCAGACAACAGTTATTAGAGAAATTAAAATCACAGGAGCAAAACCTAGCCTTTGCAAAATACTTGGAAGAACCATTTCATGAAAATCCAGATTTATTTAGCAGGAGAAAAATCTAAGCTAAAGTGCCTTCTTCCTGTCCCACAGTAGCTGAATAGAAAAGTGTTTTTCCAAGGTCAGTACGCAGGAAGGATGAAGTGATGTTTTGAATGGGCTATGATTTATCTCCTACACATGCTAGAACTTGGCAGCAAAATTCAGGCTGTACTGAAAAACTGAGAGGTTCAGGAGAGCAACTATGTCTTAGTACTTTGTAGCAAGGCTAAAGTCCTGTGCTTAGGCCTTGGGAGTTCATTGAGAGTTGAGGTCTAAAGATCATTTGGGACTGCAGGATGTTGGATATGCAAGAACCATTAGATGTTGACCAAGGAAGATTGCAGGCATAGATTAAAGCCACCCCATAAGAAAGCCCTGGGTAACAGGGCTGAAGTAATATAATCGACAAGCTCTTTGGAGCTGACTTGGTTACATGACAAGCAGCAAATGATGGGTGTTGAACAGCATTTGCTATTTGCTTTTCTGGACTTTGGTCTATTTTGACTTCATTATTTTATAATTTTGATATATTTTCTTGCTGTATCATCATGCCATTAAAAAATATTACAAGTGACTATGGACCACTTATCCTTTATCTAACCCACTATCACACTTCATCCCAAGACTCAGGTAATCCATGAAAGTGGAGATGGTAACAATAAAATAGGCAGATAGAGAGAAGGGTTATGAACAGATAAGACCCTCTAAATATGGCAAAGATATGCAGATATGAACTCATGGCAGCTGAGTCTACTTCTACAAGAACTGTGCAACAACTAACCCATCAGGAGATCATCATGCAAGAGGGATGAACATGACATCACATGCATCTTGAGAGACTACTGAGGGTTATGTTGGAGAAGGGGAGAAGGGAGTTATTTCTATCAGTGGCATGTGCACTAATATACAGTCCAGATTCAAAAAGGGCCTGGGCACTCTCCAATAATAGTAGCTCAGATGGAAATTGGAGTGGGGGGGCACCTAAGAAAGGAAGATAGGATGGAAAGTGACTGATTAAGAGGAAGGTTTTTACTATATAAAGAAAGGGGTGAGATTGGGTACTTGAATTCATTGTTTTTCATTTGTTATGTTATAAAATGAAAAAAGAATCCTTGCTTTGTGGTATTATATACTGGAAGTATTAACTTTTTTATAGGAGCTTACTAAAACGAAGACATTTTGGGGTTTTAAAGTTTATTTTAAATAAATAATTTATTTATTCAAAGGGAAAAGAAAGAGAGCAGAGACACAGAGAGAAATACATGCATACATACATACATATATATACAGGGGGAGAGAGAGAGAAAAAGAGAGACAGAATTCAAGGATGCTGGTGCAGGTCATAAGTATGCAAGCAGGTACTCATTAACTACCTTGCTGCTTGACTGACTTTGGGTTTTGAAAATGTTAGAATTGAGCCTGCATTTCCACCAGCAATGTAGGAAAGTTCCCTTCTCGCCACACCCTCTCCAGCATTTGGTGTTGTTTGTATTGTGGATTGTTGCCATCCTGACTGGGGTGAAATGATATCTCAGGGAGGTTTTGATTTGCATTTCCCCGATGGCTAAGGATGTGGAGCATTTTTTAAGATATTTCGTCCCTGGTAAAGTTTCTTTTAAGTTCCAAGGCCCATTTTTTAATTGAGTCATTTGTTTCCTTGGTGTTTAGTTTTCTAAGTGTTTGTGCATTCTGGATAATAGCACTCTATCAGATATGTGGTTAGTGAAGATTTTCTCCCATTCTGTGGGTTGCCTTTGTGCTCCAATTACAATCTCTTTATCTGAACAGAAGCTCTTTAATTTCATAAGATCCCATCTGTTGAGTGTTGCTTCTAGTGACTGTGCTATTGGATTTCCATTTAGGAAATGTTGGCCTAGCACAATTAGCTCGAGGGAGTTCCCTACCTTTTCAACTAGGGTTTTTATAGTCTCTGGCCTTATATTGAGGTCCTTGATCCATTTAGAATTAATTCTTGTACATGGTAACAAGTACGGGTCCAGTTTTAATCTTCTGCATGTGGACATCCAGTTTTACCAGCACCATTTGTTGAAGATGCTGTTCTTTTTGCCATTGGATTTTTTGGGCACCTTTGTCAAAGATCAAATGGATGTAGTTGTGTGAGCTTATATCTGGGTCTTCAACCCATAATTGATCTGTGTGTCTATTTTGGAGCCAGTACCAGTCTGTTTTTGTAACTATGGATTTGTAATATAGACTAAGATTTGGTATGGTGATACCTCCAGCAGTGTTTTTGTTACTCAGGATTGTTTTTGTTATTCTGGGTGTTTTGTGCCGCCATATGAATTTTGAAATTGTTTGGTCAACTTCTTTAAAGAATTGCTTTGGGATTTTAATTGGCATAGCATTGAATATGTATATTGCCTTTGGTAGGATGGTCCTTTTTATGATGTTGATTCTGCCCAAGAACATGGGAGGTTTTTCTACCTTCCAGTGTCTGATGTAATTTCTTTCTTTAGGGTTTTAAAGTTTTTTTGTAAAGGTCACTTAATTCCTTGGTTAGGTTTATACCAAGGTATTTCATTTCTTTAGGCGCTATAGTAAATGGGATTGTTTCTCTCAGGTCTTTTTTCATTGCTGGTGGGAATGCAGGCTTATACAACCACTCTGGTGAGCTGTCTTGTGATTCTTAAAAAAGTTAAAAGATTGAAATGCCGTATAACCCTGCTATTCCACTTTTGGGAATAATCCCCCATACAGAGAAAATTCACCTTGATAGCACAAGCAAGACCATGTTCATAGCAGCACTGTTTCCAATATCAAAGTCATGGAATCCGCCCAAATCCCCAATAGTTGACAGGTGGATAAGGAAAAGTGGTACATTTATACAGTGGAATACTACTCAGCCATCAAAAATGATGAATTAATGAAATTTGCCAATTAATGGATGGAACTAGAAAAAGTTATATTGAGTGAAATATCCCAGAGACGGAAAATTAATTATGTACTCCCTAATAGGTGAATCCTAGTAGCAAACCCACTTAGTGACACACTCAAAGATAAATCTCTGTAATACCTATGGTAATTGCAAAGATTATAAATAGGAGGGAAGGGAAGGAGAGCACCGCCAGAAACAAGGACAGAGGGGATCATGAAACAGCAGAGAATACAGGCCACTATCAAGTACTGCAAATGAGTAATGAGACATCTGGTTAAGCTCACGGAGTTTCCTTCCTGTTCATTTGCAACTGATGGGGTTTGATCTCAACAGAAAGGGAGGGTATCCTGCAAATGAGAGACTGACCTCCCCCTCACTGCAGTTTCCTACTCTTATTCCATCTACTTTGAATCTACTCTTATAATAAGACTCTATTTTAATAGCCTTTTATCTCTGGCTAGGAGATGACATCCAATACCCATCAGTATGGAGGCAAGGGTGGTGCAGGAACAGCACAACTGGAAGAAGAAGAAAAAAAGAGTAATCCTAATTCAGAACATCAGAGACCCTACATTAATCACCAGGAACCAGGCCAGCCTAATCTCTCCCCATCCCAAAGCTCAGGGAAATTTGCGGAAGAGGGGGCGGTAAGATTGTAAGAGCCTAAAGATGGGGAGGAGCAATGATATGCAAGATACTCCACACAAGTTAGAGCTGAAGTAATCAAAATAGGACTTTGCATGACCTGCGCAATGACCAACATATCATTGAACCCCCAAGTCTAGTATGGATCATAGGCACTAGGAACTTTAGAGGCAAGGGATTAACAGCCACAATAGTGTTCTTATACTAAAGGGGAACACAAGAAAGAGCTCTAGACAATGCTACTGAGTCCTTACACCTCATCAGAGAGGAGGACCCAGAGGGAAGTTCGACATGCACACTAAAGGATGCTCCAGGAATGGGGGGAGGGCGGCACTGGGAGAAAGGGAGGGAGGGGGGAAAGGAAGGAGAAAAGGGAGGAGGGAGCAAGGGGATAAAGGAAGGGGTGGAGGGAAGGAGGGGAATAGGGAACCTATCAAGTTTGTATGATGGAGAAAATAAATTTAAAAAATAAAAAAAAAAAAGAAAAAAAAAGGAGAAATAGAAGAGAAATTGTTTAATTATATAAATAATGTAAACTGGCTGTATTATGAACTCGTTCTTCAATGTAAAATTAAATGTAAAAGAAAAAGTAAAAGGAGACTGCCTTTAAGCATTCGCTATGTGTCAAAGACTGTTTCATTTGCAAAATAAATTATGAATCACATAATAATAAATGACATTCATATTTTAAAAAATGACCAAGCCAGTCAAAGGGAGACTGGGTATGGGAAGCTTGTCAGTCTCTTCCAAAATGGCACTTATCTCTTAACCCCTGGCTTTCTTGCTGAAAACCACCCACTTAAGCAGCTGCTTAAGGATTTCACAAAATCCTCAAAATACGACAACCATCACTGCTGAATGAAGTGAAACCATCCTGTTCCCAAGTGAGCCCTGTCCCTTATTTGTGAACCCAAAGGGATAAGTAAGAGTGGATCTCCTAACAAGTACCTTTTTCTGTTTTCCACAGAATGATTGTTTTTAATTGCCCCACTTTGTAACCAGATGGTTTGGAAGTTAAAGTTCTAAAGAGAGAAATAATTACACCTGGTGATTTGGCCATGATTGACTTAGATCATAAACAATGAAGAATTTGTTGTTTCTAGTACTTCTCACTCTTGAATTCAGTTAGGAAAAGCATTACTATTCTGCAGTACTTCAAGAAACTAGGGTCTTCAGAGGTTTTGAGAACAGACAAAATTATGTGCTTGGACATGGGTTTTAAGTCCCTGATGTTTAAAGATCAGAGCAAAGATGAAAAGGTGTGAAGACAAAGACAGAGTATGTTGTAATGTCAACTGTTTACTTATTTAGTGTGTGTGTGTGTGTGTGTGTGTGTGTGTGTGTTAAAGAGCACCGCGTGTCCTTGTGGAGGGCCAAGGTGACTTCAGGGATCATCCTGGATTGCTTCTACTTCCTTCTTGCTTTGCCATGGGATTTCCCAGGCTGTACTCACTAAGGCCTGATATACAGGCTGCCGATGTTTCTGTCTGGCATGTTTATGTGGGACCTGAGATCCGAACTCAGTACCTTCTGCTTTTGAGGCAGAATCTTAACCCCTGAGCAATCTCTCTGGCCCTCGTGTCAATTTTCAGTTGATTTCAAGATTTTTAATCCACGAAGCCCTGATTCCGAAGGAGCTGTAAGAGGCTAAGAGACTCAAGGAAAGTTTGTGAATAATGTAAGTTGTCTCACTTTCAAATTCTCTGTAAGAACTAGTGAGAGTGATGCAGCCCACATTTCATTAGGATTGAGAGCTTTCTCATGTAAAAAGTTTTACAAATGTTTGTTAGAGAAATGCATTCTCAGCATGTTTTAATCTACCCTCAAAGAATAGTTACACTGATGTATGCAGTTTGTATCAACAGAAATGTCTGTCACATCCACCAAGATTCTGATGATATTCAGGTCAAGGAATAACTCAACAGCATGTCAAAATGTTCTGCTACTAACATACAAGCCAGACATTTATTTTATTCTTATTCATCTGTTAGACTAATAGCTCTTCCTTTAAACACTCAAATGATCAAATTAAATTTATAGAAAATAGAGATTGGAAAATAATTACAATGATCTCAATAGAAGCATTTAATTTACCATAAAATTAAACTTTTGATTACAAATTGTAGTTTTTAGATCACAAACAATAATGATTTTAAGCATAATGAATTAATGTGAGGTTATCAATAGTTATGTCAGTTAAAATTTCATGAAATTAATACATTCTGTATTTCTTACGCTACTTCTAAAAGAGGGTATAGAAGTCTTTGTTGTGGAAAGGTGGGAAAATAGACTACAATTATCTAAATATTGTCAATAAATTTTTCACATCTCCACCAGAGTTGTGAATTCATGCTCTAATGCTTGTAACATTGGAGAATCAAAATGTTAACTTTTATTAAGAACAAAACCACAAATTTTCTTATAACATCTTAACTTTCTGAGGCACCATCTATGAAAGCCTGTGAATTTGATCATGTAAACGTACTTAACTTAAATTCCATCTCTACTGTATGCCTTTCTAAAGACTCAGAAAGACATTCTCATCATCTCATTTGTATTTCAAATGATATTCTGAAAAAATATATTTAGAATTAATAGTGTCCTTGTGTCAGGAAGATAAGAGAAAAATGGCAAGGCCCTGCGTGCAATGACAAAGGAAGACTGGGAACATTCAGTGTCAGTGACTATGTTGAATCCTAGAATTTATCTTTTATTGGATACAGGAATGAGACGTGTGGGAAGAGGATGACGGTGCTGCTTGGTAAGTCCCTGTAGCTGAATTACTAGGATCTCCAATCCAGGACCACCAAACCCAGTAAGAACTACTCTTCTTTTTTTTTTCCTTGACCTAATCTCGCTTTTTCTTTTTTCCTGTCTTACTGAATTTTTGATAACAAAACAAACAACTCTTTGTGATCAAGAGTACAGCAGCTGCCACAAAGGCCAGAAGGAAGCCAATCACATCCAGAGAGTGGTACTGGAACCAGCTGAGGTCGTGGGCTGCCACCCGGAGATGCTTGGCTCCTTTGTGGCGCATGACAAACTCAATCCAGAAGACAGCTCGGTCCAGAGGCTTTACTGGCTGATCGTGGTGGATTCTTGATAACCTCATGGCATTCTCCTTATAACTGGAAGACAAATAGGCAGAATTTAGTGGGTTTTTTTTTGTTTGTTTGTTTGTTTTTGGTCATTGTTGTGTAAGGTATGTATTGTGACACATGCTAATGTGTTATACAAATCAAGGGCCATAATATTGGGTTAGATATTGACAAGTGGTTGAATTCTTGCTTGAGCTTTGGTTTGTTGCATAGAAGCTGCAAAGAAGAAATCCACCCGTAACTCGATATAATCAAAGGCAGACACAGAAAAACTTTAGTACCCAGTTATCAATTCTTATGAAATAAGGTTCACGATTCTTATGAAATGTAAACATATTTGTAACTACTGATATCTATGTAACTACTGATATCTATGTGTCATCCAACAGACACAGAGGAAAAGTAGGTAGTCAACCACAGTAAGCAATTGTTGAGTTCTGGGATCTTTGCCCTATGCTAATCATTCCTCTATACATATTTACATATTAATGGTGAAAAAGACAACGTCTTTCTGCAGTGTACCATAAACAAATTAGCATATCCAAATTCAAGGATTTAGAAATTTTAAGAGTACTAAAACCATCTCTCTAGAATGAGAGTATGAAATCAACATGTTGAGCCATGATGTTTCAGCTCATTTGTTTTGTGTCATGGATAAAAGTTCTGAACCCTTTCCTTGAGAGTAGTGGTGATGGGTTTGTGAAGAGATGTCCTAGTGCTGACATCGGGGATTTGAAATAGTGTTAGGCTGGAGACAACGAAAGTCTCACCATTCACGCAGAATGTGGGTAACAGATTCTACATCCGAGGAGAAGCATGCACATGCATTCTTGCTTGAACCATATATAGTAAATTTTTTTTTCCTTTCAACTGCAGTGAATGAACCGCTATTAAAGTCAAAACTACTGCCTCACATGGTCATTTAAATGCCTTTTAGGCAAACTATAGTATCTATAAATCCTTTTATTTCTAAATTCGACATTCGAAAAGTTTGTCACTGTTTATGGTCAGATTTTCAAGTTGAAATTTATGTTTGTTAATTTTGAATATACAAATAAAATTATTAATAATTCTTTATTATAAGCAAGGTGGGATATCAAGGATTTCATATATAAACACTTACTATTTTACAATTTATGTACCAATTGCTGATTTCTATATGTTCTATAGTATTTGTGAAATGTGGTCTTTTCTGTTACTTCATTGTTTAATGGAAGCAGACAGTAGAATAGAAACATTATACTCTGTATTGTTGGGTAATCTCAGAAATGCTAGTAAATTTATGGCTAATGCAAAGTTATTTTAAATTATACATTTTTAGTATTTACTTGGAGTTTTCTAAATGTATGTAGGATGCTGTTTTCTTGCATCAATAGTTTCACAATCAAGCATAAAATCTAATAAATATTTGATCCACTTGAACTGAGAAGAATTATATTTTACTTTAACATTTGAGAAAATAAGTCAAATTATTATCAGCTAACAATTTTATGAAGGCTTAGTTCATTAGACTTTGATACTAGTATTGATGAAAGATGAAAAGTCACACTAAGATTTAATTATGTTCTTTTAATTATGATTTATATAATATCTTGACAATTACAAGAATCTCAGAAATAATTATTACACTAATGTTTGATAACACTGAATATTAATAGCTATTTCTGACTGATTAATATTGGGAACATTATCACTTCCATTTTATACTTACAGAATAGTTTATACTGATTATTTATTTATTGTTTTATGTATGAGTTCATAAGAATTTGTATAGAGTTAACATTGTATTTTAAAATCATGTTGACAAAACATTTGACACCAGTAATTTTTTCAAATACTGTGAAATAAATTGAGAGGCTGTTAATGAGATAAGTAATATTTATAGTAGTCTCATGTTACTGGAAAATAACCAAACTACAAAGGTGTGAAACTTTGGAAACCTTCACAAGCTACAGTACTTACGAGGGTTCATTGATGACTGTCCTCAAGGCATTGAGCAGATCTGCACTTGTCATAGTATTCATGTTCACCTCCACAGCTGCTCCTTTGGCCTTCATGTGTGCGATGTTGTCAGGCTGATCTGCAAACATGGGAACTCCAACCATAGGGATGCCATGGTATATGGCTTCATAGATCCCATTTGTTCCACCATGAGTTATGAAAGCTCTGGTTTTGGGGTGTCCTTTTGGAGTATAAAATGAAGGGTGAGTGTAAATTTCAAGCAAATATTCTGGAAGAATTTCCAGAAGTAAAAGACAACACTCTACAAAGACTTTTAAGAAGGCAGTATTAAAATGGTTAATCCAGAAGTCATTGCTACCCTAGAAAACTCCAATCTCAAAGAAAACATCAAATTCTTGATTGGCACGCATGGCTGAGATGGTGTGATCTAAGGGAAACTTGTAAAGCAAGTTGAGTCTTAACAGAAGGTGATCTTCATGTACCAGTAAAGCAGGAAAAACATGTTTCTGTATAATTTATAACTATTAAGTGAATGGCATCTGTCTTAAGACTAAATGTCAATCTGGAGCTTAGTTGACTGGAAGACAGATTGTCTTGGATGCAGAATGCTTTAGGTTCAACCCCAATTGTTTCCACAAAAAAAGGAAAAGTGGAATTGAAATATGAAGATCTAAATTGCTCAATACTTCATTAGATGCTGAGCAATTACATAAGTGCTCTGTGGGCAGGACGGCAAGGTTTTTTTTGCCTCATGTCTTACCAAGAAGATCATTCTGGGGAATCCAATCAAAAAGCCGAGTATTGGGTCCTAGAGTAGCTGGCTTCTTGCCTTTATACCTCCATAAGACCTATGGAAGACAATGCTGTAATTTTCAGGTAATAGCACAGAACATGTGTTGGAGTTGCAAAATTATTTATAACAAATATATCTAGTTGACAAGGGAGTTGCATATAAGCAGATTTCAAACACTGAATAATGTAGTAGGATTTTCATAATCAAGTGCTAATTAATGGTTCTGTTAATAGTTTAAGCACAAAATTATTCTTTTGTTTAGTAATGATTATTATTTTTATTATTATTGTAAAAATTTAAATGAAGAACTAGAACATAAGTAAGAATAATAAATCTGAACATGGAGGCTTAAAACATTAAAACAAAAATCAGTGTTCCACATTTTTATTAACTTCATGTGATTTAGTTATACTAGATGTCATATTGACATTACATTGACAATGTAATGTTTTTAAAATCAATGACTAGCTTTAGTTTAGAGTTCATTATTTCTTCTTGTTACTGACAACTATTTCTTGTCCTCCTTCCTTTCTCTCTACCTACTTATGTATCTCATCTTCTTCCTTTCTTCTTTTTAATGCACTTTCTTTTTTTTTGTCATTATTTTTACATCTTAATTCCTGCATCTTCCATTTTTCCCATGTTGTTTGCTTTCAGAGAGGAAACTAGATAGGGTTTGCCTATTACTTATTTTTCATAAAGAAATTTGCTAGTATTAAAATATCTGAACCCATTTTCTTTCAGAGAATAAGGAAAAATTCCAATTAAATACCAAATGTGAAATATTTAAAGATGCAAATCTAGAAATAAACATTAAATGCTTGGGATGTTGAGTTAGCATAATTTTCATACATGAGCATACAATTTCATGTACCCAAACCAATACACAAATAAGAACAATCCAAGGGTATTTTGTGCATAGAAATATATGTTGATTAGAAGTACAGAATTGGAAGGATAAACATCAAAGTTAATTAAAGATGTAAACTAGAAAATGCATATTATTAAAAATAAAATTTTGGGACTGGAGAGGTGGCTCAGGAGTTAAGCCTCTGCCTTGCAGATGGAAGGTCCTGAGTTCGGATCCTAGACCCCACGTATAGACACCGGGCAGAAGCGGGGACGGCCTGCGTTTCTGGTCCTGGTAGGGCGGAGCCTGTGAATCCCCGGGCAGAGTAAACAAGGAGGAGGTGGAGGCGTCCTTGGTGGTTCTTGAATTCCCCCGTGGTTCTACACACACACACACACACACACACACACACACACACACACACACACACAAATAAAATTTTAATTTTGTATTCATAATGGCAGAATTTTCAGTTTTGAGAGAACAATAGACTGTTAGTTTCTTTAATCTAAAGTAACTATAGACAAATTTTTAAATGAAATTTAGAGTATTTTTAAGCATGAATCTTCTGCATACTAGGAATAACTTCTCCCTTTTCTGAGTCATGTTGCTGAACCACCCATCAAAGCTTTTGCCATCAGTCAGTGAAGGTCACAGGATCTCACCAGGCCCAGTGTTTTACTCTATGTCTGTCAAAAGTGAAGGGCTACAAAAGCATGTATTGTATTGATTACAGTTAGTGTCAATTATGGCTAGCGGACAACAGGTCCCAGTCTCCATCTGCAAAAGTCACTGTCAGCTGCACTCTCTTTCAGTCAGTCAAACATTGGTCTGTTCTCCAGTTTTATAGGTTGTACTGACCTTCTGAGGAATTTGAGCAAGGGCCGAGGCAATGAGATTGGCCTTTTCTTCTGTGAGGTTTTTGACCATTGACCCCAGAGAAAACACCACAATACCGTGTTCACCTGAGCTCTGGGCAAATTCCTCCATTTCCTGAAGATATAACATTTTATTTCCATTAAAAACACATTTGGAATCATCATTGCATTCAGGAAGAAAATATTCAGTTACAGTTTTAGGCAGAAAAACTCAAAAGATATGTCAGAGAAATTCTTAGATTGTTTCTATCATAGGTCATGTAGAACTAGTTAGTTTCTGTAAGAGGAAACTCATCTCTAAAATATGAATGAAATGTATTCAAGTACAAACATGGCACCAAGTCATAGAATTGATTGGACAATGGGAAAAACTCTTTGGATGGCAGGAGAAATTGTTTGCAGGTTTTAACTTTTGCAAATAAGATAGGATTGTTGGAAAGGTGGGAAACTATTCCATGGTGGAAACCCCAAGAGTTAGGTTTTTAAAATTGTCATCATTCTGTTGCACATAAAGTTATGAATATATTGAATCACTTTCCCACAGATAAGCAATCATGTTTATTTTTCTTAATAAATCTTCCTACTTCTCTTCACATAGTTGAAAGAAATTAATATGATATATAGTAGTATATTGCAGAAGAAAAGTGACATCATAATCATAATTAGCCAATACGATATTTGAACAATGAATATATTATTATTTTTTATTGTTTCTAATGACTCCATATCTACATAAAGTGCTCTGCTTGAAAGCCCAAACAGTTTTAAGAATTTTCATAAAATTTCCTTTGGCTTCTTGAAGCCAGTAGGTTAAAAATTATATTCATGATCATCAATTCTGGAAAGTTTACTCCATCTATTACTATTGAAGTTTTTACTGTTAATTCTTAAAGCCAGTAGATTAAAAATTATACTCATAATCATCAGTTCCAGAAAGTTTACTCCATTTGTTACTGTTGAAGTTATTACTGTTACTTCTTGAAACCAGTAGGTTAAAAATTGTACTCATAATCATCAGTTCCAGAAAGTTTACTCCATCTGTTTCGGTTGACACAAAGGTCACCCTGTCCATTAAACCCAAGACTAACTTCTGAGAATAGTCCCTGAATCTGACATCCTTCAACACTTCCTTTCTCTTACTCATATTTGCAAATAATTCACTGACACTCCTGATGAAAGTATATTTCTTTAACGAAGAATGGAGCACATGTTTCTGTGTGCACTCCATTAGCCACAGGAGGAAGATTATAGCAGTCACCTTGGTGATCTCCATGGTACCGATGATTTTACATCATCCACTCCACAGACTCATAATGTTTTTTAAGACACTACCTTGATCGTTTTATTCATCAGCCTGACTTCTTAATTTCAGAAGAGTCAATAAAACTCACAGAAGAATCACTACTTTTGGAGAAGATAATTTTGTCCTAGTTGACTGAAGTTATCTAGCAATACAACTCTGTTTTGAAGCTTACGAAGCATTGAAGGAAATTCAGGAATGTTATAAAGTTTCCCAGTTAGTTTCAGCTGTCAATCTGACACTTGGGTGGTGAGTATCTGGGCAGACCTATGAGGAATTATTTTGTTAAGACAGACATCTAAGAAAGCCTCCAGAAAATTATCTTAATTGCTTTAATTTAAGTGGAAGATCTGTGAATTGTGAGTGAGATTTTTCACTGGATAGGAGACGTAGATACAAAAGGCTAGTTAGTGCTGTGGCAAGCTAGTAAGTTATAAAGCTAAATATGCATACTTTTCCCTCCTTTAGATATGATGTGGCTACTCCCTCAGTGCTTTTTGCTAACTTTCCTGCATGATGGATTGTAACCCAGAATGATCAATATGACTAAAATCCCTTGTTACTCTAAGTTATTTTGGTCAGGTGATTATTATAGCAATGACATTATAAAAGACATAAAGTACCTAACTTCTGTTATCACAGACCTACCTTAGGCAAAGGTTTGGCGGGTTTGCAGTGTAATCCTCCTACAAATTCGAAATTAGGTAAGTATGGACGAGGAAATTCAAAATCCCAGTATGTCCTCATTAGCCAAATTTCAGCTTTGCCCATTGTCTCGCATAACGTGGTTGGTCTTCCTGGGAAGATACAGAAAGTTGGATGGGTGAAATAACATATAGAAAGTAGGGTACGTGAGGGGCTGGAGAGGGGGCTCAGGGGTTAAGCCTCTGTCTTGCAGACAGATGGTACTGAGTTCGGATCCTAGACCCCATGTATAGACTCCAGGCGGAAAGGGGGGGCGGCCTGCGTTTCTGGTCCTGGTAGGGTGGAGCCTGTGAATCCCGGGGCAGAGTAAACAGGAGGAGGTGGAGGCGGTCCATGGTGGTTCCTGAATTAGCCCGTGGTTCTGCACACACACATACATACACACACGCACACAAAAACAATTGAATAAATTTTAAAAAATTTAAAAAAGAAAGTGGGTGGATGAAATTAATATGTGTTTTTTCAAGTAAAAAGTAATGTACATTGCCTTATGAGCAATTAGAGAGAAATATTAGATCCCACAATACATATTATGACTATATGTTAAAGGAAGGAAAGAAAGACAGTAGAGAAAGGGGGAGCAGAGAATTTGTGGCAATGAAAGAAAAGTAGTATATGAATGTCATTTCCTAACAGTAAAGTCACAAAAATTTAGTGATAGTTACAACTACTGATATATCACCAATTATTTTGTTCTATGATAAATGATAGAAAGATTATGTATATCATGTATATCACCTCTAAATGGTTTTGTAGTTTATATCTAGGAATACATCTGCTTTACAACTTGTTATATTTTTGGTTTCAATATAATACTAAAGGATCACACTACATTAAGTTTATACCAAGTTAAATCTCATTCTTGAATTGATTTTTTGCCATCTGAATTCCTCAACTAATTGATCTTCAATACAACCCATTTTGAAATGTGTGCTACAAATGTATGTTTCAACAACATCACATACCATCTTTGCTGTTGTCTTTAAGAGATTTGGTACTTCGGTAAAGGATGTTGACGATTTCAGGAACTTTTAGACAAAAAATGAATGCTTTAAAAAATAATTCAGAAATATGTTTCAACATCAAGAAAAGAAAAATTCTATGATGAGCTTGTCTTATAAAGTATTGTGATTAGAACTGATGGTGGCATTCAGCATGTGTATAGTATTTTCTTGCTATCATCCATCAGTAGTGTTTTAGTATGCACATGAGGTCACACAATATAATTCTTTGCCCAATCAGAAGAGGATACTGAGCTTGAAGTTACCACACAAGGCATGGGTACTGTCCCATGTCTTCCATATCAAACTGTCTATGTTGTTTTCATGTCTTACATTATGTGGACTTCCTCATCTCGATGACTAATTCTTTAGGTTAATGTTAAGTATGTAAATGTAAGAAATAATTAATTATTTAAACTCTATGCTTAGTCACTGATATATGGGGCTGGAGAAATGAATCAGTTGATGAAGTGCTTACCATGCAAGCAAGACAATCTGAATTTGGATCTCAACTCCAGTATAAAATGATGAGAATAGTAGAATGTGACGATAATCTTAGCAGAGCAGAGGAAAAGACACCAGATGGCTGGAGCTCACTGACCACATGGGCTACTGAATTGGTAAGTTTGAAGCTCAGTGCTAGACCTTGTCTTAAAAGTAAGGTGATAACAATCAATTAAAACACCCAATGGTGACCTCTGTATCCATTTGTGCACACATACACAGACACATATGGACACATACCACATACATACATACAATAAATAATTCACAGTTAAATAAAGTCAATGAAAATATTTGAACAAATATATATGATTATTAAGTACGTACATGAGTTTCTAAAATTTTAATTATGCTAGGGATTATGAATCAAAAATGAACCATTTGTCTTATAATTACTTTTCTATAGTTGTTATTCACATAAAACCATTCTGTACTATTTGTGGATATTTATGTGAAGAATATTAGAATCAATAAATTGTCCATCATATTTAAAGTGCTATGCAAATATTGATATTGATTGAGTCTGTTGATTTAGAAGTAAGTATATGATAAGTCTAATGAGATAGTTTTTAATTAGTACACCTCCTAGATGTGCCTTCGAGTTTTGGCCCAGGCCTAATTGTGATTGATGTACAGATAGAAGCTGAGTAGGGGCAGTCACTGGTCTCTCAGAAGAATGGAGACTAAATTTCTGTCAACAGACCACTTTCCTAAGCTACACAATTATTATGCTCCTTCCAAAAGTATGCCAGAAAACCAATACATACATTTTTTTCACAACTTTATTTCAAAAATTTACATTCTCCAGTTCACCTTTAAATTCTTCCAAGCCAGTCTGCAGGTAACATGTCAAAGTACATCAATAGGAACAACAAGGAAAGGATGCCAAACAATAAGCGAATTAATTTCTTGATAGCTGAGTGACAGGTAAGAAGCACTGATTTATGTAAATAGTTCTAGTCCTGCACTGATAAGTTGCCAGAAATATATAATGCTATTAAACCAACTTAAAGAATGAAAAAGTAGCAACCTTTGTAATGGTATGTTGATTACAATTCATTGTTGATTTGTCTGGTTTGGATCACCATGGAAACACACCTCTGTGTTTGTCTGTGGAGGTGTTTCCAGTGAAGCTTAACTGAAGAGAATAGACACATTTTAAGGACTGGGTTCCAGACTGAATATAAAGGGAAAAGAGAGTGTTAGCTGAGTACCAGCATTCATCTCTCTCTATTTCCTTGCCAGCTGTCCTCACAGCTAGAGCCATTCACACCAGCAGGCCTTCCTACCATGCTGGTCTATACCACAAACTATAAGCCAAACTAAACCCTTAAGCTGTTTTGCCAAATTTTATCAGAACAATGAGAAAAATGACTAATATAACCCCTTTGTTATTTTTAGCTAGTAATAGTACTGAAGTTTAAAACAAAGACAATGCATTGCAGAAAAACTCATGTTACGGGTATATAAAAAGAAATAAATGATCCAGAACTTCAGAGACTCTATATCAACCACCTAGAACTAGGCCAGACTAATCTCCCCTATCCTGAAGCTCAGGGACATTTGCGGAAGAGGGGGCGGTAAGATTGTAAGAGCAAAAGGATGGGAGGAGCAATGATTTGCAAGATACTCCACACAAGTTAGGGCCGAAGCAATCATATTTGGACTCTAAATGCCCTGCGCAATGTCCAACACACTATTGACCTCACAAAGTTTAGCATCTGCTAAAGGCACCAGGATCCTTGGAGGCAAAGGATTGGCAGCCACAGCAGTGTTCCTATACGTAAGGAGAACACGGGAAAGGGTTCAGGGAAAGGCCACTGGGTCCTTGTATGTCATCGGAGAGGAGGGCCCAGAGGAGAATCAGGCATGCACAAGGTAGGACTCTCTGGGAATTGGGGCAGGAGGCACTGGGGGATGGGAAGGGAGGGGGGATGGGAAGGAGAGCAGGGGGTTCGGGGGGAGGAGGAGGGAGGGAGGGAGGGAACTGGTGTACCTATTAAGTTTGTATGAGGTGAAATAATAATAAAAATGTATAAAAAAAACCCATGAAAATAAAAAAAGAAATAAATGATTGTCACCAAATATTATGAGCACTATTCAAAATATGAAACCTGGGAAGAGCTGTAATAAAATTAAAAAATATGAATATTTGTAAATGTCTGAAACAACAATGATGCTTAACGATGAGGCAAACAATGCAATTTTTAAAATTCTAACATAATAATATATGTATGTAAATATGTCCAGTTTAAAAATACAAGTAATTTGTCCTTAACTGAGCATATTATTATAAACACTTATAAACATTATAAATGTTGTATACAAATATATATATCATATAAATCAAATGCGTATATATGTATTGTACTTACATGTTAAGATGGCTAATTTTCATGATCAGAATCATTCTAAGTGACAAAATCCCTAGGGCATTAACTAGGCACACCACTGGTGTGTCTGTGAAGTCTTTTACAGAATGGATAAACTGAGGTGGGAAGACTAGTCCTGAAGGGGATATCACCATCTACATGCTAAAATAAGAAAAAAGGGCAAACCACTGAAGTATCACATTCCCCTTCCTCTGCTTCCTATGCTTTTGAGATGAGAGCAAGTAACCTCAGAAGCAGCAGCCACTGAGCCTCCCCTGCCATGGTGAAGTCTACACTTAAACCATGAACCAAAGCAAAACCTACCTTAGATTGCTTCTCACTAAACATTTGGTCACAACAATAAGAAAAGTACAGTCCACAAATATAGAGAAGATCATTTGGAATTTACATAAGCTATTATGTTGTGTTTCTGTTATTGCAGATAAACAATTAAGCATGCATTTCAAAAGCTGAAAGATGGAAATTTAAATATTCTCACAGTAAAGATGTATAAACATTTAAGCTGATGTATTTAACCTAGTTTAACTGATAATTGTTATATGTATGGAAATAGTACTTGGAAAATATATATGTAAAAAGTATATATTTTTGCATATCCATTAAAATAAATTCAAGCTAAAATAAGATTTAACATGTATAAGTAATATGTATCATATATAACAAACAGCATTGCATGTAATATTTTTGTATTTTAAAATCAGAACTGATTAATAAATAATATCTAATGGATTATCTTAAAAAATAAAAATCTTCATAAGTACAGTTGAAATTTCTGTGTAAAATGCATAAGGAGATGTGGAAGTTGGAAGGAGATTGGTTGAGATGAAGAAAGTATGGGGAAGGATATTATTAAATATGATCTTAACTGGACATAAAAATTTAGGCTAAGACATAGCCTACTGAGTTGGAACTCTTGGTCTCATCATGTAGATATTGTCTTTATGTCTATTTTGAAGAAGATTTACTAGGAATTGGCCACAGTGTATATTTTCTCCTTCAAGTGCTGAGGCAGCTGGAGTGGGACCACTTGTAGTGAACTCCCATCCACGTCTAGTCCTGGGCTGTGTGGTCATTCTCATCGCTGCCTGGCTCTCCTTGCTGCAGTGGAATTCTCACTATACTGCTGCCATTTGTTCTGTGCTATTGAAACTGGTCATCTGAAGCACTATTTACATCTTATATATTTCTGAAGATTTTTTTAGCACTTAATAAGTAAATATCCATAAACATTTGTATGTGCATGGTACTTAATCATGGAGGTCAGAGACAATACACAATTAGTTCTCTTTTCACCCTGTGGGGAACCAAGATTTAATTCAGGGCTTCAGCCTAACATGGACAAGGATGTTTATGCATCTTGCAAATTGAAGGACAGAGGAAATAGCTTAATAATCAGATGAAAACATGATGCAATTTCCTCTTAAAAGAAAAAGCATATCTTCACAGAGCTGTGTCTTACTTTGCATTGGATCGATATGATGCAATTTCTTTAAATATGAAAACAGTATTAGATGGCTCACAATTCTGGAAGCTGAAGTCCAATATCACATAAACCCGTATGTTCAGTGGTGAGGATCTTCTTGCCACATCAGAGCATGATGGGATGGTATAATGGCACAAATGCATACAAGCAGGAGACTGCAGTCACATGTCAGGACAGGGAACAAGAGTAAATTCCATAAAGAAGACAGCCTGAGGCAAGATGCACTTCTGGTTTTGAATGGCAATATTTGTCACAACCCTAATATGTCTGTTCCATTAGCTATTAGAAGCATGTTGTGATTAATTACTTTACCCATAAGATTTAAGATTCATTTGCAGATATAGAATGAAGGTTTTTTACCAATACAGTGGAATATATTCTAGCACTTACCTCTATTCCCTCCAAGATATTTGCAGTTTTCCTTTACTATAATTCAGCTGGTTGTTTTTTTCTACATTTTCCCAGTCAAGATCTGAGGAAGAGCCATTATAATGGAAACTCACCAGAAAATTGGCACATTATGAAATCTATGTTCAGATACAATAAAAGGAAAAGACTATACCTATCATTTTTCAATATCAGTTTACAGATATTTAGTGTCACTAACACTGAAAGTAATATCACTGAAAGGAAAAACACTGGATTGTACTAATTCTTTTCATCAGTATACTCCTACTTAAAATATTTGTTGTCCAAATATGTTTAGTAATAATGGAGGTTTAGCAATATAAGCAGCACAAGGGATTTAAGTAAAGAAAATACTTAAATTCTCAAAAGATAGGATTTCTAAGTCTAGGTCATTACCCTGTAAAGAAAAGAAATTAGGAATATTTTTATGTACAAATTTTTCAATGCATTGTGCAATTATCCTGGTTTCATTTAAGAAGATTTAGTACTTTTGAGGCCACTTAATTTTTTTTGGATTTTCTGTGTGTGTGTGTGTGTGTGTGTGTGTGTGTGTGTCTGGGTGAACGAGTATGTGTGTGTACATGAATGTAACAGATGTCAAACCCAAATGTTTTAGTCACTATCATTTTTTTTTAATACAGGGTTTCTTACTGGCCTGGAACTTGCCACATAGATCTGGTTGTTTGAAAGACCATCCCAAGGATCTGACTGACTGTATCTCAAGCACTGGGTCATAAGTGTACTACCATGCATGGTACTCAAAGTCTGAATTGCTTATTGTTGTATTTCCTTTACCTAGGAAAGTGACAGACACTGCACTAGTATTCAGTAAATACTTTTTTTTTTTTTATAACAAGAAACCAGAAACAAGCACAGAAGACTGAGGGGAAGTAGTAAAAAGGGCAAAAAATTATCTAAGAGGAGAATATTTTGCACCGAAAAATTTTAAGCATGTATCATTGAAAGCAGACAATCTTATTCTGTGGTATTAATTAATCCCCCCTGAATACTGACAGATTCTGACAAAGAAGTCTCATGAGAACTGGAAAGAGAGAAATATAAACACCCAAGTAGAGCCAGCCTTCACACTTGACAATATTTACTGAACTTTCATATATAACCCTTAAGGCTTTACAAAATGTAAGTGGCACAGGGAGCTACAGAGTACAGTGGAAACAGGGATGTTCCAGTTACCAATTCTATATTTTTAAAATGTTTTTTACAAATTACTGAAGGACAAAAATGAAAGGAGAAAGTAAATTATGTATCACCTTAGAATATTTTCATCCTGTTTATCTTAGCAGAGAAAAGATAACTCTATATCAAGTAATACCAGTTTTGAAGAATTAATTTGAACACATCAATAAACAGAGAATTGTTTAGATCTAGTCAGTGCAATTGCTTTAGTGTAAGTATATGCAGTGGGATGCAGAACTTTTGCTGAAAGGGCAGTAAGAATAAAGCTATCTGGAGTCTCTATGGGAGGAACTTTGAGAAACTCACCTAGAACTTTGCTGTAATATGAATTCCATTTTCCCCAGTAGGCCTGAAATATATAGTCTTGCAAAGAATAAGATAAGGTGTTTTTAACCCTTTCACCGAAAGTCATCTGATCAGTGAGCTCCGACAGGGCTGCAGGTACATAGGAGCCTGGTGCAGGGATTTTCCCACAGTGCCTCTCCACTGTGTAGGCTGGAGAGAAGCGCAGTGTGTACACGAATGGAATTCCTAACTTCAGAGCAACCAAGTCTCCACAGACGGTTACAGGGTCTGCTACTAGCACATCAAAGCCACCTTTCTGAAGTCTTGCCATTAGGGTGGGGTTGTTCAATACGCCATCACAAATTTGCATATTAATTCGAAAAAAAGTTTCCAGGAGCTTTCCTAGTTCTTTGTAGAAAGTCCACATTGTAACAGGAGTTGGTCTGTGGTCTAGCCACAGCGCTATCATGTGTTCTATTATGTCATCTATGTTTTTCTTCTTATAGGAAACAGGTATTTCCTCAAAACGCACAAAAAATTCAGGTCTAGAGTTGATGAACAGAGTTTCCGTTGAAGCCAGTACAGTCACACTGTGATTTCTTTGAGATAACTCTTCTAGAATGATCTTAATATTTAACCAATGGCTACCATCTGTAGGCCAAATTAGCACATTCCCACTGAGAACAACTTCAGCCAGAGTCAAATTAAATACAAGCAGCTGTATAAACTTCTTAATCATGGTAGCATCCACTGCGCAAAGCATCCAACTGTGGTTCTTGTGAGATGAAAAGAAAACTTCAATGTATTCGAGTAGACTTATTTCAAATAAAACAATATGAAAATGGCAGTATTTTCATTACAGGTGAGATGACATTATAGGTAAAAGGAAAATAACATTCAAATTGTATATATAAATTAACATGATTAAAGCACACAGAAAAAATGTAGATCTTTCTTAAAGAAAATCAATCCAGACATTTTAACTCTGGTGTCTGTGTATTCTATATAACTACTTATCTTCCCTATAATCTATTCTTCCTAAAATCAGATTTAAAAAATAATTCTTTATTGAAAAAATTACTTTGTCAATATGCTTTTTTGTCTTCTTTATAAAAACATTTAAATATTAGACTTTTCAACACTATATAACAGCAATTGTTTCCTCCATTTCACTGATAATGCAAGTTTGAAGTATATCCTGAAGCTAACATGGAAAATTTGTGCAAATAGGATTATATTCATAAGGTTATTTGATTCATTGAAGAACCTTCATTTTCACTATTATTTATCAAGAAGAATAATAAAAATTTTAATTTGGAAATTTCCTCCAACACTTCCTGATGCATTAGACATTACAGCACATCTGACAGAGAATATGTATATTGCTCTGGGTAAATGTATCATTTTTCACCTCTTTGTTATGGGGAATTCGCTCCTTTGTGTCATGTATCATGCTCAGACACAACAAAAAGAAGTGCCTGGTACCCTGACTAAATGAAATGTATTATCTTTAAGATGGTAAGATTTGCCCAATTATTGACATCTATGTCCATGACATATAATTATTAGGAATTAATGAATAGCTACAGCATTTAAAAATGTATCCAAATATAACTTCAAATCTCAAAGAATGTCATTGGCAGCACTACCAATGAACAAAAGAATTTTTTCTTCTACTTTTACAAGCATATTGAGTATTCATCTTAGCTTCCTTCTCTTCCTTCCCTTTCCCTTTTACCCTCTCCCTTCCCTTCACCATTCCCTCCCACTCCTTCCTACTCCCATCCACCCTTCCTTCAACCTGTGTGCTTTTATGGACCCCAGAGCTCATTCTGGTTTATCTACTCCTGTGGGGGTTCAGGCCTCCATGGTAAATCAAGTTTCCTCTCTTAAGGCTACCCCACTGATATGTAAATTTCCCTTCACTCATCCAACTTTAGGCCCAAAGGTTTCCAGAACATAAAAAAAGGGAAGGAACCCTTTTTTGTTTTTAAAGGCAGCTTCAAAAGAGTCACTTTGTGACTTTTAACTAATCCCTACATGACAGTAAAATAATTTTCTCATTTCGTAATGAGTAAGTCACATTTAGTTAAGGACAGATACATGTTTATTTTGAAATTATAGTTGAACAGAAAGGTTTTATTCTTCTAGCATTAGTTTATCTACCTGTTTTTTGTCTTCTCTAGTTTCATATATGGCTGAATTACTTTATAATCATATATTCAATTATAAAAATTAACTATATATATGGATACAGGTTGGTATTATCTTAAGGATTTAAATTTCCATAAATGAATAAAAAATGACTCAAATTCAAATATGTCTAAAAATTTAAGTCTAAAAATTTTATGCAGCAATTTAAAATAATATATTGTCTACTCCTTTATTTTTATATTAAACATCTATGTTCTATGAATACCTAATTCATATGAACATCTGGATACAATGTTCTTTGCAAAAATTGTTCACTTATTAAAAATATTACTAGTTCTTAGTTACTATCCTTCTAATTTTCATATATTGCTTGTCATTATATAAGTAAATATGATATAGTAATCTACATATATAAGTAATATTCTTTCAAAACTCGGCTTTATAACAGAGTATAAAACTAATTTTAGTAATACATAATGCTTATGGATTTTAACTATTTTACTGTCATGGAATTTATATAGTATTTTCCTAAAATGTATATAATTTTGATGACTTTTTCATTAATAGGAAAACTAAACTAAAATTTACCTGCTTCAGTTTTTAGCAAATATATGTGAAATCTGCAGAGCTTTTCCTACTTTCAGTAAACAAGTGCTGGCATAATTTTGTTAGAGCCAGAGAGAATCCCTAGATAATACAATTCAGCCGTCACAGTACCAGGAAGAGCTATGCCTTAAGGAATAGTAAGCTGCTTAACAATAACAAGGCCTGATTAAATTTCATGTGGCAAATAAGGCATAGGCAAAAATATAGTGGTAAATATGAGAAATTAAATAGATGTAAGGGAAGAAAATCATTTACGACTTTCTACTTGCTTAAAAAACTGTTCAAATTAATATTTTCTGCAATTTCAATGCTAGAGGTTTTCCTGCTTAAAAGCTGCTGGTAACTTTGCATGCCCTGAGCAATGTCCAACACACTATTGACCCCATAAAGTCTAGCATTTGCTAAAGGCACCAAGATCCTTGAAGGCAAGGGATTGACAGTCACAGTAGTGTTTCTATGCTTAAGGGGAACACAGGAAAGGGTTCTGGGAAATGCAACTGGGTCCTTGTATGTCATCGGAGAGGAGGGCCCAGAGGAGAGTCTGGCAGGCACATTAAAGGATTCTGGGGGGGTTGGGGGGGAGGCAATGTGGGATGGAGAGGGAGGGGTGAGGGCAGGGGGAGCAGAGGGGTGGGGGGAGGAGAAGGGAAGGAGGGAACCGGTGTACCTATTAAGTATGTATGAGCAGAAATAATAATAAAAAATGTTAAAAAAACTGCTGGTAGAGCTACATCAATAATTGAGAATGTACTCTCAATTATACTAAATATGCTAAATTATTGATGAATTGACATCTGAGAATTAAATTGAAAAAAAATTCTAGGTTTAGAACCAAACATAAGCAAAAATAAAATTTGAAAAAAAAAAAAACAACTAAGTAGCTACAAAGGAAGAAAATTATCCAAGAATGTTTCAAAAGAACATTCTCAATTATTGACATAGTTCCATCAGCTATTTTTAAGTGGGGAAAATATTCTAGCAATTGAAATTGCAGAAGATATTAATTTGAACAGTTTTTTAAGCAAGTAACATTTAATTTTATTTTTACCTGCCTATTATTTTTAAACCTAAACATTATTATGCAACATTGATTTTTCCCTGGACAACCAAATGTAATAAATGAATCAGGTAGCACAGGTAACAAAAATGTATGGGGAGCTGCAATCACAGTATCTAAAAACTTGAGAAGAGGTCGATTAATGCTGCATGATTACTACAGTCACTCCACGAATTTCAAAGAAATACTCACGACTTTGATAAAAATTAATTTGGACATTATAAGATCTAATTCCTACCAATCTAATTCCTACCAATTAGCAGAGATTAAGGACTCACTCTAAGGCTCATATTACATATATTACTGAGAAATGATCTTGGGAAAGTTGGTTTGTGCACTTACTCAGATGTGACGATTTGAGACCTAAGTAGATACGAATTCAGTACAATCTTTAAACATTAAAAATTCATAAATTCATGTGACCATTTAGAAGAAAAATTCTATAATTCTATACATTCTTCTCATTACCAATCCATATCTGCAATGCCTTGAACTAAACTGTCAGTTTTTGATTCTTACCTTGTCTTTTGAAAGCATGTGTTCATTTCCTCACATCAACAGATTACAGAATTCCAGTAAAAACAAACTTATATAGGCATTCTGAGTTAGAAAAGTGTAATTTAATTAGCAACATGATGCTGGATATCAAGATCACAAGTAAGAAGGTCTGTCTAAATCTTCATTGTGTTCTCATGCACAAATTGTTGAGGCAGATTATTCTGTTTCTCTTAAGGCTAGAATAGTGTACTTCTATTACCAGCATTAACTTACAGAAAGACAATGGGATATGTAATTCTGAAACTCTAGTATGGGGTGGGCTAACAGGGATAACTTCATAAGTATGAATAGGTAGCATTGTAATCATGTTAACTATTATTATAAAATTGAGGATGAATAGTTGATCAAACAGAAGTGATGGCACAAATATATAGCAATCCAAAAGTAAACAGAAACATTCCATGTGTATTTGGCTTTTTTACTGAGTGAATTCATGGAGATAGTCACATATCTTGTTAGTTTACTTCATTCATGAGAAAACAATTTAGATGCTTGCAGTTTTGCTGTTTCATGAAACCTCTGTTTTTTTTTCCCTCACTTCTATTCAGTAAGATTCGCTTCTATGTGTGCAATGTGACCCATTTTCTTGTCTTTGATTAGTTGTTGCAGTATCACTAGGGCTGTGCTTGTGTGGTCCGCAAGGGGGAAAGAATTACAGTGTCGTTCACGTACTTCAGATGACATTGTTTTTCAACTGTGGGACAGGCAGTTAAAATATTCAAAGATGATGTTGACGTTAGCTAATATACATATCAACTCAGTAGCAATCACTGTCCCAGCATTTGATGCTACCTACCTTCCTTCACATTTCCCCATTGCATCCAACACTCATCTGTGAATGTTTTAGGATCTATATAGATTAATTTTATAATTATATTAGAATGAAGACTTGTTGAGAATAAGCCTGAGAGTCAAAAGCTATCCATGCACAGGAGTTTCTGGATCTTTCTCTTTTTTTTTTTTTTTTTTTTTTTTGCTTTTCAAAGCAATGGTTACACTGTTACACATAGCATTTTGCCTTTAAAGGAATTTTCTTGTCAATATTTTCTTTCATTATCTAGCAAAATGTCTGCAAGCTATGGAAGCTCTGCTTAGTGGCCAACATTGCCACTTTTGAAGCATGAGCACAGGGATTTTCACTAGCTTGAACTGTTTTCAAATTATTTTGTTTTTACATGAATTTCAGCTTTGATGTTCATAAAGAGAAGCTAAAGCCTCAAAACTAAAGTGATGGAACTGTATCGTACTGCATTGCATTTACATTACATTATATTGAAAAAGGAAAACATTCTTTATCACTGGGATTAGGACTGTCTTGTCAGTTTTATCATGATAATAAAGAAAAATATTAATAAATAGCATTTAGCCTTCTATGAAATTTATGGGCTATGTTCACATATTATTGAATTTATCTTAGGTATTTGAAAAGATCATTGTGTTTCACTATGTAAGTTCACTAATAAAGTGTAAATATTTGGATTCTTGACAAACCCAGAAATATATTATGTATGGAAAAAGAAAAATAGCAAGTGACTAGCATGCCATGCAAAGGCAGGAAGCACAAACATATTGGACAAAATTGAACACAAGCTGTCTGCTTAGATGGTGCTTAAATTTCTAATTCATGGCTTCTCTCTTCGAAACCCAATTTACTCCATTGAATATTGGACCTTATCAGACCTTCCCCAATCAGCATATACACAAAATTCAATGCATTATTCCCACTAATAAATTTTCTCTTTCCTGTGTTTACTACTGCAGGAAGGCATGTTATTTATATCTTATAAAAATCAGAAATTGAACCCATTTTAATCTCTCTTGTGACAGTCTTGCTGAGAATCCAACAGCTTTAATTAATTGACTCGATAAACTAAAAAACAAACTGGATAGTTTCTATCTCTCAAGATTTGTAAAATTCCCCTAAATGTTCATGAATTTAGTTCTCTCAAAAATCTTGTAAAAAGCAAGATAAATTAAATGTGGATCAAAGGAGACAGACTTACTGTCCTGTGGCCATATATATAAGAAATCAGAAATGGGTATCAACAATATGTTTTTCTAACTGTGATACCATATCATACAATGTCATGATACATGTTTTTTGTTTTTGTTTTGTTTCCTTTTTGTTTGTTTGTTTTTGTCTTGCTAAGCCAGTTGTAACAAATTTTCTGGAGCAATCAAGCAATAAAAACCTGAGCCCCTCTACTCCATTTCTGTCATTGTTCAGTTGTTTCAGTAAAACATAAGTATTGTCTAAAAATCCCTGTCAACATTTTCAGCTGAAATATATATTGAAACTTACAATAAATTATTAGAATACAGCTTGACGGGTAGGGGAGATGGGACAACAGGTATGAGTGCTTGCTGTGTAAGCCTGAAGACTTGAGTTCAGATCTCAGAACTCAGAAGTAGCTGTGGGCATTAGTAACCCTGGTGTTGTGGGGGATAGGGACAGAAGAATCACAGAGGATTTGTGAATGCCAGTTAGTAATAGGTTCAGAAAGAAACTCTGTCTCATGGGAATGAGGTGGAACATAGCAGATGAAAATACATGTGCTGGTGAACAAAGCTGCTCATGTGTACTACATTGCACACATGCAACTCATGCAAACACATGCTTACACATACACACAAATGATAACTGGCAAATAAAAATAAAATATATAATGAATCATAATTCTGGCATTCCTAGTGTTTTTCCTTATGTCTCACGAGTCACACATTGCCCTTCACAATGAGTCACCAAGAATACCCAGAACATCTCATGCTATTTTGTTTGCATTCCAGTGCTTTCAGGGAACTCATATTTTCCCTTTATGGGATTTCAGACACATTACCCGAAAGGTCAAAGCTTTAAGAACAGCTTAGCCATGTAGTGGCACCTTCTCTGCACTATCTGTACATACAGTCCCTACAGAATTCATATTGTAAACACTCCTTTTCCGTGTCCGACTTCTCTGCTTTAAGCCACAAGTTTCACTGCTCTTCATGATAATCTCCTTATGTAACTCAGAGTCTGGTGAATATTTGGAAATACATGAGTGAAAGAATCTCAGAAAAAATGAGAAATGAGCAAATCATTTGATTTTTACACTAACTTTAGATATACCAATTTTATCCATATACACTTTCGACATTAGCCTTTGATTATATTTTAATCAGCAAATAAAAGCTATACATAGGTAATTCAAGTAAGATTAGCTAGTTTAAAGTATCTTGATTGATGTTTGTGTTTTCTCTTAAATTCACAGGTTAAAAATAAAGGTAATAAAACCTTCAAGTTTTCATCATTAGCTTTTATTAAACAAGTATCAGTCAACATGTTTATGTGCAAATTATAAATAGAAGTCTATATTATCAATGAACTTGAATAAAAAATCTTTTTTCTTTGTCTATGTGAAGTTGCACTTTATTGGCAATTATTTTTCTCACATATGATCTAAATAAGATCCAGTCTTTTCCACATTATTTATCTAAGAATTTTATTCATATAGTAGTTTAAACTTTAAGTCCATATAATTAGAAATGATAGGACACTAATTCTCCAACCTAGTTTTTTAAAGCTATTGTTTCCTTCTATCAAGTGAAGTACTTGATAGTACATCAGTACATGAGATTGAGGCTATATAGTTAGAGAATTGGAGAGGAATTGATTTAGGGCTTTGTTTATTCAGGTTAATAAAACAAAATTGGCTACATACCTAAAGCTTTACTATAGTAGGAATCCCATGGTTTCCAAAGGGTTTCAAACATATAGTCCTGTAGACGGTAGGAGATGAAATTTCTTACTCTGTCTGTGAAAGACATCTGGTCTGTGAGTTCTGATAAAATCGCAGGAACATAGGAAGGAGGGAATGGTACCTTCCCACAGTGCTTTTCCACTGTAGAGGCAGGAGAAAACCTCAAGGAATAGATGAATGGGATTCCTAGTTTCAAAGCCACTATGTCACCACAAGGAAACACTGGATCTGACAACAGAACTTCAAACTTTCCTTTCTCCAGCTTTGCCATCAACTTTTGGTTTTTAAGAACACCATCACAGATCTCTCTGGATACCATGTGGAAGTCCTCAATGACTTTGGCCATCTCATGATAGAATCTCCAGATGGTTGATGGAGATGGTCTGTTGTCCAACCAAGTCAAAACGAAATCCTTGATCACACCTTCTATTCTTTCTTTGCCAAAGGGCACTTGATATATTTCAAATGTCAGAGATGGGTTAATTGTTGGTATGATGAAAAGTGCCCCAGAGGCCACCAGGACAGTCACATTATGCTCTTTTCTAATGAGCTCATCTATTATTATCTTCACATTCAGCCAGTGACTACCTTCCATTGGCCAAATCAGAATGTTGCCGCCAAGACTCATTCCAAGAAGACTTAACTGAAGAGACCACAGCAGGACATTGCTCAGCATGATGAAGCTTGATGCAGATTTCTGGAGATGTTAAACCATCAAGTGTTTCTGCTTTTTTAACACATAAGAAAGACAAAAATATGACTCAGTTTTGATCCAAAAATAATACCTTTTAATCAACTTTTCTCTACAAAATGATATTAACCATGGCAGTTCTGTGCTTCACAGCAAGTATGGGTTTAAAAATAATGAGGCTTATCATCTGCATTGTTCTGGGTTATAATTCTCAGAACTTTTCAACTTTTCTATCACATCCCATTTATTATTTATTCTCATAAAAATCAATCAAATCCATACAAACTACAACTCTACATTCTGCTTATTCTAGCTGATATCAGTTCTGAAAAGTCCATAATATACTCAGATATGTGGGAATGCTAATGCTGATCCATGCTTATGACAAAAAAATCCCAGTAATATGAAATACAAATACCAAGTACAATTTATGAATGTATATTTATTAATAAATCTACTGATGGGAGCTGGACGGATGGCTCAGGACTCTGTCTCACAAGCAGAAGGTCTTGAGTTTGGATCCCAGGTCCCACATAAAAACTCCAGGCAGAAACAGCATTGGCCTGCACTTTCGGCACTGGTGGGCAGAGCCTAGGGAATCTCAGAGTGAAGCAAAAAGGACAGTAGAAGCAAAAGGAGACACACACATACACGCACACAAACACACACACACACACGTACACAATAAATAAATAAATAAAATATTCAAAAATTAATCTACTAGTATATTTGGAAAATTGCCTTATCAGTTTCTAAGAAGATTTTATGAACAAGTAAAAAAATGTCTACTGAAAGATTTGTATGGAATTATGACTAATGCTATTAGCTAACAGGTGTCTGTTTGAGCAACTTGACTGATTCAAGCAAACTCTACCAAATTCAGCTACTGTAAAAATAGTACTTGTGGGCTATAGACTGCTGACCTAACATTGTATCTCTTAATATTTATGATACTTTATTTTGTCATCTACAAGCTAAAAACTAGGAAAAATTAAGAGACTACATAAATTCAAAAATTAAAACACAAATAAAATAATAAAGTACTTAAATGTCTTAATATATAAAAAGAACAATTATAGAATAAAATAATTCTTATTCAATAATTGATATAGTATACGAGCATGTATATAAAAGTTTAATTAAAGCATAACACACGAGTATATTAAATTATACAACAGAGATATAGCATATCTATGTGTAATGTTTATCTGTAATCTCTTGCATTTTTCTACTTAGAGAAAGATAAAATGACACAGCTATTGTTCAGTAGCAAGGAGAGTAATGCAGGGGAAGCTCAGTTTCAAGATCAATTTTTAGTTGAAACTATTCTGCTTTAAACAAACAGAGAAGAATTTAACATATTTGAAAAGCTAAAATATTCAAATTTTCTTATGGATGATTACAATAGTGTATTATTAGCTAATACTCACAAAAGGAGCAAGTATGGTATTTACTGGAGATGGTGATTATTTTGGGACAGAATTTTCTCTAGAGAAATATACATTTTTATTTTTAAATAAGCATTTTACACTGAATAAAATACATTTCATTTATATATGAAGCATGTAAAATTTAAGTTACTTGAATATTACATATATAGAGTACAATATCAAGAAGACTGTCACCAGGAGATAATGGTAAAGACTATGGTAATTATTTGTGAGGATCATCTTGCCTTTAATGTGTCTCAGCATAAATCTTCCTTGTTATTTTGTATCACATAAAGAAAGAACAAGTTAACTTTCTACTGGAAAGATCTAGGTGTTTGAAGTGAATATGTAAGTAAGCTGGTAAATTTACTCCTAAATCCAGCTCAATTAAAGCTGTCCTTCATCAGTTTTATAAAGTTTTTTAAAATAAACAATGTGAGAGAAAAGCTCTTTGATTATTTCACAACGGACTGAAAATTTGTTCAAGTGGAAGCTATGAAACAGACCAAAATTAAAGCAAGAATCTTTCAATTTTGTCTTTCAGAAAAAAAGTGAAATGAGCCCAAATATACATTATATGCATTAACATTTACAACACTTTGTTTTTATCATTCATTAAATTGAAAAATAAAAAAGCAAAGATATTTTAAAGAATTGAAAGATAAAATATAAGTTAATACATAGAAAGGACAATCATACAGTATAGTATTAATTCTCGTGCAATAATACATAGCATATAAACATGTATGTTTGTCTTACCTGATGCTTACAGCACAGCTAGTAGCAATCATTTGTCATTAGTAAGAAGTTGAATTTAAATAAACCCTAGCTAGATAAACTGATATGATGAGGAATATGATCTTAAAGTTAGTAAAGATTAAACAGATTGTTTACTCCTAACTACCAAACCGTTTACACCTTTTATTAAAGGTATATCCTTCCATTGTTTCCCAGGTAACTATTTGGATGGAATATTCCCTTTGTTACTATAAGTTGTTCTGAAATAATGGCAGATATGATTAGTTTTGTTGGGATTATTAAAAAATATGGGAAATTAATATCTCCAAACTTAGGCACCACAACATTATAATTGTTGCTATTAATTATGAAAGTATTTCAATTGAATTTTCTTGCTGCATTAAGTAATTAATTTGCTTGCCATTTCCTTTTGGAAGTGGTTGAAACAGGTCTGTGATACTCATGCAGACCAAAACTCAAAAAACAGCAGGACATGCATAAAGGCCTAGCAGGTATACATTATTGCTCTAGGCCATTTTCTGTAAAGCTACAGACAATCATTCTCAGCATTGACAGTCCTGGGGGGAAGGGTCTCTCAACTCTGCCTTTAGAAAACAAAGTGGATGAAGCAAAACTTGGATTTCATGCCACTTTCATATTAGAATTATTTTTTTTAATCTGTCAGAGTCACCGTCCACTTGCCAGAAATGCAAAGGGGGAGGGATGTGGGCAACATTTGCCTTGCCAGCTGTGAACAGAACACACCTGTACTCAGCCTGCCTCTTGCCATTGTGACTATATCGTAATTCTCATGTATGTGAAGGAATTCAACAGGAGCAGGGATTCAGAAACTAAAATCTGTCGGAATCACACAAATCTTATGTAAGGGTCATGTGCAAGATCAAGTGGCTGCTGAGATTCTGTAAGGCAGTGCAGTTATGGGCACACGGCGGAAGAGAATCTATGGAGAAAACACATGCTTTCTAAAGCCCACCCCACAGGGCTGACAAATCACTGCTAATATTTTCCAAAGAACTTTGTATGGATGTTTATGGAAAAATTTTTTTAATTTACTGACAACTAAAATAAGTTATTACAAGACAGAAGGTGCCTGCAAGAAATTATGCCACACAAGAATCAAGTAAAAATATCTCTCATTTTACTCACATTTATGCTTTGATTTTAAAACTATCATAGACATATGTCTGTATTCTAAATTTTAATTCAAATGCATTAATTTTATATGAAAGAGATTTTTTTGTCCAGGTTTTAATTGCTATAAGTACTTAAATTTCCATTTTCCTCATAGCAGGAAGGTTTAAGGCACTAATTGTGAAAACTGAGCCACTTCTACCCAAGTTAATAAAAGACAAATTAAACAATTTAAACAAATAATGTGATGAAACTTAGATTTCTTGAGCCTGCAAAAAAAAGTTTTATTCCTGTGACACGTCTTCCTCCTCTGACAAAATCATATATTTAACTCTTCATCATAAGAAAACAGCATGTGCAATGTTTTATGGAACCGTTCTTTTATGGAACAATTCCTCTTTCACTAATCCAACATCGTAGCAATATTTGTTGTTAATCATTATTTAGCATAGAACAATGTAAACTAATTAACTCTCAAATCAAAATGTATAAGCAAGCTGATTTGCGAGTCAATAGTATTACATGCTGTGCATTGTAGTATAATTCATCAGTGTTTAATAAATATTTGTGAATTTCTAATTGATACGCTATTCTCACTTTGGCCTCTCAGGTATTCTCCCTATTGATTATTAATTTTCATTTGGAAAGAAAAAGTCATCCCAATCTTAAGTATAATTAAATAAAGTCATTTCACCTGAGGCTGTTTTTGGCAGAGAGAGTTGCACTAATGTGGGCATTTCTGCTGATCTCCTAGGCATGATTCACTTGTCTTGAAGTCCTTTTGGTGTTTCTCTGTGACGATTATTTCATGCATCAACTTGAGTGGACCAGGATATTCAGAAAATTGGTCAAATAATTTACCTATTTCTATGAAAGTGCTTTATTGGATGAAATTAACATTTTGACAGATTACTTTCCATAATGGCATGATTCTCATGTGGTAAGCAGGATTTAATAGGGGAGAGGAGAAACTGGTGTAACCTAAGAAGGCATTCGGCTATTGGACTGTTGAAAGGCTCAAATTACAACTCCAGGTCTCCTTTCTTTTACTTTATTGTGTAGATTTTGGATTAACCAAGCGTCTACAATTTCATGAGTCTAAAATCTTTCTTTCTCTTTTTCAATCATAGCTCCCCCCTCCACCCTCCTGCTGTTTGCTTTTCAGAGGACCCTGAATAATAAACTCAGATTGTTTAAATTGTCAGTGATATTGTTACCCTTACAGTCTTGGAAGAGTGATAGAGTCATGAAAGAGCCTCCATCCACTCAATCCTTGGAAGTGTTATGTAGGAGAAAGACTTTACTAGTTTCTAATGTTTCTTTTCTAATAATACATTTTCTATTTCTTCTGAGATAACTAAAAATGTGGAGAAACATAAAATACAACAATAATTTACCTGAAAAAATTAAAATGGATCCAAACATTTTAAAATCAGCTAGCCAATTTCAGAGGTGTATGATGAGACCAATTTCAAATTGTGTGATGAGCACACAATATACTGAGTGGTACCAATCAAAAAGGTACTGTATATTTCTAGAGTAAAGACTAGCTGTGTACACAATCATTTTAACAAATTAGTAGATACTCTACTAGATATCTAGCTAAACTTTAAGGTACCTTCAAAATTTTAACCTGAGTTGTTTATTTATTACTATTTTTATTTAATATTTCCAGATCAAGTTTGATCTAGGGTACTTACACAATTTATTGAACTCATAAGTTATAAAACCCTCTCTGTTAAATATGAGAGAAACTAGTAAATGGAGAATAGCAGTAAAATTTCCTGCTAAATATGTTTTGAGTATTCATCATGGGAATATATGTATATATCACATAAAGTTATGTAGATTAATTTTATTTTTACTCTATCAAAAAAAGGAAAATTCTGTTTGGGATTTCTCAGATAAAATCCACATGGGGCAGCATATTTGAAGTCAAAATTATTAGGAAAAACTCACATTTGCAGTTCTCAAAAGATGCATATTTGTCTTGTAGCTGTTTTCATTCTTTATTGTTTTTGTGTTGCATGCAAAATATTAAGCTATTATTATTGTATTTTCAAAGTTTTCTTAGTTGATTTGGCCTACCCCTCCTCAAGACTCCCCACCCCATCTTTCTTGTATTCCTGATACCTGCTATTACCTTCCCACCTGTTTCCTTTCTGCTTCAATGCCAAATGTGTCCTTCTATCTCAACTTCTTTTATTTGCATCTCTTCCTACTCTCTCTAGAACACTTGTTTAGTTTTTGTCTTTGCTTATGTGTATTCCCATTTGTAAATACAGGCACTCATTCATTACAAGCTACCCACATGAGAGAGAACACTGATTTTTGTCTTTCTAGCTTTGGGTTGTTCCATTCAATATACTTCTCACAATTGTTTATTTTCTTGAAAATTTTGCAATTTCTTGTTTCTTTACAGCTGACTCACATCTTCATTATTCATTCTTCTGTTGGCAGATATCTAGACTGATTCCATTTCCTTTCTATTATGAATAGTACAGCAATAAACATATGTGGAGGAATAGGGTTCTTTGAGTTTACTCCAGTGAGTGAGATTGTTGGGTCATGATGAAGTTCTATTTTTAATTGTATCACAAAACTCCATATTATTTTACATAATGACTACAGTAGGTATTGTAATGATTCTACAACTCTTTTCTTTGTTTAAAATAAAAGGTTTAAGATTTTAAATGCAATTTATGTCAAAATGAAGTCTGATGAAGTTGTCAAGAACATTTTGAATAGATGGTGTTAAAAATCTCATTGGAAAGGATTAAAGAAGAGAACTCCAAGACAATGAATACAATAAATACTAAGAGTTCTACAAGGGGTGACATCCAATACCTATCAGGATGGAGCCAAGAGTGGTGCAGGAGCAGCAGATCTGAAAAAAAAATCAACAAACCATAATTCTAGAAAATCAGAAACTCTACATCAACCACCTGGAACCAGGCCAGCCTAATCTCTCCCCATCCTAAAGCTCAGGGAAATTTGCAGAAGAGGGGACAGTAAAATTGTAAGAGCCTAAAAATGGGAAGGAGCAACGATATGCAAGATACTCCATACATGTTAGGGCTGAAGTAATCAAAACAGGACTTTGCATGACCTGTGCAATGACCAACATATCATTGACTGATCACAGGCACTAGGATCCTTAGAGGCAAGGGATTAACAGCCACAATAGTGTTCCTATACTAAAGGGGAACACAAAAAGAGCTCTAGGCAATGCTACTGAGTCCTTACACCTCATCAGAGAGGAGGACCCAGAAGGAAGTTCGACATGAACACTAAAGGATGCTCCAGGAATGGGGGAAGCGCACTGGGAGAAGGGGAGGGAAGGAGGAAAGGAAAGAGAAAGGGGGGAGGGTGAAGGGGGTCCAGGAAGGGGAGAGGGGAGGAAGGGGAATGGGCTACTTATCGATTTTGTGTGAGTGGAAAAAATAAAAAATAAAAAAAAAAGTTTGATGTAAAGGAAACAGAAATACAGTGACTGTCAGAGGTTAACACGAAACAGAGCAATATATTCATGAATGAGAAAGACTAATGAGAGTACCGGGTATCCACCATAGTTATTGATGGGTGAACACTGTTAACAACAATGGAGTTTATTCACACACCAAAGTGGCAACACTAAGGTACTATGCCAAGCTGGCTGTCAGGAATTTGTGAAATTTCATTTCTGATAGCCTCTGACTTGAAATATAAGGCACTTTTAGAAGTTTTAGGACAGCAGAAAAAGCAAAAAATACACTGAAAGGGTGAAGGTGAAGTCAAAGCACCCAGGATGCAGGCAATGGTCGTCTTCAACATGGGGTGCCATTCATCATGATCAAGCATATTTCCCTAGTGATGCACATCCAAAATTGGTTAACTGCTTATAAAACTTTTTGATCTATTTTGATCTTTTAGGCATATTGCTGCATTTCATGGTTTTCTGCATCTTTACTGGTGATCTCTGCCTTCTTATCTTCCGCATTTTGTATTTGTCTATTTTAAATTTCATACAACCTTAAGCACAACACGTTTCTATTTACTATAAATAAAATGAGAAGATAAGTAAATAAGTCATGTTTAGAATAGATGGCACTTATTTCACAAGTTTTTGAAATTATATAAAATGAATCAAGTTTCTTTTAGTGCCTGCCACATGTAAATTAGAAAGTACTAGCTATTGTTGTTTTAGTTTTGAGTCAGTATTTAGTAAACCTTGATCAAAGACCATTTTTAACTCAACTTTATTGCTCTCTTAGCTCTTAGCTCTCAACTCTGATGAAATTCAATATTCCACCTTTCTCTGTGCATTTGTCACTAAAGAAAGACATATTACCTTGTAGTCTTTTTTAATTTTCCTATTGTTGTTACAAAGTACTCTGACAAAGTAGCTTAGGGGAAAAAAATTTATTGTGGCTTATAGTTTAAGGGTATGGCCCATCATGGCAGGGAAGTCAGGTTAGAAGGAGCTTTAAGCAGCTCTTTACATTTTATCTGTAAGCAGAAATCAAAGACTCATGAATTTTTGCTGCTTGTAATTTCTTTTCTCCATTTGCAAGTCCAGGATCTCAACCAGGGAAAACATAGGCATTCCTATTTCAATTAAAACAATCAAGATAATCCCAGTAACTATGCCAGAAGACCAGGTCAAAATGTTTCTAGAGTCTGTCAAGTTGACCTTTAACACTGGCCATCACACTTGGTGAAGTAGTTATTGCCACAGATTGTATATGGTTTTTTGATTTCCTTATTTCTCAGAAAAAAAGGAAATAAATAAACATGAAAACCTTTTTAATCTCCTTTGCTATTTTCCTTTGCTGTGCCTTCTGCTTCATAAATTAAGGTTCATTTTCCTTGTTTTGTTCTTTTTAAACATGTTATATTTTATTCAGGAGATACACTAAATTGTGCGTATAATCAACTGTGATATATATTTACATGACTATTATCACAAGCCTGACCTACATCCAATTCTTAAAATTGATGAAGAGAAACCTCCACACATATGACTTTATCCATTGAAGAACTACATAAAGTTTAACAGAAATCTTACTTTCTTACTAGCACAAGCACTCCAAAGAGAGTCCTGTGATACACACAAGCAGAGGGACAGAAGGGTGTGGGGGTAGGACAGAACAAGATGGATGAAGGGAGAAGGATGTGTTGATGGGGAAAATGGAAAGGAGGTAAATGGGTGGGAAGGGGATCAGGGCAAAGACATAAACCTAGTTTGTTTGCAAACAAAAATTTTAATGACTTCACTTATTCTTTTATAATAGACATAAAATATACTTTTATCATATTCTCATTAGCCTCTCTTATTTCCTTCTTCCTCTTACTGAGTCCTTTCTCCTTACTAAGTCTTCCTTCTGTTTTCATGTCTTCTTGTGTGTGTATGTGTGTGTGTGAGTGTGTGTGTGTATTCGTGTATGTGTGTCTCATTGTATTCAATTGTGCTTGCCTGGAGCATGGTTGGGGGGTTATTTCTTGGGTCAAGAAAAATACACTGATGTACCAGTGGTGTACCAGTGAAGAATATGACCCACCCACCTCAGCAACCATGAAATGCTTGTAACTCCTCTGAAAGGGAAGGGGGCTCTAGAGCACCTCTCAAATCATATTCAGCTTCCTGAAAACTCTGCTGTGCAGAGGTGGAGCTATGCATTTCTCCCATTTCTTTAGATAAAGAAAAACACAGTCTTTTTCAAATTTATATTATCTTGAAGCCCACATGCTGAATACAACATAGCCATATTTCTGTCTTTATCTTTTAAAAAAAGAGATATTCTTTCGGGGGAATAAATAATTACCTTATGAATTTTTCAAAGTTAACTTGAGAATTTTTCAGGAAATGTATGAAATAAGAAGACATAATAAAATGTTCAGTAATGTTTAAAAAATAAAGCATAATCAAGCATGATAGTTTAGAAAGCCTTCAGCATTTGACCCTTATGATTGCCTCTCTTACAGAGGTTTCTCAAAGCTCAGAAGCATTTTGCTGGGTTAACCCCAAAATCACTGGTTCCTGTCCCACTTTTGTACTCTAGTCTTCTGAAAGATTAAACATACAAATTAGTTCAAATTAAACGTAATCGTCTTTTAAATATTTTATTTATTTGTGAAATAGATGGGAGAAGAGACAAAGATAGATAGGGATTCCTTGAGAGAGAGGAGAGAGAGAAGAGAGAGAGACAGAAAGGCGAAAGACAGAGAGAGAGAGAGAGAGAGAGAGAGAGAGAGAGAGAGAGAGAAAATGCACTTACCATGGTTCACAGGTGCAGGCCAAAACACAACCTTCAGAAGTCACTTCTCTCCTTCTACCATCTAGGGTTCTGGGGGTTGAACATACGTCTCCAGGTTTTAAACGAGCACCTCACCTACTGAGCTTTACCTCTGACCCCAAAATTATTGAATAAATATAATTTTCTATTTTATCATGATTCACAATTTTGAAATTGAATGTTAGGAAATTTATTTTCAGAGCATATGTGATGGGATATAATTCAGTTTTTCCTACTTCATAATTTTCTCTTGAGCCCAAATGTTGCTAGCAATGACTAGCTCCATAAAGTGTTGTTCTTGAGCTATTCTATATGTCCTAATTGTTGTGCAATAGTATTTTTTGAAATGAGAACACAGAGTTCCAATATGAGGAGCCAAGGATGCTGTGTTCCTCTTGCTGACCACACACAATGTACCTCTTGACTCAACAAATATAAACCCACAGAGACTAAAGTAAATTAACCTTTCCACTCCTACTGAGTCATTTGTCAGGCAAATGAGATTATAATTCAGTTGGGAAAGGAAGGAACAAGAGTCACTTTATAATTTACTACTTTTACTTGTATATATATAATTTCAACCAAATAAATGGCCTTCAATTGGCTAACTTCTAGTACTTTTAAGGATCAGAACAAAATTACAAATGGAAATCCTGGCTTCTAATCAGTTTCACTCATCATCCCAAAAGGCCTGACATAAAATATATTTGGATAGACAAATACACAAGTTGGATCTCTGTCCGTACCCTTCCCTTATGGAAAAAAAAGTCATTAATTTCACATCTCTTTGATTTAGGAGTACATCTGTCTATACACAGGCCGATCCTGGAGAAATTAAGTGGATAGAGAGCCTCAGTAGGTGATTGGCAGTAAGTGATCCCTGTTTGTATGTTTAAAACTAAGGAAGGAAACTGACTATAAGGGCTTTGCCTTAAAATATTTTCAGAAAATCCTGGGCAGTATGGTAACTTTATTGAGATGGCCAAAACATATTTGTGGGTAGAAGGTTGAAAGCTATTCAAATGTTGTGGAAGAAAGAAAGACAAAATATTTGCAAATTATAAAACTTTTGCCAAAAACTTGTTTTTGAATTAAATTTGAAGTGCAATAATTTTGCCTAGCATGTGAATATATACAAAATGAGTAAATACGAAAATATGTATACATCCAGTTGTTGGATCACGTACACCTCTTCGAAGACATGAATTCTTTAAGCTTACTTTCACTTAAGGAAAATATAGCTGTATCCTATTGGCTTTGATGTGTCTGGAATTCTTTTGTCTGTGATTTTCAATGGAACACAGAATTTAGTGCTTGTTTATCTTCTTGGATTTCACTTATGCATTCAGAGATATGCGTGAGAGTCTCAAGAGCTGATTTGTGTAGGATTGGGTCTTGCTGGCTGTGTCACACAGTGTATCATTATTACTCATATCAGAATGTTCTCACTTTCTGGGAACTGCAAGCTGTAAAAGCTTTGAACCAAGCACACCTGTGAGAAATAAATGGGGCAGAATCAACAAGGAGAGTGTTACTTAAAGCAGGAGGCCCCTATAATTACCAGTTAGCTCAAAGCATGCCTGAGTTTGTCCCTCTTTTCAAAACTTTACTAGCCTTTTGTTTTTACTTTCTTTTCCTCATAGTTTTTAGTAGACCATTACAAAATATGTCATACTTAATTTTACAGTCCATGGTAGATTTGAATAAAACAAACAGAAGTCAATCTTCTCTACATGTTCTTTCAGCGTGATTGGGTATTTTAGATTGCTTTTCAAAATAAAACATTTAGACTTTTTCTCTGATAAGAAATTGGCATTCTCACTGGTATATTAAATTTAAAAGATGAAAATACATTATTGCCACTCTGGAAGTTAGTACAGATATTTATCTTAAAACATTGTAAATATGACTCAAGTATATATCATTCTTAGGTGTATGCCTGAAAAACTTGATATCAGCATACCACATGATACTTACACAACGATGCTTATTTTTGAACCATTCACAAGAGCAAGAAAATAAAATCAGTCCACTTTTCTGTCGATAAATTACTGGATAAAGAAAATGATATATAATGGAATTTTATCCAGCCAAAAATAATGGCACTGATTTATTATTTACCAATTATTTATTGATATATATCAAATATATTTATCAATATATTATTATATATTATTTATCAAGAAACTGGGTTCAATTGGAAATCACTATGTTAAAAAAGATAAATCAATAAAACAGCTTGAAAGACAAAAAAAAAGAAACTACATTATCTGCACATTAAAATCTGTAACAATTTGTTGACACTTGATTCTACCAAAGCATCGACAATACCTTGTATTTGAATTGGTGTCTTTCTGCACGGTACAGATAAAAGTGTGGACATTAATATTCTGATTTCTTTCCTATGCAAAATAATTTGGCTATCTATACATGCATATGTGCATGTGTTTCCAGTGTACTGGTTGTAGACAACTATCACATGTTTGCTTTTAGATGACATTATGTTGATTTCAAAGATGTGTTGGGTTGATCATTAGTTGCAGATGGTATATTCTTTCCTAATATGATTTTTTTAGTGAAAGGAATGTCCACAATTTATTAAAACCTACTCTGTATGAGTAATTGTTCTCAGAGCTTGACTTATTCACACAAATCCATGAGTAGATGGTTTAGTCTTGTCTGTTTCCACGGAGAAAGAAAGTGAGGCTACAGGGAAGTTTTCTGACCAACATCGCCATGCCAGGAATTGACAGGATTATGATTTGACCCTGCTCGCTCCACATCCAGAAACAGCATCATCTAATGTATTGCTTTGCCTTATAATTTTTAGAATATTGATTATTACTAAGAGAAATTCCTATTTTACATAGTTTATGCATGATATGTAGAATTTGGCATATTATTAGCATTTTGCTTTATTTTTCTATGATCTCATGAAACATTTTTCAGATACATGAGATGTTTACATGCTGAACACTGGCCAAGGTCACACAGCTGATAATTTGTCTTATCCAGATGCTATTCTGAATGTTTGAATTGAGATTTTTCAATTGAGAAAACCAAAGCACAGATGTAGGAAGTAATTTTTTTAACATTTTTTATTATTATTTATGCTCAAACTTAATAGGTACACCACTTCCCTCCCTCATTTCTCCTCCCCCCGAACCCCCTGCTCTCCCTCCCCTCACCCCCTCCCCTCACTCCTCCCTCCGCATCCCCCAATGCCCCCCTCCAATCCCCAGAGAGTCCTTTAATGTGCATGCCAGACTCTCCTCTGGGCCCTCCTCTCCAATGACGAACAAGGACCCAGTGGCATTTCTCTGAACCCTTTCCTGTGTTCCCCTTAAGCATAGGAACACTACTATGGCTGTCAATCCCTTGCCTCCAAGGATCTTGGTGCCTTTAGCAGATGCTAGACTTTGTGAGGTCAGTAGTGTGTTGGACACTGCGCAGGGCATGCAAAGTCCAATTATGATTGCTTCGGCCCTAACTCGTGTGGATTGTCTTGCAAATCATTGCTCCTCCCATCCTTTTGCTCTTACAATCTTACCGCCCCCTCTTCCGCAAATTTCCCTGAGCTTCAGGATGGGGAGAGATTAGCCTGGCCTAGTTCTAGGTGGTTGATATAGAGTCTCTGAAGTTCTGGAATGTGGTTTGTTGATTTTCTTTTGCAGTTTTGCTGCTCCTGCAATGCCCTTCACTCCATCCTGATGGGCATTGTATGTCACCCCCTTGTCAGAGACAATAATTTATATAAGATCAAGTAACTGGTTCGTTGGAGAGATGGGATCACAGGTCCTGGTATATTTGACACCAAAGCTTGTGCTTTCCTTCTAACCATATTACTTCTCTTTGATTATTTTTTTTCCTTACTAATTACTATCAGGAAACTCTTGGTCCTCACTATGGGGTCAATGTCTCTTGTACTCAGAGCCTTACTGGGAGGATAGAAATCTCTGAAGCCCCTGGTGACATAGTAGGACAATTTAATTGTTCTTTTGGTGTTATCAACAGAAAAACCCTGGCCTCTTCTTGAAGGTTAAGCAAATTTTATTGTACAAAGAGCAAGTGGTCAGGGGAAGCAATTAAATAAGGATGCAAACTTAAACTTGAAAATGAATTTGCTCTAATTCAGTAACCTCAAAATAATTGTTAATTAAGCTAAGGTTTTCTCTAGCTAATTAGAAAAGAGTTGAGGGTCCTTACAAAAATGTAAACTTGTCTTCTGGAACTACTTACTTATATAAGTGAATTTTTTGCAAGGTTATTTTCATAGTAAGAGTTGGATTTTTCTCTGCTTTAGTTCTCTCTATTAACTTTTGTTGCCCTTGTCATCAAAGATAAAATGAGTTTCAAAATGGGCTTTAGGGCTTAGGACAGGAGAAGGATAAGAGTATAGAGTAGAATGCATGTGGAAAGGGATAATTGATGCTAAGAATGTATGAAAAGGTTACATGAAAGCTTAAATTTATAAACTTATTAAAATAAAATATTAAACCAAACAGTTGTATTGTAGTTAGTCTGCACAAGAGAAAAAGTGGATAGCAAAAACTGACTTCTAATGTTCCCAAAGAATCAAGCAAAACCCCCAAAACCAGGTATGAGATACTTCCGTATAAGCTGTTGATCAGAGAATTAGCAAACACCTCCAAACAATACAGAGGTGCTTGGTTGCACACCAGAATTTAATGTAACACCATATTGCTAAATACATCACATACTTTAACTACATAGCTTAGAGAAATCCAGCTGTAACTAGCCTGAACTCTTCCTCTTTGCCAGCTACGTCTCGTAATACTAGAGGTTGCAATGAGAACTCTAGAGGAAAAAAAGTCATCAACCAATGTGAACAATAGTACAAGTCATCCTGGCAAGATGTGCCTACTGGTTCAGTAGTGGCAAGAATGTTATGTAACAAACCAGCCAGTGACTTACTGGCCATAAGGCCAACTCCACAGAAGGGAACACATGGCTGGTATTATAAATTACACTCCTATCATTGAATGGGTAGGTATGGGCCCTATAGAACTTACTTATTACTATTAATTTTTAAATTAATATGGCATAAAACTGTGTTCTAATACTTATCTTTACACGCACAGATTAGTGTCATCTTTAGACTTCATCAGAGATTATTTCGATCGCTCAGTGACAGGCAGTTAATATAGAAAATCATAATTGATCAAAGTGCAGAGAATAAGTGACTGCTGAGTGCTTGCCCCTAAGGGGATATATACCCACCCCAGGGCTCAGAGATCACCTCTGCAGAAGTGGTGGAAAGAATGTAAGTTGGGAATAAGTGTTAGTGTGTTCTGGACATGACACAGCCAATGCACTAATGAATTCAACATAACCATAGTTACTTACACAAGTTCTATATTTCATTTTGGGAGGGAGAAAGGTCACAAAGACCCATCCTTCTCTCAGGGGCTGTTGATCACTGGTTGGAGAAGCAAAGTTCTTTCTTCAGTGGTACAACCACTTATGCATTGCCCATTTTCTAGCATGTGTCCATGATTATGTTAATAAAGACAACCATTACTAACACCAATGAAACACACACACACAAAGGTATAAAAGTTAAAAATTGGAAGAGATTATTGGGAAGAAGTTTTTGAGTAAGAGGACAGGACTGAGATGGGGTAATACTGGTGAAAATGACTAAAAATCACTACATATATATGAGGTTGTCAAAGAATGAAAAGGAATTAATTAAAAATGAAAAAAGTGATAAATGATGCTGAAAGTATGGGATTTGATGCTCACACATAACTATTGTAAGTGTAAACCAGCATTATCAATAGGGAAAACTCTGTGTTGGCATACATGAACTTATGTGAATCATAATATGTAGTAGCTAAAGACATATTGAATTTAAGGAAGAAACACTAAAATATGAAGAAGTATGCTCATCACTGTGTTGTTTAAAAATCAAACTGTAAATTCCAAGTAGTCATGTGAAGCAATAGCTTCACATGTATGTTATATTGTGAAAATAAAATGAGAACTACATGCAAGAGTATGTATATGTAGATGAATCTTAAATATAATGCATGAAAATAGTAAAAAAGCAAAGATTCTATATGGATCATTGCCTCAATGTATCTTTGTAAATGAAAACAATTGTTACGTTTTTGCATTTTCCTGATTTGTATTCCTTACATTTTTTATTTTTCTGCAAAGGACCCACTGTAATTCAAGCCTAATGTCTACTATGATGAATGTCAACTGAAAGCTGAATGCTAAAAGGGATGCTGACAATGTGGTGTGTGTGTGTGTGTGTGTGTGTGTGTGTGTGTGTATGTGTGTGTGTATACATGCATAAGAGAGAGGGAGAGAGAAAACATGTACAGGTGATAGATGAGCATGACGTGTGTGTGTGTGTGTGTGTGTGTGTGTGTGTGTGTGTGTGTGTACATGTGCGTGTGTTTGCATGGAGTCCATACATGTGGAGGCCAGTGAAAAGCCTTTGGGTTTCAGCTCTTGCCTTTCTATCTTTTTGAGCCAGGGTCCTAGATTCTGGGAGTTTTCCATATTTGCTTGCCATTGAATTTCTAGACATTCTCTTCTTTTTATTTTCTACTTCCCATAGGCATGTAAGTTTTACAGATGCTTATGTAACTGTGTTGAGTTTTTAGGTTGGTTCTGTGCACACAAATTCAGGTAATCTAAGATTGTGTGGCAAACACTTTACCCATCTTCCCAGCATCACTGGCCACATTCTGTTTGTTTTTATTTACTTTTTTTAAGATTTAACTCAATTACCCAATGGTGCTTACTTGAAAAATTTCATCTAGATTGTATTTGTGTGCACTCTATGTATGTTGTATTTCCAGCAGAAATAAAAGTATTTCTGCACTGATCATGAGAAGTTTAGATACTCATAAAGAACTTTCATGCCTTTCAAATACTACAAATATTACACACTCACCATCAAGTGCTTTAAACACATGTTGCTTTACTTCTTCTGTTGAGTTTTGAATTTTTCTGATTTATATTCTTTACATTTTGGTTTTGCTGATTAATTTCCATACTAATCTATTTAGAAAAAAGTTTTCATGCAATGAAAGGAATAGAATGTTCTCAATGAAATACAATCTACACTAATTGTTTAAGCTAATAAACAATGAATAAACTGTAGGAAGAAAGTGGCCCATTTCTTTTCTTTTGAAATACATTGCACATTTGGCTAAGGCCAGTATTGAACTGCATGTTTCATTGAGTTTCCTTGAATTTCCTCCAAATTACAGTAAATCATTAATTCCAAGTGAGTTTACTTTTCTTATTTTATTTTTTGTATTTAAAAACTTGAATATCAATGAAAAAGTTGTGTCTTGTTAGCTGTTTTCCATCTATTTAGCAATTAATAGATAAACAAGTAGTTTAATTCAACACTTGGAAATGTCATTAAATAATACAGTCATTGGGTCACTTTACGTGATTGTATAAAACATCTAATCTGGGGCCTGATTCTAGAATTTCTTAACTTTAATCACTAGGGAGATAACAAACTTTATTTGTTTATCAATTTTAGTTGGAAAAAAGGGATAGAGAGAATGCAAGTCATAAGGAAATACTTTGATCTCCATTCTTTTAGGGTCACCATATTCCAATTGACATGAAAAGTTTCTTCATAAAATTTATGAGAGCTTGTTCTCTTTCTTCATGAATGTGAGGAAAGAAGACAGAGTACAGTCAGTGACTAATAAATAAACTGCATTGCAAAAATTATCTTATCAATCATTTGTTGTGACTGAATTTTGCAAGAAACATTCTTTTCTAATGTGTAAGCTTTTTAATCAATGTTAAAAGTTAAATGAGCTTGCATAGGTTTTTAAAATGCTACTATTATTACTTAAAAAATCTAAAGAAACACAAATTATGATATGGTTAACAGAGAAATTCATAAAGTTAGTTACAATTTCTCAGTTCGTTTCCTTGCAGCTGTAAAGCTAGAGCTTTTAGAGAAAATAGACCTTGGTGCCTTACCTTGTCACTTTAGGTACCATCACCTGACTTTTTCTATGACAGTATTAAAGCATTTGATCTATGCATAATTTTATTTATTACTAAGACAGACATTTTGGAGACATATATATTTAGATTTTAACCTAGCGTTCACTGCAAAATGAGCACAATTAAACCTCAATGGGATGAACAAATTTCTCAATAAAATGGTAATAATATAATAATTATCATCTGGCATATTATAATAGTGTTATACTAAAATATAAAGTAATAAAAAACATGGTAATGTCTAAAAAGGTAAAAAGAGATGAGAGAAGCAAGCAGAGATTCTAAACTAATCAAAAATTATATCTTGAGCCAGGGAAATGGCCCAGGGGATAAGACTCTCTTGACTCTGCCTTACAAGCAGAAGGTCCTGTGTTCAGACCCCAGATCCCACCTAAAAGTGCCAGGCTGAAGAGGCAGCAACCTACACTTCCATCCTTGTAGGAGGAAGCTGGGAAATCTCAGAACTAAGCAAAAAAGAGATAGAATCAATCTGGGATGATTCCCAAAACAGGGATATACGGTGCCTTCTGATACAAAAATAATGATAATAATGATAAAAATAATAATCATTAATTAAAAGAAATCGTACCTTAAAAGGGTAGATTAACTATAGGCATTTATACTCTGTGAAATATTCTATTTGATATTTGAAATATTTAAAATAATTTAACTCTATTTTTTCTTTTATTTTGCCTGCTTTGAATACACGGATGTGAGTGGAATGGTTAGTTCTAGTTCTCAGAAAGAGTGCTTTTTGCTATTTAAACTACTTTAACTCTCATTTGTGGATAATAATTTGATCTGCTGTATTATCTGGGTATTACAGTAGATTTTAGCTTGGGGAAATAAAAGTAAAGTCACATCACAAAAGAAATATAATCCAAAGAAATATTGCTTGTAATATTTTTAACCAGTCTTTAAACATATATTCAATATTTTTAGTGACAGATTGTCAGATTTGTCAGAAGAAGTATTTAAATATTTTTGTAGGAACAGACAAATCTGATTTCTTATTTCATGATCAAGAAGATAAGTGGCATCCACAGAGTGTCAGTAAAATGATACCTGTCCTTTTTATTAGCAAAACAGTAATATTACTTATTTTTGATCCAAATTAATTATAATATTTAAGTTCTCATTTATTCAAAAACCAGATCTTATGTGATAAATACAATTAATACTGTCACTACGGATTGATGTAATTTGAATAGGAAGTTGCCTAAGTGTTTGCATGTGGAGAGTGGCTGTAAAATAGAACCATCATAAAATAGATTGTGGACCTGCAAAGAGGCAACAACTTTGGGGCAGGCCAGTTTTGCCAGGTCACAACTTCTCAGCTGCACCTTTGGTGGTCCACCATCAATTTCTGCATTGCAGCTGTTCTTCACATTTAGATAAATGAAATCAACAAGATAAGTGAAATCAAGCTTATATTGAAGTTCTCAGATATCTGAATGTATTGTAGGCATTTTCAGAGCCTTTAATGCATTGTGTTCTCACATTTTAAATATCATTCAACTATTGTAATCTAATGATCATTTATATTCTCTCTTTTTTCTTAGTAGAAAGAAGATCGATGTAGGCTCTGAGAGTCTGGATTTAAAATAGAAGCATGCAATCAAAATTATACTCTTTATAAATTATACCGAGATTAGGGAAGTTCTTCCAAAGATGGTGAAACTAAATCTTTTCAAATGTAAGTACTTGGTTTAAGTAAGGTACTAGAAAATGAGAACAAAGACATGACTAATGAAAGGATATAGCCTCTTCCCTGAAGTCAGAATTAGCAGCATTCCTTATCATTTAGGAATAATTGCTAATCAAAATTTAAAATATCTTTGCCAATTTTTCAAAAAATTTTATTTATAAAAGACTTAATAACTACAAAAAGTGAGAATTAACAATTGTTGAACTATTCTGTGTCTTCGGTGGTTGAGATTGTCCATGTAGTAGAAGAAGAACATTGTTGTTTTCTGAAATCCATGCAGATGTATCAGAAGAAAATGGGACAAACTGAGGTAAGAAATTCTAATTTAGTTTATCTGTTGAAGTTTTGTCTAAGAGGTGGCTTGAAATACCTGATAGAAGTCTTTACATTGAGATTGAAGGAACTTTGGTTAGAGGTGGCTTGAAATACCTGATAGAATTCTTTACATTGAGATTGAAGGAACTTTGGTTCATGGCATTTTTTTTCCTATTGAAATCACCAGGCTTTCTTCATCCACATCTTCCAGTAATCAACTATGGAAGGATTATGCACCCAGTTCTGAATTTCAAGTTATGAATTATAAATTTCCTGTTCTTTTACATCCTTTAAAGATTATTAAGGACTGCTTTACACTTACATTGTTGTAAGCAGAAAAGTCAAGCATTATTTCTACCAAAAGAATTGTATTTTGAGCTTAGGAACTTTAATAAACTTTGATTATGCTTATACCTGTCTTCTTTATTTAACTTTTAATTTTTTCTTTACAAATATTTGAGAACATTTTCTAAGAAAAAAATACATTTAACTGAAAACCCAGAGAATGTCATTGGTAATAAAGAAGACATGCAATTTATATTTTACCTCTGCTTGGATAAAAAAGAACCTTGAAAAAGCCTGTTTTTCAAAAATGACAACAAAAGTTAAAAAATCATCTTAGCATGTGCATATACGTATGCATATATATATATGTACATACTTAAAATAGTTCATAGTATAAGAACCTTGTATGATACATTTTATGGCCACAAATTTGGTTACTCAGTTCTCTTTTAGAAGACAAAATGTAATCGATGAATTAATTTAGAAATATTAATTTGGTGGAACTGTTTTGTATGACAGCAAAGAATCCCACATCCATAATATATGTAAAGAAAGCTCTCCTTTTTTTCCATTTTAACTTTTATGTGGCCATTAGAGAGAAAAGAGAAAGCGATTTGAGATATTGCCAGGACAGTAGCACACTGGTGCAGCTCACGGAGGACAGCTTTCAGAAGTCAGTTCTCCCCTTCTGCCTGTGGGCTTCTGGAGACTGAAGTGAGATCTCCAGGTTTGAGAGCAGGCGCTTAGTCCACTGACTTATCTCCTGACCTGACCCATTTGAACTTTGAAAATGTTGTGACCCATTCTAAGTTGAACATCTAAGAAGTTACTGTGGAAATACTAGCCACGTGAATTGTAAGATAGCCATTCTCCTTTTTAGAAAAGTGGCGTTTATACAACTCTTCAGTATGACAGATTTTGAAAAATCATCTTTTGGAGGCACTAGGAGATAGGGAGGGAGGGGAGAAAGGAAGGGGAAAAGGGGGGAAGGGAGCTAGGGGTCAAGGGAGGGGTGGAGGAAGGGAGGGGACCGGTGTACCTGTTAAGTTTGTATGAGCAGAAATTAATTAATTAATTAATTAATAAAAAAACAAAAAAAAGAAAGAAGAAAAGATGATTTTTAAGAAAATTCTTAATTTTGTTTTTCTACTCTGTATTCTGCGCATAAAAGCATACTTGGAGAAACTTTAAAGCTTATTAATTGTTGCTGTTGTTGAACACAGAAACTAATTTATAATTAGGAAAATAAAGATTATATCATTCTCATAATGAAGGGAGTTAGATCAGACAACCAATTGTAACAAAAAATAAAGTCCAAATCAAAGGATTTATTGATTTTTTTTCCCAACAACAGACCACCGAATCAGATATCTCTGCACATTATTTTATTAACAATGATAAGAAAGTGAATGGGTATATGATTGACTTAGCTTATTTCTCTCTGGAGGAGAATATTATTTCTAAATATTCATGCTTAACTCCCTCAAAATTTTTCTGAAAAGTATTAACACAGGTTTCAAACACTGAAATAACTTCTAAGACATGCTATGAAGCAAGTACATCTAGAATCAGACATGTATTACCTCTAGGACTTTCCAATTGGCACTAAACCATCCCTCTACTGAGGCTGAAAAGAAGGCAGTCACAGGATTAGAGTTTTTTATTTCACTTTTCATAATGGCTGGAAGTTCTACATGTATCTGAATCTTCCATCTTCCAAATAAGTAAGGCCCAGTTCAGAGTATAGCAATTAAATTTGCTTTGGAAAATGACTTTGGAGGTAACTGGATACAGGTCAACATGACCTGCAAGTAGAAAACCCTGCTGCATTTGGAGATATGCATAACCATGTCCAAGGCAAAGTCAGAGTTGAGAAACAAATGTTCCAAGAGCATTTATCCAAGTGATGCTTGCGCTTACTCTCCCACATGCTGAGTGCAGGATGCAGTGAGACCCAGAGAATCTCCCTTTGCCCCAAATTGGGAAATTCTCAACATAAGTGATAACCATATCTTGAGAACTAAAAGTGCCATGACTGGATCCAAATCCATTTAGACACAGGAAAAGGTGATAAAAGCACAGCAATGAGTGACTGTCAGAAATTCAAAAGGACTCAACAGAAAGATGGTTCTAGCCCCAGAGTAGCAGATCACACGTCTCAGGAGTAGAACAAGGGCTTAGGGAAGAATTCTCCATAAATTCATGTTGAAGCTTTGTTTTTTAGTTTATAAATTAGATAACATTGAGAGAAAAAATTCTAAAACTTCAACCACAAGATCTGAGACATGAACTGTGTTGTCCAAATAGACCCATGATGGAAAGATGAGTTATATATAACTCAGGGAACAACTTGAATCCCTGTAGATAGGAATGGATCACAGAGTTCTGGGTCAAATATTCAGCTAAAGTAGTTATCATAGTAAACACTATGATAAATTTATAGGCAGAATTTTCTTCAGAATCATGAATATATCATTTCTCTAATTCAGTGTTATCTAGGAATAATGGTAATGAGAACTATAGCTCTGGGTGCTTTGGAATCTCAGTTGAAGAAGAAAAAAATGTGACACATAAAAATTAAAGTTTAAAAAGCAGATTTTTTTTCTCTTAAACAAATCCATTTGATTTCCTTGTCAAGTCACATGTCCATGACAATCTGTATTGTCTCTTCCTTTCAGTTGCAACTTAATTATTGTGCATGTCTGTGCAAAACTGCAGCGAAGTTCCAGACATTTCATGCTTATAAATGGCATCAAATTTCTCATTTTGGGTCACTGTGAAGTAATTCTTCCAATCGCCAACAATCCCTAATAATAACATATGAAAAACATAAAACACATAACCTATGGAAAGATTTTACCAAATGAGAGTTCACAGTTCTTAAAAAAACAATTGCTTGCATGTTTTAAAATATGGCTTAAGGGGCTGGAGAGGTGGCTCAGGGGTTAAGCCTCTGCCTTGCAGGCAGAAGGTCCTGAGTTCGGATCCTAGACCCCACGTATAGACGCCGGGCGGAAGCGGAGGCGGCCTGCGTTTCCATTCCTGGTAGAGCGGAGCCTGTGAATCCCGGGGCAGAGTAAACGAGGAGGAGGCGGTCCATGGTGGTTCCCGAATTCGTCCGTGGTTCTACACACACATACACACACACACATACGTACACGCACACACACACATACATGTGCACAATTGAATGAATAATTAAAAAAAATTTAAAATATGGCTTAAAAAACAGTTATTTCTTATGTTGGTAAAAAAAAAAAAGCAGCCCTTAAAAAGCACAGAATTGATATTTATGCATTCCAACAGAGGGTAATTTTTCTTGTCTAAATTCTTGGGGAGTACAAATTTTTCTAAAAATTTTCTTTTACTTTTCTTGCTTCAAGGAGTTATCCAAGAACCTGCATCAGTTAGGGTACATTTTATTTCTTCAGTTGGGAATTTTATAAAATGAACTATTCATCTACCAAAAAATTTTCAAGTGAAAGCTGATGAGCAGAATTTCCTGGAATTTATAAATGAGAATGCTATGATAATTGGAAGATATTTACATTTCCTTAACTCACAAGACATGACAATAACACTAAAATGAGAATACGACACCCTTGAGCCATCCTCAAAAAAGAAAATTTGGGTATCATAAGTTTAATCACACATGGTTAGATTATAAAAATGTTTAATTAAATATTTATTAACTACTTTAGTGTATTGTCAGTCTTCTTAAAGGAAATTATCTACTTTTAGCATTTTATAAAATATTTGCTAAATGCTATTTAGTTAAATATATATTAAATTTAAATCATAATAGTTGACAAATTTTCCAAATTATATGAATGAAAATGTCCTTATTATCAAAGTTGTTTCTCTGTTTGTTATACTTTGTTCTTCATTCGTTAGATGGCAATGGATTATATACTTGAATTTCAAGACAAATAAACTGAGAACAGTACATCTATAAGGGTGTCATTTTAAAAAGGGAAAGCAGATTTAAGCAATAAAGTGATATTTGCAAAGAATTTCAACGACTTCCCAATCTGAGCAGTGTATACAAACATGTCTATACCACAGAAAGTTTTACATCAATGTTCATTATAGTTCTATTCACAACAGAAAAATCATGGAATCAGTTTAAATGCCCAACAGTAGAAAAGTGGATAATGAAAATGTGGTACATAAATACAATGGAATACTATTCAGTTATCAAGAAAAATGAATTGATGAAATGCTGGTAAACGATGGAACTAGAAGTTATAATGAGGGAAGTGGCCCAGACACAGAAAGACAGATGTCACATGTTCTCCCTTATAAGTAGAACCTACTACTACACCCAAATGAAATATTCATTGGGAAATTTCTATAATATCCATTATAACTGCAAAGGAACATAACTTGAGGGTTAGGAGAAAGAAGATCCAGTAGTGAAGACTGAGGAACACAGGTAAATACATAAGTAATACCACTATGGAAGAAAAGTCTCTAAGGGAAAGGAAGTAAGGAGATAGATCTTAATAAGGGGTAAGGGAAGGAAAAAATTTAAAAAAATGGCAAGTGGTTCAAGACAAAGAAAGATCAAGGCCCTCAGTAGTCCAGTAGTGAATGCTGTAAAGCACTACAACTCTGGTAAGAAGAATCTTCTTATGGGGCAACAGAGGTAGGTAAGACCCATGGGAAAGCAATTACTCCCTGAGTGGTACTTATCATCTCAATGTCAAGAAATCATACCTGATAGTGTAAATCTATCCAAATAACAGTAGAAGTAATGTAAATAGACAGGAGCAGATATCCTAGTGTTAACTATAAAAGATTGATAATATAACACCATCTAAACACTCCTTTTTTTTAATCTTTAGGTAAAAAACTCTCAGAGCTCAAACAAGTTGCACTTTAATACAATGGAAGACTATATTGGCACATCAGACCAGAGTACAAACTGTCAGGGAACCTGGAATGCTGAGCCCTAGTCAGGTCATCAGAATTTTATTCTGAAACCAGGGCTCTGGGAACCTCAAGGTAAAGGGGGAGAAAAGATTGTAAGAGCCTAAAGGTAGGATTAGGTAAGTACTCCTGATCAAAACACTCCAACCAAGACAGGGCTGCTGTATCCAGAAAGTCACTGATGAGAACTTCTACCACCAGATCTACACAATGGCCAATTTATCAACACTTGCAAAAGGACCAACTTAGGATCTTAGAAGAAATGGCTGCTCTCAGAGAGTGTCTCAGGGACAGGTTTTGGACAAGGGAAAGGAACTTTCCCACTTAAGACTTTACCATGTGAAAAGACACAGAAAGTTCAACAGAAATTTCACTCTCCTAACAACACAGAAATCCAAAATGAAGTCCTGTGATTAAACACAAGCAGAATTGCAGGAGGGGAGGAGGGGTGGTGGTTGGGACAGAGCAGGATGGATGAAGGGATGGGAGGGTGGGAGACAGGTGCATGGCTGGAGCTTGTGGGAGAAGAGGGAAGTGGGGGAAAAGATCAGGGCAAATATATAAACCTGGTTTGTTTGTAAATTCAAAAAGAGGTCTGATGTTTGCTATTGTAATAATGTCAAAAATTAAAAAAAATCATCAAGTGTCATCATATCATTCCTTCCAAAATTGACTGTTTTTTCCCTATGTCTATGCCCACACACAGTCCTGAAGTTAAAGTTATATCCCAACACTAACAAAAATTCTGCTCTTCTCTCTCTGATTCAGCAAGTTAAAAACAGAGTGTAACATTGCTAAGTAGGTTAAATTCTCAGGTTTGCTTAGTTTATTAATTTGTCAAATGTGTTGTTTTATTATTATTGGCATGAACCAAATATAATAAGTCACAATATATAAAGTTTTATTTGATGCAGGTAAAGTATTTTAATGGTAAATACCATATTTTTCCAAGTTAAATATAGACACTGATTCCTGCAATTCAAACAGTTTCTGTAACTAGGGAAAAAAAAACCTCATTAAATAATAATAAAAAGTTCTAATTTTGGTAATTTTCTTAATAAAAATGACTATAATTTTCTAAATGATATGGAAATAAGCTTGTAGTTTACTTAGTAAGCTACAAATGCAGAGAAAAGGAGAACCTATGGCACTTTAGACAAAGAAGACTAACTTGAAATTGCATTGAGATTCTTTAAACACATGAGGAAAATACTTATCAAATATTTAAGGTATTCTTGTACTCTTTACTTTAAAAAAATTGAATCTAATTAAGCAACTTGTGATTGTAGAAATTTTTAGTGTCCATAATTTACAAATGGAAATGCAATCTTAAATATATTATATAAAGCAGCAAGATCTGATCTCTTCCTACGAAAATAGAGGTGGAAATTAAATAGAGCAAATTATTTACCTTTGCGCATAAAAGGTGATTTGCTGTGATCCATCACTGCTGTTGGTAGGTGTGTATAATTCACCAGAGGATTGTTCTTCATTGTTTCAAAGGAGGTGTGCTGAATGATTCTATCCAAGACTTCATCATTCAGAGTCTTTCCTAGAAATCTTGCAACTTTCTTGATTTCCTCTTTTGGATTCTGTCATTGGGTTAAATGATATATCCAAAAAAATGGTCAGCATGAAAACCACTTAAATAGTGTGAAAAAAAAATCACATACCATTTCTAATTTGTTATCTCGTTAAAAATCTGACCTTGGCTAGTGTTTCTTTAATAGGATCCCAAGGGCACAGAGAGCAAGTCCAACACTAAACAAGTGGGACTATATGAAATTAAAAGGTTTTGATCAACAAAATAAATCATTACTTGAGCAAAATGGCAACCTATAGAATGGGAGAGCTTACTCATTAATCACACATCAATAGAAGACTAATATTCAAAATACACAAGAACTCAAAAAAATTAAATATCAAAGAAGTAAACAAACCCATTAAAATGGGATATACAACTGAAAAGAAACTTCTCACAAGACAAAGTTCTGGATCTATTTTCTGTAATAAAAAAGAAATCAAATTAGAAGTATACAATAGCGGGGCTGGAGAGGTGGCTCAGGGGTTAAGCCTCTGCCTTGCAGGCAGAAGGTCCTGAGTTCGGATCCTAGACCCCACGTATAGACGCCAGGCGGAAGCAGGGAGCGGCCTGCGTTTCTGGTCCTGGTAGGGAGGTCCTGGTAGGCCTGTGAATCCCGGGGCAGAGAGAACAAAGAGGAGTCAGAGGTGGTCCATGGTGGTTCCCGAATTCGTCCGTGGTTCTACACACACACACACACACACACACACACACACACACAGCAATTGAATAAATAAGAAATAATAATAAAAAATTTTTTAAAAAGTATACGATAGCTATTGTGAAAAAAGTAGAACCAAAATCTCATATTCTAATGCTTACATTTGTAATTGACATTGAAAGTACAATAAGGAGGTCTGGTAAAATACTCACAAGTAAAAGCACATTTGCGCAAATCTAGCAATCTAAATTAGATCCCAAAAGCCTATATGGTGTACGGAGACAACAGACTTCTGGAAATTGTTTTCTGACTAACAGACTCATACCTAAAATTCAAATGTCTAGCAAACTTCTTAAATATGTTCTCCCTCCCTAGTTATTAGGGAAATACAAACTAAAACCAACTTGATATATTATCTCATTCTAGTTTGAATGGTTAAGATCCAAAACACAAACAACAAATGCTGTGAATGAAGGGAGAAGGGGATCTTTATACATTGCTGGTGGGACTATAACCTCATGCAACCCATATGGAGGTTCTTAAAAATGTTAAAAATTAAAATCCATACAACCCAGCTATACCACTCCTGGAAATATTTCTAAAAAACATTGCTTCCAGAAACAAAGTCACATGTATAACCATCTTCATAACAGTTCTTGTCACAATACCAAAGTAATGGAATCAATCTTTAAGTCTAACAGTTGACAAATGGCTAATAAAAATGTGACACACACACACACACACACACACACACACACACACACACACACACACACAGATATGTATACATACAATAGCATGCTATTCAGCTGTCAAGAGACGTGAACTAATGAAATTTTCCAGTAAATGGATGAATCTGTGAGATATTCCAGAGAAAGACAAGTCCCTTATGTGTATGTTCTCCCTTGAAAGTAGATCCTAGCATTGTCTTCAGTTTGATGTTAGCAAGCAGAAACTCTTACAACAACCACAAATACAAAGGAATACAAGCCAGGTTGTTGGAAGAAGATCCCAAAAGAATGAAAACAAAAAACATGGGTAAACAGTTAAATAAGGCTTTTACATAAGAAAAGTCTTTTAAAAAGGAGGGAAGAACTGGAATAGGATACAGAAAGGAGTGGAATTAAGCCTCCAGCTAACCAACTACCTGCTTACTAGCCCCTAAACTCCTCTCAATAACAGGAAGCATATGCCCAGTAATGTCAATTAGCCTAAACAATAGTGATGGGGAGAAAATTGCCAATAGACAGGATTAAAACTAATCATAAACACCTGATCGTAAACCATCATCTAAAAAATTCTCATTGTATCTCTAGATAAGAAAGGATTTCATCACTCAAACAAGATGCAACCTATTTCAATAGACTATCAGTCAAATAGACAACAAGCAACCAATCAGAATGCAGAACACCTGCAATCCTAAAGACTCAACCCACATCCAGCCAACCAAATCTCCTCCCATCCTAAAGCTCTTGCTGAAGAGGAGGTCTGTAAGATTATAGGAGCCTGAAGGTAAGGAGATCATGCCTGTCACAACAGGGCCACTGTATCTAGGATCTCATTGCAATAGGACCTGTCCTCACCAGACCTGCACAATGGCTGACATATCAACATTCCTCCATGGACTAGTGAGGAACTCAGGGACAAAAACATAATGGGAATTTTAGGGGCAAGGGCTAGGCAGGTGAAAGGGATTTGTGGTCTACCAGATGAAAGGCCCTTAAATTGCCACAGAAGCCTGAACCTCTATTAGAGCAGATAACCTGAAGGGAACCTGGTAGTCCACACAAACAGACAGACAAAAGAGTTGGAAAGAGAGAGATGGATTGGTGAAGGGAGGAGTGGGAAGGAGAGGATGGGGGAAGGCAGAGAAATTCAGGAGGGAGAGAAAAAGGCAAGGAAGAAAAGTGGAGGGGGGATTACCACTCATTATGTTTGTATAAAAGGAGAATTCGTAATAAAAAAGAACTCGTAAACATGATGCAGTTTACATTCTAGAGCTCTTACTCTTAATGTATACTTGAATTTTTCTGTTATTTTAATATTAAACCTTTTCATAAAATAGCATCTAAAACATAGTTTTTGACAAGAGAAAGCCAAAGAAGCAGTCTATCGAGAGATATAGGCAAAATTACCAACCAATAAGATACCAGAACATAAGAAACTAATTAAGGCTACTCTTGTATTATACTTGTACTTCTATGGGCTTATAATATGCTAATAAGGACAACCTTAATTTCATGGTTTGAAAAGTAAAATCATTACCCAAAGAAACAATACTAACAAATGATTTGTTGGAGAAAGAAACAAAGTTTTTATTTTCATCACGTTAATTTTAGTATAAAATTAGCTTTGAGATTCAACATTGAAGCCAGAATAAATATGCAGATCTGAAGGATATTAGTCATAAATATTTGTGGAAATAGTGAACGAGGAAGCAATAGATCACATAAAATGATGAACAATTTAAAAGAAAGTGGCTCAATGGAAACACAAAAGATCAAAAGACAACCATGAATGTAAGTCCTACTAAATTTCAGAGAATTTATAAGTGAAAGATTGATCAGGGATTATATAGTGGTTGAGAAGTAGTAGGATCACATTGAGAATAGTGATTTCATAATTATTAAGTCATTGTTTATCTGGTAAACATAGAGTGAAGAAGGAGAGGAGATAGGAAAACAGCTAATTCATTTTGATTTCTGAAAAATAAGATGAAAAATGAATCATTAGTTTCTCTGTGACACAATGGGGGAGTTATTGAAAAGAAACATCCACTATTTTACCTGTTTCATATTTTCATAGAACAAGAAAAGAATGGGATGTTCTTCCTTTTTCTTCCAAAAGTTTTTAACATGACTAAACCATGAGCCATAGGCCACTAAAAATAGAAAAAAAAGTGTATTTTCATAAGTATTCATCAAACCAAGTCGTTTCTTGTGACTAAGTTAATCCTGAAGACATTGTATGGAATTTGATATTCAAGACAACTGGGAATATAAGGTCAGTTTTGAACTGTAAAATTAAACATTTTTGTACAAGCAATCAAATTTTCTAAAGCATAAATTAGAAAGGAGGCATTTCATTTAAGAATAAATTGTTCTCAGAGACTCTATATCAAATCACCTGGAACTAGGCCAGCCTAATCTCTCCCCATCCTGAAGCTCAGGGAAATTTGCGGAAGAGGGGGCGGTAAGATTGTAAGAGCACAAGGATGGGAGGAGCAATGATACGCAAGATACTCCACACAAGTTAGGGCCGAAGCAATCATATTTGAACTTTAAATGCCCTGCGCAATGTCCAACACACTATTGACCTCACAAAGTCTAGCATTTGCTAAAGGCACTAGTATCCTGGGCAAGAGATTGATAGCCACAGTAGTGTTCCTATGCTTAAGGGGAACACAGGAAAGGTTTCTGGGAAATGCCACTAGGTCCTTGCACCTCATAGGAGAGGAGGACCCACAGGAGAGTCTGGCATGCACATTAAAGGATGCTCCAGGGATGGGAGGGGGAGGCACTGGGGAATGGGGAAGGAGGGGGAGGGGAGGGGGGCATAGGGCAGTGGGAGGTTGGAGGGAGGGAGGGTACTGGTGTACCTGTTAAGTGTGTATGAGTGGAAATAAAAAAAAAGAATAAATTGTTCACAGATAAGTTAAACTTAGCTTACGCAGAATCTAGTTCTTAAAGGTACTTATATCAAACATAAATCTAGGTATGTTGTAGTTACTCTTTATGTTTGTGATAAATATATGATAAAACAATTTAGGAGACCATAGGATTTGTTTCAGCTTTTCAGTTCTGGGTAAAGTTCTTAGTCTAGTTTTACAGGATAGTTCACTACTTGCCATACCACATCCACAGGAATTCCTAAGAGAGGTGCAAACCTCATTTCCAGTCTAGAAGTTTACAAAATATGCTTAAGCACATCAAAATACTGCAGCTGAATTTTTCTAACTTATTCATTTGCTTCAGGAAATGATCCCACCCACTATGGGCTGAATATGCCCACATAGATTAGATAATCTCCTTCACATCTGCTCAGTCAGGACTTGCCTTACTACTAATTCTTCACAGTTGTGCCCAGAGCTCAGCAGTCTGTGGACATGGTATGTCCAGTTTTCTTTGTCCTTGATGTTGGTGTGAATTCTCCTGCCAAGCTGGATTGAAAAATTATAACAATATAATCCTTAACCGAAACAAACTTGTTCCATCACAAGCTGTTTGGTCATGCATTTATTGGCAGCATGCAGAAGTACAAAAGCAACTTAAAAATTGAAAGGAAAAACCACACCAACTGCAGTTAATAATATATAAATGAATATTTTAACTTTTATGCTAAAATGCTTATCCACCTTTTCCAGCAATGAATTTCTCCAAATATTCTTCCCAGGTGCCAGGAAAAGGTTGTAAATTATTCATTAAGTCAAAATGGTAAAATGAAACAGCGACATCCTTGACATTTCGAGCCACATAGATCATCTGCAAAGGATGAGAGAAGAAAATCAAATAGGTAAAACTTATTTATGAAAAGCATTAATTTATAGTTAAAATTGCAGTGTTCTTTTTCTCCTAAAATTTGTGGAAGTACAACAACAACTCTATTAAAACATCTCTATTACCACTTCAAATACAGAAGCAGTTGAAATAATTTTTATTACATTTCTGATTAGTATACAAAATAAGCAGCTATGTGATGACATTTTAATGCATATATATCCTTCTACTGTGCTGTTATTTACTTAATAAGTGAAATCACTGATGTTCTTTTCCTTCTCTGCATCACCCCATATTCTCCCCCAAAGAATGTTTCCTGTTTCCTTTCTGACATATATCCATTACTCTCTCTTATTCCACCTTCCCATTTCTTTTAGACATCTCCATCTTTTCTCACATTCTTCTTGAAAATTCATGTCCTACATATGATAGATGGTAGCCAATGCAGAGATTATAGATAGTGTGGAAGTATATTCTTACATGATACAAAAAAAGTCAACACAAATACATGCACACACACACACACACATAAATTTGAATCTAGATTGCATATGTGAGAGAAAGTGCATGATGTCTTCTTAACTCTGGACTGTCTTGCTTAACATAATGAGAAATGCATGTGATGAATAATTACATTAAAAAGTTTTGGTCATGATAGCAGTGGCTTTATGAAATTAGAAGCTTGGAGACTTTCATGTTTTGAAAGAAAGATATTTACTTTTGTGTCTCATTACTCTATGAACCACAATACCCTCAAGGAGGGCTGGATGTACATAAGACATAATTTATAATCAATTAGATGATAGGCAATGATATATCAATATATGAATCCACATGAATGAATATTGAGCAAAAAGAAAACATCAAAACCACAGGAATGTGGGTGTCCCTTAGTGTAATACTTAAATACTTGCATTAAAAAGCCATCATAGGTTACTAGAGGCATTTAAATGAACATTTCCATTCAGAAATGAGAAGTTATTCTCCTTCTTTTCTTTAACTGATTCTCTAGAGTCACTCAACAGAGAATGCCGCAGAAAGTTCTATAGTAAACTGAATATGGCACTCATGACTTCAGTAATGCAAATGTGGTGAGTCCATTCTGGATTTCTTCTTATTTCTCATGTACTATTGAATTGGACAATAAAGGGATCTGTGACTAAATCACTCATAGGCAGTTCCAGCATCCACAACAACAGCAGCAAACCTTTGTTTCTCCCTCCCTCTTCTCAATGGAAGAGACTCAAACATTGACAGTTCTGTCCTTCATCCTTAGCCTTAGAGAATACTATATTCTCCTGTGTACAGCACCAGCAGGCACTCCAATGGCACTAGAATATCAGAGTAATCAATGAATCATTTCAAGGACTCAGAAAATTGAAGTCCCTAAAACATATGCAGAATCTATAGATGTAACTGAAATAGTGTGATTACATTCTGGGGTTGAAGACTTGAAGATGCAGCCACTGTGTTATCAGGGTGGGCATTTCTCACTTATCTATAAGTGTGCCATGTCTGGAGGCATGAGGGTGTGTGTGCTAAAAATAGGGAGCTGTGGGAAAGGAGGGACTCATATAAGGAAGGGCAATTAGGAAAAAAGAGTGAAAAAGCCAAGCAAAGGAAGCAAAATAACAGTAACAACAAAACATCCCAGAAACATCCTAAACTGTCAATAACTGTTTTAAGTGTATGAATCTACAGATAGAAATTGGCAAAGTAAATTAAGCAAAATAGAATTTGTCTATAAAATGTTTATGAGGAATTCTCACTCAAGAAAATGACAAATTGAATTTAAGAATGCAAAATGATATACCAAACAAATATTAATAAATAAAAAACAGAAGAAGGTATACTGAGATTTAGTGCAGAAATATCAGTAGGGATTAAAAAGAAAAGATCATTACATCATGATAAAAGCTTTAATCCATCAAGAAAGTACCATAGAATTCAATTCCAAATGTAAAGTTTCATAGTTATAAAAAACATAAAATAAGGGCTGGAAAGATGGCTCAATGGTTAAGACTTCTCACAAGCAGAAGGTGCTCATTTCAGATACCACGTCCCACATAAAAAAACAGACAGAAACAGCAGTGGCCTACACTTAACACACTGGTGAGTGGAGCCTGGGAAATTCCATAGCAAAGCAAGAAGGAAGTAAAAGCAATCCAGGATGATTCCCAAAGTCATCCTTGGTCCTCTACAGTGACACACAGTCCCCTGGTGATACACATAGACACACACACACACACACACACACACACACACACACACACTAAATAAAATATTAAAGAAACATAAATTAAGCCAGGTACATTAAGAATTAGCATCTAGCAAATCTATATTTATAGTCAGGATGTTTCAAATACACCATTAGCAAATGACAAAATTTCTAGAGAAAAAATAATCATGGAAAAATAACATTCTTGGACAATGGGATAGAACAAAATTTGCTCAGCAACTCCAAATGACAAAGAAAAATAATACATTTTCCTCAAGTGTACATGGATCAAACAACAAGAAAGTCTGAGAAAGTATTATACAAGAAGTCTGAAGAATTCTAATTACATGGTGTAGGATCATTGACCAAAATGGAATCAAAGTTTAAAAAAAAAAATCAGTAGCAGGAAATCCACTTAAAATCTTTCAGTACTTGGGAGTACAGGGCCTAATAACTAATACTATGAGCTTGCACAAATGAGGGCAAAATATTCACAAATTTTCAATTCGCTAATTCATTAGCAGAGGAAATTTCCTTCTGTATTAAAAACAAGCACAAGTCAAGGAAGGGGAAATTGATAAGCTGACTAACATATGAAGTACTTTAGAAATCATCTATTGGGGGGGGGCTGGAGAGGTGGCTCAGGGGTTATGCCTTCTGCCTTGCAGGTGGAAGGTCCTGAGTTGGGATCCTAGGGCCCCATGTATAGACACCGGGCAGAAGTGGGGGTGGCCTGCATTTCTGGTCCTGGTAGGATGGACCCTGTGAATCCCGGGGGAGAGTAAACAAGGAAAAGGTGGAGGCGGTCCATGGTGGTTCCCGAATTCGTCTGTGGTTCTACACACACACACACACACACACACACACACACACACACACACACAATTGAATAAATAATAAATAAATAAATTTAAAAAAAGAAATTATCTATTGGGGTGGAGAGATGGCTCAGGAATTAAGATCTGTCTCGTAAGCAGAAAGTCCTGAGTTCAGATCCCAGATCCACGTAAAAAAATGCAGGGCGAAATGATAGCAGCCTGGACTTCCAGCTTTGGTGGACTGAGGCTGGGAAATCCCAGAGCAAAATAAAGAGGTAGAAGCAATCCAGAAAAAAAAAAAGAAAAATTAAATTAAAAAAAATTAAAAAAAAAAAAAGAAGCAATCCAGGATGATTCTCAGAGTCATACTTGGTCCTCCACAGGGACACAGAGTGCTCTCTGATGCACACACTCACACATGCACACACACAATAATTAAAGTTTTGTTTTGTTTTGTTTTAAAGGAAGTAACTACTGATCAGAATGTTGTTGCTACGATGCTATGAACCGCCTTGGGAGGCTTGCACAGACATGAAGCACGCACATGAAGTGCAAGTATGACCAATGACCAATATTTCAATCGCTGGTTTGCTGAGAAGTTCCTCAACTTCTCGAGTCCTGTGAACCGACCTGATTAAATGGTACCCAGAGTTTGTGCAGGAAGCAATAAAACAGAAAGAGATGCCTGTTGAAGGACTGAGCTCATGGACCACAGCAAAGAAAAGCCTGAAAATTCCTCTGGACTTTGCCTGTCACTGTGGAAATGTGCAGTCTTGGGGTCCCATGGAGACCCTTGGGGGCAGGGATAAGCTGGCGCAAAGTCAAGGACACAGACTCCAGGAGTCAGGAGAGAGGCAACAGCAGGCTCACAAGCTTGCAGGCTGGCTCATTTATATAAGTATGGGGACAGCCTATATACCCCACCCAAAATCCCATAAGTCCCAGCATGAGGTTTTTGCTGTGTTGTCCTGTCCAGGTTGGTCCTCTCAGCCAGGCGGTTTGATGTCAGCCCCAGGCACAGTGGCAGGTTCTAGCTTGAGAAAGTTGAATTTGCGCATGCGGCCCACACAGACAATAGAGGCCTGCCTGGTCCGTTCCTCCTACAGAAATGAATTTCTCACAGCAGGAAATTGAGAAGACTCTGGATTTTTCCAACTATAGCTGTGAAGATAATCATGGGATTTGATGAGCTTGAGAGGAGAAGGTGATGTTTCTTCCTTCCTGAGGTTTTCTTCTACAAGATGAACTTATCACTTATGTTTTGAGATGATTTCTCACCTATTTTTGACATAGGAACGTGGTGTGGTAAAATTGAACAAGTTCTTGGGGTTATAGTTGTAATACATGGTCTGGAATCAACTTTAGGTATACCTTGGATGTAAATAGTGGTAAACTGACATCTTGACTTTTGCCACAAAAGATGTGATGTATACTATCATGGGGTTCAGTGTTCTTGAGAGCAATTGGCTGGGGACTCTTTTATATCAGGGAGCTAATGATCTGAAACCAGATCCAGGCACAGGAGATTCCATCAATGCTTGCCAGAATGGTTGTATTTTTATACAGTAGTAGTTATGATCGATGATGGACTGGGTTGGCAAAGAGGAAGACAGCTTTTAATAGTTCCTGCTTTAACAAGAAGTGTCTGCAATCCAACAATCGGCTGCCTTCAGGAAACTCATCTCACCACAAAAGATAGGCACGTACTAAGAATGAAAGGCTGGTCCAAAATCTTGCAAGCCAATGGAACCAGGATCAGGCAGGGGTAGCAAATATGCTTTCAGACAAAGTGAACTTCAAACCAAAGAAAATTATAAGAGACACAGATGGATACTACATTTTAGTCACAGGTACAATTCACCAGGAAGACTTCACAATACTGAACATATATGCACCCAATACGGGCCCCTCCACATTCATTAAGAAAACCCTACAGTGTCTAAAGCAAGAAATCAACCCCCAAACGATAATTCTTGGGGACTTCAACACCGCCCTCTCAACATGGGATAAATCAACAGGTCAAAAGATTAATAGAGACACTTTGGACCTTAATCAAACCCTGAAAGAAATGGACCTTACAGATCTCTATCGAACTTTTCACCCACGCACCAAAGAATACACATTTTTCTCAGCAGCACACGGAACTTTCTCCAAAATAGATCACATATTGGGCCACAAAATGAATCTACACATATACAAGAAAGTTGAAATTCTAACCTGTGCCCTATCAGACCACCACGGCCTAAAGCTGGACATCCACAACACATCAAACAAGAGAAAATACACTAACTCCTGGAAACTTAACTCTATGATACTGAATGAGAACTGGATTCAGGAAGAAATTAAAAAGGAAATTCAAGATTTCTTGAAAGCGAATGATAACGAAAAAACAACTTACCAAAATCTCTGGGACACAATGAAAGCTGTCCTAAGAGGTAAGTTCACAGCTCTTAATGCCTACATCAGAAAAATGGAAACATCAGAAATAAACAACTTAACAATGCAGCTTAAAGCTTTAGAAAAACTAGAGCAATCTGATCCCAAAAGTAGTAGAAGAGAGGAGATTAGCAAAACAAGGGGAGAAATATCTGAAATCGAGATTAAGAAAACGATAGAAAAAAATCAACCAGTCAAAAAGCTGGTTCTTTGAAAAAATCAATAAGATTGATACACCTCTAGCTAAATAAACCAAAAGCAGGGGAGAGAAAACCCAAATTAACAAAATTAGAAATGAACATGGAGTTATCACTACTGATACCCAAGAAATCCAGAGAATTATAACATCATATTTCAAAAACTTATACTTTGTGAAGCTTGACAACACAAAAGAGAGATGGATGAATTTCTAAGTAAACACAACTTACCTAAATTGAATCAGGAAGTTGTGAATTATTTAAATAGTCCTATAACATATAAGGAAATTGAAGAAGTAATCTCAAATCTTCCCACCAAAAAATGTCCTGGGCCAGATGGATTCAGCACAGAGTTCTACCAGACATTTAAGGAGTTAATAACACCAATACTCCTTAAACTGTTCCATCAAATAGCAAAGGAAGGAACACTACCAAATTCCTTCTATGAAGCTAATATCGTTTTAATCCCTAAACCTAATAAAGATTCACTTAAAAAAGAAAACTATAGGCCAGTCTCTCTGATGAACATAGACGCAAAGATTCTCAACAAAGTCTTAGCAAATCGGATTCAAAAACATACCAAAAAGATCATTCGCGGGGACCAAGTATGCTTTATCCCCAGCACACAAGGTTGGTTCAACATACGCAAATCAATAAATGTAATTCATCATGTAAACCAGTCCAAAGTCCAAGACCATATGAAATTCTCGATAGATGCAGAAAAAGCTTTTGACAAGATCCAACAGCCTTTTATGATCAAAACACTAGAGACAGTAGGAATGGAAGGAACCTTTATCAATATAATACAAGCTGTATACAACAAGCCCACAGCAAGGATTATGCTCAATGGGGAACAATTGGAAGCATTCCCACTTCGATCAGGAACTAGACAAGGCTGTCCACTCTCGCCACTTCTATTCAATATTGTACTTGAAGTCTTAGCTGAAGCCATAAGACAAGAAAGGGACATAAGAGGGATTCAAATCGGCAAGCTATCCCTATTTGCAGATGATATGATCTTATACCTGAGAGACCCAAAAACTCCACCAGGAAGCTCCTGGAACTAATTGAGAAGTTCAGCAGGGTGGCAGGATACAAAATAAATGTGCAAAAATCAGAGGCCTTCCTATATGCCCAGAATGAAAGAAGTGAAAAAGCCTTGAGAGAAACAATCCCATTTACTATAGCCCCTAAAAAAATGAAATACCTTGGTATAAACCTAACCAAGGAGGTAAAAGCCTTTACAATAACAACTTTAAAACCCTCAGGAAAGAAATTGCAGAAGACACCAGAAGGTGGAAAGACCTCCCATGTTTCTGGATTGGCAGAATCAACATCATAAAAATGACCATCCTACCAAAGGCAATATACAAATTCAATGCTATACCACTTAAAATTCCAAAGCAATTCTTCAAAGAAGTTGACCAAGCAATCTCAAAATTCATATGGAGGCACAAAAGACCCAGGATAGCAAAGACAATCCTGAGTAACAAAAACACTGCTGGAGGTATTACCATACCAAACCTTAGTCTATACTACAAATCCATAGTTATTAAAACAGCCTGGTACTGGCTCCAAAATAGACACACAGATCAATGGATAAGGATTGAAGACCCAGATATAAGCCCACAAAATTACAGCCATTTGGTCTTTGACAAAGGGGCCCAAAGAATCCAATTGAAAAAAAAAAAAAAAAAACAGCATCTTCAACAAATGGTGCTGGCAAAAGTGGATCTCCACATGCAGAAGATTAAAGCTGGACCTGTACTTGTCACCATGTACAAGACTTAATTCCAAATGGATCAAGGACCTTGATATAACGCCAGAGACTATAAAAACCATATTTGAAAGGATAGGGAACTCCCTCGAGCTGATTGGGCTAGGCCAACAGTTCCTCAACAGACATCCAATGGCACAATCACTGCTACCAACTCTCAACAGTTGGGATCTTGTGAAATTAAAGAGCTTCTGTTCAGATAAAGAGATTGTCACATGAGCTCAAAGGCAACCCACAGAATGGGAGAAAATCTTCACTAACCACATATCTGATAGAGCTCTATTGTCCAGAGTGCACAAAGAACTTAGAAAACTAAACACCAAGGAAACCACTGGCCCAATTAAAAAATGGGCCCTGGAACTTAAAAGAAACTTTACCAGGGATGAAATTAAAATGTCTACAAATATCTTGAAAAATGCTCCACTTCTTTAGCCATCAGGGAAATGCAAATCAAAACTTCCATGAGATATCATCTCACCCAAGTCAGGATGGCAAAAATCCACAATACAAACAACAACAAATGCTGGAGAGGATGTGGAGAGAGGGGAACTCTGCTACATTGCTGGTGAGAATGCAGGCTCATACAGCCATTCTGGCGGGCGGTCTGGAGATTCTTAAAGAAATTAAAGATTGAAATGATATATGACCCTGTGATTCCACTTTTGGGAATAACCCCCCCTGCAGCAGAGGTTCACCTCGATAGCACAAGTGCGACCATGTTCATAGCAGTACTGTTTACAATAGCAAAGTCATGGAATCAACCCAAATGTCCAACAGTTGATGAGTGGATAAGGAAACTGTGGTATATCTATATAATGGAGTACTACTTAGCCATCAGAAATGATGAATTACTGGAATTTGCCAGGAAATGGATGTCATTAGAAACAATTATATTAAGTGAAGTATCCCAAACCCAGAAAATTAAGCGCCGTATGTACTCCCTAATAGGTGGCTCCTAGTACCAAACCCACCCAGCCCACCTAGAGACACTGAAAGAAAAATCTCTGTAATACCTACAGTAATTGCAAGGTTTATGAACAGGAGGGATGGGGTAGGAGGGCCACACCAGAAACAAAGAGAGAGGGGACCATGTTACAGCAGAGAAAATAGGCCTCCATCAAGGACTCAAATAAGTAATGAGACATCTGATTAAGTTCACAGACATTCATTCCTGATCATTTACTACTGAGGGGATATGATCTCACCAGAAGAGGAGGGCATATAGTCTGGCAGATAAAAAGTAACCATTTTGTAAATGGGTGATTGACCCCTCCCTCACTGAGGTTTCCTACTTTTATTACATCTACCCTTGAATGTGCTCTTATAATAAGACTCCAGTTTAACAGCTTTTTGTCTCTTGCCAGGGGGTGACATACAGTGCCCAGCAGGATGAAGTGAAGGGCATTGCAGGAGCAGCAAAACTGCAAAAGAAAATCAACAAACCACATTCCAGAACTTCAGAGACTCTATATCAACCACCTAGAACTAGGCCAGCCTAATCTCTCCCCATCCTGAAGCTCAGGGACATTTGCAGAAGAGGGGGGCGATAAGATTGTAAGAGCAGGCGATCTAGCCCCTCATGGCTCTCTAGTGCCATGAGCTCTGTTTTATTTCTCCTTCTCATGGAGGCGCCCTAGCTCCTCATGGCACTCCACGTCTGGAGTCCGTGAGTTCCAACCTTTCTCTTTTCTAATAAACTCTACCTTAATCCTCAAAAAAAAAAAAAAAAAAAAAAAAAAAGATTGTAAGAGCAAAAGGATGGGAGGAGCAAGATACTCCACACAAGTTAGGTCCGAAGCAATCATAATTGGACTTTGCATGCCCTGCGCAATGTCCAACACACTATTGACCTCACAAAGTCTAGCATCTGCTAAAGGCACCAAGATCCTTGGAGGCAAGGGATTGACAGCCACAGGAACATAGGAAAGCGTTTAGGGAAATGCCCCTGGGTCCTTGTTCATCTTCGGAGAGGAGGGCCCAGAGGAGAGTCAGGCATGCACAATAAAGGACTCTCTGGGAATTGGGGCAGGAGGCACTGGGGGGATGGGAAGGAAGGGCTGAGGGGAGGGGGAGCAGGGGGTTGGGGGGAGGAGGGGGGAGAAGGAGGAAGGGAGGGAACTGGTGTACCTATTAAGTTTGTATGAGCGAAAATAATAATAAAAAATGTATAAAAAAACAAGAAGTGTCTGATTAATACATGAAAGCTTCAGGAAAATTGACATGAACAATACTTCAGAGCTTGCAACACATTTCATAGTTGGGATATTTGGAGTGGCTATGGAAGGATGACCTAATACAAAGTTTTGCTGTTGCTAACTTTCAAGTTAATGAATTAAATCAATTTGCATATCATGAAAAAGGCAAAGTGCCACATCTTGTCTATTGTAGGCAAGGTAATTGTTTATTTTTGCTTGCCTACCATGCACTATTGTTTGTAATCCAGATAATGAATAATTGTGGCATTCAGATTTCATTCGCTCCCAGGAAAAAAGAAAATAACTTTCAACTGTGGAATAATTTAAAGTTTCCTCTTAAGCAAATATTCAGTTGCAAATGTTTCATTGAAGAATTTTTCCAAACATCCATATACAACAAATTCACAACTTTTAAGTTGTTGTAGAGGGTTACTTTAACTAGAGTTAGTAAAGTAATGAAAAGAAAAGTATTACACTGATATGAAAGTTCTGATACTATTCAAGTTTAGAATAATTAAGTACTAGTATGTAAGTTAAAAATATTAGCCAGATGCTGTGGCGCATTCCTCAAGTTCCAATAGCCAGAAGGCTGGGGCAAGTGTGATCCAGAAGGCCAGTCTAGACTACTTTGGGAACTACTTGTGGGTCACTTGGACTATAGAATGAGACATCAAAAACAATAAAAAGGAAGGAAAGTAAGAAGGAAGGAAGGAAGGAAGGAAGGAAGGAAGGAAGGAAGGAAGGAAGGAAGGAAGGAAGGAAGGAAGGAAGGAAGGAAGGAGGAAGGAAGGAAGGAAAGAAGGAAGGAAGGAAGATATGAAAGAGAAGAGAAGAACAAGAAAGAAAACGAAAGAGAAAAATAATCTCCTTCATGTAACTTAGCTTTCCACATATAAAATATGACACATTTACAATTGTCTACAATATGAATGGATAAATGAACAGAGTCAAACTGAAAGCTTAATTTAGCTTATCAGCTCATTAGGTTGCAGCCTATAATGTACCTTACAGTTGTTGTCCCAGAATGACTTAGGAAGAAGATCAGTTGGTAGATGTGTCTTCACGATCCGAGGTGATGGATTCATCTCTAATTGCTCTATACCTGGAAATTTTAGTTAATTACATAGAATCATCTGAGTTCCATGGCAACTATATTTTCTCATCTTCTCAATTGATATTCAAACCAATAACAGGCTTTTCTCAGGATTTCAGGCAGCAGTATGTGGCAGGTAACAGTACACCTTTTTAAGTTAAATTATATGTATTCTAATATTTAGTATTACTTACCCATCATGAGGTAGCATAAAATCATCCTAGATTCTCTGTTTCACTTTTTTCATCTTCAAAATGAGTTATAAAAATATCTGCTTCAGTAGTGTTCCTATGCTTAAGGGGAACACAGGAAAGGGTTCAGGGAAATGCCACTGGGTCCTTGTACGTCATCGGAGAGGAGGGCCCAGAGGAGAGTCAGGCATGCACAAGAAAGGGCTCTGGTAATTGGGGCAGGAGGCACGGAGGGATGGGGAGGGAGGGGTGAGGGGAGGGGGAGCAGAGGGTTCGGGGGGTGAAGGAGGGAGGGAGGGAACTGGTGTACCTATTAAGTTTGTATGAGCTGAAATAATAATAAAAATGTATTAAAAATATCTGCTTCAATTTTTTATATCTTTTTCTTCAGGGATCTCATCTGAATCTTAAGGTCATATGCATCTTTTTACTGTGCAATGATATTTAGATCTAGTATAATCACTAAAATTAGCTGGCAACTTTACATATATGAATACTTAAATAAAATTGTTTTTTGTGCAGTTAACAATGGTAATCAAGCTAAACTAGACTGTTTAAATTTTAGCTTTTTAATTTAGTCTTATTAGAAATAAAAAAATAAATTGTGCTTGATTCACCCATTCCATATAATCACCTGTTTCAGTTGTTTACAATAGTTTATTGTATATGTAACCAACATTTATTTACCTCTGCCATAATTGTCATTTCTAGTGTTCTCTGTAATGCATATTTGTGTTTAATATTCTTTGGACTTTGACTTGGTGGCTCAAACTTGCAATCCTAGTACTCAGGATGCTGAGTAAAGAATATCTCAAATTCAAGGCTGACCTGCATATCAACCTATTCTTTATAAATAAATTGTTGCAAAACTAAACAAAATTTTACTCATTTACTGTCTATTTCTGCTCCCTTCTTATCCCCACCCTGTAAAATAGGAGAATAGAAATTCAATCAGACCAAGAATGTAAATTGTTGTTAATTAATGTCTACATATTCTGTATTTCAGAGTCAATAGCACATAATTAGTATTAAGAAGAACCTCTTTGGACAGTAGAAATTGAGCTGGCAAAAGAAAATACAGTACAAGATATTCAATTAAAGTTTAAATTCAGATAAATGACAATTTTATAAGAATCTCCCATGTAATATTTGAGATAGATTTATATTAAATTAAATGTTTATAATTTGTGCCTTAATATATATTGAGGCTGAGGGTCCTGAATTTTACCTACACATATCAATTATGCATGTCTAAAATTCCATAAATGGTTTCATTATCTTCTAAACTGGTAGCTATAGTTATGTTACCCAATTCAGAGGACAGCCCACTGTCCTCAATACCCATGGCAGGAACTTATGTTTGCAACTGTTAAGAAACCTTATACATGCTGCTTCTTCCTTGGTCCTAACTCATATTCCCTGAAATATCCCCTATTTTCTTTTGTTTTATAATCATTTTAGCAACTAAGGTTGTTCAAATGAGCCAGTTAAATTCACAAATATGAAGAGTATATATGAACATATCGCAAGCATTCTAATTTTCTAGTTGAGCCTCAACTAATTCCTTTCTGGGCATCTCAACAAGTTTCCTCTCCAAACTTGAACCTGTCTCCATCTAAGAATCCCTGACTTCTTTTGTTCTCATTATATTGCATCTCTCTCTCTCTCTCTCTCTCTCTCTCTCTCTCTCTCTCTTTCTCTCTCTCTCTCTGAATTTTTCCTGTAGAGTGTAAGACAAGACTCATTCTTTATCCCTGAGCTCAAGGTTAACAACCACGCTAAGCACGAATATAATCCTAGTCCATCTCTCTATATCTGTAGGAGAAACTTGTCTAGTCTGTCTGCTGGAATTATCTTCACTATAGGAGAGGATGTAGATTTTACTGTTAATGGAGATATGGGCTGTGCTATCCATATCCTTGTGTCTTCATATCTCTGATTTCTAGCTGGCTTCCTTTAAGTTATATTCTCACTTGCTTGTAGGATACTGTACTCCTCCATTCCCTCCTAGTTCAATGACTTTAATCAATTAATTTTTTGATAACTTTTTTCTTCATCAAATATCTGTAAGTGGGTAGTTTTCATGATTAACTCTCTTCTTCTCATATTGCTCTGTATTTTTTTGGTCAACAGTCTTGCTTTCCTTTGCATGATAAACATCTTTTGACTGATTGTTTAAAATGCCTAGTACCACTTCAAACCTTACATTTCCACATCGAAATACTAATAGACCAAATAAATCCTCTTCAACTTTTTTTCCATAGAAACAGTTATTTTCATTTGATATTTGGTGATGAAAATAAAACAGAATTATCTTTCATTCTTAGTTGCCTCATATTTCTTGCTTAATCTGTCAACAAATCCCCAAAAAATATCCCTAGCATCTCTGATTAAATCTCCATAGAGTAGCCAATGAAGGATTAGTGGTTTTAACTTTTGAGTGTGTGTGCATGAGTGTGTGTGTATGGGGGTTGGGGGGTGTATTATTAAAGGGCACCATGTATCTCTGTGAAGGACCAAGGGAATCATCCTGGATCATTTCTACCTCATTTTTGCTTCACTCTGGGATTTCCCAGGCTCTGTTCACCAGGGCTGAGAATGCAGGCTGTTACAGTTTCCACATGCCATTTTTAAATGGGACCTGGGATTTGAACTCAAGTCCTTCTGCTTTTGAGATAGAGTCTTGACCCCTGAGTCATCTCTCCAGCCCCAGGATTAGTATTTTAAACAACAAAACCCAACTTTGTAAATGTGCCTTACCTGACATTGTTTAATATCTTTCATATTGTGTTTAAAATAAACTTAAAGAATATGTTAAGCATTATGGACTTTATTTAATCTGTTATTGCATGATTTCTAACTGCTTTACAGTCATCTTCCTTCATTCTTGTTTTAAGACCATTACTGCAACAAGGATTTTTCTGTATCAAGAATATGTTACCTTCTTGGAATATGTATTCCCCAACTGAATGTATAAATTTGGGTCTTAGTTCAGGATAGATATGAGAAGGAATCTTTCTCATAATTCTCTCATGGAGTTCTAGTCTTTTGATATATAAGCCTAATAGCACTCATATACTGTAATTTGATTAACTAATTTCACAATATTACTGAGATTACTGTAATTACTATAAATTCACCTAGAAGAGTCTATAGCATTTACCCATAACTTGATATCAATATCCTTGAATAATTATTTAAGCCTCTATATTTTAATTCATTTGATGTTGAATCACCAGTAATACAAATGTTATGTGAATAGTATTCCATAAGTACATTTACCAAGTGATTTGAAATTACCTGATGTTCTTAGTCCAGGAACATTCAATTCCAACATTGGGACTTTAGCAGTGATAACATCCCTTTTACATTTTTCAACATTTCCATCATTTAGGACCATGTCCACAATTTCACTGATCCAAGTAGTACCTGTTAAGAAACCCAATATTGTAAAACTCAGTACTCAATTCTGAGGAAGAAAGTATCACTTCAGAGTCTCTCATCTAATGCATTCTATTAAAATCCTCTCAGCAGTTTCCGTTTCTAAATCAGAAATACTCATTTGAATAGTTGAAGTCAATGACTATACTTATGGATAGGGAATCAGTTTCTCTCAGGGTGGATAGTGATTTTACAGAGAGGTCAGTTTCCAAGCAGTAAAAACTGAGGACTGATCTGCATCAGTCAGGCCACAGAACTCACCAGATTTAGGGTAAGTGACAACCACAATGTCATCTGGCCTGCTCTGGAACTGCTCAATCTTCTCCCAGTTTTTTGCAAAAGCATAGACCATGGGACAGCCATGGATCATCTTCAGATCTTTTCGCATAACATCTTCTGGGGAATTCATTTTTGCAGTAGATTGTACCAAAACTTAATAGACTATTTGCTGTAAATCAAATCATAGAGAATCTAAGAGAATGAAAATAAGAATCAGAGTAAGAAATGCTATGTTTAAAACACTGATAGCAGAGAGTAATTGGCCTTTATCCCAGAGCACACAGAAATGCAAAGGGCACCTCCCGGGTATAAAGCTTCAGAAGGCAAGGGCAGCAACTGGCTCTGTGTCAAGCAGAACAAAGGTCTCTGGCACAAACACTAGAAAGAGAAGTAATGAAATATCTTGGAGTTAAAGTCATTCAAGTCACAGAAATATTTAAAAACCTCTGTATAGTAAAATATTAGCACTTTAATTATTCCCATTTTTTAATTTTTTTATTATTTATTCAATTGTGCGTGTGTGCGTATGTATGTGCGCGCACGCGTGTGTGTGTGTGTGTGTGTGTGTGTGTGTGTGTAGAACCACGGACGAATTCGGGAACCACCATGGACGCCTCCACCTCCTCCTTGTTTACTCTGCCCCAGGATTCACAGGCTCCGCCCTACCAGGACTAGAAACGCAGGCCGCCCCTGCTTTCACCTGGCGTCTATACGTGGGATCTGGGATCTGAACTCAGGACCTTCCGCCTGCAAGGCAGAGGCTTAACCCCTGAGCCACCTCTCCAGCCCCCCTCCATTTTTCTTTAAGTGAAGTCTATTGTCATTTTGACTTTTGATGTAAAAGTAATGCAACTATTTTGACAACTACTAATTGTTTCTTTGTCAAAGGTTTTGGGAAAATTGTTGTGTTTATTTCTCTTTACTGTGTCCTCTCTTCCTCTATTTCTCTCTATCTCTCTCTTTTTCTCCTTGTGTACTCATTAATGAAAATATATGCCATCTGTAAGTCATATGATCCTCTTAAAATAATAATTTCATAAAATTTTCATCTTTATTTTGTAGTAATTTTATGCATAACAATTAAACATATAATTGGTTCAAGTTGCATTCTATGGGAAAAAATGCTGTGCTGTTGCCTTTCTTGAGACCTTGTAAGCAATGTAGGGCCAATGATCACCACCTAGAAACGGAATTTACATTATTTTTTTCAAGATCCTGGAGTGATCATTATCTTAAAGTCTGAGAGGGTCTACTTTAAAACACGTCAGTTTATTCACTAGCAGCAGACACAAGTGAGTTATCAAATGGAATTCAGAACTGTCTAGAAAATAAATTTCACTTGATTATATTTAATATGTATTATTCCTTACTGACTACAAAGAGGTGGCTTATGTTCATTGTGCAAATGAGTTAAGAAATCAGCTTTCATATGTCTACCCAAAGATTTACAGAGGAGTGGCATTCAAGAATGGACTTTGCACTGATCACTTGCTGTTGCTGTATATTTTAACTTGAGTCCAGCCTTAACTTTTAAAAGGTTTGTGGTTTATCTCATTGAAGTAAAGTTGTTCATAATTTACAAGGAAACTTTGATTTGGCAAAGTAACTTATCTCTGACTAAAAGTTCTTCATGCTGGAAATGTTGCCATAAGAGAATGGAATTGAGTAACATGAAAGCAAACATGCTAATTATACCTGGGAATTAGTGTGAGCAATTTAGGAACTTGCAGGGCAATAAGCTGAACTTTTAGGGCAATAGGCTGGAGTGGGCATTGCCTTGACATGACTAATGGAGAATCAAAGTTCAGAATTACAGAAGTAGTCTACAGAGAGCGGAGCTACAACACATGAAATAATTAATATTGTTGAAACACATGTGCTTAAGAGAAAGCCTTCATCTTAAAATATGAAAGCTTTTTTTATTTAAGCCTTTTAAACCACACAGGAAAGTGATGGGGAAAACAGTGATTATAAATATATGACATATGAAATTTTCCTTTAAAATCAGTGACAGACTGAAATGTCTAAAATTTCTCTTAGAGATGATTAATTGGATAAAAAAAACTGGAGATTTAAGTAGAAATTAACTTAAACATCTGACATTAAGGCTGTTCTGATGGAAAGGTCTGTTTCTGTTACCCCAACTATTACAGAAACTGAGCAGGAAAAAAAAAAAACCTTAAAGACTGCCTTATCTATTCAGCAAGATAAAGTCCAGCTAAGTTAACTTAGTGAGACCCTGTCTTAAAATAAAAATCCATTGTAGAATAAAAATAAATGTAGCCCAGGGGTAGAAAGCTTGCCTAATAATGCAGTGAGTATTCCTTCCCCCCAAAGTCCTCTTAATTGACAAAGTTGAATTTTTTCAACCATAGTTCATCTACCCTAAGAAAGATCAGCATTATCTGTTTCACTTGAACTTTAACTCCTGAAGTAAACGTAGCCAAGGAAATGTCCTACATTCCAGAATGTGTTTTAACCATTGAGCACAAGTACGCAAGTAGCATGGATGGAAGATGAGCAAGAGAAATGATTCTGGAATGTCTCCTTTTTTCCCAAGTGCATTAAAGTTTCATGACAAGACACTCACTCCTGGCATTCTTCAGAAGCATTCCACTGAGCCCACAGAAATAAAAGCAAACATTGGAAGCTGAGATAGTTTCTCTCCACAGCAAAGATGTAAAATTGTGTTTTCTTTGGGAAATTTAGAATTATGCAGAAGACATTCAAATCACCCAACTGAATAAAATGAAAATTCTTCTAAGAGGCACAGTGTCCTAGAGATGTAGGATAGAAATTCCAAAGAAAAGATATCAAAAGAATTTTACCTCCTGATTTGATTCTGCTATTCACTTTTCATTCTTAGTCAGTGGAGCTGCAACTGAGAAGAATCTTGGGAACTGAAGGTGTGCCTGAAAGGCAGAGTGCCTCCCTCCTGTCTCCAGGAAGAAGAAAACTCATATAAAGACCTAAACAAAGGTCAAGTAGTTAGTGACTTTAAAGGCAGTAGAGATAGAAAAAGTTTGAAGTACAACACACACACACACACACACACACACACACACACACACACACATACACAACACCCTGCTGTTCAAACAGCCGTCAGAGTGTTAGTCAGGAAACATTGAATAGGAAATGGATGAAGCTGGAGACTTGAAGCCAGTTCAGGGCAGTCAGAGAAGCTCTCCACAAGAAATACAATGGGGTTGGCGGGAAGAGATGTTAAGTCTTCAGAAGAACATCTTCTAGCAATTCTGACCATAGTGAAGAGTATTGTATTGTGTTTGCTTGTTTCTTCATATGAGAGAAACAAACTTTCCCATATCGTGGCAAAATTGAATTTTGAAATTTCAAATATACCAACATGTAGTGATATATAGTGTCTGCCTTACAAGCAGAAACAGACAGGACAGAACAGATGTTCTTCTCGCTCTTTTTACTTTTGCTATCCAAATGGTTTCCATATTGATGCCCTGCTAGGTTTCATTTATATACAAACCAATCAAAAGTAAACAAGATACCTGTTTTGGGGTGATTCCCTAAGAGTCTGTATGTATCTGGTTCTTGTGGTTAGAGTCAAAGATTGAAACCAGAACACATGTAGAGGGTTAAGGTATAGTTTATTAGAGGAGAAAAAGAATGGCACTCACGGACTCCAGTCATGGAGTAGCAGAACGACAAGGAAACCTTGGAGAATTCATGCACTTCAGGCATGGAATCCAAGAGGGGCATGGAACTGGAAAAGTACTCATGGACTCCAGATGTGGAGTGCCATGAGGGGCAGATGCCAAAGATAGGCTGCCAGGGTCAAGTATATTTATACCTTTAGTCAAGCAGAGGAGGGGGTGTTGGGGGTCAGGGAGAGGAAGGGGAAAAGGAAGAGAGAATGGAAATGGTTTTTCCTCATTGGTTAACTCACATTGAGGTCCAACTCAGTTGATCTTGTGCCTACCTCAAGGTGGGACTATTTCTTTTAATGGATTTAGCTTATCTGGTATGGAGAACTAATCTCCATATCCTTTCATAAGCAAAAGTTTGGAGGAAGGTGACCATATTATCTCTGTGGAAGACAGGAGTCAGCTCCTCCCTAACAACAGGGAGTGATTCCTTCACTGCAATCCTAGCAATGACTTTCCAAGACCTTCAGAGACTATCCCAGCATGACTGATCTAGACCCGCCTGATAACCAGTGAACATTTTTAAAATTTTTTACTTTTTAATCCCATAAACATACTCCTGTTTTCTTTCCACAGTGCCTCAATCACCCTGATGCTGAATGAATGCACTAGTCTCATGAGTAGATAAAATGACAAGGCAGACAATGGCCTGGTAGGTTTTATGCTGACCTGGTAAATTTTGAAGCCCAGAAAGAAATTAAAACACTTTTAGAACATCATACTTATTCCCTGAATAAAAGAGAAAATTTTAAACTATCGTTTGCCTTTTTTGCCATTTTCATGTGTATGTGTGGGATAGTGAGTATATGTGTATATATATGCATGTTTGCTTGTATGGGCACATGTGTGAGTATGCAAGTCCATGAGCAACTATGTGTATCTGTGTGCAGAGGTCCAAGATTGAAACAGGACCTTGTCCTGGATTTGATCTTCTATCTTATTCTTTTGAGACATGATATCTATTAAACCCAGAGTTCTTAGTTAGGCAGGATTAGAGCAGCTATGCTCATATGGGTCTCTCAAGGTCTTTGAAGGTCTTTGGAATTCTAGAAGGTCATCCTTCACTGCTGGAATCACCCTGAAGGAACACCCCTGCTGAGGAACTGACTCCAATCCTCCCAGAGATTAAAATGGCCAACTTCCCTATGAAGGGATTATGGAGATGAGCTCTCTATGTCAAACAACTTGACTTCTAACCCACATGGGCCAAGAGAACTGGGTTGTGTCCCAGTGGGAGTTAATAAATAAGAAAAAGCCAGTTTCCCCCAGCTTTTCTAGATGTATAAATATGCCTGGCTTTGGCAGCCATCTTTGGTGCCCTAGCCCCTCATGGCACTCCAGTGCCATGAGTCTGTCTCTTGCTCTTCAAGAATTCCATTTCAAGGGTCTATGATTTCTCCGGTGCCCTAACCCCTCATGGCACTTGCCATGAGTCCATTTCTAGCTCCATGAGTTCTCCAGGGCATCCTAGCCCCTCATGGCACTGCACATCTGGAGTCTATGAGTTCCAACCTTTCTCTTTCTCTCCTCTAATAAACTCTACCTTAATCCTCTACACATGCTCTGGTTTCAATTTTCAACTCTGGAACACAAGAACCCTACAATATTGGGATGGTCAATTCCTGTCTCTGCAACATTTGGCGACGGAGATGGGACAACCGAAGACCTTTTCCTGCATCAATAGGACTAATAGAGCTAGTCAGCTCCTATTGGGGATTCCGGAATTACAGGAAAGTTTCACTGGAATGAGGGTATCCACCCATCTTCAGTCCTTTGCTTCCACAGCCAGAAATTTAGCTCCCAGTCCATGTTTTGTCAACACAAGTTGCCCACAGATTCTTATTTGTGGCTTTTTTAATTGTTGTCTTTGCATTTTGATAACCAAACACGGAGACATTATATTATACGTGTTAGTTTTCAAATGAATTTTGCAGTTAAGATACACTGTTCTTGGCTTTCTGCTCCTGCCTGGTTCTACAGACAGCTGCCCTTTTTCATGTTGTGTCACCTACGTCCCTGAGTGGAAATTATGGCCATCAATGACCCATTCATTGACCTCAATTACATGGTCTACATGTTCCAGTATGATTCTACCCATGGTAAGTTCAAAGGCAGTCAAAGCTGAGAACGGGAAGCCCATCAATGGGAAGCCCATCTCCATTTTCCAGGAGCGAGATCCCGCCAACATCAAATTGGGTGATGCTGTGCTGAGTACGTTGTGGAGTCTACTGTGTCCTCACTGCCATGGAGAAGGCTGGGGCTCACTTGAAGGATGGAGCCAAAAGGGTCATCATCTCTGCCCCTTCTCTGATGCCCCCATGTTCATGGTGGGCAGTGAACCATGAGAAATATGACAACTCACTCAAGGTTATCAGCAACGCCTCCTGCACCACTAACTGCTTAGCCCCCCGGCCAAGGTCACCCATGACAACTTCGGCATGGTGGAGGGGCTCACGACTACCGTCCATGCCATCACTGCCACCCAGAAGACGGTGGACAGACCCTGGGAAACTCTGGCGTGACGGCCGTGGGGCTCCTCCCTGCATCCACGAGCGCTGCCAAGGCTGTGGGCAAGGTCATCCTGTTGCTGACCGGGGAGCTCACTGGCATGGCCTTCCCTGTTCCCACCCCCAATGTGTCTGTTGTGGATCTGACCTGCCGCCTGGAGAAAGCCGCCAAATATGACGACATCGGGGGCATCGGAGGCCCCCTGAAGGGCATCCTGGGCTACACTGAGGACAGGTCGTCTCCTGTGACTTCGATCTTCTACCTTTGACGCCTGGGCTGGCATCGCCCTCAACGACCACTTCGTCAAACTCATTTCCTGGTATGACAATGAATTCGGCTACAGCAACAGGGTGGTGGACCTCATGGCCTTCATGGCCTCCAAGAAGCAAGAAGCCCTGGACCACCCTGCCCACCACCCCAGCAAGAACACAGGAGAGGAAGAGAGAGGTCCTCAGCTGCTGGGGAGTCCTTGTCCCCACCTCAGACCCCAACATCCTGAGTATTTCCCCTCACAGTTTCCATCCCAGACCCCCAGAAAGGGAGGGACTTAGGGAGCCCTACTCTCTCATTTACTATCAATAAAGTTCACTGTACCCCCCCAAAAAAAGATGCACCACTCTTTTTACTTTGAAATGAATTTCTTGGAAACAGGATTGCTAACTTAAAAAGATATATACATTGTAAAATCTGTACCGATTTAAACATCCCCATGTGTAATGGTTAAATTAACTATTGCTGTGAGAGAACATTCAAAGTCAATCAACTTAAGGGAGAAGATTTATTCAGTTCCAGAGGGGAGAAAGTCTTTTATAGTGGAGGCGATATGGCTGGTGGCTGAAGCTGGAGGCAGGTAAGTCACTGCAAATATTTAATAGTCTAGTGGAGAGAATCTTCTCAGTCTTCAGTTCTATGGTTCTTTTTATCTGGTCTGCTGCTGGGAGGTTCCAATGGATCTAGGGCTGGTCTTTGTCTTGTAAATGTACTGATCCAGATATCTCTTCAGCTGATCTCAGCTGTTCTTAGTTAATGCCAGGTGTATCAAGTTGACACCTAGGATTAACTATCATACCATGGCATAATATCAGGAGAATTTTGCCTCAGGAACCAATATATGATAACTACAAACATATAATTTTAAGAAAATACTCTGATCACATTACTTTAGGTGGCAGAATTATAAAATACATGAGTGAGTCACCATCTTCTATTATGCCTATTAGTATTTTCAGGTGGAGAATAAACTGCGAATGATCTCACTTTACTTTGAAATATTTATGTTCTTATCATCTTAACATCTTATAAATCTTACATTTATACATATATAAATGATATTAATCATCTTTTTTTATAAATGAAACAAATATTTCCTAATTTCCTTTCATCTTTTTGGTTCATAGAAGCATAATGTGATTTAGTCTGACATTTATGATTATAAACTTTTGTTATTCTTCTCATGAGAAAATAGATTCTTAAGAGAAAAGAACTGAATCTTAAACTTTTGCAAAATCTAATCTGAGAGGCTAATATAAAAAGTCACACTCTCTCAAATAAATAAATATAATATTAAATCAATTGTCAATCTTAATGTCAAATTGATGTATATTAAAAGAGGATTTTCACTAATGTAAGAATTTTAGGTACATGCTAATAAAATAGTTGTGTGCTTTTTCTAATCAAAGGTTTTAGTTAAAGACTTAGAAAATACATCATAACTAGTTGGCTATGTCTGGTTTGCAGAAACTGAAGATAGCCAATGAGGAGGAGCCACCTTTCCCTGGGTCTGCTTAGGTCTATAAATAATCCTGATCTGGCAGCTATCCTTGGCTCCTTGCCCCTCATGGGATTCCTACTTCTGGAATCCATGAATTCCCATCTGACTTTTCTCTCATGCCTCATCGATTCCATGTGTGGAGTCTGAGCTCTTGGTGGCTCTCATCCCCCTCATGGATTTACATCTGTGCAGTCTGTTTTTTCTTTTAGCTAATAAACCCTACCTGAATCCTCTATGCATGTTCTAGTTTAATCTTTCACTTCCCAACCCAAGAACCTGAACATTTAAAGGCCCCAGAGGGACCTCTTAACATTATTTAGTAAGCCAGCCTGAGACAGGAGTCCAGAGGTAGGTTCCACCAGCTAAGATATAAGAAACTCTGGGGTCTATTACTGCTTATCTCTTTGAGCAGGCTTCTTTGAGGAGGGAGAGGAGAAGGGTACCTTTGAAATGAGTGAGGGAATGTTTTCAACTCTGTGTGTATGTGTGAGTGCTGGTAGCCTAAGGCAGGAGAGCTGCAATGCCTCAGCACTTAATAGCGCCATGGCAAGGTCCTTAAGCTCTCTTAGTGGCCATGAAGTTTACGTGGGCTCAATCCGTGGTTCTGTAGTAATGGCATATGTGAATGATCTCTTGTGAGAGATACCTAAACTTTGTTCGTCTCCATCAGATAGTGGGGATCGATTTTAGCTTTATGTCTTGTTAATTAAAGCAGGGAACTTTCTAGTGGCATTCGTTCTAACTAAAAAGCAGTTCATGTCTGGAATTGTTGCATTTTGTCTTCATAGTTGCTGATAAATCACCATCGAATGGCTTAAGGGAGCAAGGGGTTTATTTTCTAGCAATAGTCTGGTTCACTGTTTATAATAGCAAAGTCATGGAGCCAATCCAAATGTCCAACAGTTGATGAGTGGATAAGGAAAATGTGGTACATTTATACAATGGAATACTACTCAGCCATCAAAAATGATGAATTAATGAGATTTGCCGGGAAATGGATGGAATTAGAAAAAATTATATTGAGTGAAGTATCCCAGACACAGAAAATTAAGTGCCATATGTACTCTCTAATAAGTGGATCTTAGTACCAAACCCACTTAGTGACACAATCAAAGATAAATCTGTGTAATACCTACAATAATTGCAAAGATTATAAACAGGAGGGAAGGAGGGCACTGCCAGAAACAAGGAGAGAGGGGATCATGCTACAGCAGAGAAAATAAGACACCACCAAGTACTGTAAGAGGTGACATCCAATACTCATCAGGATGGAGCCAAGGGTGATGCAGGAACAGCAAAACTGGAAGAAGAAGCAAAAAAAAAAAAAAAAAAAAAAAAAAAGAATAACAAACCATAATTCAGAACATCAGAGACCCTATATTAATCACCAGGAACCAGGCCAGCCTAATCTCTCCTCATCTCAAAGCTCAAGGAAATTTGCAGAAGAGGGGCGGTAAGATTGTAAGAGCCTAAACATGGGGAGGAGCAACAATATGCAAGATACTCCACACACATTAGGGCCAAAGTAATCATAGTAGGACTATACATGACCTGTGCAATGACCAGCATATCATTGAACCCCCAAAGTCTATCATGAATCACAGGCTCTAAGATCCTTAGAGGCAAGGGATTAATAGCCACAATAGTATTCCTATACTAAAGGGGAACACAAAAAAGAGCTCTAGGCAATGCTACTGAGTCCTTACATCTCATCAGAAAGGAGGACCCAGAGGGAAGTGTCGACATGCACACTAAAGGATGCTCCAGGAATCGGGGAGAGGGGCACCAGGAGAAAGGGAGGGAGGAGGGGAAAGAAGGGGAAAAGGGGGGAGGGAGCAAGGGATTCAGGGAGTGGTGGAGGGAGGGGAATGGAGTACCTGTCAAATTTGTATGAGTGGAAAAAATAAATAAAAAAAAACAGCCAAAAATAGTCTGGTTACAGTCTATACCAGCATGAAGAGAGAGTATGCACCAACAACAGGGCTAAGGGAACTGGCCATACCATCTCTACATAATGACTGAGAGGACAATCCTTACTTGCTAGACCAGCATGTATGGCCAAGTATATATAAGGATGCCAACTCTCTCAACCAGCTCTTGTATTTTATTACAGGGCCTAATCCCACCCACTTGGGCCTTCCCCATCAGCCAATCTCCTGCAGGTTTGTTCTAGGCTTAACCACTATTTCTCCACAAATGTGCTCAGAGCTCAAACCCTCAACTGTCAAGTAGACACTTGTGCCTAACTATGACAGGAATGATGGCCATCCATCTGTCTAAATAGAAGAGGAAACTCTTATCTCAGGAGGAAGCTTCAGTCATTGGTTGACTGAGCTGAGCCTTGCACACCTTTAACATTGTGGTGGGGAGTTCCCTTTGCCAGGCACTGTTGGCAGTGGCAGAGGGAACCTTCTCAACCAGTCTCTGGTTTAGCAATGGCTGGGATCAGCCTGGCCAGTTTCTAATTTGGCACTGGCAGAAGGAACCTTCTTGGCTGGTCACCAGTTTGTCAGTGACTGGGTCTGGCCCAGTCAAGCACCTACCGCAAATCCAGAGCCCTCAAATGTATCCTCAAAAACTCAAAAACATTAAGAATGCTTAATCCTACTAACCTGAAAAAGAGCCAACTTGTAGTATATTCTGTTTTCAGACATGGCCTCAGTACATCTTAGATAATGGAGAAAGATGGATCTTTAGAATATGATACCATCCTCCAAGTAGATTTATTCTGCCAAAGGATAAGCAAATGGCAGGAAGTTCCCTACATTCAATTTTTTTTTCATCTGAGAGATCATGGAGATCTCTACCAAAAGCATCAACTAGAAGTTCAGAGAAAACTTTATCTCCCACTAATGATGCCCTCAAAACTAAAACAGAACAGGAATTTCATCCCTCCTATCCAGTATCTTCCACTTCAGCCAAACCCTCTTTCCTTGAGACTAAGCAGGGACCATGTAATCCAGCCTCAGCATTACCCTGCCCCCTTCAAGATATCCCAGGTACATTTGGGTCAACTCAGGTCCATGTTCCATTTTCATTAAAAGATCTAACCCAAATTAAGAAGGACTTGGGGATTTTTTCTAAGGACCCAGGTGAATTCATAGATGTTTTTCAAACTAAAAAGGGAGTAAAGAACTAAGAAAGAAAAAAAAATGAAGCTTGATATTTTTTTTAGGGAATGGGATAACAATAGGATGAAGGCATGCCCAAGCAGACAACCCAAAATCCCTCTGAAAGGAAAAGAGAAAAAAAAGTGCTTTAAATACAAGTAGGCTGGGCACATCTGAAAAAGAAACTGTTCCAAGTGCCAAAAGCCTCCTCCTGGCCCATGTTCTGATATATTCTGATATATTCTCCAGTAGTCTCCACTGGAGGAAGGACTGTCCCTTGAACCCCAGGGCCCAGGGGACAATCCCTTCCAAAGGGGAGCAGTGATGAGGCCTGAGGCTCTTAGTTCCCTTATGGGAAAAGGGGAAACTTGCTACTGATATCCAGTGAAGAAGAGCCCAAACTCCAGGTTGATAAATCATCTCAAGAACCTTGGGTTAACATGCAAATGGAAAGCCAATTTGTTTCTCCTTTAGTAAATTTGGAAGCACAATTTTCACATGTCAACTTCCTTCCTAGGCCCTTGTAAACTTCTGTAAGGATAAGACAATGACAGGTTTAGCAAAGTAACTACTGAAGTTCCTTGTATACTTAATGATAATGTCCTTAGAGATTCCTTTGTTTACATGCCTGAATGTCCCCGGTTTAGACTGTGGTTAATCAGGTTAATCCTAAGGAAATTTTATCAAGCTCTATCTTAAGTATGAGTCTTGTCCCAAAACATTGGTCAAGCCATAAGAATCTCTCCAAAAAAGATATATTCAGAAACCAGAAAAACTTTACATGCCAAAAAGAGCAACCCATGATTGCTTCAGCCCTAACTTGTGTGGAGTATCTCACATATCATTGCTCCTCCCATCCTTGTGCTCTTACAATCTTACCGCCCCCTCTTCTGCAAATTTGCCTGAACTTCAGGATGGGGAGAGATTAGGCTGGCCTAGTCCTAGGTGGTTGATATAGAGTCTCTGAAGTTCTGGATTATGGTTCGTTGATTTTCTCTTGCAGTTTTGCTGCTCCTGTAATGCCCTTCACTCCATCCTGATGGGTATTGTATTTTGCCCCTTGCAGTCCTTGATGGAGGCCTATTTTCTCTGCTGTTAACATGGTCCCCTCTCTCCTTGTTTCTGGTGTGGCCCTCCTACCACATCCCTCCTGTTCATAATCCTTGAAATTACTGTAGGTATTACAGAGATTTATATTTGAGTGTCTCTAGGTGGGCTGGGTGGGTTTTGCGCAATGTCCCACACACTTATTGACCCCATAAAGTCTAGCATTTGCTAAAGGCACCAAGATCCTTGGAGGCAAGGAATTAACAGCCATAGTAGTGTTCCTATGCTTAAGGGGAACACAGGAAAGGGTTCAGGGAAAAGCCACTAGGTCCTTGTATGTCATCAGAGAGGAGGGCCCAGAGGAGAGTCTGGCATGCACATTAAAGGATTCTCCGGGGATTGGGGGGGAGGCACTGAGGGATGGGAAGGGAGGGGTGAGGGGAGGGGGAGCAGTGGGGTAGGGGAAGGAAGAGGGAGGGAGGGAACCGGTGTACATATTAAGTTTGTATGAGCGGAAATAATAATAAAAAATGAAAAAAAAAAGAATAACGAGAAAAAAAATATAAAATATGCTATTTAAAAAAAAAAAAAAGAGCAACCCATGAACTCAGAAACTAGAGCAGAACTGATTCAGATTATTCGACTACATGAAATTTAAAAGATGCATTCTTTTGCATCCCTTTGGTCCCAAGAAGCCAACTATCTTTTTCCAGAGCAGGAAAGGAGAGCTAACTTGGATTTTTTCTACTCTAAAGATTCAGAAACAGTCCATGAATTTTTGGACAGGCTTTAAAATGTGATCCTGAAAATTTGCAGCTGCCAGAGGAAAAAGGTCTCCTCTATTATATAGATTACCTTTCTGTCTTTGTTTCTATGAAAGTCAAAGATGACAAGGCAAGATGACAGGTCTCCTTTTACTAACTCTCGCCTATACCCACATTAAGACCATTAAGCTCCTTTACCTTATCCCATTTGCCTTCCAAGTTACAAAGGTTTAACCCCTTTGCTTAGATCTTGTAGGTATAATTTAACTGTTTTTGTCTCTTCTAGATTAATATCCATAAAGTTTCAATTGTGGAGACTTCTGGACCACCCCAGCATCTCATAGATGAGGCCCACTGATTTCTCACATTCATTTGCCCCAACTCATCACCCCTCATCCCCTGAGCAGTCAGGTCTTCATAAAGACAAAGGAGTGGGAGTGGGGGTAGTTAGGCAGTTTTAAAGCAGCCATGCTAGAATGGTCTCTGAAGGTCATTCCTGAAGTAACATACCCTACCCTGAAGGAACACACCTGATTTTAGTCCTCCACAGAGATAAGATCACCAACTTCCCCCAGGCCTCTGATCATGAAAGGACAAGGAATTTAGTTCTTCCTTGTCCCTCACCCTACAATGAAGGGTTACAAAATCTACTAGGTTGAGCCCCAATATGAACATAAGGTTCCTATCTGACTTTTCTCCCATCCCTCATGTCCATGCCTTGAGTCTGTGATTTGCTCACTTGACCCACATGGATTCACATTTGTAAATTCTGTTCTTTCTCTCCTCTAGAAAAATCTCTGCCTTGGAAGCACCAAGAGAGGAGGAAGGAAGGAAAAGGGGTGAGAAGGGGGTGTGTGGGAAGGGGTAAAGAGTGCAATGGGGGACAACTCAAGAAGGGAGGGGAGGAGGAGAAGAAGATGGTACCAATTGAGCTTGTATAATTAGGCAAGAGAGTAATAAAAAAATTTTAAATTCTCTGCCTTAATCCTCTATATGTGTCTGGTTTCAAGCTTAGACTTCCCAACTCAAGAATCTGGATCCCCACCTCAGAGGGGCCCTATAACAGCTGAATTGGTACAGCATGGGGAGGATAGGAGAGGAGCAGGGTGAGAAGGAAGGGAGAGGGGTTATAGACAGAAATTTATTTTGCTTGTATATGAAAAGTTCTTAATAAAGAATGATTCTAAAAACATATAGAGGAAACTCACAGAAACCTGACAGTGAAACTAGTAATTAAAAAGACCAACACTAATGCTATATCAGAATTTGTGACCATAAACTCACTCTCAAGTGACTGCACAATTAAATATGTAGTAAGTTAGTTCTATAAATTGAAACCCATACATTAAAGTCAAATATCTTCCAGGATAAAAATGCTTAGTGATGCTTAGTAGATGCAAATGGAAATATTCTCTAAAAAAATACCTTTAGTATGAGTACCTCAAGGTTCTATATAGTTTTAACCTGGAAAAATGACCTAATATAATCTAAGTTGTAGAAACAAACATAATCAGTTTAAACTTTGTAGTGTCAATTTCAGAGTATCAGATATGAAATTTATGAATTGTATATAAAATATTTAAATAAAATATTAATGAAAGTCACTGCATAATGACAAGATAACTTATTTCAAAAAAAAACAAAAATATGAAGACCTGAGGGGAGGGGAGAAGGGAGAAGAAGGGGGGGTCTGAGGTGGGGGGACAGCAATGCTTGCCCAGCAGTCAAGTCCAGAGTGAGGAGCTTGGATGCTGGAGTGGAAGGAGCCTCTGGAGCCCAGCTTGGCACCACATGGACCTTTGCCCTGAGGGAGCTACAGAGGGTCCATCACCGCTGTCCTAGGGAGGGCAGCACAACCCAGATCCTGGGACTCTGTCCTGGAGGAAGAATGTGTGTGTGTGCATATATATATAATTTGCTCAAACATTCAAACTCTAGTACTAAAAGTGATAAGGTTAAGAGGCAAGAGTCTAAAAAAGATTCCTTTGTTTTTGTATCATGTGTGGACGCAGATTTAAAAAATAAAGGCTTTTATCAGTCAGAAAGTGGTTTCTCAGCAGATGCCAAAACAGGCTGCACTTTGATCTTGGCCCTTTAAACCCACAGAAATATGAGGTAAATGTTTCTGTTGTTTATGCGCTATCACTTTATAATATGGGCTTTAGAAGTTGAATGGACTAAGAGAAATAGAGCAAAAGTGAAATGGTAGAATTAAACAGCATGAAATGTGTTTTTTTTTTTTTTCCAAGTAAAGAATATGGAGAACCACCAGCCTCCTGCTAGTTCCAGAATCCACCTCTGAGTGACAGGACCGCATGGCAGTGGCAGCTAAGTCGGAACCTCTCCTTATGGTGCACGGACCGGGGCACATTCGCCTGGACAACTATTCAACTCCTGAACCCGGCCCAAATGAAGTGCCGCTGAAGATGCATTCTGTCGAAATCTACGGCTCAGACGTTCACTACTAGCAACATGGTCGAATTGGGGATTTTGTTGTGAAAATGTCAATGGTGCTTGGTCATGAGGCTGTAGGAACGGTCTTAAAAGTGGGAGAAATAGTGAAACAACTAAAACCATGTGATAAGGTCACCATTGAGCCTGGAACTCCCCGAGAAATAGATGAATACTGCAAGATTGGTGGATACAAACTATCACCATCCATCTTCTTTTGTGACACACCCCTGATGATGGGAACCTTTGCCGATTCTACAAGCACAATGCTGACTTCTGGTACAAGCTTCCTGATAGTGTCACCTTTGAAGAAGGGCCCTGATTGAACCACTCTCTGTGGGGATCCATTCCTGTCATGGAGGTGGGGTTTCTCTGGGGCACAAGGTCTTGGTGTGTGGAGCTGGGGCAGCGGGACTGGTCACTTTGCTTGTGGCCAAGGCAATGGGAGCATCTCTAGTGGTCGTGACTGATCTATCTACTTCCCAGATATCCAAAGCCAAAGAAGTTGGAGCCAATTTTGTTTTCCAGATTGCCAAAAAGAACCCTCGGGAAATTGCCAGTAAAGAGGAAGGTCTGCTGGGGAGCAAAGGCGATGTCACCATCGAATGCACCAGATCATATCCTTCCATCCAGGCGGGAATCTATACTACTAGCTCTGGAGGGATCCCGGTGCTTGTGGGACTGGGCTCTGAGATGATCTCTGTAGTCTTATTGGACGCAGTCATCGGGGAGGTGGATATCAAGGGCATGTTTCGATATTGTAACACATGGCCAATGGCGATTTCCATGCTTGCATCCAAGTCTTTGAATGTGAAGCCCTTAGTCACCTATAGGTTTCCTCTGGAGAAAGCTGTAGAGACCTTTGAAACAACCAAAAAAGGATTGGGGTTGAAAGTCATGATCAAGTGTGATCCCAACGACCAGAATTCCTAATGTGAGCTAAACTGTGTTTTCAGCCTACCCTCTCAGCATCAAAAGGTCAAAAGGCCAGGAGGGATGGGCCTTGGAGCAAAGCTAGCTTTTGAATGATAAAAATAATTAAATACTCTTAATAAACAGGAATCATAAAGGAGTTGATGTGTTGTAAGGAAAGAAGTAGGGACAGTTTTGAAACCTGGTAGCCAGTATGACCTGTTCATTGAACAAAGTCCAGCACTTGGACCAGAGTTTGCACACAGGTTCTGGGTACTTCCTTCTTCCTTAGTACCTTCTTTGGGTAAGGAAACAAAGTAGATCATTGGTTTCCAGGGTTTACTGTGGCTGGGTGTGGCGTGGGACAGTTAAAATTGTTTAAAACTTAAGTGACCCGAGGACTGATTTTTTCAGTTGGGATAAGAGTTTGCCAGCAGTTGTAATTCAGAGCACAATGTCTTTTAATGTAAGTGCTATTTCATTTGATAGTAAAATGAAAATCAGAAAAAGAACTACTTTTCCAGATGTAGCATAATTTTAGAGTTAAGGAATAAAACTGAAATCCCACATGAGATCGCACCAGCTTCCCCAAATTGGAATCCCCAATTTGGAAAGAATTAAGGGTGCTTTTCACCCTGACTACCCCTCCCTCAACTCTTAAAAATTCTGTCATTCTGTTTGCAAAGTGGAGGACCACTTTTCCAACCCTGCTCATATACTTTGAGGAGCATTACCAGTTGCTAGGCAAACTCCCCCTTGAAGACAATTACAGGGAAGCTTTAGACCCTTGAATGACTAGCTCATTCACAGAAATGTGGTCTCCTAGGCTTCCTTACAGATGATTGTTAACATGGTTCTGTTCAGTTCTGTTCACCAAATGTTCCCTTTCTTGTAACTCATTAAGAACATCTCATCTGTAGGAAGGACATCTCTGAACTTATTCTAATCATAGGGGTTTTCTGTGTAAGACTTGGGTCCAAATCATACCACTTGTGATTCTGAGGTGATTAAGAATGAGAATACAGTAGCTATGACATAATTTGGGCTGCAGCTATAGGTAGAGAATATGTTTGAAAAGAGACTGGTGTAACAAGGGCAAAATCATGGCCAGTACCTAAAATTCCTCAAATGCTTCTGGTCTGAAACAAAAAAAAGTAAAGAATATGGAGAAGGTCTGAGATCATAGAACAGCATACTCATATTTGTGTCAAAATCTCTGTAAAACTTAATTGTGTGCTTATCCACTTAGTTTCAAATATTGAATGATGAATAAATATAAATACATTCTGATTACATAAAACTAAATTATCTGACTTGAAATACAAGCTTAAGACACTTGGTAGAGCTGAAATAAAGCACAAAAAGTAGCATTATCACGAAAATGTTGTGTAGACTATAAAAATATAAGTTCCATTTATTATTCAGGAAGAAGTTAAAGATTTTATTAGCTTTATTTTTATTTACACAAAAAATAAATAAGATAATCTTAGTTCAAAGTAAGCTGGTAACAATAATTCCAACTATGTCTCTAAGTGCAAAGTAATAGTCAAGGGCTGGAGAGATGGCTCAGGGTCCTGAGTTCAAATTTCAAGTACCAAGTAAAAATGCCAGGCAGAAATGGTGGGGTGCTGCACTTCTGGCCATGATGCGTGGAGCCTGGGAAATCTCAGAACAAAGCAAAAAGGAAGTAGAAGCAATCCAGGATGGTTCCTATTCCTGAAGTCATCCTTGGTCTTACACACACACACACACACACACACACACAAATAAATAAAATCTCTTAAAAAAAAGTCAAATTTATTTTCAAACTACAAGATTCTAGATTAAAAAATAAAATAAATGTCTTTTACATAAAAGCTGATGACACATAAAACCATTAAATATACTTCTGCATTTCTTAATTAATGGAAAAGCATATGAGTTATATAAAGATTGACAAAAATCAATGTGTTCCATTTCCCAGGCTAAATGCCCAAATATTCCTACCCACTCAGAGTGAACTGTGATGTAAACTATGGTGTTTGGGGGATAATAATTGATCAATGTAATTTCATCATTGTGACAGATACATGATTGAGTGAGAATGTTCACAGTGTAGATTCTATGCACTTATAGAGGTGGCTATATGAGAAATAAATTTCATTCTTAAAACTGTTCTATAACATAGCCTTCTAAGATATGAAGCTGCTAAATTTACTCAGATTACCACAGCAAACAGTGACTGAAAATTTCAAATAATTTTTTAAGCAAGGGTATCTATGGAGACTTCAATATGTCTTTCTGAATGTTAGCATTTCTTATGGGATCTTCTCTGTTCCATTGGAAAGTGTTGTTAGGCCAGCTATTGGGGAGTTTTAGCAGAAGTAGACACTGGTCTAGTAGAAGTAGACAGTGTTGCATTGAGTTCTTGAGTACCGTAGCCTTGGCATGAACAGCTACTGACTTCCACTAAGTTTATCCAAGGCCATCTGTGTGATCTGAGTTTGGGAGTATCCACTGGAACCTAGTGGACTCACACCAGCGGATAAATAGCAAACATTGAGTCTCCCTATCTCTGTGTCTGTTGATTGCTAATTACTCATAATAGTATCTATTTTTTTCACAAAAATTTTTATTCTTTTAGTGCAGCAAGATTTTTGCCAATAATATCTAAACAGCAAAAACATGAATGAGGTCTAAATATCAAAGAAAAATCCTTTAGAATAAGAAGCATAGGAATTTTCAGTTTTAGATGTGTACTTTTATTTGATTATGTAAGAAACTTAAGGTTTATTAAATTTTTGTCAATTGCATATTTTAATTTGCTTTATTGGCTGACTGAAATTCCTTTATTTCTTCAAAAGTATCATTTTATATATTTTTTATTTTGAAAAAAATTAACTCTCAATTTGCATCTTTCATTTCAGCAGATCATAATGTGCCAACAAAAAAGTTTATTTTCTTAGAACCTCACATTTAAAATAAGAGACTTTAAAAATTACAATTTATTGCAAAATAGTCCTTTTACATAGGTAAGACATCTGATTTCATACCAGAGAATGTTCATGGTTTCTATGACAGGTTTGTTTAAAGATTAAAGATTAAAGATTAAAAAGGTGTTGGTAACTGAGAATAAGTAAGCAATATATCATGCCCCAGGAAAGAAGGAAATGATTTACCTCCTCTGGCTTAACAAAGCAAGTCTCAATTCCAGAGCCTGGACATTTTGGTTTTCCCACTGGGTCAGACTGTATCTGGTTGTTTTGTGTTTTCCCATGAACTCGATCCCTTTAATCAGCTTACTTTAAATCTCCTTCCTCATACTGACAGATAAATTACATTGGGTCATGCTTACTCATGGTTGTGCCAACAGGGCCCTTTTCTCAATATTTTCTATTCCATAAAGAGTAATTGACTACTGAGAAAATTTAACTCTACCTAACTCCTGACACAGGACATAAAATTGGAATTGTTTGGGTACATATATAATCACCTCAGAAATCATGCATTGAAACTCAGTGCAATTACGTTTGTGAATTGCACAAGTGTTGCCATGTGAAGTATGAGATAGGCCTCAATTTACCACATGACTGAAATCATTAAACCAAATTTTCATCTTTAATATATTTTATTTTTTATTATTTTATTTTTCTAGTTTTACAAGTATATCGAATACTCATCCCTGCTTTCCTCCATTTCCACCCACTCCCTTCCCTTCATCCATCCATCCCACTCCCTCCCACCCTGCTCCCTGTCTACTTCTAAGGACCCCAGTGTTCCCTCCAGTTTTTCTACTCTTGAGGGGGTTCAAGTCTCTTATAGCTTACAAAGTTGCCTCTCTTTGGGTCACCCGTAAAAGGATCATATCCCTTCATTCATCCAATTTTAGTTCCAAAGATTTCCAGGGTATGTTCGTGTATCTTTTGAGTTCCTCTATAGTCATGGAGGCATGTTGATATGTCAGTCATTAAACAGGTCTGATAAAGACAAGTTGCACTACAGGGAGTTACTAAATGCAGTGGTCCTTCCTTGAATGGAATGTCTTTTCCAACAGTGAACCTTCCCATCTTTATGTTCTTACAATCTTACCACCCCCTCTTCCATGAGGTTCCCAAAACCTCAGGATGGGGAAAGCTTAGTTTGGCCTGATTCTGGGTGAACCTTGCTAGGTCGCTGGTACACTGCATTATGGCTGGTTGTTGCTGGTCACCTTCACTGTTATTCTACTGCCCCAGGCTGCATCCTATCCAGGGGTTGAGATCCTCTTCCTCTGTTGTAGAATCTTCAATCCATGGGTATAACAGCAGCCATTTACAGAGCAGTATGATGTACTGTCTTCCTTCCTATAGGTTCATTGTCTGCTTTTCCCTATTGATATATTTCCTTTCCTTTTTTAGGTTCTTGTTCTAGGTAATAGTAACAGGAACGCATTCCATTCTGACAAGTGTATCTTGAGTTCAATCAGAAAGCAGTTGATTGTCTCCTTGATACTCATGCCGCTGTTACACTGGTGGTCACCTTTTGCCATGGTGATTTTTATTGTAACTTGCAGATCTCATGAGTTGATGAGGCCTGTGATTATTTCTCTCCCTCGGTAGCTTTTACAGTATTCCTTGGTACTGTGTAATTTATCCAGCAAAGAGAAAGTTCTCAGAACATCTATAATTGATATATTTTGCCCATCTTCTGTGATCCTTATGCATTGCATCTTCAGTAATAGGGTCTTATTGATAGTTTTTTTAATGATTGAAGAGAAAAATCTGCTTTTATTTTCTAATTAGACTAATGGCAAACATTCAGATATCTACTTATTTGCAGGCATAAGAGGAAATAACATCTACTACACAGCAGTGGGAGCACCATAAAAACTCACCTTGGTTTTGAGGCTTTAATGCTAAGATAACCCTTTATTCCTGCTCTACCTTGTGTGTCCCATTCTAAAAGGGTCCATATAAATGGATTATTTTCCCATATCCTGGGAATACTGTGTCTTGAGGCAGAGAGAGCTTGCCTGGATCTTCATTCAAAATTTATTGTAGCTGCCTTGAATCAATGAGACAGAAGCAGAGCAAAAAACATGGCCCAGTGTTTTGTGAAAACCCTCTATACAGAAAGTGACTTATTCCTACAGTATGTCTATTCTTAATGGTAACCTAATCAATACTAGCTATTGTTCTTTGCCTCCCTCTCTATTCTTTCTTCAAAGAGACAAACCTGTAAAAATATTTCTTTGGTCATTCTGAGTAAGCAAATCAGTTCCCAGAAGTTGTAACTTATTTTCCTAAAAACTTGGCTAAGCCAATAAGGCTGCAAAAACAATATAAGCTATTATAACAACAGCTAATTGCCCATCAGAATCAGATGGTAAGACCCCATTTCTGATGACACTACACTCATTGGTTCCAGGATGGAGAGAAACCACCAAAATTCATTTGGAAGCTTTCTCTCTGCTTGCCTGTTTTCACAGTGCTTCATAGGCTAGATGGGGAAAATGGACATTGACAGTGTCATTCAGCTGTTGATCTGTGTATCACTCCTTATCTTGTAAGCCTAGTCTATGTCTGGGGATTCCTGTGGAGGTCATAGACATTAATGTCTAGAGATATGATATGCCATGAAATTGCCTTCTAAATATTTGTGTTTATGTCCATATGTTTATGTCCATAGATTAGTGATGTCATCTTTGGTCAAGAAAACACCCCCCCAAGTGGGCTGTCATTACTGCACAGAAAAAGAAAGAAAAGAACACTCTTTCAGTTGTATTATTGTTGCCATAGTTTGAATGTGAGCTGTCTCCTGCAGGCTCATGTATTTGAATCTTTATCTGATGTGAATATTTGAGACTGTAGCACCTTTGGTAGGGGGTGCTTTGCTGTAGTAAGGGACAAAGAAGAGGGACAAGCTTTGAGGTTTGGTAACCAGTCCTGCTTCTTCGATTTTCCCTTGGTCTCTGCCTCCTGATAACAGCAGTGACCTGAACTGGCCTCCTGCCTCTGCCTCCACCAAAGCTTTCTGCTGTCTTCTTCCTGCCATAATCAACAATATACCCTCTGGAACTACAAGACAAATAAATCTACCTTTTCCCTTTAAGTTCTGTCTGAATGTTATCCCACAATAGCAAAAAGAATAGCTGCAAAAATAGCTTTGTAGAATACTCGCTGAAATGACCTTAGTGATGGTGAAGCAGAGATTATGAATCATGTGTACCTTGTAGGTGCTGGATAGGTCAGCAAATGTTCGAATGCATGCAGTTTCAGTGTATGACTTGTACCATTAAAAGCCCACTTACCACCCCACTTACTCCAGAATGTTCTATTTCAAAGGGGTAATTTAAAAATCTTCCACTCAGCCAGGAAAACCATGGTTAAAGTTTGCCCCCTAGTGAATTTAGTGAGCAACTGTCTCTTCAGCCGAACATGGTGCCTGACTATAAAGAGTATGTATACCCAATGTCCAACATTGATACCAACTATGTTTCTGATCAATGCAAGTATGGTGATTGATTTGGTGGTATCAACAGATTCTTGAGGTACTCACAGTGCTACTAAATGGCAAGCAGTCAGAACCCAACAGGAAAATATTAATGTGATTGGTTTTCCACTGTCAGCATATTCTCAGAGCTGGCCTTTCTTTGTACTATGCATGCGGTACTTAGCAGATAAAGACCCATGAATATCTCAGAGCCTTGCATTAGTGAGGGTACTATTGGATCCATGCACTCAACTTGTAAAGAACTGTTCTGATAGGCTCATTCTAGTATTTACAGATGGCCTCTGACATATGGATGCTATATAGAGATCTGAGCCCATTTAGTGCACATGAGTGATATCTGTAACTGGCTTTTCTTCAAATTACAGTAAGTATAGGAAGGTAAGTGGGTGGTATCTTCCACACATCAGATAAATCATAGTTTCATAGATCTTCTCTTATTATCCTTTCTCTAAATCAGCACTTAATACTTTACTGGTTTTCTAAAAATAATTTAGATATGGAAAACAATGAAACCCAAATAACACAGTTAAAGAACTGAAACATGATTAATTGCTACTTGGATAATTTTTAGTCTATTAGACATACTGCCTACATTTTAAAATAAAGTACTATATTTTTCTGTACTAAGAATTATAGTGAAAGATGCCCATTTTTACTATAAAAATGTCAGCTCGACCTTAGCCCCTAAAAAATGAAATACTTTTAGCATAAATCTAACTAAGGAAGTGAGAGACCTGTAAAATAAAAATTTTAAAACCCTAAAGAAAGAAATTTCAGAAGACATCAGAAGGTGGAAAGACCTCCCATGCTCCTGGATCATTAGAATTAACATCATAAAAATGGCAATTCTATGGAGAGCAATAAAGAGATTCAGTGCTATACCAAACAAAATTCTTCACAGACATTAACAAAGCAAACTCAAAATTCATATGGAAGTACGAAAGGCCCAGGATAGCTAATTCAATCCTGGTTAATAAAAAATTATGCTGGAGAAATCACCATGGCAGACCTTAAACTATACTACAAATCCATACAAATAAAGACAGTTTGGTACTGGCTCCAAAATAGACACATATATCAATGGATTGAAGACCCAAAAATAAGTCCCTATATAAACAGTCTTCTGATTTTTTACATAGGGGCTCAGAAAACCCAAAGGCAAAAGAACAGTATCTTCACTAAATGGTGCTGGCAAAACTGAATATCGACATGCAGAAGATTGAAACTGAACCCTCACTTGTCACCATGAGTGAAAATCAACTCCAAATGAATCAAAGACCTTAACATTACACCAAAGATTATAAAAATCCTAGAAGAAAGAGTAGGCAATTCCCTCAAACTGATTGGCCTAGGCCACAACTTTCTAAACAGAACCCAAAGAGCTCAGGAAATAGAACCAATTCTCTGTAAACGGAATCTCATGAAATTAAGAGCTTTTGTTCAGCTAAAGATATTGTAATATTGTAAACCGAGCAAAAAGACAATGCACAGAATGGGAGAATATCTTCACTATGCACATATCTGATGGTGGACTAATATCTAATATGTAGAAAGAATTCAAAAAAAAATAAACAACAAGGAGATAAACAGGCCAAATAAAAAGTGGGTCATGAAACTTAAAAGAAATATTTTCGAGGAAGAAATTGAAGAAATACCTTAAAAAGCATTCCACCTCCCTAGCCATCAGAGAAATGCAAATCAAAACTACCCTGAGATACCATCACACACTGGTCAGAATGGCGAAAATCCAAAGAAAAGCAATAACACATGCTGGAGAAGATGTGGGGAGAAAGGAATCCTCAGAAATTCCTGATGGCAATGAGACTGGTACTATCACTATGGCAATCAATATGGTGGTTCTAAAAAGTTAAAAATTGAAATGCTATATGACCCTGAGATACATTGCCTTATTCCTGGTCCTTCCTCTTTCCTTCAAGCCTTCTCTTAAGGCCTCTCCTTGACAGTTTCTGTATTTTTGGGTAAGAGAGGATCTCAATGCCCAGGTATAATGCAATCCCATGTATTTCAAGAAGAGCAAAATGGACAACAGCAAACAACCTGAGTACAGAATGGTGGTAATCCTACAATGTTCACCTAGAACCAGACCAGCCAAATCTTTCCCCTTTTGGGGGCCCAGGGAACTTTGCAGAAGAGGGGTGATAAGAGTGTAAGTAGTTAAAGATGGAGAATTCTGTTGCTGGACATGACACTCCACTCAAGATAGGGCAGTCATAGCCAGGACATCACGGCAATGCACTTTGGTGAGCATGTCAGCAAACCCCCATGGACTGGCACGGATCTCAGGAGAAATGGTTTGAGGCAGTTGGATCCTTAGGGGAAAGGGGTCAGACAGAGGTAGGAGAGTACCCACATCAGTGGGCTGCCCAAGGAAGGGCCTCTCTGTATGCCCTGAACACCCATGAGAACAGATGATGCAGCAGGAACCCCAGAACCCATAGAACTAAAAAACAAGAGAATAGGAGTGAGTAGACTGGGCTCACACAGGGATGGGAGGGAGGGTGGGTTCAAATGGGAGTGGGAGGGAAGAGAGGGAAGAAGGGAGGAAGGAAGGAGGGAAGGAGCATGTATATAAATATAAATTTAATAAATTTATTTAAAATGTCAACTATCAATAAATAAGCACTTAATGTGTAAAGCTTAAGCTTCAATTGCATTGTGGAAACAAAAGCACCTATGAGTTATCAGTATTTCTTTATTTTCTTCTCATTCTCTTCTTTCTTTCCTTCTTCCCTAGAGGGACTTCTAGAAGACAGAAGAGTTGGCATTGGCTCTCAGTTGTTTGAGTTTTCAGAGCACTGCAGTACATTACAAATTGTAAATAAATTGTTGGAGAAGTGGCCATAAAATAGGAAGAAATTTTATTTTGCTTTGCTTTATTTTGTTTTGACCAAGGGGCTTACAATTACTATTCACAAGTTGTACAATTCGAGAGAAATGTGATGTTTTCACTGAATGAAACAGACAATTGTTGCATACAAGTGCCTATACTTTGCTTTCAGTTTTCCAAAGCATATTATTTATAGAAAAATCTTAATTTGTTCTAATCAGTTTTATACTATAATAGCTACTGCTCAGTATCTTTAATAGTAACTGATCTCTCATCATGGAAACATGACATAATAGCATACATGATTCATGTATCATTGTGTTATTTCTTATCATCACATTTTAAACTATATCAATATTACATTATAATAAACATAATTAATTGAAAATTTAACTTATCCAAACATCTATTCAACCTCAATAAATTTAAGCAAACTCTCGGTACCATAATAACTTTAATTTTAAGAGAATCAAGCCTTTTAGTTTTAATCTCCCATCTTGAAATTTCCAATAAACATTTTATTTAAAAAGGAATCTAAAATGGAGCAAGTTTTTAAATTTAAATTAATGATTAAGATTTTTAGTGAATTCATTGTAAAAAATTACTGTAAATTATGCAGTCATTCTATATAGGCATATCTATATAAATTTTGAAATTCTTTGAGTGTTTTATTGGAAATCATGAATCTTAGTCAACAAAGTAAATTATAGACAGAATTTCATTTCAGTAATTCATAAAATTCTCTAGATCTCGGATCGAAACTTCAGTGTAGACTCACTCATTTTTCTTTCATAATCTTCTTCAAATCTCTCATACTGGGCTACAGTGAACTGATTCTTCCAATCTCCTGAAATACCTGTAAAAACACAAAATGTACAGTGATATTCCTGTCGAATTCCCCATATCAATTTGAATTTGATTTACTATATGCATGTTTTAATGTTTTAACTTTAGGATTTTTGTTATGACTTCCAGCCCCAACTGTACCACTCCTTCTAGTAAACCTACTTGGCCTTCTGAAAATTCTTATAGATTTTACAAGTATTCTGTTCCAAAAGCATCCTTGAGTAACTTAAAGAAATATCATGTATCAGTATCTCAATATTAATTCTTGAGCTACAAATTTTTTGGTTTAAAAAGTAAAGGGAATTTTTCAGTCATTTTAGGATTTTATTTTCTAATGTCAGTGAAAATTTATGAAAGTTTATAAAGTTTATAAATAAACAACATTGGAAATTACTGGGATAATGTAGTTAAGATATATGCATTTACAAGATTGGAAATTACTGGGATAATTATAGTAAAACTATATGCATTTCTGCAAGAATGCTATCTCTAAAATATTCAAAATATTCAAAATGCAGATTGGCTCACAAGCAAAAGGACCTTAGTTCAATGTTCAGATCTCACATAAAAATATCCAGTAGAAAAAGCAGCAGCCTTCAATTCTGGGTCTGGACTGCAGAGCTTGGGAAAACTCAGAGCAAATCAATAAGGAGGTAGAGCAATCCAAAGTCATTCCTAACGTCACTCTTGGACCTCCACAGACAAACGCATTCATGTGACCTCTTCTATACAGATATATGACAGATGTTGCACCCACACAATTAAGAATATAGACAATCTTTAATAAAAGGTACAAGATATAGCATTTGTAAGGAGTTTCTCATTAAATTATAGTATTGTCATAGAATATTCCTCGGAGTAACAAAATGTATTAATTTGCTTGTTTATTTTAATTTTTATTAAAAATTTTCATTTATAAGCAAAATGGGTATCTTTCACTGTCTCCACCCCATCACTGCCCTCACCCCCATCACTGCCCTTACCTTCCTCCCTACCCAAGAAGATACATTTAGAAGCCTAGTTGGCCTGAGGAAAAAAAAAACTTTCCCACTTATCCCAATATTCTGCATTTAAGCCTTGAATGCAATTGGCTACAAGTAGAAACTACTTTAAAAATTGCTGAAAATCTACAGAATTTTTTAAAGTGCTATTTTTCCTATACAATTTTGCAAGTACTTACATCACATTAATATACTAAAGGTTATTACCATTATCTAAAGATGGTTTAAAGTATATTAAAGGATAACCATATGTCAGACATGATACTATGTCATTTGACAAAAGGAACTTGAACATCTATAGATTTTAGTATCTAAAGACATTCTGTGGATACAGATGGATGAGTATATGTCAGTCAGACCTAGGGTTTATGGATTGTCCTATTGCACATATTCACATCATCACTATTTTCACTGGATCCAGAAAATTTGGGGGCAACAGAGAGAATTGGTATTTGTATTGTATGGCATTTAATTCTAATAACAGAATTCTACTTTCAATAACCAAAAATGTCTTCAGAAATTTCTTGCTTAGGAGACAAAATCATACTTAGATAATCCACAAAACCTATCCATGGAATATTACCTAAGTCCTCTAGAATCTATGAAGATGAACTTTAAATGAGCTTTAAAAAATTTATATCTTCAACACCAAAACATCTTTATAAAACTGTTCTAGGCTTTATCACTGCTAATAATCATTAAATCTCTAGCAACATTTAGCATTTTTCCCCATTTTGGGTATGAGTTTTTAATCTGATGTGGCTGCTAAAACTTTAGCATATTAACATGTATAACACCTAAATAGAAGATTTTAGCTTTTCTACCAGGACATCAAATATGGCATACATACAAAGCCTGGGATTTAAAAAATTAAGCACAATGAGATAAACAGAAAAATCAAGCAAAAGTATTAGCACCACAGTGACCAATATCTCTAATATGTTGATCAAATGAAAAATAGATCTTGTTTTTAAGTCACTTTATTTGTCATGGTTGTTGGGTTGTGTAGCAAAGTTAATTAGTGCTATATAACATTAGCTCTATCATCTATTTATCCATACATCTATTATCTATGTATTTCTATCACCTATTTATATATCTATTACATCTCTCTGTTCTATTCACTAATACTTACAGACGTGTGCACATACACACAGTTCAGTATATGTTTCTAAAAGGCTAATTTTTTTCAAAATGGTAAATATTAACTAATATTAAAGGTGTAATTTTTATAGAAATGATCACAAAACTTCATAACTAACACTTTCACTGATTTAGTTTGTCTGACACAATTTTATGTGTCTTCCATCAACAATGAATTTTTAAGGAAACTGAAGTATTGATACACTAGTGGGCACCAATACTCATGCTTAATAATTCATAGGCCATTGGATAATTTCTCAGTAGAATTCTCACCTTATACGTTATATGTGCAACAGATCTTTGCCATTTATCATTTCCTCAAATGTATTTACTTTTTTGTTGTTCACAAATTCTGTCTCTAAAACATACTCAATTGTTTCCAGTTTCTTACATTATCATATTTATGTGACCATGAAGCTACACAAAAGACAGTATAAATTGTTCTCACCTTTTCTCATGAAGGGAGATACAGAATGGTCCATCTCCTCTTTCTTCATTGTGGTATAATTTGCACTAGGATTCTGCTTCATGACACTGAAAGAGCTGTGGTAAAGGATTTTATTCACAGTTTCTTCAGGCATGTCTTTCTCCAGAAATTTTAACAATTTTTGTATTTCATACTTTGGATCCTAAATGATTAAAAGTAAAAAGAATTCTTTCAGTTATTCAGTCACAAAGAACAGACTGTTATTAACAAGGCTCAGGTTAAATATGAGCAATAACTAGGGCACTATGTTTTCATAGTGATAGACACTAAGTTGATTTCATACGATGTAGAATCAGCTGTGGATATGATAAGGAACCTCCTGAAGGAGTTATTTTAGTTGGATGAGGTTATTTCATTAGACCTTTGGGACAGATTTTTTAAATCAAAAGTTATTTATCCATATTAGAGGGTTTTACCAAAATCTGAGGACAAAAGACACTGAGTCAGAACTACTTAACTCTGAGCAATCTGATGCAGACTGATGATAGTAACAGGCTTACCTGCCAGACCCTTCTGTTTTAAATGCCACCGTGGCTCAGAGATTTTTTATTTTGAATATTTTCCTTATCAAACAAGGCTAATCTTAATTATGCTGATTTAATTAACGTATGCTTACTCGGTGAGAAAAGGAAATGTGGCATGAGAGAAGGGTTGTGGGCCAAAGGATCTAAATAGTGTCAGATTCTGTCAATTATTTTAATGTTACATATAACATAATAATAAGAATAATGATTGAGCTAGCCCATAGGAGTGGAAATGCTTCAATTTTTGGTTGAAATGCCTTTAATCTCCCTGGGTTGGAAAGGTAGCAAGAGGAGGAATATGAAGTAAGTCAACAATACATGCTAGAGATAGAGTAGAAAACAGTAGTTATCTAAAAAAATGGCAAAGAAGAAAAGTCTGAGATAAAAAAACTTAAAGTTTAGGTTTCTATCAAAAACCTTTCAGTTCCTGTTTACCTCTTTCATATCTTCATAAAACAGGTAAAGGAGACGATAATCTTTTCTCTTCTCCCACCAGCCATTTACATGATCATACCAGGAACCAAAGCACACTAAATTTAAAGATAACATGCATGTAAAATCACAACTATTTCCACAAAGTAAAAAATTGATAAATGTCTCTCTAAGTCAACATTTTCTGTCCATATACATTGATTATTCTTTGTTCAAGAAAGAGACACACTAAGGATCGATGTGTATGAGATAGCCCCATTACTCACTTAATTTGAAGTCAACTTAGGAAAAGTTGATTATGTTTTATGATGAATTTATGTTGTCCAAAAATCCATGTGTAAAAGTGCTAACCCAAATCTGAGAAAGTAACAAAGTTTGGACAAAGGGTTTTCCAGAAACATGCTAAAATTACTATGTGTATGAAACCTAATTCCATGTGATATAAGCCCTGACAGGAAGTAAAAACAAACACACAAAGAAGGTAGACCACAACAGAGCAGGGAGAGAAGACAACATGAACAATTCAAGAAAGAATTAGAAGTCCAGATGACACCTTGTTCTGGGATATGCAGCTTCTAGACCTGTGAAAGATACAGTTCTGTTGTTTAAAATCTCTCAAATTGATAATTTTGTTATGGCATCTCAGAAAATTAATAACTTGTGATAAATAAAACTAAGCCTATAAAAGGTAGCAGATAGTGAATACATATGGAAGTTCTTAACAGAAGGATGTAGCAAATAAATTTATTTATTTTGCCTTGCAAAAAGGACTACTCATTATAAAACACCATAATTAAAGAAAAAATGGGACCCACCATTCCCAGTCATGAATTTGTCTAGAAATTCTTCCCAGGTTCCAGGCTCTGGGTGAATACTAGCCATTTGGTGGAAATAATAATAAGACACAGCCACGTCTTTGGCATTCCGTGCCATGTAGATCATCTGCAAAGACATATGGGAAGCTGGCATTCATTTCTATTATGTAGCAGTTTTAAACTTTAGTTTAAATTGGCAGAATGTAAACAAAAGTATATTTCCTGATCATATTCAAATCAATATCAGGTCAGCATATTCACAACTATATATTGTTTTAATTCAAAAAACTCATCTCCCATCTTCTACATCTCTACATTCTCTGTAACTTTTAAGTATCATATTCTAAAACATAAAAATAAGGGATGAAAAGAACTACAGGAATGATTAAATTGAAAATGAAAATAATATTAGTTATTAAATTTATACTATTTACTCTACCATTTTTTAAACTGATAATTAAAAGTTGAAAAGAATATCTCATTTTTCATTAAAGAGTAGTCATTAGTAGGTTAATTCAAAGGCAATAAGTTTAACAATAGTTTGTATCATTATCATAACTACATGACAATGTGTGTGTCTGGTGTGAAATTGAATGCTGCTTCATGAATCTTCATATCTGCTTGAAGAAAGAAAATGTTAACATTTTTCACAGTGGAAATGACTCCATGTAAGTCATGGATTTTTTTTTTTTTTGATAAACAACTAAAATGCATGAACTCTATCTCATGTAGGAAAAAATATTTTATTTATTTATCTTATTTATCAGAAAAGAATGCATGTACAAAGAAATCTTTATCTTTCATCAGATCTTCATTCTCTCCTCATAAATAGGGAAATTAATATAAAATTTAACATTCTCAAGCCATGGATAGTAATCTTTGTCATCTAAGACAAAGAGGGTAGGGAGTAAATGACTGGATTTTTTTTTTCGAGAGATGTAGCATAGCATTCTTTTAGCTGATATTTTGTTGTTCATCATAAAGAAAAGACTGGGGTCCTTTTATTGCTGATCCTGTGGAGTAACATGCAAAAGTTTCTTCTTGTTCAATATATCAAGAAAAAAAGTAGAGATAATTGAGGTTGGGATACAGGAAGATAAATTATCTATATAGACAATTGAATAGAATCTATAAATAAATAAGTGATCTGCTTAGTTAAATTTAGCAAGGTTCTGGAGTAAAAGAAATGCTAACTATATATAGTAACAAAAATTACAAAGTAGTATGTTCCCATGCATGTGTATATATAGAAGAGATTATATGATCTTTTTTCAAGAAAAAAATAAAGAACACTGATAATTACACCTAGATGTTCAATAGATACTTTATCTATCTAAATGTGATTATTTAGACAAAGCTTTTAGAAGTAAACAAATGAGAGAATACATTTATTCGTATTTCAAAAGGTAGTTTTTAAGCTTAAGTACTTAATCTTAAGTAGAAATAAACCTTAATACATCCACTTATCTCAAATTTAAAAACTTCTTTGAAATATATTGTAGAAAAAGTAAACCTTAATACAACCACTTACTTCAAATTTAAAAACTTCTTTGAAATATATTATGAAAAAAGTGAAAATTCTGGGTAATAATCAATCAGATACAAGGAAATTGAACTGTCATCTAAGGATTTTCACAGAGAATACACACTACTTAAATAGTGAAAAGGAAACCGCTGTGTGAAAAAAAGTAAAAGAACAAATAGCTGGGTATAACTATTTAAGTAATTAATGAGCCTTGATAAAATTCTTTTCATCTTATTAGTTATTAGGAAAAGTTATTAGGAAAATTACAAAAGAAATCCACAGGAAGTTACGAGATAACCATAGTATTACAAAGAGACTTGCAATGACAGAAACTCTGGGCAGTACCTCAGGAATCAGGAGTGGAGTCTAATCTTTGGAGGCTATTAATGTTATTTTGATCCTTTGTATATAGCTGCCATGTTATTATTTTTGAAATGATTAGCCCAAGGGTGAAAATATCTAATATTATGGTTAATATGAAATGAGAATACATGAAAGGAACTATTTCTTTATTAAATCTCTTACTTTGCAGTTATTTTTCCAAAATGAAGGTGGTAGAAGTTGAACAGGTAAATGTGTTTTAACTAGTCGGGGAGATTGCGAGTTTTTCAACAGCTCAACACCTACAAGCACAAAAATGAAGAAATTACATTATAAACATGAGATCAAGGGTTCATTTACAATATAGCCTTGGTATCTTTCAATTAACAATTTGATACAGACATACAGCTGTGGCATTTAATCACAAGAAATCACCTAGGGAGCATGTCTCTTGGCATACATGTGAGGGATTGTCTATATGATAGTGTCTGAGAATGTCTATCTGGGATTATATTGAATGTATTACATGAAATATTAAATGGGTGTATTAGATGGGAAGACCAATCTTAACTGTGGGAGGAATCATTCCCTGAGAGAGGATCCTGCCTGCATAAAATGGAGTGAGCAAATTGAATACTTCTGTTTGGTACTCTGTGTGTCTTGACTGTGGCTGCAACATGATCTGTACCCTGACTTTTCCATTTTAATGGACTTTACTTTGAACTATGAAGTAAAATGAATCTTTCCTCATTTAATTAATTTTTGTCAGCATATGTTATAATAACAACAGGAAAAGAAACCAAGACGGTGGTTATATAGGTCAACTACTTACTGAAATTCCTGCAATTTCAAATGAGACAAATCAGGAAAAATTTTAAACTATCATAGAATGGAATAAAGATTTTCACAAATCCCCCTAAAATTTCCTCATAAAACTTAATAAGACAGAAAAATAGTAAAATATACGGTTTACCTTCATCTGCCTTTTTCCTTTTTATGAAAAATATATGATAAGAAAAGACTGAGAAGAATTAAAAAATTACTTTGCAGATATTTCGTATTTAAATCTAGGATCCATGACATGTATAACAACGTTTTAATAAAACACACCAAAAATTTCTTTAATATTTTTCTTGGAGTTTATAAATCCCAGCAAGCTAAAAGCATATGAAATACTATTTCGGATTAAAATAGACTTCTACTTACATAATGTGGCACATTAGCTAGTTCTTGGAGTTTATATTAAGGGATCTTTTATACATCAGTATCTCCTTTGAATAAGAACAAAACCTTATTTTTCTATTATAGAAAAATGTGATTTAACAGTAACAGCTCTTTCCGCAAGAATTTTGCCAATGACTATTTTTTTAACATATCACAAGAAGTCAATAAGTATTACTGAAAGTGGACATTCAGAGAAAATACCATTTGACAATCCAGGAATTATAAATTCCATGAAAGGCACTCTTTTATATATGACATCACGTTTACATTTCTCTGTATCTCCATTATTGTAGATCAAATCCAATATTTCACTGATCCATGTTGTTCCTAAAAGAATAAAAATCAAAGAAAATCTAATAATGGGAAAGAAGCATTGAAGTTGTCAAGGCCAAGCCTTTTCTATAACAAGACCAAAGACCACACAATGGAAAGTATATGACAATATTAATCAAATTGATTGACCAAATGAGTGGAAAAATAGAAAGAGGAAGAGAAATAAGGTACTTTGAGGCATTCTTCATAACTTTATATAGAAGATTACACCACTGTGACAGTAATAAACAAGTTTAAACAAACAAACAAAAAAGAATGTGAGAAAGTCAATAGAGATAAAAGTTGTGTGATATCTAAAGCAAAAATAGGACCTTCATTTCCTTTTGTTCTACTGTTTTCCTAGAAGCATATTTATGTACTTTAAAAAGTAGATACATGTATGCATTGTGTGTATATGATCTGCTTCCTAAGATTCAAAAGTAAATAAAGCAGAACTATCGAAGACAATCCATATAAATAAAGCTAACACCCCCACCTGAATAAAAGGTACAGAGAATAGTCACACCTTTGATGAGATTAAAGTAGAGATATTACTGGATTGTAGAATTGGAGAGAAATGCAGGACAACCAACATTTGATAGAGAGGTGAAACAAACAGAAGGCTGAGCTTTCATTTGTGGCAACCAAGATGTCTCTTGAAGTTCACCTGCATGGTTGCAGATAAATCACAATCAAACTGCTTAAGAGAACAGTTATCAGTCCAGCTTGATGAGAGAAGGAACCGGCCACACCATCACTACATAATGGCTGAGAGAAGGATTATCCTCACTTGCAAGACTAGCATGTCTGGCCAAATATACACAAGGATGCTGATTTTATCAACCAGCTCTCTGTATTTCATTCCAGGACCTAATCCCACCCACCTGGGCCTTCCCATCAGCCAAACAATCTCCTGCAGGTTTGCTCTGGGCTTAACTCAACCATTAATTCTCTACAAATGTGTCCAGAGCTCAAACCCTCAACTGTCAAGTTGACACCTGTGCTTAACCATGACAGTGTCACTTACAAATAAGTCAAACTGGCCCTGTGTTATATTGCCAATCTGTCATTATAAACACAGGCTTGCAATTAAAAACACGTCAAAGATTTACCAAAAAAAATAAAAAGACAGATGCATAATGGAGTGAATAACAATTCATCCTAATCTTTACAATATTTTATCTCACTGGTCCTTTGAGTAACAGATATTAGCATATGAGGACACAGAATCCTTAATTTCCTAAATTGCAAGTAGAATTCAGGTATTATATTATTAACCCATTTCTATGAAAGAATTTAATATAATAGGGAAGAAAATATCTTTTTAACTGTTCTTATTACTTAAAATTAGCAATGCTATTTAGCAATCCAGAAACTGATGAAGTCATAAAAACCAAATAATTTATTAATAAATATTCATAGATTTTAACTTTTATTTTTATATATTTTGTATATAATATAAATAAATATAATGCATAATAGTGTCCAAATTATGTTTTTTATACTTTTATTATATATTACACATATTCTTAAAGAATAAAATACAAAAACATCCATTACTTTGTTTCTAGCTCTTAGAGTATCTTAGGCTATATAGGCACTACTTCAGTATTTTTCTTGTGATCATTTTTCTTCTTCTCATCCCAAAATATAGACAATTTCCCATGTTCTGGCAATGCAAATCTGATAAATATTTAATATATTCTAATATAGCCACAACCATTATAAATATTGTGAAATGCACATATATGATTCACATCTGTATAATTTAATATATTAAATTTGAATTTATAAAGCAAAATAAGGTAAAATTAATTTTCTTATTTTTCCACAAACCACTATAGTAGTACATTATTAGTAAATATTTAAATAAGTCAGATTAGACATTAATAGTTATCTGCAGCTCAGCAGTTCCTGAGTATGCTTCATGATCTCACTATCTAGAATGAAATATATAAAGGGCTTACCAGATTTTGGATAAGTGGAAATCAGAAGGTCATCAGGACGGGCTTCAAATGATTCCACCTGGGACCAATTCTCAGCAGTACACCAGAAGAGAGGGACACCATGAACATCTACCAAGTCCCTCCTGAAGATGTCCAGCTCGTTATCCATTTGATTGGCTAGATTTTAACAAAGTATAATATCAATAAAACAAAATATGTTGCTATGTTAATACTGTCATCATGGGCCTGGAGAGGTGGCTCAGGGATTAAGCCTCTGCCTTGCAGGTGGAAGATTCTGAGTTCGGCTTCCAGACCCCACGTATAGACGCCGGGCAGAAGTGGGGCAACCTGCCCTTCCGGTCCTGGTAGGGCGGAGCCTGTGAATCCCGGGGCAGAGTAAGCAAGGAGGAGGTGAAGGCGATCCATGATGGTTCCCGAATTTGCCCGTGGTTCTACACACACACACACACACACACACGCACACACACACACACACATAGAGGCACAATTGAATAAATAAAAAAAATACTGTCATCATTATTTGACTTTCAGGTAAATCAACTCACTATATGTGTGTCATAAGTGAGGAAGTCAAGAAGTTGATGCATACATCAAAAAACTCTTACACATGTACTTCCATTTATACTGTAAATGCATGTCAAAATAGCACATTTCATCTGAGAACTGATGGGATTTACCAAATTTAAGATTTTAAATATATGCGATAAAGAAATTGCACTTTGGAGTGAGGTGGAAATGTCATAGTTCATGATCAACAAATGTGCAATTCTTTTAAAAAATCACATTTAGATTAGTGGAAAAAATGGGGTATCATATCATGTTAAATTATGTTTATAAAAATCAAGTATATAGTTTTTACATATGAAGAGAATATTGAGGGTTAATGTTGGCAGTTTAAATCACATATGCGAGGTTGTAAAACTTTTAAGCAGCACAGAAGGTGTGACTGTACAATGAATAACAAAAGGCAAAGAAGAAATATGTGAAATGAAATATCGGAAAAGAATGAGTGGAACTCTTTGACTATAATTTACTGCATGTTTGAAAGAGTAGTCCCTTCATTCACTGATAATTTTAGTAAAACATCTTTCAATAATACTCTTTATTATTAATGAATTCAACAAAAGTCACTTTTCTAATATCTGACAAAAGAGTTCAAACTAAAGAAAATTGTAAAACATAAAGTTATTAGCTACTAGTTGAAGGAACAATCCACCAAAAGGAAATTATAATTCTAAACATATAGCATCAAATGCAGACTCATGCAAATTCATTAAAAATACTGCTAGACATAATATAGTGAATCAATTCAAACACAGTTATATTAGGAGATTTCAATTTGCTACTCTCACCAAGAGACAGGTCAATTGGTCAAAAACTGACAGATACACATTAAAGTTAAAGGAAACAATGAATCAAATAGACCTGACTGATATCTACAGAACTTTGAGCCCAGCAGGCAAGAATATACATTCTTCTCTGCAACGCATGGAACTGTGTCCAAAATTGTCCACATAAAAGGACATAAAGTGAGTTCCTACAAACACAGGAAAATTGAAATTATATTTTTTGTCCTATCCAATCTTCTCTACTTAAAGCTCTATATGAAGGAAACAACAAAAACATGCAAACTCATAAAAACCTAGCAATATATGTTTTTGAATGAGTAATAGTACAAGGAAAACACAAAAAGAAAATAAAAAATTCCTGGAATTCAATAAAAATGGAAAAAAAATTGAAAAGTGGATGGAACACAACAAAGGCTATCCTGAGAGGAAAGTTTAAGTACTAAATGCCTACATTAAAAAAAAAAAAACAGAAAAAAATCACAAAAAAAACCCTTTATGATATAAATCGAGGCTTTGGAAAATAAAGAACAAACCAATCCTTAAAAAAGTACAATGTAAGAAGTATCCAAGACCTGGATAAAAAAAATGGATTGGAATTGAAAAAGATAATACAAAGAATCTATGAAGTAAAGAGCTGGTTCCTTGATAAGTTAAGCACAATCAACAATCCCTTAGCCAACTAACCAAGAGAAACAGAAAAAAAAATCCAAATTAGTAAAATTAATGTGAAAGAGGATAAGTCAGAAAAGATGCTTATATCTGAAGAAATGGATGAGTTTCTAAACATTCAAAAAACCTTCTTTGTTGAATCACAAAAGTCCCAAACTGGATGTATTCAACAGAATTCCACCATATCTTCAAAGAAAAAATTACAATACTATTTCAAATATTATTTAACAAAATAGAAAAGAAAGAAGCAAACTCAAATTCTTCCCTCAAAGATAGTATGATTCTGACTCCAAAAACTAAAAGACATTTTTTAAAAAGAGAATGATAGGACATATTGCAAATGCTCAATAAAGTAATTGAAAACCAAATACAAAATTATCAGATCATTCATAATAATAAACTGGAGTTCATTATAGATATGCAAAAATGTTTTAACGTATATAAAACAATAAATGTAATTTATTGATTCCCTCTCTATATCTCATCTATCTTCCAACTAAAACTAAATTCTTTTCTGAGGACCTCCACAAAATGGCAAATTTGATAAAAATAAATAAGACGCACTAGACACAATTCATAGAAATAGAGTTTTTCATAAGAGGAATACCTGGTCATACATCATACAACAAAACAGTAGATCATCTATTGGAATAAAATGGTTCTCCAAGAAAGTATATTATAGAAATCTAAGATGTTATCAGTCAGAACCCTATAAGAATATGGGTAAAGCTTATAACTAATCTTCTGTAATAAAAATGCACCACCATCCCATCAGGATGGAGCCAAGGGTGGTGCAGGAGCAGCAAAACTGAAAAAAAAAATCAACAAACCATAATTCGGAAAATCAGAGACTCTACACCAACCACCTGGAACCAGGCCAGCCTAATCTCTCCCATCCTAAAGCTCAGGGAAATTTGTGGAAGAGGGGGTGGTAAGATTGTAGGTAAGAGCTTAAAGATGGGGAGGAGCAACAATATGCAAGATACTCTATACAAGTTAGGACCGAAGTAATCATATTAGGGCTTTGCATGACCTAGCAATTACCAACATATCATTGAATCCCCAAAGTCTAGCATGGATCATAGGCACTAGGATCTTTAGAGGCAAGGGATTAACAGCTACAATAGTGTTCCTATACTACAGGGGAACACAAAAAAAGAGCTCTAGGCAATACCACTCATCAGAGAGGAGGACCCAAAGGAAAGTTTGACATTCACACTAAAAGATGCTCCAGGAATGGGGCGGGGAGTACAGGAGAAAGGGAGGGAGGGAGGGAGGGAAGGAAAGGGAAAAGGGGAGAGGGAGCAAGGGGATCCAGGGAGGGGTGGAGGGAGGGAGGGTAATGGGGCACTTATCAACTTTGTATGAGTGTAAGAAATAAAGAAATAAATAAAAATGCACCACCATCAATAACAAAAAATGGTGAATCTCCATGAAAATCTTGAAGCCCAACTACTATGATCCAATTTTATCAGGAAAGAAATTACTAGTGAAAAATCTAAAATTATCTTCCAGACTTTGCTGATAAATGGAAAGATTAAGTTTGAATCCAGGTAGTTCAACTATAGTGTTTCAGTCTTAATTAGTTTGATGTTGTATTATGAAATGTTATCAGAAATAAAAAATAAGGAAGGTTAGCAAAGGAATAGTAAAAGCAATGTGATTTTCTTTGAAGAGGAAGCCTAGTTAAAGAAATATAAAAGAATATTCTAAATGGAAAAGGTAAACACTGCTACTTTTTACTTATTTGCTTATAGAATAGTTTATAACACAGGGCACGATCCCACTAATGATGTGTTTTAGTAGTACATAATATTAAACATTCTTCTTGGATTAATTGCTGAAGGAAAACTGAAAAAACTTTAGCTAATTTGCATAAACACAGTTCTTTGTAATTTTTGGACTGCATATGTTTGTCAAATATCAAGAGATGGTAAAACATATACTGAGAGGTGTTCAAATCACAAAAGTATGTTTGATATTTCCTGAATCTGTTTCAGATTTTGTGTAGAGTTCAGAAGTCCATATTAGTGTTAATAAGCCTTAAAACTCAGGACCAGCATATCCAGGTGAGAATTACAGTCAATTTTGGCTTACCTTGAAATTCCTTAGAGCTTTAAATGGATTTCCTCAGAAGAAGAATTGAAGCCAAGAAATCATTAAAAGGATGGTTCTTCTGAGTGGTATATAACTCAATATGTGAAGGAAATTAAGTTGCTAGCTTAAGGTATCTAGAAAGATGTTTACTTCCTTAGGGTTCATCTCTGTTTACATCTCTGAAAATGTCCCTTGAAATATAATGTTCTCAAGGGAATAATTATAATGCCCCACAAAGGATTTAGTGTTCTGCATGTGGATGACAGCCATTGCTAGCCTAATCCTAACATGAGCAAAACTGTAGATAGCCCTACCTAAAATACATATTAAACTGATTATAGTTTGATTAATAATTTATCAGAAAAATCTAAGAAAGTGACATTTTGATTATGCCTTATTTATGCTTAAGTAAATGATAAGCAAAAATAGTATTTTGAATATCAGAATATATATGTATATACAAAATTATACATATATACATAATTATATATATACCATAGTAGCAAAAACTAGAAAATAATGAACATTTAAACAGAATGTTCCACTGCTAAAAGAAATTAAAGAAGGTACTAGAAGGTAGAAAGACTTTCCTTGCTCATGGATTGGTAGGATCAATACTGTGAAAATGACCATAAGCTGAATAAATCTCCCTTTCTCTCTTAGGTTGCTTGACTTGAATGCTTGACTTTGATTGCTCTCTCACAGCAAGTTAAAGTAACTATTACAGAAGTTGGTACTGGGAGTGGGGTGTTGCTGTAAGATTAAAAGCATCTGATACAACAATGTGAAGGTTTGTGAAGCTGAAAGAAGTTGGTACCCAGAAATATGGTCAATGCTATTATATGGCTAGTGTGCCTTTGGAACAGTTTGTTGGAAGAAATATGGAGAATTTTGGGACTTTGTGCTGGGAAAGTCTTTGCATCTTGGTGATGGGGCCAAATCAGCCTTTCTCTTGAGAGCTCTAAAGAGAGCAATCTTTGAGAGACACAGGCAGTGGAAACCCAGCTTGTGATGGTTCCCAAGGGGAAAAATAGTCTTTCATGGCAGAGGCAACATGGCTTGTTGCTGAAGCTGGAGGCAAGCCAAGTCACTGCAAACATCTTGGAAGCTCAGAGGTGGTCAGTCCAGTAGGCCAGTGAGTGATGGTCTAGACTGAAGACTAGAGGATTTCTGGAGAGTCAAAGAAGCAGGGAGTCTTTCTTCAAGGTCTCCTGTTCTATGGTTCCGTTTATCTGGTCTGCTACTGGGAGGTTCCAATTAGATATAGGGCTGGTCTTTGTATTGTAATTACAATACTTTGTAAATGTATTGATCTGGATAATATCTGCAGGTAGTTTGACAGCTGATCTTAGTTAATTCCAAGTGTGGTCAAATTGACACCCACAATTAACTATCACATGTACCATTCTGACGAGTGGGTCTGAGTCCAATCAAAAAGCTATTGGTTATCTCTGATACTCATGCCACTGTTACAACGGTGATCACCTGTTCCCATGGTGATTTTTATTGCAACTTATAGGTCTCATGCCATTGATAGGGCTTGTGATTATTCCTCTCTCCTAACAACTTCTACAGTATTCCTTGGTACTGTGTAAGCTATCTAGTAAGGAGAAAGTCCCCAGGCAGTTTTATTTGATATATTTTGCCCATTTTCTGTAATCCATGTGTTGAATCTTTAGTAATAAGGTCTTACTGATAGTTTTTGGAAAGCAACCAAGAACAATGGCAAAAGCAGAGAGGCCTTTAAAGGCAGAGAGGCCTTTAAAGGCAGAGAGGCCTTTAAAACCCCTCTGACTAACATTTAATAGGGGATTTTAACACCCCACTCTCACCATTAGATAGGTCAACAAGTCAAAAAATGAACAGAGAAATGCTTGAACTCAATCAAACCATAACCCAAATTGAGCTGACTCATCTCTACTGAACCTTCTATCCTAACAATAAGGAATACATATTCTTTTCAGCAGTGCATGAAATCTTCTCCAAAATAGCCTACATATTGGAGCACAAAGCAAGTCTCCACATATACAAAAAAGTTGAAATAATATCCTATTTTGCCTATCTGACCACCATAGAATAAAGCTAGACATCCATAACAAAGCAAGCATCAAAAAATACACAAATTATTTGAGATTAAACACCATGATCCTGACTAAGGAATGGTTGCAGACAGAAGTCAAAAGGGAAATTAAAAAATTCCTAAAAATAAACAATAAAAATACAACATATGAAAATCTTTGGGATCTGTTGAAGGCAGTCCTGAGAGGAAAGTTTAGAGCACTCAATACCTATATCAGAAAAAAAAAAAAAAAAGAAACATCACAAGTAAAAACTTGACAGTGCAACTTTAAGCCCTAGAAAGACAAGAACAATCCCATCACAAAAGTAGTAGATGAGCAGAAATTAGTAAAATCAGGGGAGAAATATCTGAAATTAAGATAAGGAAAACTATACAAAGAATCAATCAAACAAAGAGCTAGGTCTTTGAAAAAAATCAACAGGATTGACAAACCCTTAGCCAAATTAAGCAAAGTGAAAAGAGAGAAACCCAAATTAAAACCAGAGATGAAAATGGAGTGATTACAACTGACATCAAGGAAATTCAGAGAATCATAAAGTTCATACTTCAAACATTTATATTCGGCCTGTATGTTTGGATGTGATCAGGTAAGCCATACGTAGGCTGGCCTAAGGAGGCTGGCCTGAGGAAGCTTTTCTCAGGTCTCATCCCCTGAGTGGCCCATGCTCCATGAACCTCTACTCATAACACTCCCCACACACTAGTCACACACATAGAGGGAATAAGTCAAAACAGAAGAATTCATGCAGCATCAAACTTCAAAGAATAAAGAAAGAAAAAGCCTCCATAAAACAACAGAATAGTCACATCAGAAGATGCATCTAAGAAGCAAGAGAACACTAGAATCACCACTTTTTTTTCTTTTTTGTAAGTGAATTCCCAAGCAACTGTTGTCTAACATGAAGACAAACCTAGACACTATTATCATCTAAGTGCTGAAAAATAGCACTCTAAAGTGACTTCAAATAAAACTACAACCAACATCTGCTCATCCTAGAAATCCCAACATCTTGCAAGAAAAATAGTAGAAATGTAAGAATACGAGAACACATGTTCCCCCTCAATATCACCAAAAATAAGGATTCAGATCCCACAATGGAGAGCCCATTGAAAGTATCCAAAGAAAAATAACCAAAACAATGAATTTCTTTTTTTTTAAGTTTTTATTATTTATTCAATTGTGTGTGTGTGTGTGTGTATGTGTGTATGTAGAACCACGGATGAATTCGGGAACCACCATGGACCGCCTCCTCCTTGTTTACTCTGCCCCGGGATTCACAGGCTCCTCCCTACCAGGACCAGAAACGCAGATCCTAGGACCAGATCCTAGACCCCCGTTTCCGCCTGGCGGAACTCAGGATCCGAACTCAGGACCTTCTGCCTGAAAGGCAGAGACTTAACCCCTGAGCCACCTCTCCAGCCCCAAAACAATGAATTTCAAAGATCAATTATTAATATGTTCAAAGAGTTCTGAGAGGACATAGATAAATGCCTAAACACATTTCAAGAGCACAATAAACTCAGGAAAAAATTCCAAGAATATAAAAATGAGCAAGACACAAATAGAATGAAAACTGAGAGCCTAAAAACAGATTCTCAAAAAACACTGGAAAAAAACAAGGTGATCTACAAACAGATATAGAAACACTGAAGAAAACCCAGACTGTAACAAAAAATTTAAAGTGTAATAAAAAATTCAATACAGAGTCTCAAAAGTAGGACTGATTATGTAGAAGACAGAGTCTCACAACTGAAATATAAGAAGAGATTTATAAGTTAATGAGAGAAATGGATAAGCTGAAAAATACACTGGAATGGAACAAACAGGCACTCTGGAACACTACCAAAAGGCCGCAGCTTACGGATCATGGGTATTCCAGAAACAGACACACAAAAAGAAGATCCACCATTTATAACCAATGAGACAATAGAAGAAAATTTCTCTGACCTAAAAAAGAGATAAAAATTCTGATTCAAGAGGCATACAGAGCACAAAATACTCAAGACAAAAATAGAAACACCCCAAGACAAATGATAGGCCACACACCAAATATAAACATTAAAGACAAGATCTTAAGAGCTGCAAGACAAAATGAACAAATCAAATTTGGAGGTAAACCCATCAAAATAACAACTGATTTCTCAATACAAACAGTGAAAGTAAGAAGGGACTGGAGAAACACAATACAAGTTCTGAATGAACAAAAATGCCAACCCAGATTATTACAACCAGCAAAACTGTCAGTCATAATAGAAGGTGAAAGACATTTTTCCATGACAAAAATGCTCTATGTGGCCACTAAATCAGGACTACAAAGAATACTAGAAGAAATGCACAAGATGGAAGATAATAATTATACTCTCTTAAATTGGACAATCTAAAAGAAATGGATTAATTCCTAAACACATATGATCTACCAAAATTGACTTAAGATGAAATAGATACATTAAATAGGCCAATAAAAAGAGGTGAAATTGAAACAGTAATTATAAGTCTCTCAACTAAAAAAAGCCCAGGACCATATGGATTCAGTGCAGAATTCAACCAAACCTTCAGAGAAGAACTAACAAACTCCCAAAACCAATATAACTGTGTACTCCCAAACTCCACAAAACCAATATAACTGTGATTCCAAAGCCAAACAATAACACATCAAAGAAAGAGAATTATAGGCCAATCTCCCTAATGAACACAGATGCAAAAATTCTAACAAAATACTAGTAAACCAATCCAAAAATATATCAAGGGACTATACACCATGATCAAGTCAGGTTAAAACCAGGAATGCAAGATGGCTTAACATACATAAATCAATGATCGTAATTCATCATATTAACAGACTCAGAAACCAAAATCATATGATCCTTTCAATTGATGCAGAAAAGGCATTTGACAAAACCCAACACCCCCTTGTGATAAAAGTTTTGGAGAAAACAGGAATGGAGGGAACCCATTTCAACTTGATAAAGGCTATATATGACAAGCCTAAAGCAAGAATCATTGTAAATGGGAAAAACTTGAAACATTCCAACTTAAATCTGGAATAAGACAAGGACATCAACTGTTACCACTCCTGTTCAATATTAATCTTGAAGTCTTAGGTAGAGCAATAAGGCAAGAGAAGGAAATAAAGGATGCACATCTGTAAGGAAGAAGTCAAAATACCCCTACTTGTAGATGATATGATTCTATACTACTTGAGAGAGCCACATGACTCCACCAAAAAACTACTCAAATTAATAAACAATTTCAGTAAAGTGGCAGGCTATAAAATCAGCATATAAAAATTAGTAGTCTTCCTATATACCAGAGACAAAAAAGCTGAGAAAGAAGTGAGATAATCAATCCCATTCACCATATCTACAAAGAAAATAAAATACCTTGGAATACATTTAACCAAAGAAATAAAAGACCTATACAATGGAACTATAGAATAACTGCTAATAGAAATTAAAGAAGACACAAAAGAATGGAAAGACCTTTTTTGCTCAAGGATAGGTATGATCAATATTGTGAAAATGACTATTTTCTCAAAGCAAACAATATACAAATTCGATGCAATTCCAATTTAAATACCAATGCAATTCTTCACAGAACTGGGAAAAACAATCTCAAAATTCATTGTGGAAGAACAAAAAAAAACACAATTAGCCAAAACAATTTTGGGCAATAAGAATATTACTGGAGATATCACCATACTAGATTTTAAACTATATTACAGAACTATAGTAATAAAAACAGCTTGATACTGGCACAGAAACAGATATATCGACCAATGGATCAGAACATAGGACCCAGATATAAATTCCCACATATACAGCCACTTAATTTTGGCAAAGGTGTCAAACATGTATGCTGAGGAAAAGATAGCACCTTCAAAAAGTGGTGTTGGGAAAATTGGAATCTACATGTAGAAAGAATAAAAATTGACTATTGCCTCTGTCCTTACACAAAAGTCAACTCCAAATGGAACAAAGACCTAGATATTAAACCCAAAACTCTAAAATTATTAGAAGCAAGAGTAAGAAGTACACTTGAATTGATAAGCCTAGGTAGAGATTTCCTAAACAGGACAACAAACACCTAGGAACTAAGACCAATAATCAAAAAATCGGACTTCATGAAATTAAAAAGTTTCTGTTCTGCAAAGAAATTGTCAATTGTGCAAAAAGACAACCCACAGAGTGGGAGAAAATCTTTGTTAGTGATGAGTCTGACAAAAGATTAATCTACAGAATATACAAAGAGCTCAGAAAATTAAACATAATGACACCAAACTTTTCAATTAAAAAAATGGGCCATGGAACTAAACAGGGATTTCACTCAAAAAGGAAATTGAAATGTCAAACAAATACATTAAAAGATGCTCAACTTCCATGATTATCAGAGAAGTGCAAATCAGAACAACCCTGCAATATCATCTTATCTCAGTCATAATGGATAAAATCAAGAACACAAATAAATGAGATTGCTGGCAAGGCTGTGGAGAAAAAGCGACAATTTATTCATTGATGGTGGGAGCTTAAACTAATATAACTTCTATAGAGATCAGTGTGTATGTTCCTCAGAAAGCTAAAAATAGAAGTGCTATATGACCCAGTTATACCACTACTTGCAATATTCCCGAAAGACTCTAAATCTTATTACAAAGACATTTTTTCCATCTACATTTGTTGCAACTCTATTTGCAATAGCAAAAAAATTGAATCAGCCAACATACCCATCAAGTGAGTAATGGATAATGAAAATTTGGAATATTACAATGGAATATTACTCAGCCATCAGAAAGGATGATATTATGGAATTTTCTGGTAAAAGGATGGAATTAGAAATTTTAATATTGAGTGAGGTAACTCAGACACAGAAAGTTAAGCACCATATCTTATATGTGAATGATTGTCAATGTATTTTGATTATAAGCATTGTAAAAGACAGAAAATTCAAGAGACCTATCAGTGGAAAGGTAGGAAGGAAGGATTAGGATGAAACTTTTAAAATGTGAGATTTAGAATCCCAGGACAAGGGTGAGGGAGGGAACAATTGGGAAAAATATATAGCAGGGAATGAGGGGATGGGAGATAAGAGGGACATGGGAAATAGGAGGGACAGAGGGACTTATAGAAAAACCTAAGATAGAGGGAAGTAACCCAAAGGAACATCTTATGTTAGAAATATGTCAAAAACATATTTTAAAGAAAAGAACAAAAATGAACAGTCCCTATGCAGAGAAGCATAGAGTGAGAAAAACAGGGGAAAAGAAAAGCCTTCAGTTGATCAACTTAGAACCCAGGGCAAAATTATACTATAAATAACAGGAATGTGGTACTTCTTGATAAAATGTTGATCAGAGAGGTTTTAAAGGCCCCCAAACATTATAGGGCTTTTGCCATTACCCTTGGTTGCTCTTCAAAAACTGTCAGTAAGACCCTATTATTGAAGATTCAACACTTATGGATCACAGAATATAGGCAAAATGGAACTAGTAGGGGAATTTCTTCTTGGAGGATAGCTTACACGGTGCCAAGGAATACTGTAGAAGCTGCTAGGTAAGAAAAATAACCACAAGCCCCGTCAATGGCATGAGATCTGTAAGTTGAAATATAAGCCACCATGGCAACAGGTAACCACAATGGTAATAGTGGCATGAGTAGCAGGGAAACAACCAACAAATTTCTGAGATGATTCAATTCAAAACCTGTTTGTTAGAGTGGTGCATACCCCTGTTACTATAAACTAGATCAAGAACCTAAAAAAAAAGGAAGGAATAGGCCAACAGGGAATATAGCCAATAAATCTATAGAGAAAAGACAGTAAGTACATCAAACTGTTCTGTAGGTAGCTGTTATTATATTGATTAAATTGGAATTTACAGTGTAAACCTTTGGATCTAAAGCTGGATGAGTGAAGGGAAATGCCCATATCAATAATGCCTAAAGAGAGAGGTTACTTGGTATACCATGGAGGCCTGAGCTGCCACAAGAGTAGAGAAGCCAGAGCGAAGCCTGGGGTCCATAGAAGCATACAGGTAAAAGGTTGGGAGGGAGTGGGAAGAAATGGTGAAGAGAAGGGAGGACATGGGAAAGAGGGTGAAGGGAGGGTAGCTTGGATGGATACTCACTATGCTTGTAAAAGTAGAAAAAATAACAATAAAAAATTATACTCTACAAAGTTTGATAATCACAAAGAAATGGATGAATTTCTTAATACGCACAACTTACCAAAATTGAATCAGGAGGAACTGAATTATTTAAACAGTTGTATAGGAAGTAATAATATTAAAGAAGTAATTACAAATCTCCCAACTAAAAAAAAAGTCAAGGATCACATAGATTCAGTGCAGAATTGTACCAAATATTTGAACAACTAATGCCATTACTTCTTAAACTAATTCATAAAAAAGCAAAGGAAGGTTACACTAATCCCAAAACCAAATACAAATACATTAAAAAGATAAAAATATAGGCCAATCTTATAAATGAGCACAGGAGCAAAGATCCTCAAGTTTAGCAATTTTAGCAAATTAGATTCAAACACACACACACACACACATACACCCACATATATATACATACATCATTCACTATGATCAAGTAGGATTTATTCCAGCACATAAGATTGATTCAACATACACAAATCAATAAATGTAATCCATGATATAAATAAATCCAAGGAACAATATCACATCATTTTTTCAATATATGCAGAAAAAGCTTTTGGCAAGATCCAATATCCTTTTATGATCAAAGTCCTGGAGACAATTGGAATAGGAAGAACATACATCAATTTAATAAAGACCACATATAAGAAGCCTATAGCAAGGATCATTCTAAGTGGTGAATAACTTGATCTGGAACTAGGCAAGTTTATTTGGCTCTCACTATTTTTATTCAATATCATAATGGAAGCCATAGCTAGAGCTATTAGACAAGAGAAGAAAAGAAAAGGAATACAAATAGGAAAATAAGTCAAATTATCCCTATTTGCAGACAAAATGGTCTTTTATGTAAGAGACTCTAAAAGTTCCACTAGGAAACTCGTAGTACTAATGCATAAGTGCAACCGAGTGGCAGAGTACACAGTCAGTGTTCAAAGAATGAAAATGTTTCAAAGGAAAAAAGTGAAGAAAATGAAAAAAGTGATAAAGTGCTGAGAGAAACAATTCCATTTGTCATAGTTCCTAAAAAAAAAAAAATGAAACTCTTTGGTGTACATGTAACCAAGGAAAAATCTTTAAAACCCTAAAAGAAAGAAATTTCAGAAGCCATCAGAAGACAGAAAGACTTCCCATGCTCCTGGATCAGTAGAATTAATATCGTAAAAATTTTCATCTTATAGATTGTAAGAGCAAAAGGATGGGAGGAGCAACGATTTGCAAGATTCTCAACAATAGTTGGGGCCAAAGCAATCATAATGGGACTTTGCATGCCCTGCGCAATGTCCAGTGCACTGTTGCCCTCATAAAGTCTAGCATCTGTTAAGGGCACCGAGACCCCTGGAGGCAAGGGATTGACAGCCATAGTAGTGATCTTATGCTTAAGGGGAACAAGAGAAAGGGCTTATGGAAATGCCACTGGGTCCTTATATGTCATCGGAGAGGAGGACCCAGTGGAGAGTTAGGCGTACACAATAAAGGACTCTCTGGGAATTGGGGGGGAGGCACTGGGGGAAGGGGAGGGGGAGGAGGGGGGAGGGAGGGAACTGGTAAAAAATTTTAAAATGTATAATTAAATTTTTAATAAAAAAAATTTTCATCTTAGTGAGAGTAATATACAGATTCCATGCTATAACAATCAAAATTCCAAGGCAATTCTTCACAGACATTGACAGAGCACTCTCAAACTGTATATGGAGGCACAAAAGGCCCAAGATAGCTAAACTAATCCTGGTTAATAAAAATTATGCTGGAAGAATCACAAAGCCAGACTTTAAACTATACTACAAATTCATAGTAAAAAAGACAGTATAGATCAATGGATTAAGGATGGAAGACCCAGAAATAAGCACCTATACATATAGTCATCTGATTTTAGACTTAGGAACTCAGAAAACCCAATAACAAAAGAGCAGTATCTTCAACAAATGGTGCTGGCAAAACTGAATATCCACATGCAGAAGAATGAAATTGGATACTTACTTATCACCATTCACAAAAATCAACTCCAAATGGACCTTAACATTACAACAAAGATTATAAAAATCCTAGAACAAAGAGTAGGTAATTCCCTCAAACTGACTGGCCTAGCCACAACTTTCTAAACAGAACCAAAGAGCTCAGGAAATAGAACCAATTCTCAATAAATGAGATCTCATGAAATTAAAGAGTTTTTGTTCAGCTAAACCGAGCAAAAAGACAATGCACAGAATGGGAGAAAATCTTTACGATCCACATATCTGATAGAGAAACTAATATCTAGAGTATATAAAGAACTCAAAAAATTAAACACCAAGGTGATAAACAGGCCAAATAGAAAGTGGGCTATGGAAGTTAAAAGAAATTTTTTGAAGAAGAAATTGAAAGTTCAACAAATACCTTAAAAAGGATTCCATCTCCCTAGTCATCAAGGAAATGCAAATCAAGACTACCCTGAGACACCATCCAAACTGCTCAGAATGGCGAAAATCCAAAAGACAAGCAATAACATATTGGAGAGGATGTGGGGAGAAGGAAACACTCATACATTGCTGGTAGGAATGCAGACTGGTACAATCACTACAGTGATCAGTATAGTGGTCCTAAAAAAGTTAAAAATTGAAATACCATATGACTCTGCTATATCACTGCTTCATTGTACTATAGAGACACATGTACATCCATGTTCATTGCAGCACTATTCACAACAGCAAAGTCATGGTATTAATCTAGATGTCTAACAGGTGACAAATGGATAATGAAAATGTGGCACAAACACAAGATGTAATACTATACAGTCAAATCAAAAATGAATAATGATGGATGGAACTAGAATAAATCATAGTGGACAAATTATCCCAAGCACAGAAAGCTAGAAGTTCCATATTCTTCCCTATAAGTGGAACCCAACCGATGATACAGTGGGAACCTGAGGACCCATAGAACCAAAGGACAGGAGAATAGGAGAAAGTAGACTGGGCCCACATAGGGATGGGAGGGAGGGTGGGTTGAGGTGGGATGGGAGAAAAGATGGGTTGGGATGGGATAGAAAGGAAGATGGTTAGAATGGCATGGGAATGGGAGGACAGGGAGGGGTAAATGTGGAAGGCAAGGAGCATGTATATAAAAATGTAAATTTAATAAATTTATTTTAAAAATAATTAGTAGTAATGGATGAATACTTGGAAGGCTCAGGAGTTGAAGTCCTTGCCTCAAAGGAAAAAAAAAGTCTATATTCATATTCCTATCTCTAGAACCCATGTAAAAATGAAGGGCAGATATGGCAGCAGCCTGCAATTCTGGCCTGAAAGGCAGAGCCTGGTTAACCTCAGAGCAAAGCAATAAGGTAGAAGTGGAAACCAGGATGAGTCCTAATGTCACTATTGGACCTCCATGCCCGTGTGCACGCACACACACACACATATACACACACACACATGCAAAAAAATAAAATAGTAGTTAAAACAAGTTCTAGACTACCCTATGGGAAATAGTCTAATTGCTCTGTAACATTCCAGACAAGGATCTGGGACTAATATCAGGAGGCAAGGAGGGGGAGATGGTTGTAGCCTATATTTTTGGCCTGTAAGGCAGAGCCAAAAGCTTAAAAAAAGTTATAGTAATCCAGAATGATTCCCAAAGCCAATATTTGATTTCTATAGGTACACACAAGTGTTTCTGATGCGCACGCGTGCGCACGCGCGCACACACACACACACACACACACACACACACACACACAATGAATAACTAAGCAAAACTAACTAATGTATGAATCCAACTCTCAAATGATGGGAAGATGACCTGTAACTACTTTTTTTGGAACTTTCTAAATATGATGTATATAGAATCACTTATTTCTGTGTGGACTCATGGATTTTTATTTCTACTGTGGGTGATGCTCTGCTACTATTTGATGTGTTTGTTCTTCAAGTGATATTTAAAATAATACTTATTCATGCCTGATGCATTAGCATATATTTATAATTACATAGTAAAATTGTTACTAAGTGAATAAATTACCAAAAATACGCTTTAAAATATTTACTTGTTTCATGTAACTCTGCTAAATTAAATTATTCGTGTGTTCCTATACCTTTTTACATAATTAGACCATTGTGTACTGTTAAATCAAACATAATAGAATAGAATGAGAAGAATTAGAAGCCATACATATGTAACAAAATGATTAAGAAATTAGAATTAGGAAGTCAAAAGACTTCTGTTCCAATGCTAGTAAGAGAAATTGAAGAATTCCCATAAGAAAGTTTTACTTTCAGATATATTCATAAAGGGAGCACTAACGGATTTCAGTTCTCAGCTTCAGGGTAGATCCCTTCATCTGTTGAGCATAGTGAATGTTGAATCTCTCATTCAGGGCTACAGTGAAGTGATTCTTCCAGTCGCCAATAACTCCTATAATAAAAGATATAAAACAAGTGCTGATTTGTCAAGCACATGAGGAAGTTTAATTATATTACTCAATGCTATCAAGTAAATAAAGAACTTACTATCCCATTATTTCAGGGTGAAAAGATAAATTGTTCTTTATTGTTCTGAAAAAGGGCAGTAAGCTTCATCACTTTTTCTCTTGTGCTGTTTCACATGACATCAATTTCTCCTCTAATATTGAAACTCCCAAGATAAAACTTTTATACACATTGTAAAGTTATTAAAGATTATATATTTTGATAATCCACCTAAATCCAGACTTATAGCTTCATAGCCAATGTTATCAGGACATTCCTGACTGGTTACTCATTAAGCATTTCGTGTTCAATCATTTAAAAACATAAATAGTTTTCCTACATATCAAGTCATTACTCCTCAATACACTTTCTGTAATAGATACTGACAAACAGCAGGTATTCAAGACAGTATAACTCAGAAGTTGTTTCCTCAACCACAGAACCTACTTCATTCTTCATATGCAGACTTTATTTGTGGACTAGCTCCTCAATATCTTCAGTTGCCACTGCCAATTAGAGGAGCTATGTGGAGTTTCCCACCTGGTAGATTATGAGAAAAATGAAGTGTCTCTTTGGTCCCTCATCACACCCACCACTAGTAAGTCTCACACATTTTCTTAAATATTCAGGAGCTTTCTGCCTCCAAGTTGAAGAACTCTAAACTTTCTGACAAGCAATTCAAAAAGCAGGAAATTGAGAACTGTATCCTGAAAATCAGGTTTGGTCTGAAACTATGGCAGTTAGCAGTCATTTGAAAGCACGGTGAAAATGTACTATATGATCACGTTTTAGAAAAGGAGACATGACTTGAGGTGTAGATAAATGCTCTAAGAAGTGACTTTCTAAGTGGAAAAGTTTTTCATATATTGCATAAAAATTCCCTGAGCCTTTCACTGACAAAATGTTTCAAAGGACAATTTTTTTTGCATTTTGTATCAATCTATTTACTCATATATCTGTAAGAAGATGTTCCAGCACTCAAAAACCCTACATGTCTTTGGAAATGCAAACTGGCTATATATAGTGAGACAATTCTTCTTCCTAAATATTATTTCATTTCATTGCTTTCATGTCTTAGCCTTCAAATATTTTTGTCATTGGTTAAAGAAAATTCTGACTTTTTAAAGCTTGTTTCTTTATCTCAAAATGAGGTAATAGTAGGCAATTTTTCTTATTGTTAGTTAAAATATGCATATATATGTGTTATATGATTGAGGCACATAGATTTAGTAAATGATAGCTAGAATAATCTGTTGTCATTGCTGGTGTTGAAAGTCCCTGGTACTTATGCTTCAGATATTATCAAAATTGTATAACCACCAAGAAACAGTAACTCAGTAGTAGCAGAAATAATCAAGCTCTTAGTAGTATTAGTTGTACTGATAAATATTGTTTATGTCTCTGCAGAACTGATAGCTTTGGAAGGAGACTATTCAAAGATGAGAGTCCTGAAGACAATTCATGTTGAGTTTTCAGGATGATTAACCCTCAGTACGTGTTTTCCTGTAGCCATAATTATCTGTTACTTACAACATCTCTGGGAGTGCACCACATGCTCACCCTTTCTTATGAAACTGAATATTCTTTGGTTTATCATTTTCTCTGGCAATGTTGTATAATTAGTGAATGGATTGTTCTTCATCTCTTGGAATGAAGTATGTTGTATAATCTTCTCTATAAGCTCCTCTGATGTCTTTTTTCCCAGGAACTGCATGACCTTTATCACCTCTTTTCTGATATCCTAGACAGGAAAAGTGATGTGAAAATTAACAGGTTAAAAAAATAAAAGAGAAAAAAATCTTAATTTACTCAGTCATATAGGAATGAAATTTCTAGTAAGGAATATAAAACTACTCTAAGCACATTTTTTTGTTCTTATCCAAAAATAGATGTCCAAAAAAATCAAACTTATCAAAGGGCATAAATAAAATCATTTTTGTATATGTTTAATTGTAGTTTAAAATTTATTTGTGTTTTGGCAGTCTTTTTGGCTATGAAGCTCAGGATGGCCTTACACTTCTGATCTACCTGCCTGAGACTCAAGGGCTGGGATTAAAATGAGCGAGAGACAGTGTTCACATATTCTAGTTATGTACGTGTAGTATGTCATGTGAAAAAATCAAGTATAGGAGATGAAAATAAATAGATTATTTTTCTATTAAATTATTGAGGTAATTATTGAGTATTATAAGAAAAAGAAATATTGATTTACATAAAGTTAAATACTTACCATATTAGTGCAGCATTGCATGCAGAGATGCCACCAACATCAACAACTTTGTTCTATTCTTTCATGTCACATTTTCCAGTCAAATCAACCCCAGTTAATTATTTGCAAATCCTTTTTACAAGTTCACTGTCATGTATCATTTTCTCTATGGAAATTTCTGATTCCAAATTTTCTGTTTGATACATTGTATCATAGATTTTAAGTTTTAATTTTGTAATACTTTTAATTAATCGATATATTTAGCTATCTCAACCTAATTAGTTTAATTCAAATGGCCGATTTTGATTAAGATGTTTATTTATGAAATGTGGAGCTAAAGAGAGAGAGATAGCATGCACATGCATGGCATGTTGCCTGGGTGGAGCTCAGTTCAGAAATAATTTTTCATGGCCTAATTATAGGTGTGTACCACCATGCATGGCTCTTAGACCAGTTTGCATGCACAGTGCCTAGTACTCTGTCGTAGCTCCCTGCAGTTGGATTACCTGGCTAATTTCCATGTATCTTTCATTCATTTCTGTCCTAATACAGTACTTTCTCTCCCCAGAATTGAATCACTTGCTGGGTTTATTTTATCCATTGTTACAATGATCGCTTGTTGGAATTGCATATTGACTGTCATCTCTACTACCAAGTTACTTGGAAAAGAAAGAATCTACTTCAACTCTACATGACTAATAGTAAATTGTTAAATCCTTTTGGGAAAATTAGTAAATTTAAGGCAAGATATGGTGGTGTACAGCTGTCATCCCAACACTAGAGAGGCTGAGGCAGGATGACAAAAAGTCCAAGGCTGCCCTGGGCTACATAGTGAGACTGTGTCAAACATCAAAACAAAGCAAAAAGCTGAAAAGTAAAACTAACCATGTCTGTAACTGAATCACTTGGGAGTAGAGTCAGGAGGATCAGAAGTTCAAGGTCATCCTGGAATAGAGTTTGAAGCTGATCCGGGCTAACATCAAAAACTTAAAATAACTAAAAAAAAAAAGGATTGGAAATTCTTGCTAACTTGGGCCAAAGGGAAAATGTTTATATTATGTATGCACCCTCACAGACACTTTGTTTCCGATTTACTGTTTACTGTTTCACAGATTCCTTCATTTATTTTGTCCTTTAAGTGGGAATGCTGCATTTCCTCCATTGAACGAAGTTAAGATGAACTCATGCTGATTTCCCTTTTTTTGCTTTTTATTTATTTTTAACAATTTCATTTTTCCTTTTTCTCTTCTCTTAATCCCATTCCCATCCTTGCTCTGTTTCCCTTGTTAATCTTTTATCTCCTTGTCACACTCCCCTGATTCCTTTTTTTGTTGTTGAAAAGGCCCAAGATATAATAAATGTGTCTCTCTTTGTCATAATGTTGCATAAGAAAATAAGAAAAAAAAAAGAAGTCATTTTTCAGAAGTCAGTTCTCTACAACCACCATGTGGACTTCTGAGGATCATACTTAGGTTGCTAAGTTTGTGAACAAGTGTGTTTTATGCTAATGTCCCTAAGATAAATTCTTTTTTTTTCTTGAGGATTAAGGCAGAGTTCATTAGAGGAAAGAATGGAACTCATAGACTCCAGACATAGAGTGCCGTGAGGGGCAAGCGCCCCAGAGAATTCATAGACTTCAGGCATTGAATCCATGAGGGGCATGGAGCTGGAAGTGAATTCACAGACCCCATGTGGAGTCCCATGAGGGGCAGGATCCTCCTAAGATAAATCTTAAGAAGATCTTTAGACTCATGAATTTTGTCAATTTTTCTCAATTTTGTTTCACTCAGAAAAACATGACTCTTAGGAAATGTTGATACTTCTTTATATTACAAAGATTGCAGGAATAAGAAAAAGATATATCCATTCATAGACCATTCATGGATTCAAACATAGGAAACTTAAACATACCCATTACTGAGAAAAATGGGGAGACTATGTAAATGGGAAATTTAGAGAATATCTTTCTAAAATTTCACCTTCATTTCTTTAAAGTAGAATTAATAATTACTTTATAATCTATTTGAGTCCTAAAGCTTATGGGCATGAAGCTTTTCAAAAGTTTAAGTGTTTTTTTCATCTTCAGAAAAATTTGGACAGTCAGATTTGTTCAGAAAATTTTTTATTTATTAAATTAATATTTGTGTGTATGTGTCTAGATAACTGTGTTTTTCATTTGAACTTTTTGTAGCTTGCGCAATCACATATTCAAGAGTGTCATCAAATGCTAAAAGCTCTTTAATAATTCTAAACTGTTCATTGTCTTCATGTACTCACCTTTTTCATGTCTTCATAGAATAAAATTAATATGTGTGGATTCTTACGCTTTTCCCACCAGGATTTTACATGATTATACCAGGAACCATATGGAACTAAAATTAAAGAAACAAATGAAAAGATATAATGTTCACACGTTACAGTTTTAAAACTGTTATTCAAACAAAATAATAACAGAACATTAATCCCTATTCTTGCAGTGAGTAATATCTCTTAAGCAGCTTTCTGTACTGCTATGAAAATTGTTGAATAACCTTTTGTACAATAATCTTTCATTCTATTATGACATGTTTCATAATGTAGATAAAGGGTAAAAAACTGCTGTCAGTTCAAAGTAATGAGTACTTTTTTTTTATTATTTATTCAATTGTGCGTGTACGCATGTGTGCATGTGTGTGTGTGTGTGTGTGTGTGTGTGTGTGTGTGTGTGTGTATGTGTGTGTGTGTAGAACCACGGACGAATTCGGGAACCACCATGGACTGCCTCCACCTCCTCCTTGTTTACTCTGCCCTGGGATTCACAGGCTCCACCCTACCAGGACCGGAAACGCAGGCCGCCCCTGCTTCCGCCCGGTGTCTATACGTGGGGTCTAGGATCCGAACTCAGGACCTTCTGCCTGCAAGGCAGAGGCTTAACCCCTGAGCCACCTCTCCAGCCCCAATGAGAACATTTTTAACTACTGTTTTTATAGATCTGTGTTTATGTGTCTGTGTGTACAATAATAAAAAAGGTGTGTGTAATAAACTAACTGATATTGTTACAGAGATGAGTCTACTTTGACATCTACCATTCATAATCTGTCTTTGATAATTGAGCTTAATAACTATATGAGTATATATTTACATCACTAATAATTTAAACTGAAAGAAGTTTTTCGTAAGGTACAATCAGTGTCTTTTTGCTATAGAAACTGGAAGACTTCAGAGATTAAGTCACATGATCCATCACTGACACTTATTTTTCCTTCACATACCCAGTTCAGAACTGACCTAACAGTACAGAGGTGTGAATCAGCACTTCACCAAGTATTAGCTCATTCTATTCCTCCTACGTTCTTTGACTCTCTATAAGGCAGTATTTCTTCAAAGAAAAAGTGCTACAATGGTATTCACAGTTTTCTAATTTGTCCCTTATGTAAATATGCAACTTTATTTTCTTCTGATTTTGAATGTGAGTCTTGAGAAACTTGAATCTTATGTATAAACCACAATTCTTTGGAAGAGTTTTTTTCCCAAGTCATATAGTTTAGACATGTATTAAATATAAGTTTATACATTTCAGTCTATACATTGAGTAGAATAACAAAGTTCTGTGGATATTTAGACTTCTTTGTGAGTTGTGGCTTCATAAAACACAATTACACAGACCTTCTCTTAGCACACACCCCATATGCTTTGTAAATGAAGCACCACATGTTTAAAAAGTGGCCTGTGACAAGAACACTGACTCTCAGTTATTGTAGTAGAAAATGTAACCCCAACTCTCAGAGTAAGGTCAATGTGTTTGGTCAATGTGTTTCTGCAGACCTTTGGCTGCAGTGTCTAGATTCTGCAATTTTATATTAACCTCTTAAACAAAATCTTACATTTACTGCAATCATTACTAATTTTAGAGTTTCTGTGTCTTAAGTAAGATTTAAGAAGATTATATATGAGTAATAATTATATTTATATTCATTCATATTTTTATGTTTTTGCTCATAAATGTCATTTGTTTTTACTCTATAATCTGTGAAGAATATAAAGAAAAGAAGGTGCTCTTACCTTTTCCTTGCATAAATTTCTCCACAAATTCTGGAAAAGACCCAGGGTCTGGATAAGTAGTTAACATCAGAAAGAAATAATAATAAGAAACAACCACATCTTTGGCATTCCGGCATACATAAATCATCTAAAAGATGGAATTATACATTAAATTATTGAATGGGTTTTCCATCCATGTTATCATGTTTTTAGGAATTGTGATTTCAACTACTAAGATTATATATGGTCTTTGGGGAAATAGATAGTATTTATGTCATCCCTCTGGCTTGGCTTAAGTGCTGGTGCTGCAGATGCTTACCACTATGCCCACATTTAGCAACCTGTAATCTTTGTTTCTCTCTCTATCTTTCTCTTTCTGTCTCTTTCCAACTAATTAATTAATAAATTATGCTGAAATTGCATATAAATATAGTACTGAAAGTAAATCAATGTGAGTAAATGAATTCATTTAATTCATTTTAATCAAGAATACAATTTTCTATTCTTTATACCAAGCCAGAATTATGAATACTAAGGCAAAAGTGTCATGGAGATATTTTTTTATTTGCAGCATTATAGACCATCATGGTAATGTGGTTTTTTGCGTTAAGTGCACATTTCAAATATTGTATGTATTTTATATATCCTTGAGGCTTGTTTTTCATTCATTTTTTTAATAAAATAGTCATCCTTCCTTGAGCCTCCTTGATTCTCCTTTTTAGCAGATGAGAAAAGTAAATTACTAATGACATCATACTGAATTTCCATTTCACATGTAATAAAATTATCAATGGATTATCAGTTCACAAGTTATGATTTTCCTCAATAGTTCTATTCTAGCATTGTAGAATTATATTGATTTTAACAAATGGCCAGTCCATTGGATTCAAATTTTTGCTCCACTAAATAATTTAGGTCAAACATTTAGCTTCTTCTAGGTTTGGTACTATGCTACAAGAAAGGGTTTCAAAAATAAACTAGAATAGAATAAAATGTTATTCCACCTAAGTCCTCACTGAGATTTTTTTTCTCTCTTCACATTCTCTTCACTATGACTCCTACAGGCTGTAGGATATTGCTCATTATCTAAAACTTTTTACTTTGTGAACACTATGCTGTAAAGGAGAATGCAGCCATTTCCTGGAGATATAAATTTCCCTGCGACTGTCTCTAAAATTGTAACACTGTACTTCATGATCTCTCTTAAATTCTCTAGTCTCTCTTTCTGTCTCTCTCTGTCTATCTCTCTCTGTCTCTCTGTCTCTGTCTGTCTGTCTGTTTCTCTTTCTCTCTGTCTCTGTCTCTGTCTCTCTCTCTCTCTCTCTATCTCTCTCTCTCTCCCAGTGCCCCCTTTTTGAGCTTGTGGTTGTTATTTTGCTTTACGTGAATACCTGAACACCTGCATTACTTATATCCCAAGCACTTTTATCATTTCATTATATAGATGTAAGATCCATCTGATTCACTAAATTCATGCTCTCATTGATCACTGTTTCTGTTTTAATTCAGCCACCATCATTTTATAAATCTATACTCAATTTCCCTTTTGTCCCAAACTTTTCATATCTGTAGACATAAAGAGTGTCCTACTGTTTTATTTCATGAAGGCTATGCTTCTTCCTTGTTCCTTCATTATCTGTCTCCACAAACCACATTACAACCTCAAATATACTGACTCTGAATTTTTTTATCTATTAACCTGTTCTCTTTAATTACTTTCTTTTCTTATTCACTTATGATCCACCACTTTAATAAGCCTTTACAAAAAAAATTATTGTCTTCTCTTGTATCAGCAAAATCACCCAAGGAATACTCAAAAGATTCAATTATTTCCAATTCTTTAAGACCTCTGAGACATAAGAAAGTATGCAATAAGATACATGATTAACAGAAAATTCCCAAAAGAAAAATGTGACTGTCAAAATTCTTACAAAAATGGTGAAAAGACATCTCCAGGAAATTACATGACTAATTTATACTAACAATGGAGTTCTTTTGTATGGAATGATTCAGCAAGCTTTATATCTGCAATTGATTCAGATTTTAAAAATGCACAAGCATTGGAACTATTTGAACTTGGTGCCTGAATTTCTTGAAAACATCAAATATGTCACAAAATGCCAGAGTACAGAATTAAAAACTTTGATGTTTGCAATATTCTCCTTTTATTATAATCAATGATAATAGCATAGCTTACCATTATACCTCATTTGCTGATTTGGGCATAAATTGTCTTCAATCAGCTATAAAGGATTTGATGGACAGTGATTCTGAGTACATTTTTTTTGCTTGTACTTCAGCCTTGTGTAACATATACTCTATAAGTTAAGATGAACATACATATCTATAAATCTTAATTATCTTTGAAGTAAAAATCCAAATTTTTTAACTTGGCCTCAAGTGTCACACATAATTTCCTGTCACTTATCTATGCCTCATGGAAACTGAAATTTCCACTCAAATTGAACTAGTTTCAAATCTCTTTTAGGATTACCTTTGGTAGACATAGACTACACTCTGAATTCTTTAAACATCACGTGCAAAAATACAAGTACTTTTTATTCAATTACCTATGTGTCAAGCCACTTTCTGTTTTACTGATTCTTATGTCTAATGTGTTGTTTCCAAGAAGACAAATATGTGTGTGTGTGTGTGTGTGTGTGTGTGTATGCTTGTGTATATAACACTTAAAACTAATTCTGAAATTTAATACTTATTGTGATGTAGAGAAAAGATATTTAATCTGATTGTGATAATTAGAGGTGGGACATTTAATAGATGACAAAGATTAGAAAAGGCCATCAAAGTAGTACTCTCATGATTAAATACAAGGAACCACAAACACACACAAATGGGTACTCCTCATTTTCTGTATTGCCATGTAACCTTTTAGACTAGAAGTTCGTCACTTGATTCAGCACCTCAGTCTTGGTACAGAACCTCAGTGGTATCCTCTTTCCTTTATAACTCACCAGTCTTTGTCATTGTGCTATTTAATAAATAAAAAGGATTATGACTTGTTTATTAATTAATATGTGTATTCTATTTTCACACTTTTCTATACTTCACATTACTGCACACAATATTTTGCAAAAAGAGAACAGAAATGCAAAGAAGATAAAGGAGATACAGAAAGTAGTTATGAATCATTCATGTGTTTACTATATGTTAGGAATAAGAAAAGTACATTGCAAATACAATGATATTCCTCTTAAAACTCTATTTCTACACAAAAGGGAGTTTAAGCCTATTTTCTTCTTCAGAGTCACAGTTAAAAAATATCAGATTTGCCCGCCTGCTTGCCCGCCAGACCAGGACAGGACTCGCTCCCAGTCCTCCATGCCAGGAGAGTTTCACCAGCCACCAGGCCGCCCCTTGTCCCAGCTCCTCCCACCAGCCAGCCTGAGCAACACCCAGGCTGCTTCCGGTATGCCTGGGCCACAACCCAGATCTCAGCCCCTTTGTCTCCCTCCTCATCAACCTGCCCGCCTGACCAGGACAGGACTTGCTTATGGTCCTCCATCCCTGAAGCTTGGGTGGGCGACTAAGCCAAGTCCCAGGTCCCAGGTGAAGAGTTCTGCCATCTCCATCAGCCCCTGCCCTTCGGCCCCACCAAGGACCCTCGCATGTGGTCCACGGAGGATACACTGCTACTCAGAATTCAACAGAGTCCAAAGGAAACTCAAGCAAAGCTCTAAGGGACAAAGGCCATACATCTGAAGTCCTCTAAAATCATCCTATCACATTGAAGAGATTCTTCACATCCAGCCCAAAGATAAGTAAACCTCTTTTTTTTTGCCATACTTCTCCTTCCTAGTATTAATCACTGTAGATTAACTTTTCCATACAGCCACCCCCAAAATGTATACAACTCCAGGGATTATACCACTCACCCTCACATATCACCAAGATACTAAATCATAAAAGTGCACTACCATATTAATATTCACCCCCTGTCTACTTAACTGATAAACTAACAGCCTAATAGCCTCATCTAGGAAATAATACTAACAACAGACAAACGTACCCAACTCCAAGGCAAGCACTAATAATAACTGCCCGAGAGTACAAAAACACCAACTAAACAGTTCAGTCCAAAACACACAGAAACTGAAAGGTCTTAAGAGACAAAACAACAATGCCCAAGTCAAAGTGCAGATCCATGAGAAACAAAACTCAATAGGACAAATCTCCCACGGAAAGAATTAACCCCATAATGATGGATTCCAACCAGAACAAAGTCACAAATAATAACCAAGAAAGCCAGGCCCAAGATAACACTTACAAAGTATGATCATTACCATGATTAATATTATGAAAGAGGAAATCCGGGAGGAGTTATACAACTGCATCAACCACTTTGAACAGGAACACAACAGGCACTTGGAGGAGTTGAGAGAAACAGTTCAAGAAACAAAAATAGACATAGAGCAGTTAAAACAGGCAGTGTTTAAAATCGAAATAAAAGACGTTATCATCAACCCAAAACTCAACAGAGAGTTTTATCAGCAGAACTAACGAAGCAGAAAATAGAATGTCAGATCTTGAAGACAAAGTGGGAGAATTAACCAGCTCAATGGAAGAGGTTGTTAAAGCCAAAAAGATACTTGAGAGGAATAATATTCAAGACATATGGGACACCCTGAAGAAGCCTAACATGCACATTCATGGAATACCAGAGCAAGAATCCCAAAATACCACACCTGAGAAAATTTTTCAAATTATCATAAATGAAAACTTCCCTCAATTAAAGATTGAGGAGCCAATCCAGAAGCATTCCACACCCCAAACAGATATGACCAAAATAGAAAATTGCCACGGCAAATAATAGTCAAAACACTCCACATTGAAGACAAAGAAAAAGTGGTAAGAGCTTCAAGAGGAAAAAAAAAGGTCATTTTTAAAGGTAAACCTATTAAAATAACGAATGACTTCTCAATGGAAACAGTAAAAGTAAGAAGAACTTGGAGAGATGTGCTTCAAGTATTAAATGGCAAAAATGTCAACCCATGCTGATATACCTGGCAAAACTATCCATCAAGATCGAGGGAGAAAGAAAAGTTTTCCAGCACAAAAACAACTTGAAGGCTTACATGTCTACCAAAACAGGCCTTCAAAAAATGCTAGAAATGATACTCAACCTTGAAGAAAAAAAGCATATCCAGAAGGACAGAAGAGAAGTATAATACCACAACAACATAAATGGCAAACAATACACTTACAAAAGCCACTAAACCTAAAAAAGAACAGAATTAAAAATAATTTCTCCATTATAGCATCAAATGTCAATGTTATTAACTCACCAGTCAAGAGACACATATTACAAACTTGGATTAAAACGACAACCCATCAATCTGCTACCTTCAGGAAACTCATCTCACAACAAAAGATAGGCACATCCTAAAAATAAAAGGCTGGTCAAAAATTCTGCAAGCTAATGGAACTAGGAAACAGGCACGGGTAGCCATTATGATGTTAGACAAAGTGGACTTCAAACCAAAAAAAATAATAAGAGACACAGATGGATATTACATTGTAGTCACAGGTACAATTCACCAGGAAGACTTCACAATACTGAACATATATGAACCTAATATGCCCCCCCCACATTCATTAAGCAAACCCTACAGCATCTAAAGTGAGAAATCAACCCCCAAACGATAATTCTTGGGAATTTCAACACCGCCCTCTCAACATGGAATAGATCAACAGGTCAAAAGCTTAATAGAGACACTTTGGAACTTAATCAAACCCTTAAAGAAATGGACAGATCTCTATCGAAGTTTTCATCCACGCACCAAAGAATACATATTTTTCTCAGCAGCACACGGAACTTTCTCCAAAATAGATCACATATTGGGCCACAAAATGAATCTACACATATACAAGAAAGTTGAAATTCTAACCTGAGCCCTGTCAGACCACCATGGCCTAAAGCTGGACATCCACAACACAACAAACAAGAGAAAATATACTAACTCCTGAAACTAAACAATATGATGCTGAATGAGAACTGGATTCAGGAAGAAATTAAAAAGGAAATTCAAGATTTCTTGAAAGTGAACAATAATGTAAATACAATTTATCAAAATCTTTGGGACACATGAAAGCTGTCCTAGAGGTAAGTTCATAGCTCTTAATGCCTACATCAAAAAAATGGCAACATCACACATAAATAACTTAACAATGCAGCTTAAAGCTTTAGAGACACTAGGGCAATCCATTCCCAAAAGCAGTAGAATAGAGGAGATTAGCAAAATAAGGGGAGAAATATCCGAAACTGAGATTAGGAAAATGATACAAAGAATCAACCAGTCAAAAAGCTGGTTCTTTGAAAAAATCAATAAGATTGATACACCCCTCGCTAAATTAAGCAAAAGCAAGAGAGAAAAAACACAAATTAACAAAATTAGAAATGAAAATGGAGTTATCACTACGAATACCCAAGAAATTCAGAGTATTATAAGGTAATATTTCCAAAACTTATACTCTGTGAAGTTTGACAACACAAAAGAGATGGATGAATTCCTAAGTAAGCACAACTTACCGAAATTGAATCAGGAAGTTGTGAGTTATTTAAATAGTCCTATAACGTATGAGGAAATCGATGAAGTAATCTCAAATCTTCCCACCAAAAAATGTCCTGGACCAGATGGATTCAGCACAGAGTTCTACCAGACATTTAAGGAGCTAATAACACCAATTCTCCTTAAACTGTTATATCAAATAGCAAAGGAAAGAACACTACCAGATTCTTTCTATGAAGCTAATATCATCTTAATCCCAAAACCTTATAAAGATACACTTAAAAAAGAAAACTATAGGGCTGGAGAAGTGGCTCAGGGGTTAAGCCTCCGCCTTGCAGGCGGAAGGTCCTGAGTTCAGATCCCAGATCCCACGTATAGACGCCAGGCGGAAGCGGGGGCGGCCTGCACTTCTGGTCCTGGTAGGGCGGAGCCTGTGAATCCCGGGGCAGAAGGAGGTGGAGGCTTCCATGGTGGTTTGCGAATTCGTCCATGGTTCTACACATACACAGACACACACACACACGTAGACATACACACATGTGCGCACATACACACGCACATGTGCACAGTTGAATTAATAATAATAAAAAAGAAAACTATAGGCCAATCTCTTTGATGAACACAGATGCAAAGATTCTCAACAAAGTCTTAGCAAATCAGATTCAAAAACATATCAAAAAGATCATTCATGGGGATCAAGTAGGCTTTATCCCAGGAACACAAGGTTGGTTCAACATATGCAAATCAATAAATGTAATTAACCATATAAACCAGTCCAAAATCCAAGACCACATGATACTCTTGATAGATGCAGAAAAAGCTTTTGACAAGATCCAACAGCCCTTTATGATCAAAACCCTAGAGGCAGTTGGAATGGAAAGAACCTTTGTCAATATAATAAAAGCTGTATACAACAAGCCAACAGCAAGGATTATACTCAATGGGGAAAAACTTGAAGCATTCCCGCTTCGAACAGGAACTAGACAAGGCTGTGCACTCTCACCACTCCTATTTGATATTGTACTTGAAGTCTTAGCTGAAGCCATAAGACAAGAAAGGTAGATTAGAGGGATTCAAATTAACAAGGAAGAAGTCAAGTTATCTCTTTTTGCTGATGACATGACCTTATACCTCAATGATCCCAAAAACTCCACTAGAAAACTCCTGGAACTAATACAGAAGTTAAGCAGGGTGTCAGGATAGAAAATAACCACAGAAAAATCAGTGGCCTTCCTATGTGCACAGAATGAAAGAAGTGAAAAATCCCTGAGAGAAACTATAGCCCCTAAAAAAATGAAATATCATGATATAAACCCAACCAAGAAGTAAGTGCACTTTACAATGAAAGTTTTAAAACCCTAAAGAAAGAAATTACAGAAGACACTAGAAGGCAGAAAGACCTGCCATGTTCCTAGCTTGGCAGAATCAACATCATAAAAATGACCATCCTACCAAAGGCAATATACAGATTCAATGCTATACCCATCAAAATCCCAAAGCAATTCTTCAAAGAAGTTGACCAAACAGTCTCAACATTCATATGGAGGCACAAAAGACCCAGGATAGCAAAAACAGTCCTGAATAACAAAAACATTGCTGGAGGTATCACCATACCAAACCTTATCTATACTACAAACCAATAGCTATAAAAACAGCCTGGTACTAGCTCCAAAATAGGCACACAGATCTATGGATAAAGGTTGAAGACACAGATATAAGCCCACACAACTACAGCCATTTGATCTTTGACAAAGGGACCCAAAAAATCCAATGGCAAAAGAACAGCATCTTCAACAAATGTTGCTGACAAAACTGGAGGTCCACATGCAGAAGATTAAAACTGAACCCATACTTGTCACTATGTACAAGACTTAATTCCAAATGGATCAAGGACCTCAATATAAGGCTAGAGACTATAAAAACCTTAGCTCAAAGGGTAGGGAACTTCCTTGAGCTGATTGGACTAGGCCAACAGTTCCTAATCGGAAATCCAATAGCACAATCAATACAACCCACACTCAACATATGGGATCTTATGAAATTAAAGAGTCTCTATTCAGATAAAGAGATTATAACTGGAGCACAAAAAGAACCCGCAGAATGGGAGAAAATCTTCACTAACCATATATCTTATAGAGCTCTATTATCCAGAGTGCACAAAGAACTTAGAAAACTGAACACCAAGGAAACAAATGGGCCAATTAAAAAATGGGCCTTGGAACTTAAAAGAAACTTTACCAGGGACAAAATTAAAAGGTCTAACAAATATCTTAAAAAATGCTCTACATCTGTAGCCATCAGGGAAATCAAATCAAAACCTCCCTGAGATATCATCTCACCCTGGTCAGGATGGGAAAAATCCACAATACAAACAACACCAAATGCTGGAGAGGATGTGGAGAGAGAATGTGCATTCTCCTACATTGCTGGTGGGAATGCTGTCTCATATAAGCACTCTGGCAAACTGTCTGATGATTCTTAAAGAAGTTTAAGATGAAATGCCATATGACCCTGCTATTCCACTTTTGGGAATAACCCCCCATACAGCAAAAATTCACCTTGATGGAACAAGTATGACCATGTTCATGGCAGCACTGTTTATAATAGCAAAGTCATGGAATCAACCCAAATGTCCAAAAGTTGATGAGTGGATAAGGAAAATGTGGTACATTTATACAATGGAATACTACTCAGCCATCAAAAATGATGAATTAATGCAATTTTCTGGGAAATGGATGGAATTAGAAACAATTATATTGAGTGAAGTATCCCAGACACAGAAAATTAAGTGCCATATGTACTCCCTAATAGGTGGATCCTAGTACCAAACCCACTTAGAGACATACTCAAAGATAAATCTGTGTAATACCTACAGTAATTGCACAGATTATAAACAGGAGAGAAGGGGAAGGAGGGCCCTGCCAGAAACAAGGAGAGAGGGAATCATGTTACAGCAGAGATAATAGGCCACCATCAAGGACTGCAAATAAATAATGAGACATCTGCTTAAGCTCACAGATTTTCCTTCCTGGTCACTTGCAACTGATGGGGTATGATCTTACCAGAAAGGGAGGGCATACATCTGGCAGATAGAAGGTAACCATTTTGCAAATGGGAGACTGACCCCCACTCCTCACCACAGTCTCCTACTTTTTATTCCATCTACCTTTGAATCTACTCTTATAATAAGACTATTTTAACAGCTTTTTATCTCTGGCCGGGGGGGGGGGGCGGTGACATCCAATACCCATCAGGATGGAGTGAAGGGCATTGCAGGAGCAGCATAACTGAAAAAAAATAAAGTCAAGAAACCATAATTCAGAACCTCAGAGACTCTATATCAACCACCTGGAATCAGGTCTTCATAATCTCTCCCCATCCTGAAACTCAGGGAAATTTGCAGAAGAGGGGGCGGTAAGACTGTAAGAGCACAAGGGCAATCTAGCCCCTCATGGCCCTCTAGTGCCATGAGTCTGTTTCAGTTGTCTGCTTCTCTTGGAGGCTCCCTATCCCCTCATGAGTCTGTGCCATGAGTCTGTTTCTTGTTCCTTGCTCCTCATGGATTCCATGCCTAGGCACTGTGAGTTCTCATGGGCTCCCCAGCCCCCCATGGCAGTCTCATGCCATGAGCTGTTTCATTTCTGCTTCTCATGGAGGCATCCTAGCCCCTCATGGCACTCCACGTCTGGGGTCCGTGTGTTCCAACCTTTCTCTTCTCTAATAAACTCTACCTTAATCTTCTACACATGTTCTGGTTTCAATCTTCAACTCCGGAACACAAGAACCCTATAACTTTGGGACGGTTGAGACCGTTTTCCCTGCAACATTATCAGTGGAATTCACATACATATCCCTTCATAAACAAAGAGTTGGGGGATGTTTGGGACCTTATGTCAGTGGGGAATTGAAGCTAACTTCTGTATTCCAAGACCTTCGAAAGACTGCTCAGGAGCTTTTCTATTTTAAAACTGCCTAAAAATATCTAGCTAAATAAAAATCCTATTCTAAGTTGCCTAACAAAATTTTTCTCTCACTTACGTATTCTATGAGGTCAAGATGTAATGATATAGCGCTATGTAGAACTCATACAAACTCTGCTCTTACCTTCAAATATATTCAAATATATCCTTACTGACTCTTCTGTCTCTCTCTTCCCACATAGACTGGAATGCCTGGATCCCATGATCCTCCTGCATTCTCCTCCTCCCTGAATTTCAGGCCTGTACTAGCATTGCTCTGGACGCTGAGTTAGCAAAACTGTAAGAGCACAAGGGCAATCTAGCCCATACTGGCCTTCAAGAACGTATTTAGGGATATTGAGCTCAAGTTGGAAGAGGCTAGTCCAGTCTCAAAATGGAGGTAAAACCACCGCCCGGTCGCCCCCAGCCTGACTCCAGCCGCCACCTGGGGGAGGAGGGCCATGATCCAGAGCAGTTGAGGAGGAGCCAGAGCAGTTGAGGAAGCTGTTCATTGATGGTCTGAGTTTTGAAACTACAGATGGTAGTTTAAGAGATCATTTTGAGAAATGGGGCACACTTACAGATTGTGTGGTGATGAGAGACCCCCAAACAAAACATTCCAGGGGCTTTGGTTTTGTGACATTCTTATGTTGAAGAGATGGATGCAGCAATATGTGCCCAGCCATACAAGATTGATGGAAAGGTTAATGGACTTGTAGTAGAACCAAAGAGAGCTGTTTCTAGAGAGGATTTTGTAAAACCTGATGCTCATTTAACAGTGAAGAAAATTTTTGTGAGTGGTATTAAAGAAGATACAGAAGAATATAATTTGAGAGGCTACTTTGAAAGTGACAAAATTGAAACTATAGAAGTTATGGAAGACAAGCAGAGTGGAAAAAAAGAGGATTTGCTTTTGTAACTTTTGATGATCATGATACAGTTGATAAAATTGTTGTTCAGAAATACCACACTATTAATAGGCATAATTGTGAAGTAAAAAAGGCCCTTTCTAAACAAGGGATGCAGTCTGCTGGATCACAAAGAGGTCGTGGAGATGGGTCTGGCAACTTCATGGGTCATGGAGGAAACTTTGGAGGTGGCAGAGGTAATTTTGGCTGTGGTGGAAACTTTGGTGGAAGAGGAGGCTATGGTGGTGGAGGTGGTGGCAGCAGAGGTAGTTATGGAGGAGGTGATGGTGGATATAATGGATTTGGAGGTGATGGTGGCAACTATGGTGGTGGTCCTGGTTATAGTAGTAGAGGAGGCTATGGTGGTAGGGGACCTGGATATGGAAACCAAGGTGGTGGATATGGTGGTGGTAGAGGAGGATATGAGGGTTACAATGAAGGAGGAAATTTTGGTGGAGATTAATTACTTTTTGTATGAATTTTGCTAAAGTTAACTGTAAAGAAACACCTAATGACTTGAAGTTTAAGGGGAAATGTATTCTCCCCATTTCCAAAACCGTGATATAAATGGGCACTGGCATGTGGAGAGAATAGAAACTTGTATGTTTGCAACGTGTGTTTTAGATCATTAGGATTGGGTATTTAAATGAGTATATTTGTGAACTTAATAGCATTAAGATTACCTTCAAATGAAAATGATCTCAAAGTTCCTAAAAAAATAAAAATAAAAAAAGAACTTATTTAGGAATGAAATTGTTGACTCCACAAAAAAAAAAAAAAAAAAAAAAAAAAAAAAAGATTGTAAGAGCACAAGGATGGGAGGAATAATGATGTGCAAGATACTCCATACAAGTTGGGGCGGAAGCAATCATAATAGGACTCTGTATGATCTGCGCCATGACCAACATATCATTGATGCCTCAAAGTCTAGCATGGACTAAAGGCACTAGTATCCTTAGAAGCAAGGGATTAACAGCCACAATAGTGTTCCTATACTTAAGGGGAATACAAGAAAGAGTTCTAGGAAATGCCACTGAGTCCTTACACCTCATCAGAGAGGAGGATCCAGAGGAAAATTTGACATACACGTTAAAGGATGTTCCATGGATGGGGGAGGGGGCACTGGGAGAAAGGGAAGATGGGGAAAGGAAGAGAAAAGGGGGAAGGGAGAAGGGAGGTCCAGGCAGGAGTGGAGGGAGGGAGGGGACCGAGGTACCTATTACGTTTGTATGAGCGGAAAAACAAATAAATAAATACATTATTTAAAAAACATATCAGATGTGAAATCATGTATAAATCATAGTTTGGGTGACATCTGATTGAGGAATTTTAAATCATATAAGTTAATGAGAGTCTAAGAACTTTAGTTACCTTGCAATTATTCTCCCAAAATGATATGGGAAGAAGCTCAGGTGTTAGATGAGTTTTCACGATTCTAGGAGATTCCATCTCTTTCAGTTGCCTTACTCCTAAAATTTAAAAGAGAAAAGTTGGATAATTTAAAGCAATATTTATTAATTTGTATAGATATTTCTAAAGAAGTAAATTTATAGATTATAGTTATCTTCATAAAGATAACCTAAACTCATTGAAAAATTATAAAGAAAAAACTGCAGAGAAAAAATAAGAGTAAAAATTTTATGAACTGGATGCAATCATTTTTTTCGCCTTTGGTAAGGAAGTTTTCAGGCAAATATAGCTGTGTACCCTGGCTCACAGAAAGCTCACAACCACACAAGCACAGAATTTTTAAAAAGATTTTTTTCATATCATTTTATCCTAATGTTATGGACAAATTGAAATGATAAGAAGATTCCCAAATATTAATGATTTCACATTGTGTTATACAACCTTTAATTATTCTTTTGACATTATTATTCTTTTGACATTAGATGGTTTCTAGATCCTATAAAAGTGGGACCAGCACACTTTTTTAAAACTTTTTATTTATTTATTTTGTGTGTGTGTGTGTGTGTGAGAGAGAGGGGGGGGCACTTTGTGTCTCTGTAGTGGGCCAAGGTTGATGTCCAGAATCATCTTGGATTGCTTCTACCTCTTTTTTGCTTTTCTCTAAGATTTCCCAGACTCCACTTACCAGAGTCAGAGGTGCAGGCCGCAGCTTTTTCTGCCTGGTGTTTCTATGTGGGACCTGGGATCTGAACTCAGGACCTTCTATTTTTCAAGGCAGAGTCTTAATCCCTGAGCTATCTCTCCCTTGGAACCAGTATACTTTTGACTATGTCCTTGACACTTAATGAATGTTGTCACCATATTTAGTATCCCCTCCAGTACATAGAGAAGTAAATCTGATGTAGCATTGGTCTCAGATAAACACACATAAAAGCTGAGTTTATTTACTCTACACATAAGAAATACTGTCAAACCAACCTGGACTTAAATTTATGTATTTTTTTCATTGAAGGACATAATAGTTGCCATTCTTGCTTAAAAATCTCTTTGATTGCATTATCTAATCCATACTTTGAAATATAAGCATGTAGCTTTTTAAATATTTTTAAAAATTCAGAAAAAAGGAGAGGGAATCAGGGAGAGAAGGACAAGGAAAGAGAGAGAAAGAGAGAGAAGTGTGTGTGTATGAGAGAGAGAGAGAGAGAGAGAGAGAGAGAGAGAGAAGAGAATGATGTGAATATCTGAGAACAACTTTGAGAAGTCAGTTTTTTCCTTTAATGCATGAGTTCCAGAGTCATACTCAGGTCACCAGGTATGTGACCTGAGTACTTTTACATGCTGTGCCATCTGGACAGCCCACGTATAAGGCACATAGCTTTAAAGATCAATTTAAAATTACCATCAAAAATCTGTTTGTTTTTACATTCCAGGTGAGGTATTCGAAGAAAAATTTCATTTTTCTTGCATTTTTCCACATCGCCTTCATGAAAGATCATGTATACAATTTCAGAGATCCATGTTGTGCCTGTTAAAATTAAACACACCCGAGTGTCTGATGATTTTGCATAGGTAGGTACTGGATTTAGAACTAAGAAGAGAGAAGATACCAGTATAATATTATCTGAGTAGCTCCATCAAAAACAAGCAATCCTTTCTCTAATATTTAATATTTTATCCCTCAAAAATATATTTCAAAAGTATGAATTCAAAGCACTATAGTAACACATGATCAGTGTGTCTATCTCTGTCCATAATGACTTCAGTTGTTACAAATAGGAAGCAAGGATATTTGAACAAGTGATGCACTAGTAACATATCTAAGTACTCTAGTCACAAATTTTACTTATAGTTCTTATACCTCTGTTTTGATTCTAGTTCAAAAAATATGGAAAATTGTAAGTTGCATTTCTGACCTTTGGCAGGTCTTAGAAAAATTAAAAACAAAAGTTCAATATTAATGAAAAAAATGTATGGTGTGTATGTGTGTGTGTGGGGTGTTGTGTGGTGTTTGTATGTGTTTGCATGTAGGGAGTATATGTTTGTGTAGGTTAATATACACAAGTGGATTTAAGTATATGTGTTTGTGGAGGTCCGAGGGTGATATTGGGAATCATCTTCGACCACCCTTCCATTTAATTGATGTAAAACTGGGTTTCTAATTCAATCCAGGGCATGCCATCAAGGCTAGTCTGGCTAATCTGCTTGCTTTTGGGACTCTTAGGCTCTACCTTCCAGGGTTGGCATTTTCACTTGAGATTTGGAGATCCAGAGTCAGACTTTTTGCTTGTGAGGTAAAAACTATAACCATTACCCATTTCCCCAAGCCTTTCTTAAGATATTGTAATGCCAGGAAGTCATATTTTAAAGAACTGTAAAGGAAGAATATATATCTTCAGTGTGCTGCCGATATTGCTCCTGCTGAAAAGTTTGTTAAGTGCCTGACAATTACAAGGCAAGAGAGCCGAAGCTTAACCAACTTTCTAGCACAACATAGAAACTTTGATTGATATACTTAACTTGGAATTCCTGTAACAGTCAGAAAGCTTAAAAGGGTCTATTAAGCAGAAAGGGGAAAAGAAGGAGGAAGAGTTAGGGTGAAGATTTTAAAGAAGATTCAAAGTACCACAGGTAGCAAGGTGAAAAGTAGGATAATGGAGAGAAATGCTTAATGAGAGGAAAAATAAGAAGATAGGGTGTAGAAAGCACTGAAGGAGTAACAAAAAGCACTAAAATTGTAAGATACAACTAAATCATTAGTATGGAAACCCTTTTTAGTATAAAAAATAATAAGAAAAAACATTCCCTATATGGATGATCACAGAATAAGGAAGATAGGATAAAACAAAAAAATGTTTTGTGATGCTCCAAGTGGAACCCAGAGGCAATTAAACACTCCAAGTAACAGGTATGTGATACTGCCTAATAAGTTGTTGGTCAGAGAGATCTCCAAGTACCACCCCCCTCTTAACGGTATAGGCTTCTGTCATTATTCTTGGTTGCCTTCCAGAAACTGACAGTAAGATCATGTTCCTGAAGATGCCACACACATGGATCTCAAGACACAGACAAAAACACCAGTTGTAACTGATCTGGAAGCTTCTTCCTCCTGAATAGCTCATACGGTATAGAAAGCTTCATAGAATCTACTGAAGGAGAAAAGCAGTCAACAGACTCTTCAATGTGTGAAAGCTACAAGTTTCAATAGAAATCATGCCAACTAAAGATGACCATTAGTGTTGCATGAATGTCAAGGGGATAATCGATAGCTTTCTGACTGAATTTAAGGCAGTGGTCATATTACTGCAAATGAAAACTAGAATAATAATCTATGAAAGGGAAGGGCATTGGCCCAAAAGGAATGAAAGCTATGAAGATTTAACTATAACTATAAATATAAAATCATCCTTTAAATAACAGTTATTGGAGGAACACTCAGCAGTCGATCTAGCTGCTTCTTTCTGCAATGAAAAGTGTTTATTATAGAAAACCACAGTAAAGTGCAGAAAATAAGTGAGTGCAGCCCTACATATGACATCTATGCCACCCCTATTCCAAGACTTAGTGAACATTAGGGAAGAAGGAGAAGTAAAACTAGAAGAGCCTGAAGTGGAGAGGGTTGTGGACAGACATTGTTTAATGGACATGACAGGGCTGTGGTGTTCATAACTCCACAGCAGCTGCATGTGGTTTGTACCATCAGCATTTCATTAGGGAAGGGGAAAGGTCTCAGGAGACTCCATGCCTCAATGGGAGACTAATGAGAGCTAATACATGGGAAGACATGGAAGATGCTTCCCTTAAGAGTATACCCACTGATATATGATTTATTCTCCAGCAAATACTTTGGCACATATCATCAAAAGCAAACAATGTGAAACTTAGTAGGCCACATAAATGAAAAAATTTGAAAATAGCAGGAAATCTGACAGGGTAGAGATGGATAATAGAGGGAAGAGGATAAAGGCTGGGATTGAGATTAAGATGTGAAAATATAAATTCATTATATTAATGCTTGAAACTTAAAGAACAAGAAAGTGACCAATATAAAATGCTAGCAGAAATGTATCATTCATTCATGTGGAATAAGCAAGAGTCCCAACACAAGAAATACAAGGTCTCTTTTTCTGTTGTGGACAGGACATCTTAGAACTGTATAATAGTCATGGAAAATTTAGAAGTAAAATACACAGATTTAAAACAAGTGCCTGAAGAGACGAGTGGGGTAAGCCAATAGCAGCTATAGTATGTCTTGCTTTTTATGGATTCACAGCTGTTTATTAACATTATTGAAAGATATTGACATACATTAAGCAAGGCAGCAGGATTATCAAAGAATGTGTTTAATTTTTTTATTATTTATTCAATTGTGCATGTATGGGTGTGTGCTCATGTGTGTCTGTGTGTCTGTAGAACCACGGATGAATTCGGGAACCACCATGGACCGCCTCTACCTCCTCCTTGTTTACTCCGCCCCGGGGTTCACAGGCTCTGCCCTACCAGAACCAGAAACGCAGGCTGCCCCTGCTTCCACCCGGGTGTCTATACGTGGGGTCTAGAATCCGAACTCAGGACCTTCTGCCTGCAAGGCAGATGCTTAACCCCTGAGCCACCTCTCCAGCCCAAAGAATGCTTTTAGAAGAAATTCTTTTATTCACAGAATAGGCATGTTAATACTGTAAAGAGCATGAGTGATCCAGTGAGATGATGACGGCACAGTATGACTACAAGACTAGGTGGGTAAAGCATTTAGATGAGTATGTTATCATTGCTCTGAATAAATGAAATGAGTCGAGAGAAATGGAGGAATAAATTTGAAGTTAGAGTTGACAAAGACATATTGCTTCTCACATTCACACAGACACACACACAGATATACATACATATAGTACGTATATACATATGCATGTGTATAGATATAAATTGTTTTGAGACAGGGTGTCTCAGATTGGTGTCAAATTCATAATTTTCCTGCCACTACCTACAAAGTGCTGGAATTACTGATGTACATGATGATACTCATGAGACATTTTTTAGTACCAAATGCAACATTCAGATAAAGAAAAGTAAGTTGAAATGTTCTAACTTTTTTTTTTTTATTATTCAATTGTGCGTGTGCTCGCAGGTTGTGTAGAACCACAGGCGAATTCGGGAACCACCATGGACCACCTCCACCTCCTCCTTGTTTACTCTGCCCCGGGATTCACAGGCTCCGCCCTACCAGGACCCCGCTTCCCCTCGGCGTCTATACGTGGGATCTAGGATCTGAACTCAGGACTTCCGCCTGCAAGGCAGAGGTTTAACCCCTGAGCCACCTCTCCAGCCCCAGAAATATTCTAACTTCTAAAGGAATATAATTATAAAGCTCCAAAACTATGCATATTAGTAGAAGATAATCAGAAATGAAGACATGAGATTTGTGGATGACTTAAAAGATGTTTTCTAATTAATACTAAAATATCTTTATGTCTATGAATAGATACATAAGGTTATAACATTTGGTAAACAAAAATATTTAAATATTCATTATAGAATATATAAAGTCATCTGAATGGTATGAACTAATTATACAATCAGAAATTCCATTTATCAGAGCCCTGTTGAAGTTATAGACAAGATTCCAAGAGTTTGAGATTGTGAAGTAGACCTATAATTTAATAAGTTTCAATATTTTTGTACCTAAATTATACAACTACCATTATTTAATGAACAAGAAACAAAAGTTTAATGCTAACAACTCAAGATGTGTTTATAATTTTTAGGTGAAAAAAATAAATTCATTAACAAAAAGACTTACCAGATCTGGGAAAAGTGGCAATAACAATATCATCTGGTCTTGCAAGAAATGTTTCAACATCATCCCAATATTTGATGAAGTCCTTATCCATTAAAATGCCATGTAACTCACCAAAAAAATCATGATAATCAGGTTTGGAAAGCTCCATCCCAAAGTGGTAACTTCAAAAAAGCAGATATGCTTTATAATTTCTTTGTACATCACCATTTTTTAAATGGCTTCTAATTCTATTAAGATATAAATCTATGGCAGATGTTTTAATTATGTATGTATTTAAATAATAAAGATCAATGGTCACATTTGAATATTATTGCTGGGTATTTAATTCACAACTTTCTTAGTTCCAAAATAGGAGTTAATAAACAGTAAATCAGCTTGTTAAAAAAAAAAAAAAACACTCCTGGCTTTCTGAAAAGAGACAGCTCTTGGTAGAAATGTATATAATAGACACTACTTTATCTATTTATTTTTGCTTGTGTGGTTATGGCTGTGTGAATGTATGGTTGTGGCAGTACATAAATGAGGGCACTTCCCGTGGAAACCCAAAGGTGACTTCAGAAATCGTCCTAGATTGTTCTGCCTCCTTATTGCTTTGTTCTGGGGTTGCCCAGAAATACAGGCCGCCTTTATGTCCATTAGCATTTTCACATGAGATCTCAGATCTGAACTCATGTCCTCTTGCTTGGGAGACAAAGGCTTTAATCCCTGAGGCATCTCTAGAGCCTAGATCCTACTTTCCATAATTTTTTGGTTCATGCGAGATATATTTGAGGAATTCACCCAAGCTTCAAAGAATTGACAAGTATCTTGTTGGGAGTGGTTGGTTCTTCAGTAAATGGTTGTCTATGTCAAATTGTCTCTTCATGGTTTTGTTTGGTCTTATAGGTAAAGAGGTAATATGACAGAGAGTCTCTTTGTTCCTTTTATATATTTTCATAGATTGCCCCAAACTATAACCCATGGATTTACTTTCTAGTAAATCCCTATTTTTTCCTTCAAATGCATTTTGAGTCAAATTTTTAAAATTCATTTCATAACTATATAGGTCATAATTATATAAGTTCAGAAACACCAATATAGAATGCCCAGAATGTGACTCCTGAACTTGATTAATTCTGAAATAATGTTTTCCTTCCTTTCTCTTATTCTTCCTTTTCTTTAAAATCCTATCTATATCACCCTCGCACTTGATTTTCATCCCGTGTGAATGCCTGCCTTACTTCTAGGCACTGTGGTAAATGCTGTGCAGAGTTTTCCAGGTCTTTTCTTTTCAACTTATCTGCCTATTAATACAGTAACTAAAAGTAGAAGTCATCTTATAAGTATTTCTGCCCTAACCCTAACACAAGTGACATACATAGATACTTAGAAATGTTTTCTACATTAAATTCTTATTCAATAATATTTTTTTAAAAAACTTTCAAAGAACTTCTAGATAAGGATAGTAATTTTCAAATCATGTACATGCCAATGATTTTCCAAAAATTTGTACTTTTGATATAGTATTTCCACTTAAAAACCACATTAGTATCTTTAAGTCCCTTTGTAGTTATTCACTATGTCTGGTCTGATACATTTCACACGAGTAAATACACAATGAAAAATTAGTCTGCATTTAAACTGTGTCTGGTCTGGTTTTTTTCTTCAAGGAAATAGGAAAAATGTCCAGTATCAATACTGTCAAGAAATGTGCAATGCTGTGATTTTATTATAAAAATACTTTGAGAATAGATTACTGTCTAATACAATATATAACTATTGACAAGTGAATATAAAGACTTTATCAATAAAACATAGCATCATACAGATATTATCATTCCTATATTTTAACAGCATTGTTTTACATGACCTAAATTTTATATTTTCTACATTTGAAATCTAACTGTTAATATTAATAGCCCAAAATACAACCTGTTCAGACGATCCTGTGGATGAAATGGAATAATCTAGTTTAGTATTCTTCAAATGACAACATGAGAGTTAAACTGCAAAAAAAAAAATAATAAAAGGGAACTACTTGTTCACTTGGAATGTTTCTGGTGAGCTTTTATTTCCACTGCCAGAGAAGGTGGAGACCAATATACAAGGCTTGACTCTGTGATGCAATGAATAGCAAAGATATGGACACAAGCTTGCAGAAAAGTCCCAGGGTCATGTTTATTCATACAGTGATGGATAGCTAGCTGTGTTGTAATGTTTTCTTTTTAATCTTTGCCTCAAGAATTCCATGGCTTGACAAAAAGATGATAGAAATAAAATGGGAAGTTCAGAGAGAGGTAGCATGGAGCCAAACAGGAGCTAATGTGGAATGAGAAAGTCTGTTATACATTCGCTACAAACAGTAACAAACCATAATCCAGAACTTCAGAGACTCTATATCAAACACCTAGAACTAGGCCAGCCTAATCTCTCCCCATCCTGAAGCTCAGGGAAATTTGCGGAAGAGGGAGCGGTAAGAGTGTAAGAGCACAAGAATGGAAGGATCAATGATATGCAAGATACTCCACACAAGTTAGGGCTGAAGCAATCATAATTGGATTTTGCATGCCCTGCGCAATGTCCAACACACTATTGACCCCACAAAGTCTAGCATTTGCTAAAAGCACCAAGATCCTTGGAGGCAAGGGATTGACAGCCAAAATAGTGTTCCTATGCTTAAGGGGAACAAAGGAAAGGGTTCAGGGAAATGCAACTGGGTCCTTGTATGTCATCGGAGAGGAGGACCCAGAGGAGAGTTTGGCATGCACATTAAAGGATTCTCCGGGGATTGGGGGAGGGGAAGCACTGGGGAATGGGGAGGGAGGGGTGAGGGGAGGGTGAACAGAGGAGTTGGGAGGGGGGAGGAGGAGGGAGGGAGGGAGGGAACTGTTGTACCTATTAAGCTTGTATGAGCGGAGATAATAAAAAATGTTTAAAAAAAAAGGCAAAATTGGTTTTCCAAAGATTAAACAAGAGGCACAGGAGGGAAAGGAGAACCTGAGAATATGAAGGAAAGGGAGCGCCATGGTACTCAATGAGGACTCACTTTCCTTGCACATTATACTGACCAAAAGTAATATTTTTTTCCACTTAAAACTCTTTACCTCTAACACTGAAACTAACAAGAATATAAACATGACTACTAAAGAACAAATAACCAATCCCCAACATCAGACATTGAGTTCAGAAATCTTGATCCTCTCTTTTCTTTTTTTTTTTAATTTTTTTATTATTATTATTATTTATTAAACTGTGTGCATATGCGTGTGTGTGTGTGTGTGTGTCTGTGTGTGTGTGTAGAACCACGGACGAATTCGCGAACCATCATGGACGCCTCCACCTCCTTCAGCCCCGGGATTCACAGGCTCCGCCCTACCAGGACCACAAGCGCAGGCCGCCCCCGCTTCCGCCTGGCGTCTATACGTGGGATCTGGGATCCGAACTCAGGACCTTCCGCCTGCAAGGCGGAGGCTTAACCCCTGAGCCACCTCTCCAGCCCCTTGATCCTCTCTTTTCTAAATGACAAGTTGTATAGTGAAGATCATTACCACAACTGTAAGAGAATAAGGAATGATTGCTCTAAGAGATTGTGCAGTCCATAGATGCTTTCACATTTCTCCACATCTGCTTTGGATTCAGTGGAGGACACACATTTTCCACTTCCATAAATATGTCAACCCAATCAGCTTTAATCTTGGTTACCTCTCATCTTTCACACGTTTCTAATTTCATCGCATTTCCCTTGAGAATCTTACAAGTTTGAGTATATTTCCAAGTGACCTTCAAATCATATGCATTTTTAAAATTAGTACTCATGCCAATATGCTGTTATTATCTCCTTTTTCATTTTTATTTTTAACCAATACATGTTTTTAAACCAGGATCACACTTTGCCATTACACATGGCCTGTCATATAAGAAGCTAAGTATTGGATATTTACTTGCTGAATGAGTTTTGCTGGTATATGAAACATGCTGGCTTAAGGGGATAGTAATCGTTATAGAAGTAAATACTCTTTAGCCTTCCCAAATAAAAGCAGTTCTTTCTGAGAAACTTGAATTGTTCAACATCTTCAGTCTGTCTTCCCTGTATTTTGTGTCTGGCCACTGTTAAACTTCATGAATTTACAAGTTTTAAAATTTAATGTAGGTGGAATTACATATTGTGTATCTTTTCTAGATTATATTATGTGACATAGACTTAAATAAGATTTCAAAATTTTTTGTGTTTTGATGAGTCAATTTTTTCTTCCTTTTTATTAAGTAATATCCTATGTTTATATTCTAAGTTTTTTTAACTATCAATGTACACCTTGTTTTATTATACATGTTTTTATATTACCAAAATAATCTTCTATAAGTCTTAATTATGTTTCATATTGCTATACTTAATTAGAAACACTTTTAATGGTATAAACCGGAAGAGAACATAAAGTAGGGGTAAGGCGGTACAAAGGAGGATTCTAAAAGAGAAGAGGTGAAAGAGCACAGATGGTAAGAAGGTGGAAAAGGATATAATGCTGGAAAACTTTAAGGAAGGGGAGAATAGGGAGATAGGTTGAGGAAGTAAAAATTAGTCCTAAAGACAGTCAGAAACAAACTTTCTATATTACAAGTCTATTAAAAATGTAGTTTAAAACCATAATGTACACAGGGGGACACATGGGTAGAAAAGAGAATATAGAAACTTCTCTAATATATTCCTACCAGAAACCATACAATATCAAACAAAATTCCAGATACCATGTATTAGTAACTCCTAATGAGCTGTTGGTCAGAAAGCCCTCTAATGCCATCAAAACAATGTATGTATCTGCCTTTGCTTTTGGCTGACTTCAAAAACCTGACAGTAAAACTTGTTGAAGACACTGCACAGGAGGAAGACAGGACATGGAAAGGACAAATTGGAATGAATCTGGTAACTTTTCCCTTGCTTCTCAGCTTTCATAGTGTCAGAAGGCATGATACAGGTTGCAATTGGATAAAAGTAATCAATTGGCTTACCTAGCCATAAATGCTGCAAGCTACAATAACAACCATTCTAGCAAGAAATAACAATAGATGCAATAGTGGCATATATGTGATAGTAACTATGTTTTCTAATTAGATTTAAGGCCCGGTTTTCGGTAGGGAACACATGCCTGGTAGTGTAAATCAAGCCCAAGACTCATGGAATAGGAAACCATAGGCCCTAGGTGGAAACAAAACCAGTGGACCACACAGACAAGACATGAAAGTAGAAGAAAGACTGGTTAGAAAGAAGAGTATATGAAGCAATAGCAGATGGGATTGGGTAGTCAGATCTGAAAACACATAAATTCATTGTATTTAAGTATGAAAGTGTCAAAGAATAAAAAAATAAATAATAAGGAAATGAATATAGTGATAATGTTATTAAAATATTGAAAAGTTTTGCAGCTGAGACTGCCACTAATGCAGTTTGATTTAAGAAGCAGTTATTTGCTTAGGAAGATGGTTCAGGGATAAAAGCTTCTTTGCCATGCAAGCAATAGGACCTGAGTTAAGATCTCCTGGTCCCATGATAAATGTTTGCTAGTGACTATCTGTTTTACCAGCCCCAGAGGTGCAACTTGGGAAACTCCAGAAGAAAGACTATGGAGATATAAGTAGCTAGAGCAATGTAACATGATTTACAATGTCATTTTTCGGCTTCCACTGATACATACAGAAGTACCTTTTTGCACACATACAAGAAATTACATTGATACAAGAGACAGAGAGAACAGGAAAAGAGGGGGAGGAGGAAGAAGAGGACTAGGAAGAGAAGGAGGAGAAAGAGGAAGAAGAGCATGAGAGAGAGAGAGAGAAGTAGTTAGTGAAATGTCTGAAATGAAATCTGAAAAATAAAGAATTAAAGCCACATCAATTTATTTTTGTGGTTGTAGCATGTATAATATGTAAATGTTCAGAGGGATTAGTGGAAATTGAATGACAAATTTGAAATAATATTGATTGTATCTTTATACTGTCAAAAAAATAGTCATTAGAGCTTGATAGCTAAAGGGTTAAGACTTTGCCTCACAAGCAGAAGGACTTGAGTTGGGATACCAGGTCCATGTAAAACTGCCAGGTTGAAAGTGCTGTGACCTGTACTTCAGGCCATGGTGGGTGGAGCTTGGAAACTCCAAAACAAAGCAAAAAGAAGGTAGAAGCAATCCAGGAGGATTCCTGAAGTCACCCTTGATCCTCCATAGGGACACACAGTGTACACACACACACACACACACACACACACACACACACACACACTAAACAAATAAAGGTGAAAAAAATAGCCATTAGTAGGTCATATTTGTTCCTACTGTGATGACATAAATTGGATTGTTTCATTTGGGCTTTCTATCTAATAAACAACCTCAAGATCTACAGGAACAGCTGCATTACAATGCTCACAACTTCTGAGAGTTAGGAATATATGAAAAACAAAGAATGGTACGTCTATATGTTTCATTGTCTGAGACTATTTTCTGAGCCTCAAATTGCTAGAAATAACTAGAATACACCTTGTTAAACACCATGCACACACACATATATACACACACACACACACGCATCACAAGATGTTTCATGAGAATTTGTTTCAACCGACATTTATTCAAGCCAGAAAGATTTTGCCTTACTTACCTTTGCTTACCTAAAGACATTGGGTTGACATAATTGTCAAAATTATTAGCATTGGCAATTCCAAAACAAAAGTAACATAAAACTCTGAAAGTCACTGAATATGCTTTACTCTGTAGTATCAAATATTAAACTGAGACTTCATTCTTTATATAAAAGAAAATCTCATTAATTTGCAAATTTCAATTTAATTTTATTGAATCCAATAATTCATATGTATATCAAGGATTTGCTTTAAGATTATTTTTTATGATTTATTAACAGTGAATATTTGATTTATATATATAAGTGAAAATTGATTTATATACCTGGGTGAAAATTTCTGATTAAAAATGTGATAAGTAGGAAAGGTTTATGAAGCCATCATTGCTTATAAATCAAATAAATAATGGTCCCATGTACATGTCATGATATTTAGAAAATAGGAGGTGACCTTTGATACCAATCAGGATGCAGCCAAGGGGAGTACAGGGAAAGCAAAACTGAAAACAGCGAACCATAATTCAGAACACTAAAGACCCCACATTAATCACCTGAAACCAGACTAGCCAAATCTCCATTCTTTTTTTTAATTTCTTTTATTATTACTATTATTTATTCAACTGTGTGCATATGCGTGTGTATGTGCGCGCGCGTGTGTCTCTGTGTGTGTGTGTGTGTGTCTGTGTATTTGTAGAACCACGGACAAATTCGCGAACCACCATGGACGCCTCCACCTCCTTCTGCCCCAGGATTCACAGGCTCCGTTCTACCAGGACCAGAAGCGCAGGCCGCCCCCCGCTTCTGCCTGGCGTCTATACGTGGGATCTGGGATCCGAACTCAGGACCTTCCGCCTGCAAGGCAGAGGCTTAACCCCTGAGCCACCTCTCCAGCCCGCCAAATTTCCATTCTAAAGCTCAAGGAACCTTCCGGAAGAGGGGACAGCAAGATTGTAATAGCCTAAAGATGGGAAGGACCAATGATATGCAAGATACTCCACTTATGTTCGGGCTATAGCAGCCAGGACTGGACTTTGCCTGACATACACAATGGCTGACATGTCAAGTGACACCAAAAGTCTAGCATGGATCACAGGGGAAAAGACTTCAGGCAGTAGGATCCTTAGAGGCAAGGGATTAAACTGTCATAATAGGGTTCCTAAAGAGGAATCCAAGAAGGGGCAGACTATGCCACTATGTCTTAAACCCTCACTAAGGTGGAAGAATCAGAGGGAGGAAATCATTTTCCAGGAAAAGAATGAGAATTCAGACATCTGTCAGGAACCTCATAAGTAATGGTGATTTTTTTCCTTCCCATTTTTAAATCATATTTTTAAACAGAAAATGGTAAAGGGACTTTTTGATATTTGCTCTTTTCAGAAAAAAAGTATAAGGCAAAATTCACCATTGTAATATCACAGAAGTACTAAGATATTGAGGTAAGGAATGAAATGTTTGTTTTCTGTTGCTCTTGAACTTCTCACTTTCCTTTGAGAGCAGTGAATAACATAGGATAGTGAGTTTTAGCAGAATTCACAGACTTGTTGGTTTGCTTATGTTGAACTGAGTGGAATAAGGCAATTATTTTATCTATTGTTCCTAATACAAAAGAAAATTCTTATTAATTCCTTTTGGTAAACAGCATGAACAAAACATTAAGATATGTTTAAGTCTACTTGTAGATAGAGAAGCAACATGTGTTATTTCGACATGTTTAAAAGGAACATTTTGGCTGAATAATACTGAGGTATTAGTAAACAGTCTGATTCATTATCTTTATCAGCAACCTGGGAAGAACACACTGCTTTCTTTGCCTAGGACTTATCTGGATATTTTGCGCAATTAAGGAACAACTCAAGCAAATTCTAGGGTGAGTTGGTCAAGCTTGCCAAAGTTTGTAAGTTTGGAATCTCTAATGATCAGCACTTATCACAACCTGGTTTGTGAGTCTTGGTGCAGAACCATGATGAAATGATTTAGAGTTTCCACTCTAGCTTTAGAGAAGATTTTAATTGAAATCCTAGATCTGTCATTTAATCAATGTGATGTGGAGCAACTTATTTAACTTTTAAAAAGTTGTTTATTGAAAATGTCTCTTACTTCCTTGGTTAGGTTTATGCCAAGATATTTCATTTTTTTAGGGGCTATAGTAAATGGGATTGTTTCTCTCAGGGCTTTTTTACTTCTTTCATTCTGGGCATATAGGAAGGCCACTGATTTTTGTACATTTATTTTGTGTCCTGCCACCCTGCTGAACTTCTGTATTAGTTCCAGGAGCTTTCTGGTGAAGTTTTTGGAATCAGTTAGGTATAAAAACATGTCATCAGCAAGTAGAGATAACTTGACTTCTTCCTTGCTGATTTGAATCCCTTTTATGTCCCTTTCTTGTCTTATGCCTTCAGCTTAGACTTCAAGTACAATATTGAATAGAAGTGGTGAGAGTGGACAGCTTTGTCTAGTTCCTGATCAAAGTGGGAATGCTTCAAGTTTTTCCCCATTGAGTATAATCCTTACTGTTGTCTTGTTGTATACATCTTTTATTATGTTGATGAAGGTTCCTTCCATTCCAATCTTCTCTAGGGTTTTGATCATAAAGGGCTGTTGGATCTTGTCAAAAGCTTTTTCTGCATCTATTGAGAGTATCATGTGGTCTTGGATTTTGGACTGGTTTATATGGTGAATTACATTTACTGATTTGCATTATGTTGAACCAACCTTGTGTGCCTGGGATAAAGCCTACTTGATCCCCGCGAATGATCTTTTTGATATGTTTTTGAATCCGATTTGCTAAGACTTTATTAAAAATCTTTGCATCTGTGTTCATCAGAGGACCTATAGTTTTGTTTTTTAAGTGTATCTTTATTAGGTTTTGGGATTAAGACGATATTAGCTTCATAGAAAGAATTTGGTAGTGTTCCTTCCTTTGCTATTTGATGGAACAGTTTAAGGAGTATTGTTGTTATTAGCTCCTTAAATGTCTAGTAGAACTCAGTGCTGAATCCATCTAGTGCAGGATATTTTTTGGTGGGAAGATTTGAGATTACTTCATTGATTTCTACTCAGCCATCAAAAATGATGAATAAATGAAATTTGCTGGGAAATGGATGGAATTAGAAACAATTATATTGAGTGAAGTATCCCAGACACAGAAAATTAAGCACCGTATGTACTCCCTAATAAGTGGATCCTAGTACCAAACTCACTTAGAGACACACTCAAAGATAAATCTCTGTAATACCTACAGTAATTACAAAGATTATAAACAGGAGGGAAGGGGAAGGGCCACACCATAAACAAGGAGAGCAGAGAAAGTTACAGCAGAGAAAATAAACCACTATCAAGGACTGGAAGTAAGTAATGAGACACTTGGTTAAGTCACAGACTTTCATTCCTGATCATTTGCAACTGATGGGGTATGATCTCATCAGAAGGGAAGAGCATATAGTCTGGCAGATAGAAGGTAACCATTGTGCAAATGGGAGACCGACCCCCCACACTCACCATGGTCTCCTACTTTTATTCCATCTACCTTTGAATATTCTCTTATAATAAGAGTCTATTTTAACAGCTTTTTATCTCTGGCCAGGGGGTGATATCAAAACCCATCAGGATGAAGCCAAGGGCATTGCAGGAGCAGCAAAACTAAAAAAAAAAAAAAAAAAAAAAAAAAAAAAAAAAAAAAAAGTCAACAAACCATGGTTCAGAACATCAGAGACTCTATATCAACCACCTGGAACCAGGCCAGCCTAATCTCTCCCCATCCTGAAGCTCAGGGAAATTTGGGGAAGAGGGGTCAATATTGAAGAGGGGTCAATAAGATTGTAAGAGCACAAGGATGGGGAGGAGTAATGAATGATATGCAAGATACTCCACACAAGTTAGGTCCAAAGCAATCATAATAAGACTTTGTATGACCTGTGCAATAACTAACACATTATTGACTCCTCAAAGTCTAGCATGGACTAAAGATACTGGGATCCTTAGAAGCTAGGGATTAACAGCCACAATAGTGTTCCTGTACTTATGGACAACACAAGAAAGTGTTCTAGGAAATGCCACTGAGTCCTTACACCTGGTCAGAGAGGAGGGCCCAGAGGAAAGTTTGACATACACATTAAAGGATGCTCCAGGGATGGGGCGAAGAGGCACTGGGAGATAGGGAGGGAGGAGGGGGGAAAGGAAGGGGAAAAGGGGGAAGGGAGCTAGACAGTCCAGGGAGGGGTGGAGGAGAGGGGACCCGTGTACCTATTAAGTTTGTATGAATGGAAATAAATAAATTAATTAATTATTTTGAAAAAAAGTTGTTTATTGAAGGTTTTATTTGAAAACAGATTATGGAATTTCTAGGAATTAAATGAAAATGTATGTTCAAAAATGTTATCACTACTCTTCAAGGAGTAAATTTCCTTAGAATTTCTTTTGAGCGAAATGGTTATTACGAAATTCCAGGCTTAAGAAATTTTTAAAGTATCAATCATGTAGTAAGTAGACATTCCTCATCAAAGACTCATCATTAATTGGAAAATACGGACAGAGAGGTTATACATCATTTTAGGCTAGCTTTTTGAATACGCAAGACAATCTATCCTAACAGTATCCAAAATCTCTTTTCACTGGACTAAGGAGAAGATAAAGCCGTGTGGAGACAGAGGAAAGGCCAGGATGTGAGGAAAAAAAAATTGTTCCTCGTGGTGTTTCATTTGAATTTCCAGTTTTTTCCTACAGTTACACACTCCACTTAACCTTGCATTATTTTTTGATACTTGGAAGCAGCACAAACTATTGAGATATTTTAATTTAGTAATTATTGGATTGCTCTCGACTTTGACTTGGTATATTTTATTGCTACTAATGTAATTAGTAATGATGTAATAATATAATTGCTATTTATGCTGCTTTTACTAATATCAAAAAAACACTCCCTTGAGAAATACATGGAATGTAAGTGTAAAAGCATATGTATTGTATGTATATTATATGTATATATTCAAGTGAATTTTCTTACTTTCTATGGCAATATAATATTATTCATATGACATTAGTTTTTACAATAATGTAAATATTGACATACACCAAATGTGCATGTTATATACTTTTTTTCATTATGTAGACTTAAGGCCATTTAGGGACACTTTTACATATGAGAAACAGCAGAAGCAATTATATTTCATATGGCATATAAAATCTAATGGTCACTGTAATTCATTTCCCTGGACATATTATGTGTCAACAATATATAAATATTTATCTCACCATTCCTTAGCAATTTTCACATCCAATTTGTATTTGTTCTATAGTTTCGACCTGAAAAGTTCTTCAAAGATCATGTGCCAAAGTGTTCAGTTTTTGACACTATTGGAAGGTGGTAGAAACTTTAAGTGGAACTGGAATTTGCAAAAAAAGAAAAAAAGAAATGGAGCTCAATAGGATGAAGTTAAGTGTGTGAGGGCATTCCCTTTGAGTGTGACTGACCACAGCTTTCTCCCTTACCCTCCCCCCCTCAGTTTGCACTCACATGAAGTTAGCTCCATTTCTGTCTTATGATTCTGCCATTGATTTAAAGCAAGAAAGTAAATGACCATTGAATGTAACCTGTAAAGGTGACCCAACACAAAACTGCCATCCTTGTTGCTTGATATTGTCATTTATGTGGTCATATACATGTTCATAATTTATTTTTTGGCAATGGACAGCAGGTAGTCTTCAAGACACCAATCATTGAGGAGTATAAAGAAAAATTATCTATAATATCCTTTTGTTTGTCCTACTAGGTTACCCTATCATAGGTGATTAATGTTATTTTAAATATTTTTTTATTTCCACTCATACAAACTTAACAGGTACACCGGTCCCCTCCCTTCCTCCAACTTCCCACCTCCCTGTGCTCCCCTCCCCTCCCTCTCCCTTCCCATCCCCCAATGCCTTCCCCTCCCATCCCCAGAGCATCCTTTAATGTGGATGCCAAACTCTCCTCTGGGTCCTCCTCTCCGATGAGGTGCAAGGACCCAGTAGCTTTTCCCTGAACCCTTTCCTGTGTTCCCCTTAAGCATAGGAACATTACTATGGCTGTCAATCCCTTGCCTCCAAGGATCCTAGTGCCTTTAGCAAATGCTAGACTTTGTGGGGTCAATAGTGTGTTGGGCATTGTGCAAGGCATGCAAAGTCCAGTTATGATTGCTTCGGCCCTAACTTATGTGGAGTATCTTGTATACATTACTCCTCCCATCCTTGTGCTCTTACAATCTTACCGCCCCCTCTTCCGCAAATTTTCCTGAGCTTCAGGATGGGGAGAGATTAGGCTGGCCTAGTTCCATGTGGTTGATGTAGAGTCTCTGAAGTTCTGGATTATGATTTGTTGATTTTTTTTTCCAGTTTTGCTGCTCCTGCAATGCTCTTCACTCCATCCTGATGGGTATTGGATGTCACCCCTTGGCCAGAGATAGTAAATATTTTTAATACATTTAGCCTGGTGAGATTTTCAATCTGTAAGGTCATGCCTTGAGTGCTTTTTTTTTTTTTTTTTTTTTTTTTTGGAAACTTGCAACAGTATCTTGAAAACTGTGCATATTCAGAAGATGAGGCCTGACTGTCTGAAGAACATTAGGGACAAGACTTTGAAGGCTACCCCTGCTCCAAGTTCAGCTTGTATTTTTTGCCTTCTGATCCACCATTTCTTGAACAAGTGTTACTAATGTATGTTTCCACTGCAATAGACCTAGACTCTCCTCTTTGCCTTCCTTACTATGATTTACTTACTAAACATGCTAAAACTGTACTTGGATGATTCTTACATAATTAAAAACACTTTGGTTTTTTACCTAATATTTAGGTATTATGTTCCTATGTGTCTTGGTTTTGTGAATTTATAAAAAATTCCCATTATAAGTTAGCAAAAACAAAAAACAAATTTGAATAAAAATGTCAACTATAAATAAGCAAGAAAATATATATTTTTTAATTTTTTATTATTATTAATTCAACTGTGTGCATATGCATGTGTGTGTGTGTGTGTGTGTGTCTGTGTAGAACCACGGACGAGTTCGCGAACCACATGGACGCCTCCACCTCCTTCTGCCCCGGGATTCACAGGCTCCGCTCTACCAGGACCAGAAGCGCAGGCCGCCCCCGCTTCCGCCTGGTGTCTATACGTGGGATCTGGGATCCGAACTCAGGACCTTCCTCCTTAGCAAGGCGGAGGCTTAACCCCTGAGCCACCTCTCCAGCCCCAAGAAAATATTTTTATTGAAGGGGTTTATCTAAAAATAGTTTTCAAAACAGATGATTTGTGCAGATTCAGCCAAGACCAAGTGAAGTGATATACATAGTCACCTTATAATATTCCTCAGTAAGAAGACTCTAGAACTCTTCTTCAGACAGATACTAATGAAATCCAGTGAGAACTGACAAAAAGTACCACATGAAGAGTCTTATATGCTGTTATTCACTTTGTATAGTATTTTGAAACAGAATAAATAATAAGCGGGAAGCAGACCTAGTATGTATGGTGTTTGTCTCATTAGCAAATTTTTATTCATTATGAAGAATTTATTATAAATAATTATTCCTACAAGAATTTCTTCTTCCTATGAGAAACCATATAATCCTTCAGTTGGTTTCATCTTATCTTACTTCTTTAAGTGCCATAATGATATCCTATGGTTATACACTTTCATCCTATGATTCTCTTATCACCATTGGATTTATATCAATTTATTCATATGCCTTGACCTGGTTCCCTGAATCATCCTTTTTGACATTGTGCAAGCTAGTTGGAGAGGGGGAAAAGTTTGCATCTCTGCTTCAGTTTGTTTTCCTCCATGTTTCTTATGTGTGGTGTCTTCAATAGCAAGGTCTTTCTATCAGGTTCTGTAAGGCAAGCCAGGACAATGCCAAATTCCCATATTGTCCTCACCATGGTCACTTGAATACCACTGAACCATGAGCTGCATTACTGACAGAACATTGTCCCGCTAGAAATTTTAAATAATTAGTAATCACTAGAAAATTCTCTTCCTTCCAGCTCTTCCCTTGTTTGCTGTCAGATTTGGCCAAGCTTCAATAATGAAGAAAGAAAGAAAGAAGGAAGGAAGGAAGGGAGGGAGGAAGGGAAGGAGGGAGAGGGAGGGAGGGAGGGAGGGAGGGAGGGAGGGAGGGGGAAGGAAGGAAGGAAGGAAGGAAGGAAGGAAGGAAGGAAGGAAGGAAGGAAGAAGGATGAGATAGAGAGAGAGAGAGAGGAGAGATAGAGAGAGAGAGCTAGATAGAGAAAGAAAGAAAGAAGAATAAAGAAAGAAAGAAAGAAAGAAAGAAAGAAAGAAAGAAAGAAAGAAAGAAAGAAAGAAAGAAAGAAAGAAAGAAAAAGACCCTTCCCTCAACTCCGTGGCCCATCCAGCCGGGCCTCAGGGCGTGACCTAGGTAAGCTCCATCCACGCCCACCCCCAGAACCCCAGGCCGCCCAAGGGACCCAGCTCCTCCCACCATCCAGCCAGAGCCACACCGGGCCTGGGAGGAGGAGGACACCCCCTCTGCGACCGGGCCCCACCCCCAGGTCCCCCAGGTTAAATAGCGCCCCGCCGAAGCCCCATCCTCCCTTCCCCCACTCCGCTGCCCAGGACGCATGGGGTCCAGCCTGGACTCACCTCGACCTAAGTAAGCTCCGTCTCCGCCCACCCCCGAAACCCCAGGCCAGATAATTCAGTTTAGTGAAAAATGAACAGAAATTGAAAGGAGATATTAGGAGTTAAAACGACAATGCCAAAGTCAAAGTGCAAATCCATGAGAAACAACACTCAAGCAAACAAATCTCTCACTGAAGGAATTAATCCCATAATGTTAGACCCCAACCAGAACAAACCCATGGAAAATGGCCAAGAAAGCCTGACCCAGGATAACGATTTTCAAAATATGATCATTACTATGTTCAATACTATGAAAGAGGAAATCCGGAAGGAATTAAATAATCGAATAAATTGCTTTGAAGAGGAGCACAACAGACACGTAGAGGAGTTGAGAAAAACAGTGCAAGAAACAAAAACTGGCATAGAGCAGTTAAAGCAGACTCAAGCAGAGTTTAAAACTGAGCTAAAAGACAAGTTATCTTCAACCCAGAACTCCACAGAGAGTCTTATCAGCGGAACTAAGGAAGCAGAAAACAGAATCTCAGATCTTGAAGATAAAGTGGGAGTATTAACCAGCTCAATGGAAGAGGTTGTTAAAGCCAAAAAGATACTTGAGAGAAATATTCAAGAGATATGGGACACCTTGAAGAAAAGCCTAACATGCGTATTCATGGAATACTAGAGCAAGAATCTCAAAATACCACCCCTGAGGAAATTTTTCAAACGATCATCAAGGAAAACTTTCCTCATCTAAAAAAACAGAGGCCCATACATATACAAGAGGCATTCCGCACCCCAAATAGATATGACCAAAACAGAAGCTCGCCACAGCAAATAATAGTCAAAATACTCCACATTTAAGATAAAGAACTGGTGCTGAGAGCCTCAAGGGAGAAAAAACAAGTCACTTTTAAAGGTAAACCTATTAAAATAACAAATGACCATGTCCACCAAACCAGGCCTTCAAAAAATGCTAGAAATGATACTCAAGCGTGAAGAAAAAAACAGGCATATCCAGGAGAACAGAAGGCAAGTATAACACCATTAAAAGCAAAGCAATATACTTATAAAAACTACTAAACATAATAAATGTCTGGAATTAAAAATAGTTTCTTCATTATAACACTAAATGTTAATGGAATTAACTCACAAATCAAGAGAAACAGATGACAAATTTGGATTAAAAATCACAATCCATCAATCTGCTGCCTGCAGGAAACCCATCTCACCACAAAAGATAGAAATGCCCTAAAAATAAAAGGCTGGTCAACAATTCTACAAGCTAATGGAAGCAGAAAACAGGCAGGGATAGCCATTATGATATCAGACAAAGTGGACTTCAAACCAAAGAAAATTATAAGAGACACGGATGCATATTACATTTTAGTCACAGGTACAATTCACCAGGAAGACTTCACAATACTGAACATATATGCACCCAAAACGGGCCCCTCAACATTCATTAAGAAAACCCTACAGCGTCTAAAGCACAAATCAACCCCCAAATGATAATTCTTGGGGACTTCAACACCACCCTATCAAAATGGGATAGATCAACAGGTCAAAAGCTTAACAGAGACACTTTGGACCTTAATCAAACCCTTAAAGAAATGCACCTTACAGATCTCTATGGAATTTTTTCATCCACGCACCAAAGAATACACATTTTTCTCAGCAGCACACGGAACTTTCTCCAAAATAGATCATATACTGGTCCACAAAATGAATCTACACATATACAAAAAAGTTGAAATTCTAACCTGAGCCCTGTCAGACAACCATGGCCTAAAGCTGGACATCCACAACACAACAAACAAGAGAAATTACACTAACTTCTGGAAACTTAACATTATGATGCTGAATGAGAACTGGATTCAGGAAGAAATTAAAAAGGAAACTCAAGATTTCCTGAAAGTGAATGATAATGAAAATACAACTTACCAAAATCTCTGGGACACAATGAAAGCTGTTCTAAGAGGTAAGTTCATAGCTCTTAATGCCTACATCAAAAAAATGGAAACATCAGAAATAAACAACTTAACAATGCAGCTTAAAGCTTTAGAGAAACTAAAGCAATCTGATCCCAAAAGTAGTAGAAGAGAGGAGATTAGCAAAATAAGGGGAGAAATATCTGAAATCGAGATTAAGAAAACGATAGAAAAAATCAACCAGTCAAAAAGCTGGTTCTTTGAAAAAATCAATAAGATTGATACACCCCTAGCTAAATTAACCAAAACCAAGAGAGAGAAAACCCAAATTAACAAAATTAGAAATGAACATGGAGTTATCACTACTGATACCCAAGAAATCCAGAGAATTATAACATCATATTTCAAAAACTTATACTCTGTGAAGTTTGACAACACAAAAGAGATGGATGAATTTCTAAGTAAACACAATTTACCTAAATTGAATCAGGAAGTTGTGAATTATTTAAATAGTCCTATAACATATAAGGAAATTGAAGAAGTAATCTCAAATATTCCCACCAAAAAATGTCCTGGACCAGATGGATTCAGCAGAATTCTACCAGACATTTAAGGAGTTAATAACACCTTAAACTGTTCCATCAAATAGCAAAGGAAGGAACACTACCAAATTCCTTCTATGAAGCTAATATTGTCTTAATCCCAAAACCTAATAAAGATTCACTTAAAAAAGAAAATTATAGGCTGATCTCTCTGATGAACACAGACGCAAAGATTCTCAACAAAGTCTTAGCAAATCGGATTCAAAAACACATTAAAAAGATTATTCACGGGGACCAAGTAGGCTTCATCCCCAGCTCACAAGGTTGGTTCAACTTACGCAAATCAATAAATGTAATTCATCATGTAAACCAGTCCAAAGTCCAAGACCACATGATACTCTCGATAAATGCAAAAAAAGCTTTTGACAAGATCTAACAGCCTTTTATGATCAAAATGCTAGAGACAGTAGGAATGGAAGGAACCTTTATCAATATAATAAAAGCTGCATACAACAAGCCCACAGCAAGGATTATGCTCAATGGGGAACAACTGGAAGCATTCCCACTTTGATCAGGAACTAGACAAGGCTGTCCACTCTCACCACTTCTATTCAATATTGTACTTGAAGTCTTAGCTGAAGCCATAAGACAAGAAAGGGACATAAGAGGGATTCAAATCGCCAAGGAAGAAGTCAAGCTATCCCTATTTGCAGATGACATGATCTTATACCTGAGTGATCTCAAAAACTCCACCAGGAAGCTCCTGGAACTAATTGAGAAGTTCAGCAGGGTGTCAGGATACAAAATAAATGTGCAAAAATCAGAGGCCTTCCTATATGCCTACAATGAAAGAAGTGAAAAAGCCTTGAGAAAAACAATCCCATTTACTATAGCCCCTAAAAAAATGAAATACCTTGGTATAAACCTAACTAAGGAGGTAAAAGACCTTTACAATGAAAACTTTAAAACCCTAAAGAAAGAAATAGCAGAAGACACCAGAAGGTGGAAAGACCTCCCTTGTTCCTGGATTGGCAGAATCAACATCGTAAAAATGACCATCCTACCAAAGGCAGTATTCAAATTCAATGTTATACCAATTAAAATCCCATAGCAATTCTTCAAAGAAGTTGACCAAACAATCTCAAAGTTCATATGGAGGCACAAAAGACCCAGGATAGCAAAAACAATCCTGAGTAACAAAAACACTGCTGGAGGTATTACCATACCAAACCTAAGTCTATACTACAAATCCATAGTTATAAAGACAGCCTGGTACTGGCTCGAAAATAGACACACAGATCAATGGATAAGGGTTGAAGACCCAGATATAAGCCCACAAAATTACAGCCATTTGCCCTTTGACAAAGGGGCCCAAAGTATCCAATGGAAAAAGAACAGCATCTTCAACAAACGGTGCTGGCAAAACTGGATCTCCACATGCAGAAGATTAAAGCTGGACCCGTACTTGTCTCCATGTACAAGACTTAATTCCAAATGGGTCAAGGACCTTGATATCAGGCCAGAGACTTTAAAAACCATAGTTGAAAGGATAGGGAACTCCCTCAAGCTGATTGTGCTAGGCCAACATTTCCTAAACAGACATCCAATGGCACAGTCACTGCTACCAACTCTGAACAGTTGTGATATTGTGAAATTAAAGAGCTTCTGTTCAGATAAAGAGATTGTAACACGAGCTCAAAGGCAACCCACAGAATGGGAGAAAGTCTTCACTAACCACACATCTGATAGAGCTCTGCTGTCCAGAGTGCACAAAGAACTTAGAAAACTAAACACCAAGGAAACCACTGGCCCAATTAAAAAATGGGCCCTGGAACTTAAAAGAAACTTTACCAGGGATGAAATTAAAATGTCTAACAAATATCTTAAAAAATGCTCCACTTCCTTAGCCATCAGGGAATGCAAATCAAAACTTCCCTGAGATATCATCTCACCCTGGTCACGATGGCAAAAATCCACAATACAAACAACAACAAATTCTGGACAGGATGTTGAGAGAGGGGAACTCTCCTACATTGCTGGTTGGAATGAAGGCTCATACAGCCACTCTGGCTAACCGTCTGGAGATTCTTAAAGAAATTAAAGATTGAAATGCCATGAATTACTGGAATTTCCCGGGAAATGTATGTCATTAAAAACAATTATATTAAGTGAAGTATCCCAAACCCAGAAAATTATGCGCCGTATGTACTCCCTAATAGGTGGCTCCTAGTACCAAACCCACCCAGCCCACTTTGAGACACTTATAGATAAATCTTTGTATTACCTACAGTAATTGCAAGGATTTTGAATAGGAGGGATGGGGTTGGAGGGCCACACCAGAAACAAGGAGAGAAGTGACTATGTTACAGTAGAGAAAATAGGCCTCCATCAAGGACTGCAAGTAAGTAATGTGACACCTGGTTAAGTTCACAGATGTTCGTTCCTGATCATTTACAACTAAGGGGGTGTGATCTCACCAGAAGGGGAGGGCATATAGTCTGGCAGATAAAAAGTAACCAGTTTGCAAATGGGTAATTGACCCCTCCCTCACTGAGGTTTCCTACTTTTATTACATCTATCCTTGAATGTGCTTTTATAATAAGACTCCAGTTTAACAGCTTTTTGTCTCTGGCCAGGGGGTGATATACAGTGCCCAGCAGGATGGAGCAAAGGGCATTACAGGAGCAGCAAAACTGCAAAAGAAAATCAACAAACCACAATCCAGAACTTCAGAGACTCTATATCAACCACCTAGAACTAGGCCAGACTAATCTCTCCCCATCCTGAAGCTCAGGGACATTTGCGGAAGAGGGGGCGGTAAGAGTGTAAGAGCAAAAGGATGGGATGAGCAATGATTTGCAAGATACTCCACACAAGTTAAGGGCCGAAGCAATCATAATTGGACTTTGCATGCCCTGCGCAATGTCCAACACACTATTGACCTCACAAAGTCTAGCATCCGCTAAAGGCACCAAGATCCTTGGAAGCAAGGGATTGGCAGCCACAGCAGTGTTCCTATGCTTAAAGGGAACATGGGAAAGGGTTCAGGGAAAGGCCACTGGGTCCTTGTACATCAGAGAGTAGGGCCCATAGGAGAATCAGGCATGCACAAGAAAGGACTCTCTGGGAATTGTGGCGGGAGGCACTGGAGGATGGGGAAGGAGGGGGGAGGGGAGGGGAGCAGGGGGTTCGGGGGGAGGAGGAGGGAAGGACGGAACTGGTGTACCTATTAAGTTTGTATGAGCTGAAATAATAATAAAAAATGTAAAAAAAAAGAAAGAAAGAGAAAAAGAGAAAGAGAAAAGAAAGAAAGAAAGAAAGAAAGAAGAAAGAAAGAAAGAAAGAAAGAAAGAAAGAAAGAAAGAAAGAGAAAAAATATTGCTTTAGTATGTAAAATGAAATATCAAGAACCATTTTAGTTCTAAAAATGATTTCTTACTCTATACTTTTATGGTATATCTACATATTTTTCAAAGCTAGCCTTAAATATTTTGCCAAAGACAAACACACATGAGATTATGCAACTGATTTAAAATCTGCATAATTGGCATGTCATTTAAGCCTCCCTAATTCATAAGACTTTGAACAAAGTTGATTATATTTCACTAAAAAGAACAGCACATTGATACCATGTCAGCCTCTGGAGGACAGAAATGACAAGTGTTAGCTATTTAAATAATGGGTATCATCATGTCACAGTTCTCTTCCAAGAAACAGAATAGTTAGTGGTTGACTAGTATGCCACATTTTCAGAATTTTCTGAATTACCAGGTTGTGCAGGAAGTAACTACTTGTATTAGTCAAGGTTTTCAGAAAGACTGTATCAATAGTGTTTGTGTGTGTGTGTGTGTGTGTGCATGCATGCATGTGTGTGTAGACTTTATTAAATCAACTGACAATAAAACTGTGTCCTTCAAAGTAGCTGCCTATACCAGCTTTTTTCTTAACCCATATGTCTTACAAAGCCTAATAATCTCAAGAAAATCTGGAGCTTATATCACTCTGGGTTGAAGATGCTGGGCTCTGACATCAGTGATGAATAGCCACAAGGTGGAAAAATCCAAGTTCTGAGTCAGTCAATAACAGAAGAAGTAGTGGCAACAGCAACAAAAAAGATAATGATGCTTAAAAAAGGCAATGATGTTTGAAGAGTGGAGACAATTGCAAGTTTACACAGGGTAAGGGACAGAGCAAATCCTTCTTCACTGCACTTCCTTTTTTCTGGTCCACCACTGGAAAGCACTACTCACTTTGGGCTGGGTTTTCCACATAAATTAAGCAAGTACCTTCAGACTTGTTCAGGGGCCTGCTTCAAGCATTGATTCTCCATATCTGTGCCCCAACCTACATCTGTCAAGTTCACACCTGAATCTACCCATCAAATCCATCCCTTTTCAACTTGACACAAAACACATAAAACTTTTATGCTATAACCTTCCAATCCTTATTCCCATAGATATTATATTCATAAAATGCATTCAATTATTTCAAAAATTTTCAAATTCCATTATAAAACTTCAAAACCTTTTAATTATAAAGTCCTATCAATACAAAAACAAGTAATTCAGCACAGAATAAACATTAAAATAGAAGCATTATATCACAATAAGGAAATATCAATTCAAGTTGAAAGACTAAAGACTAGGAAAAAAATTACATTCGATTGTTTAGTATTACTCATTTATATATATATTATATATATAATATATACACACACACACATATATATATCACTCTTATTTGGTAATAGATATCTTCTGTCTGTCCAACCTTAAGACTTGTGTCAGATACCACCTAGATCATAATGGGCAGCTCAGGTAACATGGTAACTCGATGACCCATTGTCAAATGATCAGTTTCCACCAAGGCCCAGTAGCAAACCAAAAGCTGCCTCTCAAGAGTAGTTGTATGCTGATGATGGCAGGTCCTTGCTCCAAAATCCCATGGCAGCCTCCTAAAGATTCCAAACAACATCTTTAAAAACAAACAAACAAACCACAACAACAAAAAATCCCATCATCTTTATCTGTAAGAGACACTTCCATTGGGCCTCCTAGATCATATAGTCTAAGTGGCAGAGCAGCCTGTAGAGTAGCATGGATCTGTTGAAGAGCCTTCTCTTGTTCTGGGCCCCACTCAAAACTAGCAGCTTTCTGGGTTGCTTAGAATATGGGCCTGAGTAACATATCTAAGTGAGGAATACATTGCCTCCAAAATCCAAGCTGGCCCACTAAGCTGTGCTTCTTTTTTGATGGCAGGAGGGGACAGATGCAGCAACTGACCTTTTACCTTAGAGGGAGTATCTCTGCATATCCCACACCATTGAATTCCTAGAAATTTTACTGAAGTAGATTGTCCTTGGATCTTGGTTTGATCCCATCCTCTGATATACATATGCCTTACCAAAGAATCCAAAGTAGTTGCTGTATGTGATAGTTAATCCTGGGTGTCAATTTGACATACCTGGCATTAACTAAGATCAGTTGAGACCACCTGAAGAGATTTTCTGGATCAATACATTTACAATACAAAGACTAGTCTTAGATTCCATTGGACCCTCCCTAGAGCTCATTGGAACCTTCCAGTAGCAGACCAGATAAAGGGAACCATAGAACAGGAGAATGAGAAGAAAAAGAAGAAAAGCTCTCCAGGAACCTTTCAGCCTTCAGCCATGTGGAGGGCCCTTCTAGCTTTGGCCATCCATCCATGCTGCTTCTGCCATAAAAATCTGTTTCTTTCCTCTGGAACTGTAGGTTAAATAAATCTCCCATTCTCCTTTAAGTTGTTTGACTTTGAATGTTCTCTCACAGCAATAGTTAAGAGTAACTGTTACACTACTGTTATCCTACTTAATCAGCATAATATCATCAAATTAATGAAGCAGTGTGATGCCTTGTAGAAGAGACAGGGAATCAAGATATCTAACCAAGTTATCACAGAGGGATGGAAAATTAATATATTCTTAATGTAGAACAGTAAATGTATACTGCTGGCCTTGCCAGCTAAAAGCAAATTGCTTCTGATGGTCCTTATGAATAGGTATAGAGAAAAAAGCATTTTTTAGGCTGATAGCTGCATAAGTACCAGAAGATGTGTTAATCTGCTCAAGCAAAGAAATCGCACGTGGTAGAGCAGCTGCAATTAGAATGACAACTTGATTAAGTTTGTGATAGTCAACTGTTACTCTCCATGATCCATCTGTCTTTCATACAGACCAAATGGAAGAGTCAAAGGAAGAAATGGTCAGAACCACCACTTCTGTGTCATTCAAATCCTT